>RAHM01000047.1:1574778-2174778 GCA_003713295.1 Parotia lawesii | reverse complement strand
GTGGTTCTTCAGCATTCATTTTTTTAATACCTTCTTTCCCCGAGTCCTTTGATTGGAAGTGATTTTCCTTACTGTGTACTGCTAAAGTAAGGACTACACTTTTTTCCTAAATTCCTCCTTTTAAACATCTCTACCTTCCTCAACAGTTGTTCTCACTGAAGACTCTTCTCAGTTGTCAATTTCTTGAAGGCCAAAAGCTAATAAACCAGCCATTTGTATGTTTTCCAATGAACTGAAATCCTTAGGTGCATCCGTCTCTTCTATATTCACTTACATCCTTCAGCATATTCTCCATCTATTGCATTAAGGGCAGATGGACACATTTTTCTCTTTTGCCGCCTGGTAAGCAAAGGTTAGAGTTCAACTTGTCCCAAATCAGCTTATCCTTCTACAGGGTAGTCAAAGCCCACTTACAAACACTCTAACGCAGTTTTACATTTTTGCCTCCCACCAGCATTCAAACCTGGGTAAATGTCTTTCTCTGTCAAAGCAGCAGTGGGAGGTGAAAATGAAAGTCCTTTTTTTCTTTCCCTGAGAAATTGGACTGTAAAAAGCTGTCAGTTTAAAAATGACATAGTGGCACAGCATTTCTATAAGGTGGCTCCTTTCATTTTTGACTCCTGCTGTCTCTCTGACAGTTGAACTTGCAGCAGGAGGTAAAAACTAAAATGAGCACTGCTGGCATTTGCCCTCGAGCACAAAATTAATAATGGAAGAAACAGGGCGACATCCAAAACCGCCTCATATCAGATGTCAGCCAATGAGGTTTCAACACTTCATAATAAGGTGACCAGAATGATGCCCATTATTCCAAATATGATCTTATTCTCTATTACTTTCCTAGTGCTGGATCTATTTTCTCCATTTTAGATTTGATTCCCTGTTTTGTGGGTTGTAGAATAATTTAAATTCTATTAAGCTGTATGCTATGACTTTATAAGTTTTCCTCCTCTGCAGTGTAACTCTGGTCAAAATTTTATGGGTATTGTCTTTTCTCAAGCTTTATACTTCTCAACCTTTCTACATAAATGTTTCACTTCTGTTTTAAGTATCCTACTATGTCCTATCCTTAAATATGAACAAACTCACAACTTTTTATATGGATGGCTTTTAATGTAAACAGACACAGGATAAAAAAGCTGACACAGTTTTCAGTCTTGTAAACTCAAGAGCTGAAGGTTTTCTGCCAAAATGAAGAAAATATGAGTCACTGTTAGGTGGCTGAGAGATGGCTGAGATTCTTCAAGCAGGACAGGGGTCTTTTTTCTTTCTTGAAACACTCAGTGGTATGTCCAAGTCTTATCAAAATTAACATAGGCAGGCACAAAAAGTCTGTTAAAAACGGAGTACAAGTGTGGTTCTTTCTTTCTGAGATACTTCAACCATTTTCTGATTTTAGCACCATTTTGGCGGTATTTAGTGTCTTGCTTTTGACTATTCAGGACAGGTAGTATTTCAGGGTTCACGTACTGGGATATTGCGTCCTTACACCACACCACATCATTCAATTCATCTGCCGAGCTTAGCTTTGAGGGTAACCAGTGTATGCAGCATGCCAAACTTTTCTTAACAGAAATTTTTACCCTCTTCTGTATTATGTGCATTTGCTGCTACCTTCTCACTTCCACATTTGCTACTGCTTTTATTGGCATGCACTTTCGTTTTGCAGAGATGAAGGAGGATAACTCTCAGCAGTGATGTGGATAATTCTCAAGTGCTGACAAATACACAAAATAAGCACGTTGTAAAATAAATTATTTTATTTCTTCATGTGCTATTGCTTTCAGGCTTTACACCAGTCATCTAGACCACATCTTAAGACATCTTTTATCTATTATAGGAGAACAAGAGTGACTCAAATGCTTCAGCTGAACCCATTGATCTCATTGATTTCAACGCGTTAATGACAAAGAGAAGTTGGACTGGATAAACACTCGTAGTTTGTTACAATTACCTTTGGTAGCGCCTTCTTCAACTTCTAAAAAAATCTTTAATTGTATGTTTTAACCTCTTGTGCAATTTAACTTTCGTTCTTGTCTTCTGATTTTTTCCTTGAGTCTTGTTTGCAGACTTTATTCTATAATCCTTCTTTAGCAAACTTAGTTCTATAATCCTTCTTTCAGATTTTTTTTGATTCTTAGTACTTCTTGTGCTTGCTTGCTTATCAGTTTAATATTCTCTAAAAGTTAATTCATTGTGGGAAGAGCCACACAGCATTTGGGCATACATTTATTTTGCATTCTCAATTCTCCCCACTGTAGCTCCCCACTCTATGGATCTATCCCATCCACTTCTCCTTTTGTTTTCCATGTGCCTCCAAGATTTATTCTGATTATAGTCTATGTCCACCTATATATGTYCACAATCCTACTTTCAAATASAAATTTTTTGTGATTACAATTGTTTAGCTCYTCCTCCACCTTTGCTCTACATCCTTAAGCATGTCTCTGCTTTTCAAAATACAAGAATGCATTACTCCCTTCCCAATTTCCTCTTTCCTGGTTTGTATGTGTTGTATTATTATTTTGATATTTTATCCCAGTTACTTTTCCCTGATTTTGCCTTCCRCTTAATGTTGTTCACTTCATTAGTTGGGTAGCTACTTGAAATCTTAATGGCCTGTAGGGATTTTCCTTTTTAACAATCCATGTTTTTAAAATGTTGTACATGGTTTAGCAACATGTATTTTATATTGCCCTATCTTGATACTTGYCTATTAATATTTGTCTTCTTTTTTCAAAACTGAAACTGGCCATGATTTTGCATACAGATATAATCTTTTTCTCTACTGTGGCATTATTCACTTGAATTACTCATTTGAGATCTCAATTTTCATCCATCAGTGGGAAGAAAGTAGGACTACCATCTTAGATCAAATTATTCTTGTTTTGTTCATATAGTTTCCTTCATCTTGATGTTGAACTTGGGTAAAAAAACCCTGATTTGGTTCTCTATCATTATGTACAATTGCTCCTTGCTTTATTTTCTTTTGTGTAAACTGCTAAATAATCACACCAGACTTCTGTCTTTTGTCAAATTTTGAATTAATCCAGTACCTAAATATTCCCTTTTCATATGTACGTCCATAGTTCCAATTTTTGAGATGTTCCTTTGCACATATCTTAAAGTGTTCATCCTCTGGACTTACTCCAAAGYAGCAGTTTGCTTCTGTAGAAGTAGGAGGTGTTTCCAAAATTTCTGCTGTCAGCTTTCATACAGTTTGTAGAAATATTTTATCAGTATGTAAAGGAAATAATTTCCCTGAATTCAGTGTAAAAGAAACAGGCTAGTTAGAAAAGATTTGTCCTTTTCCCTTTTCCTCACCTCGTTTCTTTTTCCTTTATTAGTACACTATTCATGTGTTCAGGKATCTATTGTCTTCTTTACTATTTTAAATCATTTTAGTATTACTTTATATCGCATGATAGGCATGTGGAATGCAGTGAGGGGGATTATCCCAGTTAAGCTAAGATGGATGATAACACAGCTGAGTCTTTTTAGACCATGTATTGTCAGGGGTCTGCTGATAACAAATCTACTTYTTTGCCTTGTTCTGCAGGGTTAGCTTCTGGCACAATTTTTTTTTTCTTTTTCACTGTATGGCACAGGGAAGGAAAATAAAATGGTGCAAAGAGAGCTGAGAGTTGATCTCTTCTCTGTGGTTCAGTGTCTGTGGCTTTTTGAACACCATCTGCACCTTTTCCCAACTGATATGTTGCTGGTAGACACAACAGTTCCTTGTGGATAAGAGACTTGAGGGGATGGTGTTCCTCCCCTCTCACTGTGGTGCTCTAAAGTGCAGAGAATGCTGCTGTCCATCGGGAACCTGCCCATCTCCTCAAACTGCAGAGCTCCTTGACCTGTATAATCCTGTTTGGATGGATGAGCTGCTGGTGCCTTGTTCTCAAGAGCAAATAGACAGGACCTTAGTGAAAGATGAGACAAACCCCCCCAACAACAGAGAGAGATGTTTAGTTCATAGGTCTGGTAAGTGCAGAACATCTGTGGGAGAAACTGACTCTCTTCCTCTTGGAAATATCTGTTTCCCTGACAACTCTGCAGAGGTACAGACACAATGAAACCATCTGGTTGATTATTTCTCTGGAAAAGCAGCTCAAATTCAATGAGTTATGCTTCAGAGTCTGACAACCCAATACCCAGTTTACAGGATAGGAAACAGAACCGGTGCTCATCAACAKTGAAATATACTGATTTAATGTAATTGGATTTTAATGCTTGCCCCACATTACTTTTCCCTATTGTACCTTCTTTGCTTGCCAGTAACTCATGTACACACTTTAAAAATCCCTAATGTGCAGTTATGCCAGATCCCTCAACAGACCTGAAACACAAACAGCAGGGCACAACTCCATTTATAGCATATGATCGATTAGCTGAAGTTTTCCCCAAGTGATTAATAACACTGGAGTCTGAAGTGCCTGTCCAACAAGACTTTAAAAAAAATGTCTCCCCTGAATATCTGGAAAACTGAAGTGCCTAGAATAATTTCTGAAGGTATTTCTGAAAAATCCTGCCCGATTCTCATGTTAGGTATACAAAATACACTGCAAATCCCCACTCTGCTTTTAATGAGTAACTGTAACATAGAATAAACATCTGTTAGCTGAGAAGACACTGATGGCAGCAGTTTCTCTGAAACAATCCTATTTACAACAAAGGTTAAATGACTTGTAAAATCTAAATTTTTGTATAAGTATATCTAGGAATATATTTTAAGTTAYTATTGTATTCTAAAAAAAAATAACATATAAGAAGACTTCTGTGGGGAGAATAATGTACATCATAAAATGTATGTTCATCATAAAAACTGATGCCCTGGCAGTTCTCGCTTAAATGAATAGGCTGCCCTGCTTCTTGAACTGTCCTATTGAGCCTGGGTATGCTAAAATTTAAGTGTCACTCATAATTCTGAATATACCAAAATGCTGCAATTAAATGTTTCTGTTGCCAGACTCTTTCAAAGTTACCATCACAAAGCGCCAGGTACATTGATGTTCCATTACCAGTCCTCTGGTTTTGGATTATTATTTTTCCTGGTTGATAACATGTTTTTCAGGGATATACTGAGATTAACACTGGTTGAGCATAATTACTATGTGATAAATTTTCATAGGTATGTGTGCTTTGTGGAGTACTTTATAGAACTAATTGTATTTTCAAATGCAGACTTTCTTACGTATGTCATTTGACACTGCATAAATTTTCTTTAGTGGAAAATTCTGGAAGGACAATATCTTAAATAAGTGTGGGGTTTTTTACATAATAGGTTGTTTTTTACTTAGGAAAGGATGAAAGGGGGAGATTAGTAGTTTAAAAAAAAGGACAAAGATATTTCTGAACTTCAAAAAAGTTGTACTATATTTGCACTTACTGAGTCAGTCACTTTGCAGATTCAGGGCATCAATGTATTCACGCTGAAAGAAGTGTACCTTAAGAAGTGGCTGTTACACTTCACCTTAAGAGAGATGCACTTTCTTGTTGGTAATTATGATACATGTATTCAGAAGGCAACTCCTGTCCTTCCTAGTGCTGCTAAAAGAATATTTCCAAATAAACCTCTCATTGAACTGAACAGCTTGAGAACTTTGTAAGAATGCTTCTTTTTTTCCTCTCTTGATTGGCACCTTTTCTCACCTTTGTTGCAAATAAAAGACAAAGTCTCATCTCTTTGTACGTTATATAATTTAATCTCACAGACTTTCTCTTCTTTCTTTCCAGTCTGACTTTGAAGTTTGGAAGTTTGTTTGTTTGTTTGTTTGTTTATTATTTTTTTTTTACCTTCAGACTTTACAATGCTAAAGTCCATGGGGATAATTTAAGCAATCTGCCCCTACTTTCAATTTCAACACCTTGTCACAAAACCCCACAGATTTCTTAGGGAAGATGGAACTCACAAGAAGTACTTACCTGGTGAAGTCACAAGTGTTAGCTGTGACAAAGCTCTGTCAGGGCATCTTTCATCTTGCTGCCTGAAGGCAGCATAGCCTGGTGCTCTGGCTCTCCCTGTACTCAACAGACTGCTCACTTCCATCCAAGAGACCAAAATATGCTTCAGGAAGGGGATGGCCACAGGAAGGAAAGTCACCACTGAAGGAGCTACATTTGACAGATTCTCTAATATGTGTTAAGCAGTATAATTTCAGCTGCTGGTCATTGTTACTGAGAAGAGGGGAGAGAAGGGAAAAAGTAAAAAAGCAAAAGTGTGCTACAGGAAGAGCATGATGAGGTACTCCACAGTGAGGGCTGACTGTCTCTCCACCCCCTTTTCTCCTGAAGTTGCTGAATCTAGAGTAAGGCCCAGGACTTGGGAGAGATTCATATCTTGTGATTTCTCATCCCCTGCCAGCAGCTGGAGAGAGCTGCAGCTATCTGAAAGCTTCACATATCAGGACTCAACTTCTGAGATGCGTACTTTCAGATCCTGATATCTAGGATTTAAACTCTGACTAAGCTTTTGAAGACACTCTGCTGTCAAAACCCCACAGTGCAGAACATAACCTGCAGCAGAGAGGCTGTATTCACCCAGCCAAGCCATGGCAATAGCAGCTGTGATGGAGCAAGCCACTGTGCACACAGCAGCTGCATTTGAAGTGGTGAGAGCCAGGATGAAATGAGACACAAAAGCAACCACGCTTTGGTTTTAGCTGATGCCTGAAGAAATTGGAAATTTCAGATCTGGTACTGAGCAAGCTGGAAAATCAATGACTTCCCRGAGCAGTCATTCACCCATTCTGCTCAGGTTTTGTAAATTCATTTTGTGATTTCAAGAGATTTTTTCCCTTCTCACATAAAAAAATGTGGTATAGACACTACAGTTCTGCAGAGCCTTGGTGTCTGAATAGATTGAGGTTTCTGTGCCAGTCTGTCATGGGCTAACAAACTTAAAAAGTAAGTCACCATAAGCAATTCAGCTGGTGGTAGGTGGATTCCCTCCAGATTTTTTGGGGCAATATTGGAAGGGAGTCTACCTKTTGATATTGCTAATAGCAGAACTGAAAGAAGTTGTTTCAAGAGCAATGCCCCAGTAACACGTTTTTTGTTGGTGGTGTTAAATGTAGCATATACCTTAGTTCAATGAGTTCTGTCATGATGTAGGAGTTGGTCAAATTCTGTGGCTTGTACAATAAAGGAGGCTGATGTGACTAAATGATGATAATAGTCCATTCTGACCTTAGAATTTATGCACTTAGGAAACCTCTTTTCCAGCCTGAGAGATACAAGTCTGTATTTTTAAAAAGAAACTGCAAGGCTGTGTATGCCGTTCTGAAAGCATCTTGTCATTTTTAATTTTCTCCCTGTTAGACAGGCTGATTGTAATTCCATTATAATTTCTACTTTGTTACTATTAACATTAAGAGTCTGGTTTTGGTATATTAGATACACTTGTCTATTATGTTTTATATATAGCTGTATGCCTGTCAAACCCTGAGTGTAACAGACAAAGCTACACTCAGAGAAAAGAATAAAAGTAAAGAAAGTAAAGTAAAGAAAGAAAGTAAAGAAAGAATCCTGTCCTTTCTTTTGTTATTCCTGGTAACACTGATGGGTATTTTGGAGACTCAGAAACCTAAAATAGACATTCTTTATAGATTGTGCTGTCCAATTTTTTTGCTTTATTTCCCAGAACCTCGGTTCAGTAGGCTTTCTTCCATTGATTCATTGCTTTTTGCATCAGCCCCATACTACATTTTATGACTACCAGATAAGTAAAGTTGGGGTACACTGTGGTCCAAAAGAACAGGTAGGTGTTCAAATAGGTCTTACAAATAGGGCCAAACAAAGGAAGAAAAGTAAAAGCTTGCTTCAGAAGATAAGGGCAGTAAGACTGACTCCCTTTTGGGGGTTAGTACCTAGCCGTTTATAAATTCGCTTGCATCAGCCAAGTACAGCACAAAGTATACTGCACAGAAGAGCAGCTATTATGTACAGTAGCCACTTCACTGATTGCAATCAATGTCACAAATTAGAGTGATTTCCTGGCTTGAGATATGTCAGAGCTAAACTTTGTGTCATGAGTCATGCTGTCTGGACATCCAGCTTTGAGGCACTGTCTCACCCTCAGGGAATTTTCACTTTTTGTCTTTCATGTTATTGCAAATAGATCTGTGCTCACTTTTAGTAAGTAAGTATGGACTGCTCAGAGATGCATTCAAATGCATGCAATACTAAAAAGAAGCTCCCGTCAGGGCTTCTATTACTTATATTAAAATATATCTGTCTTTTATTTTTCAGCATCAGAGTTTCTGTTTAGAAATGGCACATTTTTGTCAATATTTTCTAGGATTTTGATCTGAAGTATTAATACTTCCTTGTGCTTTTCTCTTGTTGCCTTATCCCTTTTTCAAATGCCTGATGATGGCTTTTTCATTTCAGTAAAATGTCGTCCTAATAGTCATGCTGTACTCTGAACACCCATTCTGCTGCATCCATGTGATTAAATCCAGTTGTAAAAGCAAAATCCAGTTGTTTTGCAAGCTGTTTCACATATAGTTTTTATATTTTGCTAGGTGGGACTTCAGCATACACTCAAGGACAAACACATTTCTCTCTGCAACGAAGAAGTATGGTGGAATTAGAAACAGTCTATACAGGGTGATTAGTGGGGAGCTGTTTCCTTGTACCTTGCAGCAACACACTGTTTCAGTGGATTAAGAGCATCCACAGCCACAGCAGTAATTAAGAGCACCTGGTACACAGTGATTTCATGCTTCAGCTGACCTGTTACTCGGTGTTTTGTGGAAAAGACCCCTGGCATTGCTTACTGGGGAGCAAACAATTAAGTGACCGGCAACTAAACCTTCACATCAACAGGCAACAAAGGGAAATTAAGCATAATTGTTGCTATGAATGAAAGGGTCAGCACTTTAGTGCTGGATTAACTGTTACTGGAGTAAGTGAAGACTGGGGAGATAGGTAAATTACGTAATTATTTTCCTAATAGTTTATGAATTGTTAGGTGTGGGTTTGTCTGCACTGCAGTTGAGTTGAATGCTTGCTTGCCTTGGCTTTTCTCCAGTCACTTCTTCCACTTTTAAGGATGTTTAGAATAGTGCATAAGGAAATTTTCTTGGCATCTTCTAACATCCTATTTGTTAGATTAGTTTATCAAGAACTGTAATCAAATATAATGAGAAGACACAATCATAATGTGGCTCCTATCTGGTGGAGTTAACCAGTCGTCAACAAAATTTCTAGCTTGAATGCTGCGTTAGGAAATCAGAGGCCAAACAGGGAATAGTATTTCACTATGGCAGCAGTAGCCAAGCAGAAGAAAATATTTAGACTAGGAAAAGGTGTGCCCCAATTCTAAAGGAAATTACAGTTGTGATTTCAAGAGATTTTCTTTCCCATCACAAAGATGGGAAAGTGTGGTGAAAAGGAAAAGCATTTCTAATTTACTTTCTGATGACAGATGAAAGCAATGTTATATGATATAAGACCATAAAGATAGTCTGACTTTATACCCCCAATGGAGTTCATAGACAGTTCTGTGCTTTAAAATATGCAGCCTGGGTCTGCCCATCTAATTTCTGACTGCAGTGGGATAGCTTTGATTCCTTTTGTATTACCATTTTAGTTTGCTTTCCCTTTTTGTTTCAGTCACTTGTATTTAAATTATTGCTGAAAGATATTCTGGCATAAAATCTCCATTTATTTAGTTGGGGCAGGCATAATAATTTCTATAAAAAGTCTCAGGAATCCAAGTGCCACTTTGATTTTGATCTTTGCCTCATTCTTTCTGCTTAATATTTGTGTGTGTGTGTGTATATATAAATATATATATATGATTTTTCCTTGATCCATTTAGTGAATAAAGTGAGCATTCTCTTGTATCAGAGGAACATTTTTGACTTTTAGAAATGTGAAATTAGAAGAATCTAGGTAAATATAGCATGTAAATGTAATGAATAATACTGCAATGAGTTAGTGAATATCTTCATGTCTTTTGWATCTCTGTCAAGAAAATTCTGAACTGAGGTCATGGCTGAACACAGAATATGTTCACAAACACAGAATATGTAGCTCTCATAGGTTTTTAAATACCTGCTTTAGATCTCTGCCATGTGTTTGTTTAGACACATGATGGGATTTATTTAAAGGGACACAATCAACTTGAAAATAACGGTGCTGTCTAAAAAATTGTTACTGAATGTAATTATAAGTAACAACTAAGGYTATTATAAATGAAAAAAGTTAATGAAATACACTTCTACTTTTTTTATTAGTTTATTTTTTGTGCTTGACAATTCTGTGTAATAATTCCAATACCTACTGTTTWTGCAGTACTTTTCATCAGTAGGCCACAGCAGTTTTACTAAAATGTGGTCCATTTCACTCTATGTATAGATAGTTTCACTGTTTCCTCCAAACTCAGCCAATTTCTTTGTGTCTGAATGTCTTTTATAAACATCAGCTCAGAATCAAGAAAAGATCCAAAGCATTTTGTGAAATTGACAGATCTACTATTTCAAAAAGGATCACTATCAGCTGGGTTTAATTAGCCACATTATAAAGAAAAGGTTGAAAATATCTCTGAGATTGTAAAATTGGAACAAGAAGTTGATCATTTAGTATCTTAATAATTTAAAATCTGTCTCAGATTTTGGATGTTCTAAAGTTATTTTCTGAATTCCATTAAACTCATTTAGCCTTGTATTAGGTATTCAAGAAGAGAAYGTCACAAAGTATTACCAAAATTATCATATGCTTATTAGAAATGAATAGTCTGGGCATCCTTTATGCTTGTAAAGATGACGCCTAGAAGCAAAGTCTTTCCTTTCCTTATTTCATGAAAACCAGTGTTTTCTCTCTTCTTTTACACCATGTTTCCTAATTTAGAATCCTAAGTTCTTGACTGTTGGCTGTTATTGAGTTCATAACCCTGTATTTCTAACTGCAGTGAGAAAATATCTTAACTCTTGAATGTGAAGTCTGTGAAGAATGTTGCCTTTGTGGAAGAATGTACATTAGATGCCTCCGAGCTGCTCAAGGGGTGAAATAAATATGTGGAACAATGTTTGGTACMTTTTGCTTTTCAAAAGACCTTAGATCTCATAACTATACCCTCTTAAAAGCTTTTGCCATACACTCAGCAGCATGTTCTGCTTTTTTGTTAGATTCATCTTTTGGCCTACTTTTCAAACTATGTTTTAACTGGAACTCAAACTCTTTTCCCTTTCCTACTATTTGCTGAGGCTAGCAATCCCATGCTGAGTAAATAATCTATAGTCCATGATCTACTATCCTATCAGCCTTGTTATCCTGGCTCCAAACCCCAAAATGTTGGATATCTAGCTGGTAAGTATTCCCAGGAAGGCTTCCTAATGACCTTCCCCACTGGTTACTATCATCATTGCTTATACACGGATAGAACTACCTTGTAATACACTGACTATATTTGGAAAAATTAATTGGGAGTTCTTATGGTGTTTTTGTTAGGAAAAGTGACATTTTTGAAGTTAAGAAAAATATCCCAATTCRTGTCTTTCATTAGGTATAACAAAACATTGCTAGAGAAAATATATTCCTAGATCTAATGGTACTTCATTCTCTTGCAACAAAAGCAGTTTGGGATCCAAGCCAATCAGCAGATGAGATTATTGCAGTAATTTGGCTGCCCTGCCATTTTAAAAGTGTTTTTGACTGCATTTATAAAACTAATATATACTTAAATGTAGTGCAAACATGCAATTACTTATTAAATTATAGAACGTAGTAAAAAAAGGTTTATGTGTACATTAAAAATCAAGATGATGGAAGTGAATCTACAATTGATAAAATTTTATTTAATCTCAGCTGGGAAACCTACATATAAACTTTACACCTTAGCAATCTTATTGTAAAACATTGTGAACTCCTGAAGGAAAGAACCTTTAACTGCACTATCTAGAAGATTTTATGATTTGGCCACTAAGGGTTTAACAAAATGTCTTTCTTCAAGTACAAGCATGGGCAGTACAATTCTTTTAGTATATTTTCTTGTCTCTGGCTAAATGCAAAATCAACAAGACCCTTTATATGAAGGAGGACATGTAGAAAACCAAATTGTTTTGCATTGCTGACTGTCCACGCAGGTAAGTGCAGACAATGTCGTTCCATCTGTATGTCTTTGAAAGCGACCCTTCCAAAATGAGTGCACACTTATGTCTAGGTCAGTCATAAGGCTGGAACTTAAGTGTGACTTTAATGATGCACAGGATTCAAGTGTGGTTTCTGGCTTTTATGAAAAGTTCATATTTTCACTCCTCTGAAAATAAATATTTCAGCTGCTTCTGTTGTCATTTATCAGATTGCCCTTTCATGGGAGCCAGGAGGATAGAAAACACTAGACGAGGTCTTTTATACTCAAATTGTCTAACTAATTACACTGCCAACTATGCAACTATGGCAACTAATAGATTGATTTTACCTGAGAGTTATGAATTCCATGTTTAAAACTGGAAACTGTGATGGATGAAAAACCTTAGGAAAGGTAAACATCTCAGTATACTTTGCTGAAAGGAATCCCCAAAAGGGCTACCGTGGTACACTGGTAGGAGTTTCCTGAGTGCCAGAACTAAGGCTGAAGTGGCACACTGGGGTGCCACCTGGCATGCTTCACTTGCAATGTGGATGCAGAGTCCTACAGCAACGAGCTTTTCACCTGTGTGTGATGGATGCTTCAGACCATGAAATGCTGCAATCTAGTAGTGACAAAAATTCAATGTGAGTGTGTGGTTGTAGAATAACCACATCTCTGTGAATTAGATGGCTGCCCTTTCCTCTTCGCACTGCCTTGTTCCATAATTTGAGAACTGCTTGTCTCATGGGGGAGAATGGCAAAAAATCCTGACCACACCAACATCTATCTGTCTTTGACTCTTTCAGACATGTATCCTTTATGGAAGCATAAGAAAGGAACAAGAACTGAGCCACTAGTAAAGCTGGAGGGACTTTCTTTTTCAAGATTGTTGTGGTAAGGACTCATTAATCCTCATATACAGGAAAGCTGATCAGGATATGACCATAACCTTGACCTTACCTGTGAGAGGTGCAGTGCAGAGGACAATGCATGAGACTCAGCAATCAGCTCAGTCAGAGTAGACCTATAAAATAAATGTTATAATCAATAGGGAAACATGTCCTTGTGAAATTCTCTTTTTGTAATGCTGGACTGAAATGAGCTGCAATTATTTTGGCAGGATGTTCAGAGAAATCCTTTCAAAGAAATCATTTGCTGAATGTGATGAGATTTTTTTAAGAGAGCTCTTCAGATTTTTTTTTTTTTTAACATTCCTGAAAAGACACACTGAAGCAAATGAATAATTGGCAGAACATGGAATATGTAACATGCTGTGTGAGAACTGTATTCTTTCAAATCATCACTTGTCAGAAATTAATTCCTATGCTACGGGCCTTACAATTGAGAATGTAATTACTTAAATCTAACCAGGTTAACTTGGGTTCTCTGTGCTGTGTATCTGAGGAGAAATGACACATTTTAAGTTATTCAATTGCTCAGATGAGCTTTCATTTGTTCTGATTTAAGTGTTCTTAAGAAGCTGTCAGGTACTGAGGTTGTAAATATGATTTGAGGTACTGTGTGTTATCAGGGCTAGTCTCCGAGGTTATCACCTCTTAGACTCTTGTCTTTAAGAATTCAAGGAACTCAGAATGATAACTTAAAGAAAATTGGTAACCTCTTCTGGAAACACAATATATGAAATATGTAAAAATAGCTACATACCATCAAAATAATCACCTAATTATAATAATGTGTAATGGAATGTTTTCAGACATTTTGTTCTTAATAGAAATTATGCTTGATCACAGACTTCTAACAGCTACTGCAAAACTTATTCCTTTAAACTGAGAAAACTGATTTCCAAACAAAGTTCTCTGATAAAGAGTTGGTGTTGCAGATGAGAACAAAACTCAAGAGTGTGAAGGCTCTATTGCCTTGTAGCTGCCAAACAAAAAAGGCAGATGAAATACTACAGGTCAGGCTAGTATCAATTCACAGTCTCTTTACAGGGGATTTTGCTACTTCACTAGGTTAGAGGTGTCAGAAAATCTGCTTTTTTTTTTTCTCTGAGTCTTCATTCTTTGTTTTTGCTTCATGAAGGTTTATTTTGAGCCCTGAATACAAAGCCCAGATAAGAACTTTTTTTCTTTTTTTCTAGGATTGTTTCTGTCTGACAGAATATTGGTTCCAATTTATGATTTCTGATTCTCAAAAGAAGGGGTATGACTTTACTGCTATCTTTATATGTCTGGACAGCATCAGCAGATAACAAACTTGGACAAACATATATTTGGAAAAGAGTACTGTGAGCAATTTTTTTCCCCTCAAATCCATTGCAAATAGAAGAGAAACATTTTTTTTTTTTTTTATCTCTGAGCTATAAGTAAATTGTCTGTTTGATCTCACTGCTTTGTAGAGATATTTTGGTAATTTGAGGTTTGGTGTTAATATGCACTTTTCCGTTCTGCCCTTGCAAAGCCTTTCATGATATTTAATCATTATTTCATGTGTAAGATAGACTTCTACCATAGATGCTCTCATGACTACCATTAGTATTGACAAGAATTTTCAAAGCAGTTGGAAATAATGCTCTGTACAAGATTTTCATTGTATTTAGGTAAGAATAAAAATAAATTTCTATCTGAAAGGACTATGTTTATTTGATGCAATTCATTTGATAACCATAAAACCTAACGTAAGAAAAAAAATTTAACATTTCTTAAGATTCACTAACATTTCCAAATGTGAGACTGTGAATAAATTATATGTTTCAGTAAGATAGTTTTTATCCACAAGAAAGGAAAGAAGAATTTAATCTTTTACCTCAAGGTGCCATTCTTTTACATTCACCATTTAGTATTCATATATCTAGCTTCAGGGTCATCCGTTTAAAAAGGTTTTTCTAGCATATCTTCTGACAGGCAAACCTTTAAATTTTCAAGAGATGACTAGGAAAAGTATTATAGCAGTGATCTACTATACATTTTCCTACTTTATTTTCTTCCTTTCTAGGGTGTAAATTCCTCCAAGATTTTCCTTTATCTTACTGTTCAGAAAATAATGTACTTATGAAGAGTATGTGTGTTTCTATGCAAGGAGAAAGTATGACAACAGGACAACAAGAAGTGGGGGTTTCAAATTTTACTAGTTTTAGGATTAGTAATTATTTCAATAGGATATGAAATTTCCAATGATTTTTATTGTCAGAGAGGCAGGGAGACCTGGATGTAATGCATATGAAAGAAAGTTCTGTGGGAGCTCTGTTGGCATCAGTGTGTATAAACTGTCAATGTTCTCAGAGTTAAGAAAATCAAATCAGTATAATAAATCAAAAAACAGTGGCTGGTGAATGGTGACAGTGACTAATGTGTGGATATTTTGATTAATAGAATCTCAGTCTATGTACACATGCTCTTACACACACTCATGCACTTTTCAGGTATGAGAAATGTTTTCCCATCTTTTCTCTCAGCCTGAACCATTGTGCATATGTTATACAGTCATCTATTTTTATGCTCTCATCTATGGAGTTCATGAATGTTATGAATATGGGTAATAAAGTGAGGACTCCTTGTTTTAAGGCAACACTTGATGAGGTGTTTTAGCTGTTACTGATTACATCCATCATGCAGATGAAGATGTCCATTATAAATGCAGATAATCAGATCTTAGATATCTAAACTGCTTGAATGTGTAGAAGACAGACAACTTCTATTATAAAACTTTTTTTTTTTTTTAACAGGTGGGATTTATACTAAGTATGATGGCCAATGTATGATCTGATAATTTAATACTTTTAGTGAATAGTGAGATTCATTAAACTTAGTTTAAGTTAAATAGTTAAAGAAGATACTATTGATAGAAGATACTTTGTCTGTGACAAAGCTGACTGTAAGGACCAATGAAGTGTCAATTTCTTTTAACAAAAGGTGGGCAACTTTAGAGATACTGTTCATAAAATTCATGGGTTGAGAGAAAGACACTTTGTAGGACAGAAGAGAAAGGGATAATAGTAGTAGTGGTGGTAGTAGTAGTAGTAATAATAATAATAATAATAATAATGATAAGACTATACAAAATGAAGGAGAGCGTAGTTGCTCTCCACCCGCCAACTAATGGCCAGACATTTTCTGAGTAGTGGTGCCCAGACAGCTTTCCTCTGAATTTTGTGTCACAGATGCAAAGAATAGTAAGGGCTTCTACAGGTAAGTACACCGAAAAGGAGCACCAGAGAAGGTGTACCCCTCCTGATAAATAATGCTGGTAAACTGGGAACAATGGATGAGGAGAAGGCTGAGGTACTCAACAACTTTTTTGCCTCAGTCTTCAATGGCAACCTCTCTTCCCACACCTCTTGAGAGGATGGACAGCAGGATGAGGACTGGGGAAGCAAAGTGCTTCCCAGTGTAAGTAGACATCAGGTTCATGACCACCTGAGGAATCTGAACATACAAGTCTATGGGACCTGATGAGATTCATCCCAGAGTCCTGAGGGAATTGACTGATGTAGTTGCTGAGGCAATATTCATGACATGTGAAAAGTCATGGCAGTCAGGTGAAGTCCCAGGTGACTGGAAAAAGAGAAAAATTCTACCTCTCTTTAAAAAGGGTAGAAAGGAGGACCCTGGGAACCGATGACCTGTCAGCCTCACCCCTGTACCTGGAAAAATCATTGAACAGGTCCTCCTAGAAGCTATGCCAAGGCTGATGGAGACAGGGAGGTGATATGAAACAGCCATCATGGCTTCAGCAAGGGCAAGTCCTGCCTGACCAACCAAGTGGTCTTCTATGATGGGGTGACTTCATCAGTGGACAAGAGAAGGGCTACAGATGTCATTGAACTGGATTTCTTTAAAGTCTTTGACATTCCCTCTAAATTGGACAGAGATGGATCCCATGGATGGACAGTTAGGTGGATATGGAATTGGTTGGATGGTTACATCCAGAGGGTAGTGGTCAGTGGCTCAAATGTTGATGGACATCAGTGACAAGTGTTGTCCCTCAGGAGTCCATACCGGGACCAGTGCTATTTAATATCTTAATTAATGGCATAAATGAAGGGGTCAAGTGCACCCTCAGCAGTTTGCAGATGACACCCAGCTGAGTAGTGCTGTTGCCACACCTGCAGGATGGGATGCCATCCAGAGGGGCCTGGATAAGCTCCAGAAGTGGGTCCATGGGAATCTCCTGATGTTTAACAAGACCAAGGGCAAGGTGCTGCACCTGGGTTAGGACAACCCCTGGTGTCAAGACAGGCTGGGGGATGAAGAGATTGAGAGCAGACCTGCTGAGAAAGACTTGGAGGTGCTGTGGATGAGAGGCTGGACATGAGAGGGCAATTGTATCCTGCTTGAAATGTAATACCAATTGTATTAGTAGAATTCAACTCAGAAGACCTGAATTTTTGGATTGTGGTAAGTTTTGTGTCTTATAAACTTTAAAGCACTATCAGTCATTTGGTAGTAAACGGATGATAAAACGTGACTCAGCTGGATGACTCTTCCCAGGGCAACCTATGCAAGGTAATCAGCAGCCTAAAGAGGCAGATGTGAGTTCAGACAATCACTCAGGTCTTTGCAGACAAACCACCTATGGAGGAAATCCACAATGGATTCTGTAATTCTGGTTTTGGTTTGTTGGGTTTTTTTTGTTTTTTCTATTTATCTCCTTGTGCTGCGGAAGGTGAAATTCATGTCATGCCATTATTTTGTTGTCATGTGATAACTTCACTATCAATTTAGTGGTTCCTTCTAAGTTTCTTGCTTTGTCAGTCTTTATTACAGAATTAACTTTTTTTTTTCTCAGTAAGCAGGGATGAGGCTTATAGAGTCTATGGCCTCTTCAGGAGGAACAGAACTTTTCTTGCAAAAAAGGACACATGTTTCATGTTGGCATGTGGGAGAGCCAGGCAAGTGCAATGTCAGTGCAGTTAAATGCAGATAGTTTGTGGTAGTTCTTTAATAATATCAATTTGTTAGAGTAAAATTAATTTGGATTCTGTGCATTTCCTCTCTGCTCAGATAAGGCTCACCCTAATCTACAGTTACACTAGATCCTGCTGCATTCATAACTCCCATTCATACAGAGCCTGTTAACTTAATTCACACCAATTTGCACGAGAACAACGGGCAGTCCTATGTCTTCAGAATCACCAGAGCTGTGTTGAATTTTAAGGTAGAGGTTATTCATAGTCTTTACTCCTATGTGAGAGGGAAAACCTCCCTGCTCTAGTCAAGGTGCCTTTAAAAATACATTTTGCAAAAATGACATTTGCTTCTGTAGAGACTTGTTGATGCTGGCATTAAAGACTGAACACAGGTCAAAACCAGCAGAAAGCAAGCTTCAGCTCTGTTCCATACAATATTCCACTGAAGAATCAGAAGGTCATGATAAAATTGAAGCCATTCACCAAAAGAGTGTGGTGTGATGTCATTTTCCACAGTGCTCAGTGCTGTAAAAAAATGAATAAAAAACAAAAAGCAAAAGTTGCAGTGTAAGTCCCATGAAGTAATTAATCTACTTCAGATATGAGCAACAGTACTGTGAATTTGCACAAATAAATTCCACTGAAACAGGGAAATACAGCAGTAGAATCTCCTCATCGCGTTAGGAAAGAGAACGAAAGTTCGACTAACAGTAGTGATCTGAGACCATTTTTCTCATGATGAAGAAAAAGCAGCTGTTTTACGTTGTGGTAAAACCATTTTATCCCCCTTTCTAGCCTTCCCTAATTGAGGTCATTAGTATTGACTTCAGTCAAAAAGGAAAAATACAAAAGCCGTCTCCTTTATTTTAGAAAGACAGCAAAATCCAGGATAACTTTATTCCAAAAATAACCTGAAGATGGCACAATAGGCACATGTTGCTCTCTGGTTTGCTTAAGGTCATACTGTAAAATGAGAGAATTTTTTGCTAAAATATGACTCCTTTGGAAGAGCTCTTTAAAAATAGAAGCAAAAGAGAAATTTAAACCTTTTAAAGCACAGCCTATCAATAAAAGTGGAACACAGGCTGTTAATTTCATGCTGCCTAAAAGATTAATATAAACAGGTGAGCAGACAGGGACTCATCATGGCTGGGTGTTATTGGCAAAAGTAAGTTTAATTTGTGTTGTTTAGTTTTTATTGATACATTTCTTTTGTAATTGTAAAACAACTGATAACCTCATCTGTTATCTTCAGCATAATGTATAATCTACACCTAAATGCCAATTTTTATGAGGCCCATTTTGACTTTGGGAGAGACAAGACTACTTGCATAATCTCTGTTTTATTAAAAGATAAGAAATATTATGGGAAGTTTTTATTAAAAAAGAAAATAGTGTCAAGTTGTATTAGTGAATGAATAAATCTGCATTATAGATGAATTAACCATAAATACACTCTCCACAACACACTCAGGCACCCTGAAAATCTGGAGTTTATAAAACATAGAAGCAATTTCACAGATGTGCTGTAGCTAAGGGTGATTCAGCTTGCTATAGCCAAGTATATATACTGTGCTTGGATTTTCAAAATGTGTTTAACAAAGGCCTGCTGCAGAATGCTTGTATGGAATCAAAGCTGTCCCTATGGCAAGAAGGAAGAGTCCCTTTGTGAATTGCCACCTGAAAGACAGAGAAACAAGAGGGTGGGACTAAATGAGCTGTACTACAGTGATAGGAGGTTATCAGTGGAGACCCCCAGAAGCCTTTACTAACACCTTTGCTATTTCACATGTCTATAAACAATGAAGAAAGGAGAAGGGAAATGATAAAATTTACTGTCAGGGCTACAATATGTAAGGCAGTAAAAAAGAAAGGCAGTGACAGTGAGATGCAGAGGGATACCCCTGTATTAAGTGACTGAACAGTACAAGAATAGTTGAAGTCCTATATGGTGTAATTATATTCAATGTGATTTACATGGGGAAAACCAAATGTAACTATATGTGCCCAGTAATGTTGTGTTTTACGACAGCTGTTACCACTCAGAAAGGAGATAGAGTCAGTACTCCAGTGGTGTACCACTATTGCAAAACACTGATTTTTACCAACGCTTTCATTAGAAGTTGATAACAAGCAAGATTGGGGCTGTATACACAAAGGATAAAGGCACCTGAAGGAAGAGGGACTATCCTGAAAACAAGCTTGGCACATGTGAAACGTTTTCTTAGTTGCCATCTACTGTGGCTGTTGGTGAATTCCTAGGAGGTGAAGTCATCTAACTTCAGTAATACAAATATCGAATATCTAGTATAAACAGTTATGTTTTGTCTCCTTTCATAGCCAGTGTAGACGGCCATGCTCTTCCAGAGGGGGATTCATTCCATCCTGAACAGATATCTAAGGCAGATGAATTGAAATGCTCATCTCTCCATAAACTCTGTTGGCATACTGTAACTTATTGCCACAATAAGCATCTAACAGTTATGCAGCTACAAGTGAAGTGTGGCTGTTCTTCTTGTGCTGTAATAATTTAATTGACTGTTTTATAGCTGTGTGGTCTCAAAGTAACATTGCCCCATACCTGAATGCGGGAGAGAATGAGGGAGAGAAGAGCAGAGCATGGGAACTTTTTCGGTTGGGTTCCTCTCTGAAGCCAGTGTACTGCAGGCTCTTGACAGCAATGAGCAGTGCCTAAGTGCCTTTCTGCTGCTTACTCCCAAACAGGGCATTCTCTGTGGAGTCTCTTTTAATCTCACCTCTAGGAGCTTTTTCTCTTTGTGTAAATATTCATGGGAGCACTGACTGAAATGCAGGTTTCCCAGGAGAACGTAGTACCCACAAGAGTCTCAAATCCTTCTCACTCTGCAGGCTCATATATTCTTTTCTGTATTTTAAATGTAGTGAAGTGGCTTCAGAAAGGGAAGTTGAGGGATTTCTTTACAGGACATCTTGTCTCAGAAAAAAGAAAATGTGAATCCTCGTTCTCACCCATGTCAGTAATCTCCCCACTCATTGCAGAATCGCTGGGCTAGATGAACTTTTAAAATCTCTTTCAACCCAAACCATTCTATGATTCTATTTCAATATATAGCCTATATGGAAGCTTCAGTCATTGGATGGTAGGGCCTGTATTACACTTATATCTAAATTTTTGTGAGAATAATTTCTTAGGACATTGGATCCAAGAATAATTCCTGGCAGTGGAAAGTAAATGGGACAAAAGTTTTTATTGCACTGGATTTTTTTTAGAACTTGTCCTCCTTCTCTAGCTGCTACGCATTTCCTGTGAGCTGGTAGGAGAAGCTCTCTTTCCAGTGTAAAAGTTCCGGTAAGCCCTTTCCACAGGGCTAATCCTCTCTTTGCTTTATACTTTTCTGTACCTGGCTGAAGGCTGTGAACTTTCCCAGACAGTAAGCATTTGAAAAAAAATTCACAAGTTTCTATGAGGGGAGGAGGCCCAGACTGTAGGCATACTGCTCCTCTGTGTTCCCTTACAACAGTTCTGCAGGCCAGATTCATCCTTGACTAGGATTTTTAGGGCTTTGAGATGGTTATCACAATTTTTGGATATAAACATGGACACGAGCCACCATCCCTGAAGGGGGTTAAGAGACATGTAGTTGTAGCACAGAGTGACATGGTTTAGTGGTGGATTTGGCAGCACTAGACTAGTGTGTGGACCCAGTGGTCTTAGAGGTCTTTTCCAGCCTAAATGATTCTATGATTCCATACCAACAGCAGAGCTCAAGGCAAGGACAAAGGCTTTGGCTAAAGTACAGCTCCTGAACAAAGGCAGGAAAGCCAGGCTCCTCTTTGTTTCCAACAAAATTTGGTAGTTTTTCCTTTTCCTGTTCCATTATTTTACCATCTCCACATTAATCTATCCCACTACCAGGATTTCTTCTGTTCCTCTGAAGGTGACTGAGGCATAGCTGTCTGATTTTCATAGAAACTAACTACAACTGCCCATATGGACAATTAGGGTGCTCCAGCTGTGTGTGGGGCGTAATTTCCAGCTGCAGGGTGGCAGTAAACAGCTGGAGGTGGTAATTTCTCAAAGTGCTCCAGCTACAATCACAACATATGCCTATGCCCTAAGGATTTTCAGTAAACTAACCATATTTGTTAGCAGTATTTAAAACATTTCTTATTTCAAATGTACAAAGTAAAGCCAATACTGCAAATTTTGAGGTAACTTAATCTTACTGTAAGCAAAAATGCCAAGTATTTAAGGACAACAGCTGTGGCTACTCTGCTTGAAAGAACTTCTATTACCATCTGGGAAAAGAGAAAACAAAATATTATGAAAATTTATACAGATCTATAGGATGCTTCCTGAATCCACTTAAACTCTGCCACTCAATTTTCCTAATCAATCAAGTCTGTTAATAGTGATGTTATGTTAGGATTTACAGTATAGACTGGGTGCAGCGCAAGTCTGACAGAAGTGAAGCTACTCTGAAAGTTTTCCTGAGAATTACTGTGTGTGCTTATAAAACTTTCACCATCCAAAATTAATGGATTTACTACACATACTGAGTTTTAAACCTCTATAGGCTAATCTTGTGGCCCACTCATTTATGGATATACTTCCTCTGGAAAAAAAAAAAAAGGTAATATACAAAATATAATTGTAATATAATGCATATAACAGTCTGCCTCTTACAGTAATTGTATGTAGGATGTTATGAAGCTGATATCCTGCTACTGGGATATAAATAGCAAGTCCTAGTCAGCTGTGGAAACTGATTGCAGTGCTGTTCTGCACACCTGTGGCTACACAGGATTCAGGGCTCCAGAGGATGAGAATGGCAGCATGCAAATATATAAGGCATTTAGTGGTGGCACTTCTGCCATGATGAGATTGCTCATGGCATGTAGGGCAACTAGCAATGCTAAGTATCTGTGAAATAAGGCCCCTGAATTACAGTCCTAAATATAGCTTTTGTGATTTGCTTCAGGCTCTTAAATTTTACTATTTTGACTTAGCTGCTTGCAGAACCATAGTTTATAATTTCTGGTGCAGTGTTCAGCCAACTTATAAGAGTTCATGCAAAAAGAGCTGTTTCAGAAATTCTAATAGACCCCAAACTGTCATACACGTGCACTGTATAATAGGTAGTGGTATTATTATCAAGAATTCTCAAGAGGAATCATGGTTATGTTGCCTGCTTTCACTGTCTAAAGTTTTTCATGTAGTTAAGGAAAATACTTACTCATTACTTCAGAAAATTCTGGTTCTTTTAAACCAAGCATCAGTTGCAATGATTTTACATGTTGTGTAAATGACGATAAAACGTATGTATACTGTATGATAAACTGGATTCGTTTGATAGCTTCAACACAGTAATATTCAGAAGGATTTAACAACCAATGCTTTCAAAATACCATCTTTTGCTGGTTGTTTTGTTGTTTCAAAATATTTTTGAAATGGAACAGTAATAACAATAATAATAACAATTTGCGTGTATGTTTCCTTTCAATTCTGAATCTAAGAGTACATGCATTAATAAATTAAGCCTCACAGCGACTCTGTAATTTAAGAATATTTTTATCCATGTTTGACAGATGGAGAAACAGAGGTACTGAGAATTAAAAATGCATTTGCAAAAGTATGATTAGGCTGTACAGAAGAGAATATGAATACAGCATCTAGGGTACTCCAGAACAATGGAGAATTTTCAAGAATAAGAAGGATGTTCTTTTGAAAATGTGGTCCTACTCAGGATGTGCGGGCTGATGGCCTGAACTGGCTTTATCAGCATGGCACAGCACTGCTCTTTGAAATATATTGATTTGACTCTGTGCTAAGTTAGAGGATCTCACTGCTGCTGCTCTTTCCCTGTTATAGATCAGCATTCTGAAACCCCTGTCAACAGCAGATCGATATTTCAATGCTTCACTATAAACTAGTCCCCATACTTGAATTCATGTAAGGTAGTGTTTTTCAAGAATGTGAATTGTCCACATGGTGCCAATAGCACTGCAAACATGCACAGAGCAAGTGACAACTGCTCATCTGCAGCTAGTCAGTGATTTTAATACAGAGAGAGCTGTTCCTGACTCAATTTTTTTGGATACCAGCACTGGAGATGGAAGCAGCTCCTGTTTTGTGCCAGGCAACATATGCACACCATCTGAGAGTTTGGGCATCACTCAGGTACAACTGAAAAGCATCTTGTGTACTGCTGAAGATGTGGCTGGGAGCACCTGCTCTGCTTCAGGTCAAGTGAATATTGACAGCTGGGACACCCTGTGGGTTTCCTGGGTCTGTGCAGACTTGCTGTGTGTCCCAGTAGATGAAGATTCTGCTCATGTTCCAGATCTGAGCCAGCTTACTGACTCTTGGAAATTATTTGGAAGAAGTGAACACATCAACACCAGGGCAGCATTAAGTGCTATGACAGCTTCCTTCTAAGAATCCTGGTATAAGTCTTCAAGGCAGATCAGAAGACAAATAACCTTTTTGTCACTGGAAGTACTCTCCTTCACTGTTTGCAGATATAAGGAAAGCATTCCATTCTTTCTGTTCTTCCTTAATACAGAACCAGGACATTATGTAAAACCTGAAATGGTAGAACATTAATCATCAAAAAATTACTACAATGGCTCTTTAGTCTTTGATAATGTATCAATTACCACCCAGCTGAGATAGATAGATACATAGAAATGATCAAATTCAACAGCACTTGTCACTTAGCACTTTTCTTATTCTCAGTTTGAATCTCTCATTTTAATGCATATGAAGAAATGAATAAGCTTTGGTTTATCAGAAATCCAGAATCATTTCTTGCAATTATTCTGTGAATGACTAGATTAAAGACATCATTAAAAAAATCACTCTAAATGATTTAGATTTATTTGAATATTCATTTTTTTCTTAAGTTAAGGGTTCATAGCAATAAGCAGAGGAAAAAGTACTGTAAATAAATTCCCCTTCATATTTTACATGCAAATTTCAATCATAACAAGAAGAGTTCTACAATTCTTTATGTTTTATATAGGGGTATATATATGATATATGTTATATGTTAATCAATTATGAATGTCTGGTACAAATATATTTATGGATAGAGATTCTTTATGCTCTTATTGGGCATATTTTGCTCAGGTTTACTCTTTTGGTTTTTTTTATTTTCTAACTCTGAAAATTAGCAATTTCTTGGAAAAAAGTCACTAAATTAAGGTCCAATTGACCTTAATTAACTCTACTCTGTCTGAAACGAAGAGAAACAACTGTTGTGACATTTCTTAAAGATACAAATAGTAGCACAGATATTTGAGCATAGTATATTTAAAAAAAAAAGACAATTTAATAATTATTCTTGTATAAAGTCATATGATTTAATGTTAAATCTTACACTGCGTGTTTTTCCCACCCAGATAATAGAGGAAATTTTCATTTCTGTGTTTAGATTGTCTTTGGAATGTTTCTGAAAGGTATACATCTGAATCATCTTAGATTGATGGGAAAAGATGTGGATGGTAGAAAGGAAAGCATTGTTTTCTATTCACTACCTCCTTACTCAGTTATGAGGTGTCAGGGCTGTGATTTACAGTGATCTCAGTTCAGCTGGCTGGGGCTGTGCCAGGTAACCTACTGCAGCAAGAATAGCACTACAGTCAACCTCCTCCCCCACATTCCCAGAGTGGTTCTTTCTTCCCTCTTCATTTTCCACATGCAAGGGTTTAAAGTAGGAAATATAAACTGGTTCCCCTACCTTTATGCTGTTCAAGGACTCCCTGCTCTGAGAAACTCTCAGCTGCTTGTTCAAAGCATCGTTAAGTGCTCATTGTGCTATGGGAGTTAAAACACATTTAAGTAGGTCTGAGGCTCTTGCCCATTGTTTTCATTTAAAAAATATTTAGGCTATTGATTAGCTGGATTGGCTCTTGTCTATTTCCTTATTTAGAAGAGCTCTTTGAGTTTCCCTAGTGTGAGGGATTCTTTTCCCCATGTAACTACTGTAGATAAAAATAAAGGCACACCAATTATGTGAGAAGCAGGATTATGAAAAATGCAAATAAAATAAAAATGAATTCAAACCACGAGAAACACAGTGTTTGTAATGACATTAGTTAAAATGCATCATGTTTTCAAGGCAATATATTGGAGTAAATTTCTTTGCAATTAAGTGAGAAATACAGTTTTCGCCCTACTTTGCTGTGTCCAGAGTGTGGCGTTACAGAAATGTAGCTTCCAATTCCTTTTTCCCTTTGCTTTTCTGCACCATCTGGTTGATGAATGAGCTACTATCTACCTTTTTCCATTGCTTTTCCCAATGCATTCCTTTGTCATTAAGATCCCACACTTGAGAGAAAGATTTTTTCATTGTTTGCCTTTGTATGAAACAGAATTACGAAGCTGTCAATCGAGTTTATGGAAACCGCTTTGGTGTCAGCGAACAGATGAATTTCTCTTTTCTGCTTTTGACATGGCACATTCTCCTACTTGAGTTTCTTGGAAGGCTTGTCCACCATCAGGGCTTCATCCTCCTTGAGTGTTCTTAATTTTTTCAGGTTTCTGAGTATTCTTCACCTTAAAACTTCAGTCATATCCGACTAATTTGTCTTTGCTATTCATTCTTCATGTCTGGTTTCTCTACGAATTCTTTCTATCCAAAGCAGTGCTGAAGATTCAATAATTTTTTTATTTGCTGATGGAGCTAAAATTTTTCCAAACTTCAGTTTTCTTGCTGGCTGTGAACTCTTTGGAAAATCGCATTCTGTATCATCTCATCCTTCCTCAAGCCCTTACCTAGTGCTTTATTCAGATCACTGCTGTTGAAACTTAGCCCAGTGTTGTCAGATTTAATTCCTATTTTTGCTGTTCTAATGTCTTTTACTTTTTGTGTCTTTTGTTTTGGATGTTAAGAATTTAAGAAATTTGGTCCCTGCTCACTTGGCTTTGAGTTCCACAATCATCTTGTTTCTCCTCTGCTCTTCTCTACTAGTGGTCCTTGCATTTTGTCTATTTCCATTTGTTCTTTTTCATTATTTTCTAATATTCCCTTGGTTTGAAACATTCTTCTTTATCTCAAATGTAAGGTGTCCAGCTTTCTGCTTCAAGTTTCTGTTACTCAGACTGTGCTGGTATTTGACTTGGCATACATTGCTTTTTCTGTGGTTCTTTCACAGATCACAGTCATGGAGTGTCAGGTTTATTAAAGGCAGAAATAAAGAGTTAATTTCATTCTCTAATGAGCAGACTAATTTCTAAAACACAAACTCTTCTCTAATTCATCTTGTGTTCCCTGTATTCTGAATATAGCAGATATACTCGTCACTAATGGGCTTAACACTATGGCAGGTTTGGACAAGCGCATGACAATAACTTTCATTTCACAAAGAATAGATATTGAAAGAGCAGTGTAAGAGAGGAAAATAATGTTCATATGTATCCTTGAACACAACTGTGTCTGATTACAACATGGTTTTGTACATGGGTTTTATCCTAGCAGAAAATACGGTTTGAAAATAAACTCAGACCCTTAGCACTAGAGGTCACTAAACACAGCAGTTTCAAAGGGTCTCTCAACAGTGCTCTAACTTTTTTTTTTTTTTAACTGAACACTTCATTTACATTACTGCAGTTAAAACCCTCAAGAGACAGCAGTAGGTGAGAAGCCATCTGCTCCTGTGTGTAAATGGGGAAGGTGTCAACAGTGAAACTGCTCAGCTGAGACCATCCCTCATGATGCAGGAGCCTGTGCCTCACTGATGAGTGATAAATAGAACAAGGAAAGGATATATTGTTTTATTTCACTTTTACTCCAATTTACCTTTATAATCCAGGCATGATAAAAGGAAATAAGTTAGTTTTCAGACAAAGAGGTGATTAGACCCTTGTGAGATAGGACAAGTTGCAAAACTTAAATTACCTTAGAAAAATAAACTTTAATTCAGAGACCAACAGGTTAAATTGAAGAGGAAAGGTCAGATATTAATGCAGAACGATTACTTGAATCTTAACAGATGTATCTTTTTCAGAGACCTTCTGTCTTCCATGGAAAATGTTTCACAAGACTTATCAGTACAAAAACCCCTCATCTTAACAAAGGGACAAATGTAATGCAGTTCTCAGACAAGAGACAAAAAGAAATGGAAGAACTTTTGGCTATCTGGCTTTGGATCTGTTGGAAAAACTAATGTATTGTTAGTTATGGTTGATTTAAATGGCTTTCCCTAAACATTTTGATGGCTTTATGATGTTATCTTTCACGTCTATAATATGACATTCCCACAAGACAGAATGGATTCAGCACAAGAAAAGATGGATAAGAAAAGATGGAGAAGAGATTGGATAGGGAGAGGTTTGTATCACTATTTTGGGAGAAGAAAGATACAGACAAAATGGTCATCTTTCACAATGAACATATTGCCCTGCACAGTCTGTAGAGGAGCTTAAGACTCCCACTTCATGTCGTTCCCCTGATACCCACAAGATCCTATGAATTTCACCTAATGTCCATGCTGCTGCTGGTCCACACAGGAGCTGATGAATTATTAGTGTTGTCTAACTCTTTCAGGTCAAGTAGCACAAAGCTTTCTCATCCTGATACAAACCCTTGTTGCTCTCAGTTTCCTACCATGTGATAGAACTAGATATTTTTGCCTGAAATTTTATATAATTTAAAAAAAGCTCCCTTATTTGAATCAAGAAGGAAAATAATTTCATAGTCAGGGAATTTCAAAATTTGCTTTACTTTTCTAATCATACTCCTGCATTCTGCAAATGCACTGTACTGTGGGCTTTAATTGTATACTATATGTATGCTTTTAATAAAGGGTCTGTGTCATTGTACAAGAGGAAAGAAATATGCACTAAAGGAGACTATTGTCTACAGATGAGAAATTATTAGACCTTCTTGACCTTAAATTCTTTGCTCTTCAGTTCTCTGTATTCTTGTAGGAGTGTTGTGAACACTGGTTAATTAATATTTTTAATTGTTTACGTACTGTGGTGATGAGCACGAGAGAAACCTATGAGAAAATTAACAATTCTGTCATGAGAGAAGGGTTTGACTAGTGTGCAGTAAATAAGGCCTTGGGTCACACATTGAAAAATGAGGAGATAACAAAATATTGAGTAGTTGCTCATTATGTGAACATTCTGTGCAGCGAGCAAAGCAGAGGTCCTGTGAAAGGGAAAAGTGGTCACATAATTAGATTTTGTCAAAAAGCTTATGCACAAAGGGGATGCACAAAGAATGAAGGGTGGACAGGAAAATTAAAGGTAGGCATTTCTTAACATTTAAAGCTTTCTTCAATAGTCTTATGTCATACTTTCAATATAATTTGGGTTTTTATGTGTGTATTTGCCTTATGTGTGTATGCAAAAGAAATTTTTTGTGGCTTTGAAATGCATAAACTATTGAAAGCTGACATGATAAATCTTGAATGAACATTCAGTCTTAAATCCGTTGTATCTGGCCTTTCCAAGGAGAATTTTAACAATAAATAATGAGATGAAAAACACATTGTGTCTTTCAAAGTAGTTCACTCCCTTTTCCTTCAGCTTGTTTCCTTCAGTACTTTGTGGCTATTGGATTAATGTTATTATTCTGAAAATGCCAATTTAAAAAGAACTCTTCCTCATCAAAGATTACTTGTCAAGTAAACTGTTAGGTGTGTTCACAAAAAAAAATTAATTTCCGAACAAGCAGATAGGCTTAATTTCTATCAGATGATAAAAGATTTATAATGCATTGTCACACCTCTATTTGTGATGCTAGCTTAACAAATTTCTGTAGACTGCTTTTTTTTGAATCTTTTGAAATACTTACTAGCTTCTCTGTCGATAGGTCTAGGAGAGAGATTATCAGATAACATCTTTGCAAGTGTGGTGAAGGAATGAATAGTAGTTTTTGAGCTTTTATTTGACAATGGATGTTTTAAAGGGAATTGGAAGATGGGAAATTGTGAAATAGTTGCTTGGATTTTAAATTGGAACTCAAATTTTGGAATATGTATCTTTGTTGAAGAAATGTGTGCTCAGTTTTCGGATGAAAATGAATAGAAAATGCCGCTAAAATATGTGATGCCACTATTACATGGGTAAAGAATTGAAGCTAAAGAATAGATTATTTGTACATATTTTCAAAATGCTAAGTAAACAATAGGAGATGCTTTATATGCTAGATAAGTTGAGATACTTATTATAAAAATTTGTTAGATTTGTGGCAATTTTAGTGTACATTTTGTCCTTAATTGTCAATCAGGGTCTCCACTTACAAATTTTAAGCACGCACACACATTTAGCTGGCCACTGCAAAGAAGAACTAAGAGTATTTTTGTTGTTGTTGAAAAGTCACGGCCATGGAAAGCAAAAGACTGAGCAGTAGTAAAGCAATTATCTGTAGTAGTTTCAGACATCAAAATCAGTTTTGAAAAATAATAGGCCTTATCCAAGCCTTCCTATCAATATCTTTACTTAGTTTTTTATGACTTATGCATTTGTATTTGATATTGCTCACTCAGCAGTATATTTAAATACCTTTACAATAGTTTTCACCCATGAATATACTCAGAAAAATTACTTAGCAGTCTTTCAATGTAAAATTGTCCTAATAATATTACCCATGATTTGGCAATTGTCTTCACTGCGTAGTATTTCATAGAGCTATAGGGTTTCTTCTTTACTCATAACGTTTTCTTCAAAAACCAGAAAATAATTTTTTATGCTTTGTGATTTCAAAATACAATCTATCTTAAAAAATGGAGCTATTTTCTTCCCAGGGAATTTAACGGATTATGTGGAGCAGAAGTCTATATCTTTAGTAATACTTTCCACTGTGTTTCAAGACCAGATCTGAATGTGTGGGGATTTCTGTCACATATTATTACTGGAGAACAATTTGATTTTCTAGATTATTTTGGCAGTAACTGTAACAATGGCTATATTTCTTTTGATGTTTTTTCCCAGATAGTTTATTTTTATCTTGACATTTTGCCCATCCTGTGAATCTCATCATGGGAAAGAAACAGCAGTTTGTCTCAGAGCAGTTCAATTTCAATCTCTAGATGACAAGTTGATATTTCTTTCCTCTTGAAGAAGCTTTTAACATGATGTGTTAAATGTCAAGGAAACTCTTCAATATATATTGAACTTTACTAACCTTATTTCTCTTAATATTAATGACATATTGACAGCATGTTTTGAAAAATGAGCACTTCTCAGATGTCAGGATCCTTCACTCGCATTATTCCTAGAGGAATCCAACATTCCAGTTGTTATTCTTCAGAATTGTAGTAACTTTTACATTACAAAGACTTTTACAGACTTTTAAAAATGCATTTCGTAAGTTTTGCTTCATTATTGGATGCTGACAGTGCTGATCTAATAGATTAGAGATCATGGGTTGGTGAGTAATTTTGTAAGTAAGCTTTGAGTGATAATTTTAATTCGGGACCTGAAGTTTCTGAAGCTAGTTCTCTTGAGTCGATCTATTGATCTTACAAATCTAGGTGACTAAGTGAAGGTATCCCATAAGGGCTATTACCTGTGAGAACAAAATGGAATTTTTGTCCTGGAAAACAGCAAGTATTTGTATTGGAATCAAGGTCTCGGTTCATGATGAGCAGTGCTGAAGGTCCACAGGAGAAAATATCTCTATGGAGACGTTCAAAAAGGAGAATCAATGATTTCTCAAACAAATCTCACAAATTGCACCCTAAAATAGGGGTTCACTGAGCTGCCTAAACATTGGCACCTGGAGCCATTTGCAGTGCTGCAGGCTGCGACACCTCTATCAGGTGCAAGGTCTGATAGAGGGAGACCTTCTGCAGCTCCATCTAACATGTGGAAAGGGTGCCCATGGGTACCTGCGAGAGTGCCAGCTGTGTGTGTCTAGACAGCTGGGGTGAATGCCTAAGCACAGCTGCATGTTCCTCTGGGCCCCAGAGGTGCTGTGTCCTCTGGTGAGTGCAATGAGATTTCAATCCCTTAAATCACGTTGCTATCTGTACGTAGACACATTCTCCTATATACACCTGAAACTTAGTCCTAAAGTTTGCTTCTAAAGCAGATCATATACGGCTTCTTCTAGCTTCTCATACTCTTTCTGTTTGTTGCACATCAATACATATTAGCGTGTTCTTCCAGACATATTAAAAAACCCCCACTCAATATCATCCTATTTGGACAAAATTCACCCGAGTTTGTGTTTGGAAGAAGTTCTACTTTGAACACATTAAATCCAGTTTAAGAATTTTGTTGCAGTGAGAGAGAATATTTGAAAAGTGTTAATAATTTTTAGTAGTGGCTCAAAATTCATTACTTTTGGGAAATTTCTTGTCTGTTTGCATGCAAACATAGGAGGTTCCAAGAACTCAGAAAACAGAATTGATTAAAATTTGGGTTTACTCTAAAATACCTGTAACATTTGGTAAGAAACATCGTGGTTCTCAAATGCCAATTTCTGATTTACTGTTACAATTTCATCTCAATGATATTTATATAGGCTGTTAAAATACGTAAACTACAGAACTTAACCATGGAGCTTAAACATATGCTGCCTTTTGTTTTGTAAAAACCATTTATTTTCTTATTCTTTGTTTCTGTTTCTGCCTATGCTAAGTTTGCTGAATATGTTATCCAGGATTTTGCATTGACTGTCTCTCATTGAAGGAAAAGTGTAATTATTGAACTTGAATTCTGCTGAATACTTTTGTGCACATCTTACTTTCTCTTTAATACCAGATAATATGATGTTAAATGCAGTTTATGTCCAATACAGTCAAACATATAATCTATATTACTAGGAAGTATAATTTAATACAGTTGTGACGATTTAGATATATTTGTGACACTCTTAAATTACACTGAAGTACAAACAACTACAAATGATTCGGTATGTTTTCTCCCTTGTAATTAAAAAAAATTCTGAGCTATGGATCCAGACATATATTCATTTAGTTTCGGTCATTAGAGTGTTTTTTAATAATTTTTCTAATGTACGAGAAGAAAAATCATTAGAAGGGAAAAGCTTTTTTCATTCCCATGAGAAGTCTGCTACATGATAGAAACATTACACCTGTCTATGGAAAAGCAGTGCCTGCTCCCATTTATAGTGTATTGTACTTGCTTAGAGCACTAAAAGCATTTATTTAGAAGGGAGGGGATTAGAGTTAGCAGCAAACAATGTGCAAAACCCATTTGTTTATTTACTTATTTATTGTGAACTATTCAGAAAGATTTATCCTGTCTCTTGAAGGCTTCATGAATATTTAAAGTTTAACATAAGGATAAATATTCTTAGTAGAAAAAGTCAAGATTGCCCATGGCCACAGCATTCTATCAGTATCACAGATAGTTGCTTAGATCTTAAACCCCATAGCATAAAAAGTAATGTTGAGTAATCAGATGTCTCAGGCTGCCCTCTGAGAAAACCCCAATAAACTATTTGTCATTATTATTCACAGTTGCTATTGCAACAAAATCAAGGGCAATATATGTTTATGGAAAGTATCCATTTATGCATAAGGAAGGATATGTCAGGGATGATGACAAGAGCCTTGCACCCCAAGGGCTGGGCTTTCAGCCTGAGGAATGTTCAGAAGAAGCTGCAAGGTGCCTGTGCCATATCTGGGCTGGAAGAGCTGGAAGCACACCTTGCTTCCTGTGGCTGCTCATCGCCGTCCTGCCTCTGCTGACCTTAGGACACATGGCAGAGCCCATATGATGGATAAATTACATACAGCCTCAGAGACCTGCCTGCACTGTGGGTGACAGGAACAAAACATGGTTGTTCAATGCTGGCTCCTGGAAACTGTCAATGTTGTCACCAGTCCTGAAGTTGGGGATGTCACCTCTCACAGACATTGCCACTACCACTATCACTGCTACTATCACTGCCACACCACTTTGCACATAAAAATGACAGTTTTAGTTTTCTGAGAATATTTCAGGTATCTGGAGGGTGTTGTATACCTCTGTGGTGAAACAGGAGAAAGAAAGATGGGAGAACCCTGATATCTGACCAGCATAGTTCAAAGGCAAGGCTGGGTTTTTTAATTGCAGAATTCAATGCTTGGGATCAACAGGAATTGAAGTGTCAGTCTGTTATTAATTCTCAAATTCTCATCTCAGTTACACTAGCTGTAAGTTGGAGCAACTCTAAAAGAATTCACAAAAGATGGTCTGGATTTATGTGAGTGCATTTGGGGACGGTGTTTTGCTCTGTTTTTGCATACAAACAAATTATTTGCCTCAGCTTTCCAGAAAAAAGGCTTCACTTAATGGCAATTCAACACAATTGTTTGTGGCTTTTGCTGAGGTGTTTTGTTTGTTTTGTTTTGTTTCCATTGCACTGTGTTCTTTAAGTATTCAGAAAACAATCTGTGGCTATTTATAATCTCCCAAACTGGATCAACTGTTCTCTTTCTCGGTGCTTCATTTAATGTGAGAATGATGGAGAAGGCAGCATTGTTAATTTTAATAAAATTAACTTTGTAGCATTATTTCAGTGCTTTACAATAAGTTTCTATGATGCTCCAGGGGCAGCTCTGTTTGTACTCAAGTGTCTTGATCACAGTTTTGTTAGAGTAGAATTACTTGGCTTTATTCCCCTTCTTTTTTTTTTTTAATAGCCTGAACTCAAGCTGTTTTGCAGCTGCCCTATGATACGAATAGATGCACTCTTGGGGCACTGATTAAAATTTGTATGTTTTAGAAATATGTTCCTAGAGTCATGTTGCCACAGGAGTAGCTCTGAACTATCAGTATCTGCTGTTTTCACATCAAAGTGCAAACAGGAAATATTCTGAAGCACAGATAACTTATAGTCTTCTTAAAATACTGTTTATGCATACTAATTAGTTGTAACCGTGGGAAGCGGTATTAACAGTATACTTTTCATTTTAAACCAGGCTCTCCTGTGCTCCACTTGATTAATTGTCACAGACTGTAATTTTATCATAGTTAAAACTGATTCAAGCCCATTTCCCTGTAGTAATATATATATTTTTTTTTGGTTTGGAGAAATTAATATTCCTCAAAATCTAATTAATGATCTCCAAAGAATCATTTGCATGGAGGATGTTAGAGTTTTACAGCAATTATGCATTGTATGTAACTCATTAAAAGGTCCATTTTCATTACTGGGTTTAGTGATGAGGTGACAGGCGTAACCACTCCAACTGGCCAGGAAAAATGCAAAGTGAGACTGGGAAATCCTTCATTCTAACGCCATCAGTGTAGCCAAGTTATTTCTCCATCACGACATTTTTAGAAAGAAAATGGCTCTGAAATTAACAGTAAGGTCCTTTGAAGGTTACCTGTTGTCTGACAAGAATTGTGGCCTATTCCTTCCGTTCAAAGAAGGATGCGCCTGGTGGCGTTCTGAGGGATCCAGCTCATGGGCTGGATTCTGCTACATTTCATTCTCTCTGAGTAATATCACCATCAATTATCCCTTGATTTGAATCATCCTGAACCACACGATATGATGCAGGGTGGGAAAGGGTGGGCAACATTCGCTAGTGGGATGTAGACCAATGAGATCTCAAGCACCGGTTCTTCTCCAAACCTGTGTCAATCACTCTTCTGCTAATGGGAGAAATTAGAAGCACCTTTCTTTTATCTTTTTTAAAAGTGATATTTTGCATAAAAGTTTGGCTCAAAAATTGATCTTTAGTTCTGTTACACTGGAAGTGGCTGTGCATAACAAACTTTAATATGTTTAATTTGTCTGAGGCATCATTAAAGCTCACCAGGCTAGCTGTGCATAAGGCAGCATAATTCATGGCAGACAGGAGATCCATTCATTATTCCTGCCATAATTACAGCAAGAGCATTATTGATAAATCAAACAGAAGTAATAATTCTTTTTAAAAAATGCAGTTTCTGTGGCTTTGTAATGAAACAGGAAGATACTGTATGTAAAATCAATCTTCCCAATTGTACATTTATTGGGACGTCTGAGATGCAGAACAAACCATTCTCACCTTTTCCCTGTATTTCATGTATATATTTCATCTCAGGCAATATTAATATAAAAAGAGTCACGCATTACGGCTCAAAATATGCAAACTATGCATTTTTTTCTCTTTCATTCCCACCTGCACATTCCTCAATAAATCAGTGATAATAATATCTGAGGTCCTAATACAGCAAAACACTTAAGAACATACTTAACCTTAAACACACGAGTAGTCTCGTTGTAATCAGCGATGCTCCTCATGCTTTAAATTTAAGCTCATATTTAAGTGCTTTGTTGAATCATAGCCAAAATGAAATAGTACAAACCAAGGTGTTTTCTGCATTGAAATACAAGTACAAATACAGGGCATTAACACTGTGGTTTACCCTGATGAAGAAAACACTCCAAGAAGTGTGAATTGCGAGAACACTATTAATTCAACCTCATGAGGCTTTAGTACAGCAATGCATGCTCTATAGATGGGATTTTCAAGGCTGAATGTATTTAGAAGTGCTAAGCACAGGCAAATAGAAGAATAGTTGTCCTGGCAGTCACTCATGATTACTGTGTTCAGTATGATTGCTAACATATCCAATTATACCTGTCTATTTTTAGCATGTATTTTCTGTGTTTTAAAACCCAAAGAGTGTGATTCCACCAGACAAGTAATATCACAGCACTATCTGTACAATAAGTCTGTGGCAGTGTTTTGGTTTATCATGACAACAGAAATACTAAATAAGAACAATCTTTTATCTCATACTGGAAAGAAATTATCTGACCTAATCAGGTCTTTGATTTTTTTGTTTAATACACCTTTACATTCAGGTTCCCAGAGAGGTGTGCAAATTTGCTCCAAATGCTGAGAAATAAATACAAACATCTTTTTTTAAATCCTCAAATGAAATAAGCAATTTTTGCTTCTTATATTTAAAAAGATGCATGCAATGTACAATCTATTTCTGAATACAAGTTAGCCCAATGGCAATCTCATTGGAGTTTTAATATTTTACAAGTGTGATCTAAGGCTAATTTGTATCTGCATATAAAATGAAGGCAATTAAAGAAGGCGAGAGGAAGGAGAATCTGATGTATTCTCTCTCCTATTATTCTTGATTAATTTGGATAACTTTAAAGGACTAATTATTTTTCCTACTATGATATTTGAGGTAGCGTTTCATCCTCCTGGGTATACTCAGTCGTACTTTAATTCTAGTTTAAACTGACTAGTAATTTCAGAGTTTGTATACTTCTTACTTATCATCATGCAAAATGTTTTCTCTCAGGATGGTGATCTTTCAGCTATGTTATGGTTATTTTTGAAACAAGTTAGCTGGTATTGAAACAGAAGTATCAGTACTAACCTAAATAGTTGCCAGTAGTCAAAAGCCTATGGTATGCAAATGCTACTGCTAAAATTTTAATCTGATTTATCATTATGCAGAAAATTAGCTAAGGTGCTACAAATGTCTGAGTTAATGGAAGCTTCATGAACTCCTCCTGAAACTGCTTTAGTGCTGATGGTCTCCCAAAGCTCAAGAGCTTTGGGTTTTTTTTTTTTGTTTTCTTTTTTCTCCAGACCAGAAATGAATGAACTGCTCTTTTCCCAAACAGATGCCATTATAGGACATGTCTTTTGTATCTGGAATTTTTACTTGGAGTTGCCATTTCATTTTCTTAGGTCAGAAAATGCCTGAAATTATACATATACACACACCCCTACCCCATCTCTAAGCTTCCGCTTAGTTGGTGTGAAGCCAACACAAGTTCATATGGACCTAAGAGAACAAAAGTATCAAGACTGTAAATAATACTTCTCTCATAATACAGCTATGGAGAAAGTACAGAAGTCTGGGCTTCAAAAGATAAGTTTTTTGAAGACCAAGGATGAAAGCTGCTGAAACAGCAGCCCTCATATGAATACACCTTTTTCCTCTTCACTGGGAGGTGTGATAACTACTCACCCTCTTCTTTTGTACATATAATACTAAATTAAAGGTAGGATGCATGGACACCTTGATGCTGATGATCTAGAAAAGACAACCAGACAAAAGTCTGGATGCAGAGCTAGCTTTGCAGTAGTTTAAGATTATATTCAAGATTTTTAAGCAAAAACCCTCTTCATCCGTGTTCCCAGAGCATGTCTGAAAAAAACTATAAAGAAACAATTGCATTCAAGTTACTATCTCTGTGAGCAATAAAGAACATCTGTTTCAGACAACAATAAGATAATCTGCTTGCTGGCAACATTTTTTTACAAGTTTCCAGCAGAGAGAAATCTTTGTATGGCTCAAATATAAGGGTTTACCTCTCTCTTGCTTATTTTTAAGTTGTTTCTGTCTTACGGTTTTTCTTTGCCTGTTCCTACATATTTCTAAATTTGTGGCTTCAAGTGTATTTTGTAGCAATAAATCTCATAGGATATTTTCTTCTTTTTCCTCAGAATTTTTTCTCTTATTGTTTATCACATTTTGTAATCATGAAAAATATCCCTATCCAACTTTTGTCCAGAATTTTCTCCGTATTTCCCTTATTTTCCTGGGTTTTTTCCTTCTGAGTGAAGGAATGACCAGCATGTCCTGGTCCTCCTGTTCCTCCTTCAGATGAGAATTTTACCAAGACTATAATAATTTTTGGTGAGATCACTAAAGCCTTTGCTGTGTTTCCAGCAGCATTAGTGTACACGACTGGATTTAAGCAGCCCTTATATAGTCTCAGAAATTGATCTAGAACCTGTTTAAAGTCACCAAAGTCATTCCAGTTGACAGCAGTTTGTATGAGATCCTTATAAGGTATTGAATATAAGAGCAAGTTGAAGAGTATTTACTAAAAATAATAATAAAACAGATTACCTGAGGGAGTTTCTTGTTTAATTGTAGCATTTGTTGTCCAGTCATGTGTTCTGAAATTTGATTAAGCATTTATTAATTCTTTCCAAGTAGCACCTGCTATTAATTTCCATTCTTCAGTTGTTTTAAAAATATTCAGTGTTAATTTTATCTATTGTTCAGTCATACTTTGTTGTTGGATGCATATCACACTTTCTTCTCATGTAATGAACACCTAAAAATTAGTGATTGGAACATAAATGATGAACAAAGGACAAGGAATGGAACTCCCGTAAAAATAAGAGACTCTTGAGATGTGCAAATAGGTTTTTGACTACGAGTGGTAACACCAGCATTTCTGAGTGACTAATATTATAATGTCACAGAGACAAGAAAGTTGAAGAAGACTGAATCATGAGGGAAAAATATTTTTTAATATTTTACTTTGGGTTCTAGATAAATATACATATGTATTTCTTTGTATTATTTCTGGTGTATCATAGAATCATGGAACGGGTTGTGTTCAAAGGGACCTTAAAGCTCATCTAGTTCCAACCACCCTGCCATGGGCAGGGACGCCTTCCAGTAGTCCAGATTGCTCAGAACACCATCCAACCTTGAACACTTCTGCATCCAAAACTTCCCTGGGCAACCTGTTCCAGTGCCTCACCACCCTCACAGTAAAGAAATGTTGTGCACATGTATGCATATGTCTCTGAGTGTAGGGGAGACGTTTAAAAAGATATGAATTGTATTAGGAATTTTAAGAGTATAATTATTTATTAGTAACATATCTGACTAAGTACAGATTTATGTACAGACGTAGCTGAAATCAAGGGACCTCTTTAAATCCATTCTAGGGCAGTGCTTCAGCTTTTATAATGGAAATTCTCTGTTGTGATGTGGTGTTTCCTCTCTTGAATGGTCTGTTTCATTTGTCTAGTTTCCTCTAGGACTCTGGATTATACGAAATAGCCTATCAGTGTGTTTCCAGTGAAAATGATCAAGCACTTCACTCTGTTAACTTGCCCAGATGGAAAGACCACTTTGAAGCTTAAAAATATGTTTAGACCTGAATCAAAATGACCACACTGATGTACAAAGGAATATAAGTTTGAAAATGGCACAGACAGTGTCCCAAGTCCAAATAACATTATGTATTCCCAGAAATGTTAAGCTGAGCTCTTATAAAAATATGAAAGTTAGATTTTTGATCAAGCAGAAAGAAGGCTGGAAAACAAATTTTCTAAGGTCCTTGAATGAGTACAAATATAGAAATTCAAAGAAATCATTTATGTAACATTCTGAGTCTAGAATATGAATCTGTCGTTTTGCAGACAGGGCTGAAGAACATGGTATTTCAATTGGATGTCAAAATAACAGCTAATTTTTTAAACCTGTATCAGCAGGAACGTGAAGGATTGAAGGATTGAAATTAATTATTTGAATATTACCAGTCTCTTTTCCCTAGGGAGTAAAGTTTTTTTTGCATATCACTTATGAAACAATACAGTGCATCTAACTCCATTTAGACATTAATTGCTAATGCTTTCCTTTTACAGATTCTAAATGGTGGTTTTATTGAATCATCCTAAACTTGCTCCTTCGGGGGGATGTAAGAATAAGCTTGTGTATCCTTAGGAGCAAACTGCAAATCAGCAGTTTAGTGCTGCCTAAGATTGTCTGTTGTGGTGGTTTTTTTTGGTTTTGTTGGATTTTTAATTTTTTTTTTTTAATTACTAACATATATCAAGTTTATGTTAATTATATGAAAACATAACAGAGATACTCAGTAGCATTTAAGGAACTTAAAGTAATTAACCTAGTTCTAAGCTGCAAAACGCTAGAAGACTCAGCACATTAAAGTAGGTGCAAAAATATAATGAAACACTTGATTTTACTGGTATTCAGCTTTTCTATGAAACTAAGTTAAACTTGTTTTCCTAAATATGGTAATGAACTTTCTTCAAATATCATCTTCTTTTTTGTCTTTCTCACATCTATAGATTTCTTTTCCATCCTTGTGCAATCATCTAAAAAGTCACCTTTACTTAATTGGAAATGTCACTTGAATTTGTTTATGTTTCGTTAGATGTACAATACAAAGCATTTATTTTTCAATCTGGATGATGACTTTGTAAATTTTTATTCAGAACAAAACAATGAAGAGCAAATATATATTCTGCAAGAGAGAAAATGACCAGGTGGCCAGTTATCCTGAAACAATCAGTGGAAAATGATTTAGCATACCACTCACCAACACAATCCCAGGAGCATTGACTGAGTATTAGTGATGGTCGAGATAATTTCTTATTTTGAAAAATCTTTACTGTTATATAATGTTCTACAACATATTAACTTACAGAAACCTTTAAATGAATGAAATTAATTTATATTTTAATCAAATGCACTCTGGTTATAGAAGGCAGTGAGCTTCTTTATTTCAGAAGATATTTCAAATTTGTAACCAGGAATTACAGTGTGTATGGACTCAATAGATCTAATGAAAGGCTACACAGTTCCACAATTTGACAATGCTGAGATATTCTCATGTTGATTTATGGAAGAAAAGGCAAATGAATCCACAAAATTATTCTAGGTGTTGCAGAAATACATGAATCAAATTGTATTTTTCTTTTTCTGAAAAGGTAGTGTGCAGTGATTTTTAATGAAAGTATTCTGAAAGAAGATGCGTAACTGCCAGCTTAGAAGTCTAGTTAAAAAAAAAAAAAAAGCATAGAAAGTTACAATGCAAGCATTTTCTTTTGCCTTTTAAGAAGAGACAGGGAATAAAAAAAAGATTAACACAAACTACTGATCTACCCAGTAGCTGCTTTCAATAAGAAGTGTGTCTAGCTTCTGCATTGCAAAACTGCTTGAATAAGAATGTAAAAGTCATGACAAATCACTTTTTCCTATAATATAAAAGCATTATTTTCTCCGTAATTGGTTCCTTTGAAAAATCTGTGGTCTTGCTCAAAAAGATATTTTTGTTCCATTTTAATGAGTAGATGTGTCCCTGGATGGTCCTCTATTGACAGCTGTGAAGACCTTTTATCTACAGAACCGTACACCTGGGCAGTGACATTGCTTGTATCACCAAGGTGCCGTGCTTATACCTTCATCTCAAGTAATGACAGGTTTGTTCTTTCTCCTTGACTCATCATTTCCCTCGCTGCCTGTCATGAGAGAGACGCAGCACACACCAATTAGTATCAGATGTGGCAGCGGTGCTTCTGAGCCAGCGATGTTTGGCCTTCGGGAAGTGGGCTGCGTGCTCCATGCTCCTTGCTGGAGACACGGTAGCACCTATCTGATAGCAACATGAGTTGCTCACTCCTTCCTCTTTGACCTGGGTGAAGTCTGAGCCGGAAATGCGGTGTTCAAAGTATTGGTACACAAAGTACTGCATGTCTATCAAGTCTTTCGATCCTTTTGGAAAGAGATTGTGAGAAGAATTAAGGAAAAGGATCAGGTGGCATATTTTTTGTTATCTTCCTGTGACAGCATGAGGTTGAATATTAGCAAAAAAATGAAACAGGTTCAAAAAATTTCTTTTTGACAGGTAACATTCCTGCCAACAGAAATATAAAATTTGTTGCAAAGGTATGCAGCACCTCCTTCCTGAGTTAAAAAACATTTTGAAACAAATGATCGCTATCTCCTTATTACATAACAAAACCAAGTATGGTTGCTCTAGGAATTCCAGGAAGAAAGGACACTGTAGTAATCTCTACTGAGTCATTTGGTTGAAATCCAAACTTTGCAGTTTTAGCTCCCAGCAGATTTTTAAATTTAATCTTAAACATTCAAGGCATAGTGTTTGTATCATCCTGGTTACTGTTAGATGGATTGAAAATTGGTGATTCTGCAAAAATCTTGTAATTTAATTTGCATTTAAAGACCTCCAAATGCATTTTAATTAACATTATATCCCTACTTACTGACAAAGTGGTTTTACTCTGTACATTTTTTAGGAATGCTATTTAAATCTAGAGTATACAGTAGAGTTTTGTACCAGAGCTCATAAAATTCTTTTTTTCAATGGCAGAAGAGCCTGTGGGAATACCTGTGTCATGTCTTAGAGCTGATTGCAATTAAGGCATGGAGAATAAAGTCTAGGTTCCCTCTGGCTGCCCTGTGAACACTCAGAGAAGAAAGAAAGCAAAAATCATTCCTGTGGGCAAAGTTCCCATCGTGGTCTGATCATGTACTCACATGTAAAGAAATTGGGAGGAGTAGCTACTGATTTTGCCCCACCTCTGACTGCTACTAAATAAGTGTAAGAAAGGGCAAATAGAGTATCAGGAATCCTCTTCCTCTGAAGAAGAAATTCTCAGGAGGCAAAACTCATTTTCCACAGTTACCTCCAAATCTGGTCTGTTCTTAAATAAAAGTGCACATAATCTGCAGTTTTCCTAATTGTTGTTAGTACAAAATATTATCACTGCAAATTTTATGCTATGGTCTGGAAGTCTCTGATTCTCTGAGATTTTTGAGTTGGTAAAAGGGAAAAAAAATACTACTTTTCCTGCTTGTCTCAGAAGAGAAAGAAAAAAAAATTGTCAGAACAGAGAAGTGGGAAAAAGGATTTTAGGACTAAATGATTGTTCCAGGTATAATTTTTTAACTTTTTTTCCTCAGTAGCAATGGCAGCTTAAATAGAACCTTATCTCCTTTACCTCTAGTCTTTTTATCCTTTCCTCACTCTTTTCCCTCAGCTGTGCCAAAATTTGTTCGTTGGATTGCATTGAGAACAGAACGCAGTAAGTGGTCTAGGTTAAAGATACTCTTGCAGGAGAAACAATAGCAGGTTTCTAAAATCCGGTTCACAAAAGGGTTTACAGATTGGACAGCTAATGTCCTGGTGGGTATCAGTTTCCAAGAATGAGCTGGGGAATAAAATTCATGTAAGTGGCTCAGCTACAAAGAAAAAGACTCATGGTATTAGGGAGCCCGTGTGTGTGTTACTGAAGATGCAAAGATTTTAGCATGTGTTTTCAGTTTTGCAAAACATAAGCATATCCTCAATCTCCTAAATTTCAGTTTTAGATTTTTCTTCATGTATTTTCTTTCTTTCTTCCATACTTGACCATGGCTTATTCATTCAGGAAGATGAGTATGCAGAAAGGAAATGAAAAAAGATTGAAACCTATTCAGTTGTTCAGATCTCTATTAAAAGCTTAAATTACATGCCTGTGGTGCTTAACTTAAGGCTAGATATCTATCTAGAGGACATAGGCATGCAAGAAAGGGTTTATAGCTTTGTTTCTAGTTTAGCAAAGTGCCTTTGAAGTAGATTGACCACAGACTATGTAGACAAAAAAAATTAGATCTTGTTTAACTTGTGCTGAATGCAGGCAAATCTCTCTGTAAACAGTAGCTGCTGATAGTAATGGAAAATGCTTCTAATCCCAATACAGACAAGGTAAGAAATAGAAATGAGCTCTTGTTTACATTATTTATAGCATTTGTGAGCAAGGTTCTTCTTATTAACTGTTGTTGGAAGGGCCACCAAAAGGTAACCATAGACCTAAAAGTCAAGCTAAGTTCAGGGTTTTTATCTACTTTCTGTGAAAGACCAAATATGTAAAAATGATACATATATAGAAACTCTCAACCGTGAGACTGTATTAAATGTATTCTAAGGTAGATGATGTTAAATGATAGGGGGAGTGCTGGTCAATGCTTTTTTCTCTGCTTTCCTCTTTGCTTTCTTACAGCCTTTGGCAGATTCTGGATAAGAGGGAATGGACACAGAAACTGCAGCTCCCATAAGACAGTGTACATATTATTTTACATCTGTTTAATAAAAAATGAGAACATTTCAAGTCACACCACAAATAAAATGCTTAATTTCCAGTTTCCGGAGAGAAACAACTTATTTTGAATAATTTAAAAACATATGTGAAAATTGTCAATAGTCTTAGGAAGGGAGAAAGAAGAGCTGAGGAGGAAAAAGAGCAGAGGTTTCATTACTTCGTAGGAAAGCTTTTTGATAAAAAATTCTCCATCAGAATGGAAAAATTTAGGGAGGTTGTATTTAGTCCTGTGAGAACTCAGCTTTTAGAGTTTTGTAGGAATTAATCTCCACCGTTCCTTGTATTTCTTAATTGATGTCTTTGCATGGATTTATGCTTTTGATACTATTTAGTTTGGCATTGCTTACACCACATTGTCCTTAGCTGGCATTCAGAAGAGACTAATGTTGAGTACTGGGATGTGGACAATACAGTTGTCCTTATTTGAGTTCTGTACCAATTGAATTTCAAAGGAGTGGGTTGCAAATGCTGTAGCCCTGACTCTATATTCCAGGATTCAGTTCTTATATTTTAAATGTCATAAATTTCATAGACATTCTCAAATTATTATTGTCTCCTATTATGATGAAAGGTGACCTATATTAAGAAGCAGAGAACGCTGGTGGTTAGAGCCACCTATGCAGATTCCAATACTAAGATGGGTGAGGGCAACTTCTGTATCATGATTGGTTATCTATTGCCATTACTGTGCACACCAGCGCTTTTCAGCAGCAGAGACCATGGTGATACACTGGCTGCACATTAAGGTGTTGGACCTCATTGTGGGAGTCCAGTAGATAACTATTTTAATAAGAATAATCCCCTTCCAGGAGTATTTCATAGACATGTGCCCTTAATGATGGGGTTATCTGCCCTATATCTGTTCTGAGTGCTAATTCTGACACAAACTATTTCTGTAGATCACTAAAGTAATTTCTCTTTCCTAAAGAAAAGTTTCTGCATTGTTCATCCTATTCCATGCTGTCTATGCTATCCTGTCATAAATAATCTTAAGCTCCTCATGGTAGGTCTAATATGTTTAAAGGCTTCCAAAACCCACTGTGATTATCTAATCTAACCTCTTTCATAACGAAACTGTAGGACCTGGCAGTATTCATTCCTGTTGAAACCTGGATGGCTGCATTTGAACTAGAGGACACCTTTTGAAAAAAATGACGACCCGTATTGAATAAAAGCCTTTCCACAACTCTTAGAAACCTAATCATTAATTACTTTCAAATGTTATCCGCTTTCTAGGTTGAAATTGCCTGGTTTCTGTTTCTAGCCATTGAAGTGTGTTAACCTACATCTGCTAGAGTGAGGTGCTCTATTCTCTGTGTATCCACATAACAGGTTGTGATCAACTCACCTCTTTGCTTCTCTTTGAGATAAATACACTTAGAGCTTGGAGACTTTTGGTCTGTACATATTTTTTATCCTCCAGTGATTCTCTGCTCCTTTGGTAACTCCTTTTCAACATTTTTCTTGATCTGAGGATATAAGACTAGACATGACAGCAATCATACTTGTGTTAGGTAGGTGTGCTCTTATTTGGTATTCACCTACTTTTACATCTAAAGGGTTGTGCTATTCTATTGGACGGAGCATCATATTAAAAGCTCACATGCAGCCTATTAGTCGCTGTAGCTCTTTAATCTTTTAGAGTCACTATCTGACAGAACAGACTATAGTAGCATGGAGGATTTTTGCTGTTACCATGTCTGACTTTACATTTGGCCTTGTTGAAATGAACTAAAAGTTGAAATAAAATTTTCATGCCTCCAGAATATCATCATAACCAGGTCCCTGCCTTCCAGGAGACTGATAATGATGTTAAGTAGCAGAGAACAAAGAATATATACCAAGAAAAGATCTCTAGAAACGCAACTGAAAATTAAGCTGCTTAGCAAAACTTTCCTGCTCTTAGTGACATCCCGAGACATGAATTCCATGATTGTTTCATAGCATTTTAGTTGTCTAATTGAGACCTCCAATAGCAGCCAGTCAATTGCCTTGCTGACCCATATACATTGCAATAACATTGCGGTCTTTCACACAGTTGCTACATTGACATTTTGCATACTGTGTGCCTAGGTATTTGATGCTGTATCCAAAAACATATAATGCACTTTCACTTTAGACTTCATTTCTGCTAGCTTGAAGCAAGGTTTATTTTGCATGGAAAGGGGTACCAAAACAAGTTACCAGAGTGTTAAAACACAAAACTTGCAAATAGCAAAGCCGAGACGCAGAAGAGATACCAGTCTGCTGTTTCAGAGGGTTCAGTCGCAGAACTAGCCCTACTCCAAGTAAAAAATAAGCATTTTTCTCTTGAACAGCTCAGTCTTTCTCTGATTTATCTTAATGGTGATCTACAATCACCTGGGTGCTTGAAAGCAGAGTACAGATTATGTAGCTAGCATCTGCTAGCTCTGTCTACTGAGTTCATTTTTCAGATCAAGTGTTCAAGGTAATACCTTCATTTCATAATATATTAGATCCGAGAAACAGCAATACGTTCCCCTGGTAAACAGGACTGATGTAAAAGAAGGATCCTACTTTTGGAATTTTCAGTGTATTTTGTCCTCACATTGTGTTCTTAGTTATTCACTGAGAGAGGAAAAATGCAACGTGGACTATTATCAGAAAGATGCTCCAAGGATATTGTTCAGTTTGAGTGGGGATCATCTGACAAAGGAAATGACATTGACCAATTCCTTCCTCCTGTGACAATGCTGTCAGGAACATGGTGTCATTCTTGGGGGTGGTGCTGTGCAGGGCCAGGAGTTGGACTCGATCACCCTTGTGGGTCCCTTCTAACTCAAAATATTCTGTGATTCTGTGATTCTGTGTTTGATGGGAGAGGAGGCTAAGGAGTGATTCAGAACAGAAAAGGCAAATGGAAGGAACTCAAAAGGAAAAGAAAATTTCCTGCTGCAGCCTTAAGTCTGCACAAAACAATGATGGCTTAGCTTATGTTTCTCTGAACAAAAATACTTTTTTATTCATGCTGGTAATTATGACTAGATGACTCTTTCTGCTGCTGATGACTATTGATGAATGACTATTTCTGCTGATACAGTCCATTCCTAACATCACCACTGACTTTTATAAAGCCGCATCACACATGAAAAATCAAAATGAAAGCAGAAGGAATGGAGGCAAAAAAATCCAGAAGACATTGGACACTTACTGGAAGACATGCCTTTTCTGATGCTTTCTAAGTGCTAGTTTTGTAGAAATGGCAGCTAAAATAGCTGTTTATCATTGCACTGTATCCAGAGAAAAATGGGAGGTTTTTTGAGTCTTAGAAACATAAAAGCAGCAGTTCTGTCAGGTAAAAGAAAAGCCTGTAATTGAGTATATTATCATGCATACAAAATTGTTAAAGACCTGTATTTTTCTCCACTCTCTGTCATTCTTACTACTGTTTTCATGGTATATCTGTATCGCAGAATCTACCAAGGTGTATGGTACTTTCCTGCTTGCAAGGAGCCTGCGTGGGGTGCTCTGTCCCTTTTGTAGTTAGCTTCTCACTTTTATTTCTTTGGGTACTGGTTTGTTCAGAAGTCTGAGACAAAACTTTCCTGTACTGTGTGCCTCATTGCCTGCTAAATTGCAAGATATTTCATGTTTTCTGAACAAACTCTGCTTCTGGCCGTTCTCACCAATATTGACCGGACAGTAGCTGAATCAAGACAAGTGCTAAGTAAGATTCTCAGAAAAAACAAGGCAGATATTAGGGATGATATTAAATTAATGATTTCTGAAGACAGAATAGGACATTAGGAAAGAGACTGGAGATAGTAGATGGAGGGTGAAAATAAAGACAAGTGTTTCATGGTGCTACTTACTGTAGGCATGGTATATGCAGTGTCTAATTCTAGCATGGCCAGGATGTCTTCTGGTGGAAACAAAACTGTGATGTGTGCTCATATTCTTTACTTGCACAACACTCAAATGAAGGAGATGATCCAAGCCCAAATGTAGACCGACATAGCTGTCCGTATGCTGTCTTAGAATTTCCTGGTGGAAGAAACTGGAGTTCTGCAGAGTGGTCATAGCCTGGGGACTTAGCCTCTAAGATGTCACTGCCTATGTGACTACACAAGTGTAGGTACAGCAATGCTGTTAGTCCATGTCTCCACAGACTCTGTGAGAATGAGATATCTCTTCTCCAGTTAAGGCACTAAAGCACAGAGGATTTTCTGTCCTTGAACAAGTCATTATGAGGTGTCCTTATCATCTCCATGGCTAGTCCTCAGTGTGCAATGGGAATGAGAGGTCTTTTGTGTGGATGTTTTCTAGCTTTCCTGAAATGCCTGACAGAATTCAATGTTGTGACCTGTTTTGTTGTATACATTCATTAGTTTACTATTGTTTCTTTAAAGATTAATAATGATTATTGGTCTTTAGTTTTCTTTCCCTGCTGCATATTTTTTCCAGGAGGCCAAAAGGCCTCTTTCTGGCAGAAGGAAAAACAGAGTATTTGTTGTCCTTTTTTGAAATTCATAGTATGCTTTGCTAGTCAGGATAAGTGTTTGCTCTAATTATTATACCAGTATTTAGTTTTTAAGCATCGGCTTTTTCTGAGCTGCTGCTAGTGCCACTGCTGGTCTGCATGCACTTCAGAAGGAATTTCAGATTTCATCAGGTAGAAAACAGTAGTGCAGCATCACTGGAGGAATGAAGGGAATATGCTAAAACCAGAAACCTGTTATTAGCATTATTTTAAAGGGTAACATCAGGATCAAATCCTCTGGAACTAACCTGCAGGAGAAAAAGGGTCAGATTTTGTAACCTAGGGAGGAATGTTGCCAATCCATGGAGAGAGTCTCAGACTGACGGCTGAATACACAACTTGCTGATGGACGGAGAGAAGTAAAGCTGTAGATTAGGCTGAATAGAGCTTGTTCTTACTGGTTGCCTTGAGTTTCTTTTTTGTCCAGCATGTAATGTTTCCCCCCAGTTTACCTTATGGAAATGATTTAGTGGGATTGGCTGCTTACCAAGCTGCAGTTTCAGTTTTTGGTCTGATTTTACTACAGTTTTCTCTCCAAACCTGTTGTTCCCTCTTTAGATTGCCAGAATATGGCTTTAAGGGTACTTTCCCAGGTGCCAGATCTTTTACAGCAGAGCAGTCTCTTTCCAGGGTTAAGTGCCTTTCCTCTGCACAATGCTTTTTTTTTTTAATGTGCTTCCCCTTTGATGCTGTCTGTACCTTCTGCCTGTTGTGGGAAACATCTAGCGAACCCCTTGAGAGGGCCTCCCATGCACAACAATTAGCTGTGAGTTGAAGTCTGGGGCTAGCATGTTTCTGAACTCCTTACCAAAGAGGGACAAAGACAAAAATGCCAGGCCTTACCATTGTACAGGTATCCTGAGGTTTTTAAACAACCGTGAGGCTGTGCGTTTAAACCTTGCCTCTGCCAGGCTTTTCAATGTACTTTCATGCTGCTGTTGATGAAGAGTGCATTTCCCACAGTCACATTTACTGAACTCGTATGACAACATGGCTCTGATCCTTTGCAAGGTAAGGACGTGCTGAGGCAGATCTTTATGTATGGTGAGGCGAGGACCATCCAAACTGAGCTGGCTGAATGGAATGATTATCCAGCTGTCTATGAACCCACAGGTGGCCTCCAGGGCATTGGAGCTCACAGAATAAGCACTACAAACAGTAAAAGGAAACCCAGGCAATTGTAAAATGACACCGGAGAGGAAAATATATTTAATATCTCGATCTCGGCTATACTTCCACTGTAAAAGAAATGGATTAAAAACTGCCTTAAAGAAAAACTTGGCATGCTCCATATGAGCCCTTGAGATATCCTGGGCTCAAAAGCCACGCAACATGTTGGTAAAAGTTTTGTGTGAGGGTGGTAGAGGGATTTTAGTATAGAAGCTGGGTAAGAGGCTACCTATCAGTGACAAACCTGTTAGGATATGGACAGCAAGTATGCATTGCATCCTGGATCTGAAAAGTCACAGTTCTTTTGTCAGATTAATTCATGTTTTAAGAAAAGATATTTTCACATTAAAGAAAAGTTGAACACCTTCTTTTTAAAATGGTCTTTGAAAAGAACTAAAAAATGTAGGATTATGATATAAATTATATCCTTCCAAAGTTCAAATTCAGTAGGAGTATGTTTGGGTTTTTTGTTTCAGAGAGAGACACCAGGGAGGCTCTGTGGATCAATATAATCAATGTGAATAATTAATCCACTTAACATACCAACCATAGGGTCTCTGAACACAAGCTGCTTGTAATTCAGCAGCTACGATGACTTGGCTTGTCTTGGAATGTGTTTAGACACAGCGGTGTAAATTCTGTAGATTCATTTTGCGCAGGAGGCACTGGCACTGTACATATGCATGACATAAGGGAGCAAGGCTGAACCCTTTTAAAAGGGTTCTCTCTCTTCTTTTAGTCCCTAAAGAAGAATTTAAAACTGAATGTATTTATTCCCAGAACAAGTATTTCCCTGATCCGATAGATCATCCCCCCTTTTTATTTGGCGTTTTCTTGGAAATGCTTGATAGCACAGACTACACAAGATATGTTGGGGATGGGGGGCCCTGGAGGGGGATCATATGTTACAGCTTGAGAATTCAGTAATACTGGTGTGGCCGTGAGATTCCCCCGCTCCCCTTTACCTGCTTAAGCAATAACCACTGGTGATGGTTGTGATGGCTGCATCAGCTTACAGATAACAGCACCGTAGTTAATGGCCTTGAATCTTGCTCAGCGGCTAAGGGCCATAAGTCTTCTTCAAGATCTAAGGGCTAGCTGAGCATGCACCATTATGCAAATATGCCTCTAAGTTAATTATCTCACTCCGTATATAGAGCATAAATCCAAGGGCCCGCTGGGCTCTCCGGCATGGCAGCAGGTGCACACCAGGATCTCCCCTTGAGCAGGGCTGCCTCTCAAGGTTACTTCTTAAGGCTGAGAGGTTCTTTGCTACAATAGATTCTCGGTAAGTGATTGATAGAATGCTAAACTCTAAAATCTTAGCTAAGTAATACAAAGGATTTATTGCACACATACAATCCTTTAAACATAAACCATTGACCAAGCCTGGGGCTAAGTGTGAATCCAGCAGCACAAGTCTCCCTTCTGAGAAGGAGTTTAGAACACAAAGAGGTCCTTTCTGAACCTCATGACTCAACAGGAGGGTCTTCCTGACAGTTTTATCTGCACCTGTTCCCTATACAGTAATCAAGTGTACCTTACCATTGAATTATGTTAAACCACTGTCACATTTACTATCAAACTTTGTTAAATCACTGATAATTATATCAATAAACATAATGCTACTTCTGTAGTACAAGTGAAGTGCATCACCCCATTCATGACAACTTTGTGGGCAACTAGTGCACAATTCATTAATTTCAAAACATAATTTTGGTGGGACTTACAGTACTTTGGATGGCACAGTGTGAATAGACATGTAAAAGGATTTTAAAGTAAAGAATTACTAAATAGTTGTGGAGAAGAACACATTACAGTCTATTAAATAGTAGTAAGACATGAAAAAGATTTAATAATAAGTGCTTTTGCATTTGTGTCTGAATAGTCTCTAACACTGAGGACTCATGTCCTTCCCAGTATAGGTCTAATGCTTTATATCTACCACTTGAAGCCACGAGTAATAATACTGTCTATAAATCTCCTGGTATTTGGATTAAAGCAAATCTTACGCTAACTATATGTCTCACATTTCTATTTGTGGACTGATTTATGTCTTCTTGAATGCCCTCTTTAATGAGTTATTTGTTTTCCTTTCCTCGTCTTCCTTTCCTCTCCAAAATCTCACTCCCCGCTTTGAAGTATTATGTAATTCCTGTAAAAGCTCTGACATGACAGAAGACGTAATCCTACAAAAATAGGGATTGCTACTCATGCAGGTGATTGACTAATAAATCTTTTTGTAATTTTCTTATTTGCTTTACCAGGTACCTGTCTAAATGATCTGTTGTTCTGAGGATGTATTTGTATAGCTCAAATTAATACTCATAAATAAAATCCCTTGCTTATGTTCAAAACTATTGGTCCTTGTAATGTCAAGTGGTTGTATATGTTTTAAGTTTCAGTTTTAGAACACCTGCTATTGTACAAAAAGTTGAGAATGTCAACCTTTTAAAACCATATTTATGTCTTTTATGCTGCAAAGGAAAGCCTAAGGATGGCTCAGAGGCATCTCAAGAAAATACTTCACCATCCTTATCACTTTTTAAAAATTAAAACAATATTCATTTTCATGATATGTTAAACCAGTATTTTGTGATTTAGGGAGGAAAGAAAGAATTCTTAGGCCATGGGTCTGAACCTTTGGGGCCAGACAAAGAGGCCTTTTTGGAAACTCTTCTTCCTCTCTTCTGTATATCTGTAATAAGCTACTTAACATTCCTCTATGAGTTTAAAGGAGAAAGCTTTGTTCTCTCCTCTATCTATTTTCAAGTAAGTCACATAGACCTTTCAGGAACAGCATCTTTCTGCCTTGTGTCAAAGTCTCTGTGGGATGAAAGTGAAGGCTTTCTAAAGAACTGTTATTACTGAAGTATCTTACAAGGAAGTCAGAAAAAAAGGTAACTTCTTCATTTCCTATTATTAGTTAGGCCTACATTAAAATCTTTTCTGCTATCTTAGTGCCAGGAGTTTAGACTCTCAATCATGCTCGGATGTGTCTACAGTGAACATCTCTCCATCCCACCACACTCACAAAACATGCCATTATTGTTTCCTCACCAATTAAGAAATGCAACCAAAGAAACCTGAAATTTGAACTATGAAATGAACTTGGGACGTCTTTCCTCCATCACTGTCTCATAAGTGGAAAAAAAAAAAAATATCAAAAGAATCATGCCCTGTGACAAAATTTCTTTAAAGTAGGGCAGGCAGATCTGGTGTTTCTGTTGTTTTCTTTTGCTTCTGTCACCTGTCTTCCTGGGGCTCCATCAGTCTCTTAAAAAGCAAACTGTCCTACCTGTCAACTTTCATCAGAAAACACAAACACATCAGAAACTAAGCTTTAAAAAAATGCTTGCCTGTGATTTGTTCATTTTCACACTAGACTTGAGCTACACCTTATTACTTTCTATACATGCTGTTTTTCCATTCAGCTTGGGATTAAAAAATACTTATATATTTGTTTTGGGTTTGAGTGTCACTACATACCCTGCGGTGCTGTAAATGTGAAACTAAAGTAAGAGAAACTCAGGTTTCTGCACAAAAATAATGATAGCTGAGCCTCCAAAGTCCCAATTTCTGTGTTTAATATGAACCCCTGCCACCTTGGTCTCCCAGAGGGAGGGAAGTAGTTTTAAAAGCTTCAGTTTACATACTTCTAAGTATAGAATTTTTTGCTTACTTTGCTATAATTATGTCAGCACTTCCACTGCCAACTTTTTATTTTCATAGATATAACATTTGACTCTAGAAGTTATTCTGACTGAACCTTTTAATTTAGTACTGATCCATACACTGCTTTGCTGCAAGCTGAAGTTATTATACAGGAGCCAAGAAAGAAGGAGAGGAAGCAGTACTTAATACTGTATGCTATCAATTGCTGTTCCTGTGATTAAAAAGAAGCAGAACCCCAAACTCCATCTACGCAAAGGCAGGACCTTCTCTGTAGCTGTATGTGTGCTGGGTGGTGGCACACATGCTTAGCCTTTGGAAAGCAGAGCCTAAGCATGTACCAGTGCAGGTAACTCTGTCTCCACAATTACAGCATATAATTTGTGCATCACAGATCATTTTAATCATTCTTCATGCAAAGGAAGATGTTTGTCATTTGCCTACATTTACTGCAGCCTTTCCTAAAATTTTTAACCCCAGTAAACTGTATGTCGTTTCCTCTGGACCCTCTCTCTGCACTGTCTGACCCTCACTGCACTGGGCAGCCCTCTTTGCCAGCCTGCCTTCCCCCAGAAAATCGGACATAGGGGAAAGTTCGGAAAGTAGTGTCAACAGTTTCTCTGTGTAAGGAGCCTGAATCTGGCTCTGCACTTCTCTTGGTTTTCCCTGAGACCTGAGAAGGAACACATTAGTCCAGGATACTGAATATTTCTTTGACATTTCATGAATGTGGGAGCAGAAGCCCTACTGAGATGGAAATGCCGTGTGTGCCTGGTGCAGTGGAATAAATCACCTGTGCTGGTTACAGTCCATTTAATGGGGGAGAAAAAAAGAAAAGAAAAAGGGCTCATACCTTTATTATCATTGAGATATGAACTTACTCTCTACACAATTTTCGCTCTGAATTCCAGCCAAACCTGAACTGCCAAAAAAATGCAATATTAAATAACAAATACAAATGGACCAATTAGCTCATGAAAGCGTGATCGAGAGAGGTAATGAATGGGTGTCACAGAATTTATGTGCCTCCTGTGTAGCTAAATGGACAGGTTTCCAGCTATAGAGGGTGTTACTTGGGGCAGAGAGCTAAGTGATCACAGCTTACAGTTTCTCTCCATGACAAGCAGTATCTTGGGCAAAAGTACATTGTGGGAAAGGTGAACAGAATGGTTTGCCGGGGTGTGTTTTGTCAAGCTTACAAGTGAGAAGGGGAAAAAGCAGAGATGTTTTGTAGAAGGTAAAAGAAAAAAAAAAGGCAACACTAATAGAGACAAATGATACCTATCCCTGAGATAATTAACAAAATAGGTTTTTAGATTCAAAGAAAAGGCAGAGAAGAAACAAGTGCTTTAGATTCAAATTGATCCCTCTATTGATCAAACTGATACTCCAGTAAGCCAAAGAGTCAGGAAAATAGACTTTAAAACCTGGGGATTTGTCTTAAGGTAAAAAGATGAAGAAGACAAAGAGAATTTCTTGTAATGCTGAAAATTTCAGTAAAAATTAAATATTTGCTTGTTCATCCAGACAATGTGCCAGGTATATTTCCAAATTTAAATGTTAAAAAACCCCAAACAACCCTTTTATCTAGCTAAATAACTCTTGTCAACTTTATTACTCAATATGCCCTTTGTATAAGACCGTAATTATAATGACTTCTGACACTTTGGTTACCAATAGCACCAAAGGAGGTGTTTTTTGTTATTCACCTTTATTTAAAAGAATATTTAAGTAATTACTTCCCTTCCCATAAAAATAAGGCAGGTAACGTTTTTACATAGCATATTTTTCTAATATAATATCCATTTCTAATGTGACACAAAATGAGGCCATTATAACTTAATCTGGGCTTATATATAGCTATATATTTATACGGATGAAATTCAAACTAATCAGAAATTTACAAAGGAATTATCAATGCATTTGTAAAGAATTATCATAATTCAACAATATGAGCCTGGAAATAGGAACTAATTCGTAGTATCAACAATGTTAGTCATGTTATATAATTTAAATTTAAAATATCTATACACTTAGCACTTGTTTATAATTCTGAATGGATCCAATGTTTATGTTCATGTAGTTGGTAAAAAAATCAGAGATAAAATCCACCTGATATAGGCTTTCATACATAAATTAGAATTTTTAACTGTCTTGCTCTCATAACCTCAATATTAAATTTCTCTAGATATGGGCAATATGAATTCAGCAGCTGCATGCACCTAAATGACAAAATTAGTAACAATATTTACAATTAGACTGAACAGCAAACAGTTCAGAAGCTCAGTGAATGTGTGTTGTTCTATGTTCTTTTTCAATATCTAAACACAGTAATCCTCACTAAAATATTATTCAAGACCCACATATCCACTAGTATAGCAGGCAGTATATAATGATTAGCAAAGGAATTTTGACAATTTCTTGTTCTCTCTGTGAAAATGTGAGATAATTTCATTCCACTACAGTTTTGACAGAAAAGATACAAAACCTTTGCAAATCCTTTGTATTAAATACTGTAGGAGTCATATTTGCAAGAAATTGTCAAATATTTATTAAAGAATAGGTGGCTTTCTGTTCATGAGGGATACCTTAATATGACAGCCTGTCAGAGAGCTGTTGTAATGACGATTGCAGTGAGATTGTGTAGATTTTGGTTAACACTGGTATTGTCTTGAAAAAGGAGAGAAGAGGTATCTGGTCACATAGTTTAACATGGCAGGCCATTATCTGTACTAATTGAACTAAAAAAAAAAGGGTGAGAAATGTTAATGGGATGACAATCTGTATTTTAGATATATTTTCATTCTAGACCTAGTTAAGTTTGTGAACTTTAACTGCGTGTTGTTGTTCCATTGATTGAAATCCTGGACCAAAACTTTTCCGCTATGTAGGAACTCAGGGATCTGAACAGGGTGTAATTTTTATATAATCTTATATATATGCTAAAATTGCTTACAGATTTTTATTTTCCTGAATGTGTAGGAGAAAAAAAAGATAAATCGTAGCTACTATTTTCTTATTTTAAACTTCCATGCACCCTATGCAGAAGATGATGTTCCCTGGACTTTTTTTAAAGTCTTACTGCAATTCCCTTTATCTGCTTTGTTTAAGAAGAAAACTTCAGTCTTACTCATACCTAATTTTTTTTTCACCACTGCATTAGGCAACTAGAGGTCATTATTTTCTTATAAAAAAACCCAAAAGCATCATAGTTTTTTTTTACCTCCTTCTGAGGAAATTTTATCATATCCCTTGGTTTTAATGAATTGACTGATTGGTCCCAAGCTTCAGTTACTACCTCTGAGTTTAAAAATGCACTTGTATTAGAATGCAAAATGTTTTCTATGACATTTCTTTTTCCTGTGCTGGTACCAATTATCTTTGTTGCACCTACTGGCTGCTAAAAGAATACTCAATGTGATTCTGGCTGCGATACATTGACAAAGATCAGACAGGCATTTAGGGAAAATAACAGAAAACTTTAGCTTTAAATCCTTGGGGATGCCATTAAAATGATTGATGACAAAGCACAGCCAGACCTCAGGAAAGGTTTTTGGTGGATTCTACAAGAGGTCTGTGTCATATTCAACACACGTGCGCCAGAGCTACCTTCTGGAGGACCCTGTGGACTGTACATGGCCATACTCACTGCTCCACAAAGAGCTTCCACCTTCCACAGTGTGCAGTGAAATCTACTCTCAGCACAGGGCCGCTTGCTGGGATTCCTCACCCTCTCCTCTTTTGCAGAAGTGTGGTGGGGCACAGGCAAGGAAATGGGAGGGATGGAGCATGAGGAGGTTCCTGAGGTTTGGTTTAGAGGTAGGCAGGCTGGCTGGCTGGAGTCTGCTCACCCTTGTGTAGGGTAGTGGAGGAGGTCTGCGAGGAAGAGGCTGACAAGGAGCTCTGCAGCCCCAGGTTGTTGGCAGGGTCCTATCACTGTGAATGGGGCAAGGTGGGTCTCTGCTCTGGTCTGCTCTGACTGTTCCTGCGTTCTCAGATAACCTGGTGTACACTCGTCCTGGTGATGGGCTGCAGCTGTTGTAACAACCTTCACATACTTCATCTGTCTTGGTAGTGATTTCACTTGAGCAAGCAAGTCAATGCAAAGATACATGGCAGAAAAAAAATCTCTTGGTCAATTCATTGAGGTGAAAAATCCTAACAACCACAAAAAATCCAGAGGCTGGATCATGACTTATGAAACTGACAATGAATGAAAATATTTCCAGTATCAAAAAAATCCAAAACTTTCAATTGCTTTTGTTTATGTGTTTATCTTTAATTCCTCATTCCTTGTTCAGGCTGACTACTGTTAACATTGAGTACTTGAGGATATAATGGGATCTTTCTACGCACAGAAATTATTTCACTCTTTTTTATTTTGAAGTTGAGATAAAAGCAATGAATTAACAAAGGTAAAAGCAACTGGACTTACAAAATGCTCCAGTTTTTACCACAGTAAGTGATATTGATTACACAGAGTTTTTTGAAAATATGTACTTTGAAGGTGATAGGTTTTTTTAAAAATAACAGTTTGTAGCTGAAATCTGTGGGGAATCTTGCTGGGAAATCTATCTATTTTATTATTAATTATATGAGTTGAAGACTATAATCAAAATCTGAAGTAAAAGGGAAGCAGTGTTCTTTTCTGTGGATTTCAAATAAATTGCTCTGATTTTGCTTTGTTAGTGCAATGAATATAATATCTTCATTACTTAATAGAGTATGAGGAGGTAGACAGGATTCCAGATAGATTTTGGAAAAGAAAATCATTCCTATTATGTATTTAATATAATGCCAGTGAACCTTATGCATGGTTTATGGCAATAAGATATTGACTCAGATTCATTTAAGGATTTGTGGCATAGTGTTTATTTTCTCAATTTACTCTCTTCAGCCTTGGGTTCTTCATGTTCCATAAATAGTTATAAGGAGACAAAGTATTGTTCCATCATTTATTGTGCCTTTATCATAATTCCCTTTGATTTAAATGCTTTAAAAACATCTGGTTAAGACCAGCAAGTACAGCATAGGACAGAGGAACTTGTTAAAAGCAAATGAAAGATTGTGATGTTGGCTCATGGTTTCTAGGGGAAACATTTTTTAGAGGTTTAAAGACTCATAATCTCTGAGTATTGGTGGTAGCAGGACTCTTAGAAGTCATCTTAGTTTAGTTAGTTTAACATAAAGTTCCATTTCAGAAGACAGCCTTTGTAAAAAACACCGTCTTTGCTTCCCTGTGTATTATTCTATGAATCTACCTTCAGTATTAAGACCCTTCACACCAAAAATTTCCTGATGTTTTGATTTCTGTCAAGATTCCTCCAGGGCATGTAAATGTATGCTTCTGGGCACACCTGCAAGCATATACATTTTGTCAGCTTTGAGCTGAAGCCCAAACCCTGTTGGGAATCAGTGTAGAAATTTTTGTGTCCATTTCGTGTTTACGTTCCAGTCGTGTAGGCACACATGGAGCATGTTTACTGCAGTGGAATATGAAAAAGTGCAAGCAAACAAAGTGATTTTTTCCTTCCTGACTTTTGATAAAGAAGCATCCTTCTTCCCTATCCTGTACTATACCAGTGTTCTAGTCAAAGATGGGAGAGACCTGATTTTCCTTCCATCATGAGTCTAAATAAATAGCACAGTGAATTAATCAGAAACCAATATTTTAGTATAGGGAAATATTTCAGTTTTTCTTTTCAGGACACATTCTGTGTAAAAATGGTTGAACATTCATTGGGCCAAAAGAAGAGACAGACGTAACAAACAAACAAGCAAATGAAGTTATGGCTTAGCATTTCTAGCTTTGGCTCCAATTAATACATTATATAAGCTACACAAGCAACAGGCTACAACCACTGTGTTGCTCTTCCTTTATCCCTAAGCTCTACAGAGCAGTAAGCCTGACTGCTAGTCAATTGAACAAAATAATTTCTGGTTGAATTCTTTCAGAAAGAGATTGGATACATAGGTCCAGGAGGAGAGCTTATGTATTCCTATCTTTTTCTTTTTACAGCCCAGGACAGGCAGAAGTTCATCTTTGGCAATCCATCTTGATTACTATGGGGTCCTCTCTGGCTCTTGAGCTTTCTCTTTTTTGACAACGATTCCCCCCCCACATAGGAAGATTTCAAAATCCTAGCAGATCCTGTCTTCACCTTAACATTGCCATGAAGCACTCTTTCAGAAGGGAGTATTAATTGCTGTTTGTTTTTCCACCCTTTTTCTTTCTTGCCCTGTACTGACACATCATACTCCTAATACCTTGCAAATAAACTCACTAGGTAACAGAGGAGCAATGTCAGTCATATGATCAAACAGCTCAGCACTGTATGTCCCAGGTCAGTGGTGAATTTACATCCAGTCTTGTCTGACACTTTCTTACTCTGGATATTAAAGAGAGTATTTAGACGTGGCAATAATGGATTAGTGCTTCTCTTTTCATCAGTTTTCTATGGGATTTTCCATGATGTAATAGATTTATGTCTGATCTACTTGGAGAACAAGGAGTGAAGTACTTGTCTCATGTTTAGACAAGTACTTTGAGGAGCATACACAAGCTTTGGAAGGCTATTAATTCCCAATTTTCTTCAAATGCAGGTCTAATTAGTTGCCCACATCTCTGCTATTAAAAATAGCATGCCAGAGGCTCATCTGGTGAAAACCAGTAATACAGCTTTAATACTGATAAAAATGTGGCAGACTGGACGAATAAGTGGTTGATAAAAGGCAGATTTACACTGACTGCAGTCAGATTATGTTTTTTACTAGAAGATAATTTGTAATAAAGATGCAAGATGACAAGGCAGATGTGCAGTGTTTTCCGAGGAATCATTTGTCAGAATTGACCTTTCCTTGGAAATATCTACACTTATTAGTTGATTCAGGAAAAAATCACATCAGGAAAGAAAAATTGTGCCTGTCAATGAGTGTGGTTTTGTTGTAGCAAAGACTTCTGACCTATGAGAGTCCTTCTGACTGTCACATAGTGGTTGGAAATGCACACAGGACTAAGAACTCCAAGCAACTTCTCTGAGTCAGTGCTGTAGTGACATAAGTGAAAGATTTCTTTCCTGCATGCTCCAAGTAAGACACTCAAGTGTGAAATGTCTTGGATGCAGGACTGGAAGAGATACAAAGCTTTCCCAGATGATACAAAACTGGGAGAAGCTGTTGACTCCCTCAAAGGCAGGGAGGCTCTGCAGGGAGACCTCAACAAATTAGAGGGTTGGGTAATCACCAACCATATGAAGTTTAACAAGAGAAGGTGCTGGATTCTGCACCTGGGATGGGGCAACCCTGGAGGTATATACAGACTGGAGAATGAGATGCCGGAAGGCAGTGCCACAGAAAGGGACCTGGGGATCCTGGTTGACAGAAAGTTGAAGCTGGGACAGCAGTGACTTGGCAGCCAGGAGGGCCAAGTGTGTCCTGGGATGCATCAGGCACAGCCTCACCAGGTGAGCAAGGAAGGGGATTGTCCCACTCTGCTCTGCACTGGGATGGCCTCACCAAGTGCTGGGGGCAGTTTTGGGTGCCACAATATAAGAAAGACATTAAACTATTTGAGAGAGTCCAAAGGAGGGCTATGAAAATGGTGAAGGGCCTTGAGAGGAAGCCGTCTATGGAGTGGCTGAGACCACTTGGTATCTCTTCTCTGTGGTGACCAGTGACACAAGCCAAAGGAATGGCCTGAAGCTGTGTCAGGGGAGGTTTAGCCTGGGTATCAGGAAAAGGTTCTTCACCCAGAGGGTGGTTGGGCACTGGAACAGGCTCCCCAGGGAAGTGGTCGCAGCACTAAGCCTGACAGAGTTTGAAAAGCATTTGGACAATACTCTCAGACACATGGTGTGACTCTTGGAGATGGTCCTGTGATGGATCATGAATTTGACTTGATGATCGTTGTGGGTCCCTTACAACTCAGCATATTCTGTGATTCTGAAACATAGTGAAAAAAACCAGCAAAAACACCCATTGTTTCCTTTACCCAGGAAGGAAGCCTTTAAGGGCTTCCCTACAGAGGGCATCTGAGTCCTTTTTGCCATGAAATAAAGCTGCATGGCAGTATGTGCACAGCACCATGTGTTAGGCTATTGCAACTGATCCAGGGAACTGATCCGCTAGTGCTGGGGTAACCCCCACTCTTCAGTTCCAGAATCCTGTATTTCCTTAATCCCTTGCTTGCACACAAGAGGAAGGCTCTAGCTCCCTCTTTTCTGCAACAATATTTTTTATGAGTAAAGCTTTGACTAGATTTGTGTGTGTGTGTCCGTTTGCGCTATAGGTTTTGCACTATAGCACAAGATCTGGATTTTGAAAATCTGTATTCTGTGACTTTGGCCATATGATTTTGGTTCACAGCCATCTCTGTCAGAAATAATCCATTAGAAGGAGATGAACTTGAAATGATGGTAATAATATTTCAACAACACAAAGTCAGAGCAAATTTATTAATATGTATAAATAACTGAAATAGAGTTTACATTAAGTAAGATTCTCTCCAAATGCAAGGTTAACTAAATTCAATTATCAACAAGGATGTAGAAATAATTAAAAAAGGATCAAGAATGCAAATTATAAAGCTAAGTGAGCACTGGCAAAACAGACAAAAAAAAAAGGAAGATTTTAACTAATGAAAATAAGTCTATAAAGCTAAAAAAGGAAAAAGTACAGTTTAAATGAAAACATCTAAGGAATAAAAGTCTATGTGCACATTTAAACCTTCACGCTTTATATACAATGGCTCTGCATTGATTCACTATTATGAATCTGATTAAAAACTTCGATATGCAGAAGGTATTGTGCTCAACATGAGATGATTCTGGAGGTAAATAAATCACCTGGATTTTAGTGATTGCCTAGAGACTAATTTTTATGACCTGATTTCTTACAGTGCAAATGAGCAAGAGAAAGTGCCAATCAGTGTACATATGTATATACATAAATATGTATGTCTAAATAACAAATTGATTCAAAATCAGAAGAGTGTGACTGACTATGACTGGCAAAAAAAAGGGGACAGAGAGAATGGGAATTAAAAGGGGAAATTCTTTTAAAAATTTATTCATTAACATCTATACAACTACAGTGAAAAAGAGGACAGCTTTTGTTAAACGCCTATGCTTGTTTCAGGCACCAATAATGAGAGCAATTAGAAATAAAGAAAACCCTAGAGGATTTTAACCTAAAACTAAATAAGGCAACAACTGTTATAAATTGAAAGATTCATAAGGAAAAAAAAAAAACAAAAGATGTCAGAGTAAAGTCCATAGCTGGTATTTCTGATATTAATATGAATCAAGTTTTATAATATACTAGATACAAAATTAATCTTAGGTTTGATGTGAGAAATTTAAGAGGTGAAGATGGTAAAATTGTTAGCAGTGACGTAGAAAATGCAGAAGTGAGGAATAAATATTCCTTTCTTTATTTGGAAGAATAGGGATAATACACTCATATAAAATGCTTTCTGGCCCATTATTAACTGGAAAGAATAAAATGAACTACAGGCCAACCTTTTACAATCTCCAGATCCCAGCAGCACACAGTCCAGCTCCATCTGTGGCCTACTGGTGATAATTAATAATATGAATTGAAAACTGGCTATTGTGTAGGACGCAAAAGATTGAGAACTGTACTACTCTTCAAAGAAGGCAAGTGGAAAACTGGACTGCAGGCAACGTATGCAAAAATTGATATAAGATTTGATTTTTAAATGTAAGAATGAAAGAATGTTTATACAGTAAGCAAGAAGGGACATGATTTTATGGAAATTGGGACCTATCAAACACATCTGACTCTAAGTTTTACAGATATGTGTGTTTTATTGATAAAATTACCTGTAAAAACACTGAGGTTTCTGTTGCACAGAAAAAGCTGCAAGAGAAAGCAATGAAACACATAGCAAAACCAAGGCTGAAAGATGAGTAAGAATATAGATAAAATTAGAAAAAAAATATTTTTAGTGGTGATAACAGTTCACCCCTTGAACAAGATTGGTGGATTATTTATTTTGGTGTGCAGCAGAACCAGATGGTATGTCTTTTCTGAAAAGATACCTCACCTAAGCAAAACTCAGACTGAATGGCAATTTAACTAGATGGATTGAATGGCCTCCAGCTCTTAGAAGTCAGAACACCAGTCTATTCTAGTTGCCAACTGTTGAATGTGCCAATACATTACTTATTTTTCCATCTTCCAGCATTAGTCTTTTGGCAAAAATGAACCTTTAGCTTCAAAATATTTAACCTCAACCCCAAAACTTTTGTAAAATTTTTAAACAGCAGAAATAGTATTGGAAAAGATGTTTGGAGGAGAATTCAAAATAGTAATGGAATAAAAATCAGAGAAAATGCTCTAAAAAGTCAGTGCAGGATCAGTTATTTGAAGTATAAAAAAGAGGATGTGCTGGAAGAATAAAATCATGCAGTGTGATAGGCCCGAAGCCTACTTTATTGCCAAGAACATCCCTGCAAAAAACTAATGTGCTGTGTAATGGCTATGACTGTATTAAGAGTTACAAGGGGAGCTAAAAATATCTCTTGTCTTTGAACTGCTTTGCAGCATGGGAGATATCACCTTGAGGGTAGAAAGAAAACAGCTATTTTTTCCCGAAGAGCAGGAAATAAGTCTTGGCTGCAGCTATGCCAAGTGGGCATTCCCCAATTAAGCACAATGTAGTTAAGGTATAAGGGCTTTGAATAGTTTTGCTGTCAAGAACTCCTAATCGCCTTGTTCACTTATATTTTTAATGGTTTGCCAAGCTGAATATCTGCTCTCAAGTGCTTGGTATGCGTAGCTAATCATGATTATAGGGTCAAGTTCAAGAGCGGCGGTAGAAAACCAGTACAGTAGTACACAAAGCAATCCCTTCTTGCCCGACATCAACAGCAGCCCTCAGAAGGGTTTTTCTCCCTTCAAATGCATGTATTCATGCCTCTTAAAGAATCACTGCTGGCTACCAGTTGTGCACCACCTGGATTCAAGTGGGGATAACTGAGAGGGAACTGCCATTGCTACTGAATACGGCACTGGAAATGRTTAGAAAGTCATACCAGAGAATCCCTGTGCACACTTCCTCACCACCAGACCACAGACATGTCTAAGTATTACAGAAAGTAGAAAAAAGTATCCCTCATATATTGGCCTATTCACTTTGATCTCTATTAGCTAATTTCTTTTTTTTACAGACACAGTATTTTGTCACAGTGTTTGTCTATTTTCTGGTGTTTTAGAATAACAGGACTGTCTCCTTGCTGAAGTGACGGGTAATGAGTCGGACAATGGCACTGAAGCTAAAATACTTTTGCAGTATATATACATTTGGCTAGCTGTGATTGAATTAAGTTTTAATAAAAAGTAAATTTAGAAATAGTTTCCCTTTGGATATTATCACCAGTTGGAATGAGATAATTAAATTAAATTACCATGGACTCCCTTAAGGAAACTGCAGTTTCCTTTCAATCAGTCTCTTAGATACCATGACTTTATAACAAAACAATTATTACAGCATCTAAAAATGGATTTATTTCTAGATCGAATTTTAAATAAAATAGTTTGAATCATGTTTAAACTAATAGCAAGGAAATATATCTGAAGAACTTGAATTTGAGAAATCATATTTCTGCTGTGGCTGCATCTGCTTTGGCAACCTGAGGTTTTGCTTAGAGAAATCTTTATGCAAGAAGCAATTTGCTCAAGGTAATATTTTCTTGCTCAGATACATAGGGGCTTTAGTCTTTTTCTGAAGGCTTCTATTACTTACTGCAATTGTCTAATAAGCTAATGACCTTGCCATAATCCTCCTTACTGAAAACTGACATTTGTATTTGTATGGTTAAATAAAACATGTAATGAGGGAAATCTCAAAATAGGACTGATTATAATTCAAAGAAACATGTCATAGATTTTATCATCTTTACTGACAATGAGAACCCATGTGTAATGATGATGTCAACTACAATCTCAGTTAATTTGATCTCCTTTTATATTAGGCTTCATCATTCAGAACTATTGTAACAAAATGAAATAACAGTGCTACATATTTCAGAGTGGTAGATCAGAAATGTAGCTGCACTTGGTTATGTTATCAAACCATCATGTTGACTGTTATAATGATCAGGGAATTCCTCAGTAGTATATAAGTGCCTGAAATAGATTGTAGGCAATAATAACATAATACTGAAATGCTATGGCACCCTTGGGCACCAATGTAAACATCTGGTCCTTTCAGTGAACTCGACTTTTTAACATCCTATGTTTTGTAATGTTCAAATGTGTTTTTTAAAAAGGTATTGATGGGTTTCCAAGCAAGGCACATTAAAAATACTGGATAAAGTCTTTGAAGCATGTTCCATTCAGCTGTTTGTTTTCAAATTAGTGTGTACTGTGCAAACAGCTGGTGAGAAGGTACATGGCACAAGGAGAGGGAATTAGGTAAGCGGAGGGTACTGAACCTGAGAAACTGATCCATCTCTACTAAGTGACGGTGGATAACAAGATAGAGTGTTCTGGCTTTGTCCCATGCTGTGAATCATGCTCAACACATTTTGAAAGGTTCTGACAAGTTTTCAAGAAATTTGTCCTTTCTCTTGGGATTTTAGTGTGCAGGGTACTGTACCGTGTAGGTATAATTTTGTTATTACTAGTACTACGTCTCAGTCTTTGTAATGACTTTGCAAGCCTTTACAGATGGGTTTGTCAGACTTTGTCAAAACTTTCCTTGCTTTGCTTTGAGTTTTGGGACTTGGTTGGTTTAACTGGTTTAATGGCCCAGTGTCTAGGCTTGGTTTGCTTTACTTCAGATTTTTTTTTTAAATTATTTTGGTAGCAGTCATGACTTATGTTCTGGAGAATGAATTATTTAGGGATGCAACCAAATGAACGAGTGTAGGGCAACAGGAGAATGGGATAGCAGCAGAGGTTGTGAAAGAGAGGTGCGCTGTAGGGTGCAGTGTGCAGGAATGAGATGGTAAGACAGTAAGGTAGACACAAGAACAGAATATTCTGAGTTGGGAGGGACCCACAAGGACCATCATGTCCAACTCTTAGGTGAATGGCCCATCAAACTCACAACCTTGGCATTATTAGCACCATGCTCTAAATAACCGAGATAGTCTCAGAGTTTATAATGCCAGGATTCTGTAAACATCTCACCAGGAGATTGTTAAAGAAATGTGGGTCTGGGAACTGAGGAAAATTAGTTTTAGGGTAAGAAAGATAAACCAAAGTCTAGGAGGTTGTGGAGTCTCCCTCCCTGGAGATATTCAAGAATTGTCTGGACACAATCCTGTGCCATGTGCTCTGGGATGACTCTGCCTGAGCAGGGAGGTTGGACCAGATGACCCACTGTGGTCCCTTCCAACCTGACCCATTCTGTGACCCTGTGATTCTGTGACTCATATACAGTAACTGTGGAAGCAGTCAGAGAAGACTCTACTTCCATACTTAAAATGGATAGAGTAACTATAGTTCCAGAGTGCATGTATTAGTGATTATTAAGACATTTTCTGCAACAGTGATTTTTTTTTTGTGCTTTGATGTGACCCAATTATTGTTATTAGTTAAGATGTCTATAATTTTTACCATTACACTTAATGTGTGTTTCCTTTTTTCTCATTGCAAGATTTTGAGAATAGTGCTATGTGTGAATGGCATAATGTAGAGATCTCTGAGTAGCAACAGGAATTTGTTATATATTTACATAAAAGTTCTAAAGTGTAATACCACATTAAAGTCTAATACTCTTAGGTACAACATTCGTGCTAGAGTTAAGCTCTTGCACAGACACATACATACTGTACTCTAGCGCAGGGGTTAGCTAAGTCTATTATCTTTTACTCCAAATGAAAGCACAAAAGTACTTTTAAAATGAGACTACTTTTCTTTTTCAATCTCCTTCCACTCATACACTATTCTCAACATCTAATGTCAAGAAACATGGGAGTTTAAATGAGTAATAAGTGGTGTAGGAAAGCTGGAAAAGTCCTACCTGTCTGGAGGTGGTTTTTGTGAAAAGAATATAGTGATAAACAATATCATCAGTAAGGGATACTATAGACTTTTTCCACAAAAGGCACTTATTTTTAAAAAATTAACAGACTCTGTTATATGTAACTTAAAGATCGCATATTTCTCTCCTCTTCTCATGCTTGCCTGAAATCAATCAGTGGACTAAAAAGATACTGCAGTGTAACACAAATACACACACTCACACATAAATGTATGTAAATACGTGCAACTAACATCTTCAAACAAGCCTTGTTTCTCTAAGAAACTCATTCTTCCTAAGGAGTAAAATTAGTCAACTTGCCATAAGAGACACTAGTATAAAAGTTTTGATAAGTCTCTGCTATTTGGTTTATCAGCGAAAAGATTTTTTGTGCAAACAAATACGGCATATATTTAGGGAAGAATGAAGCTCGAATATCAGTCACATCCCAGTTGCATCAAGTGTTGAGAGCAATTTATGTCTTCAAGCAGTGATATTCTGTTTCTCATTTACAGTAGAACTCGTTAAGTCAGTAAGTGGTGTAGGACTCATATAATTAGTCATGCAGGAACACTGTATGTACGAGTGCATGCACATAACCACATCAAAAAGGTAACACGGAGAAAACTGCATGATTTTCTGTGTTTGGCCACCCTTTTCTAAATTGCTCCTTTTACTGATAAATGGTTTACAACTCCTGTATCTTTACTAAGACTTTCTCTCAAGGTTTCATATCTTGGCCATTACCCTTCTTACTTTATTTTTATTGGTATATATCATTCTGTCTAGTACCTGTGCACAGATTCTTTACTTAAAGTGACAATTCTTCTATTTGTATTACTTCCCTCAGGGGAGGAATAACTTGATTCTTTTATTGCTGTTTCTGTAACCATAATATTTTCCTTTTTCCACAAATTTGCTAAAACTCAGAAGCCTCCTACCGAGTTCGAGCATGTTCTGATACATGTCCAGAGCTTAAATGTTCCTGTGTGTATTGGTGCAACATGCAATTTTGAAATATCATTTCTGTTTCAAAATTAAAATTTTCGTTCTCAAGAAGAGCTCATGGTTGTGTGGACAACGTTTGTGTGTGGACTGAACTGAAATGTGGCTGTGCCTAAACCAGAAAAGAGACTGCAAAAGAGACATATACGTGTGTGTAGGTCTATTTCCAGTGCCCTTACTTTACGCAGTTTGAGGAACAGGGAAAAATGCGAGCACCGGGAACCTCCTAAATTCTGGTGACCCAAATGTCTTAAATCCTCACAGATGTATAAATTTCTAACAGGAGACTGAAGTCTGCCTGCTTGATTCAGGCTTTTCTAAGTGTGAAGTGAAAAAAAGCCCTCCCCTTATCCCAAAGAGAGAATTAAACCCTGTGTGTAGCAAGGTATGCAAACAAATGCTGTTAAGCTGCAGGGGAGGAGGAGCAGACAGCCACAGCTGCTTGCACAAAATATACCACACAGAGAAAAAGGGTGAGGTGCCACTTCAGGGGTTGTTAAAGGCTAGAAACTCCCAGTGAAGCCTTCTGTTCACTGCATCAAATAGAGACCTCTATTTCACCCTCCTCCCAAGGCAGTGTAAAGGATAAGCTCTTCTGAAGAGTTAGAAGAGGAAGGGTATTCTTGAAGAGCTTTTAGCATTTTCTTTCTCCTGAAACTCGGGAGATATCTTTTCTCTGGTGAAGCTGGGGAAGGAAAGTATGACTTCTTTTTTTAACTATGTATTTATGTTCCTGATTATTGCACAGGCTAGTAAAAACTCCTGTGAAAAATATCAGTAGATATGATAGTAGATGACTGTCACTGATAGTTCTAAAATAAGGGTTTTTTTAACTGAACTATAAGCAGTTAACTCTTGAAAAAATGCTATCAGCTGTAGTTAATTTTTAAGAGCTGCTTATATGCAAAGGTATATTTATTGCATATATTGGTCTGTCCACCAGTGACTTATAATTTGTGCATAGCTCTATCCTGTAGTATATATATATCTATATAAATTAAAGTGGTGTATAATGTTAAATGGGCACTTCCAGTCTTTTAAAGTACTGCTTATAATGATCTTAAAACTTTTTTCTGTTGGTGTGTGTTCTGCTTTGTGACTGCTTTTAGTTGAGTCTCTGTGGTAATATTCTGTTTCCAGTATCATCATTACCACATACTTTGTGTAATAAACTGAAACAATTTATCAGTCCATAAACTAAAACTATTAAAAATTAATTAATTTGTTCTGCTTTTTAGTATTTTCTCAACAGTATTGGCATTAATTTTTAACAGCTTTTAAATCACACAAGAGCCCATGCTTAAGTTTGCAATGCATACAAAAGCAATTGAGTGAGTGTCACATTTCTTCAATCTCTGTTACGTAGTTTAATCAAATTAGGAAGCAGTTTTGTATCAGAGTCCTGAACTTTCTGCTTCCAAACAAATTGTACTTTTGGAAGCATCATTTGGTTTCAGTGTTCTGAACCCAGTTTCCTCTGGTATTCCAGCTGATGATCTCCATTCAGTCTGTGATTGTGCAATCTTATATGCGTAATCTGTAAAGTTTAGGAACTCCTGGCTACATCGTGGTAGAATCAACAGACCCTGAGTTACATGAGGGGCTCATGATCCAGATACACCCAATGGCTCTTTCTAGAAAATGGCAATCCAAAGCCATGGACTCAGCCATGGCACTTATGGTTCAGACAAAAGCAGTAAGGAAAAAATTGAATTATTATTTTGGTTTATAATTACAGAAATTAAACACAGAAAATTTCACTCTGTTTCAATAAAGTGCTAAGTTAGGCAGATATTTAAACAGCCACTTGATCTAATTCCTATTCAGTAAACTTTATAAGTGTGTTCTTGACATCTAAATGAATGAAGTAATTCACAAACTCTAATGTTTTCAGAATTCTGTTCTTCTCAGTAGTAAACCCTTCTATATATAAAAAAAGAAATATAAGTGAGTTTAGTGTATACTTACAACTGCACGGCTGAGCTTGGCCCCAAATCGTTTGTTTATGATCCATACTTGAGACATGAACTGAATTAAATTTCTGTGATTGCTAATCTAGCTTTATCATAAAAAAATCTAATTATGAATTTACATATATGAAAACTAATAATTGAGTGAAATTCATGTGTGAAAATTCTCTTTTTTGTATTGAAAAGTAATATTGCGAGAAGAAAGGGTCCTGTAGACATTGAAATTACAGTCTAACATGTGTCTGTAATTTAATCTTTTCTGAGGCACAGCAACATTTTTTTTATTTAATATGGAGGCATCATATTTACTATTTTACCTTTGTTTATGAATCCAGATATGATTTTTGATATATGAAACCATTTTGGCTGGCATTGACTGACTCGCACATTTTTGGTTTTACAAGCACAGCTCTGTTGGGTTTTCAGGTGCCCTCTCGTCTGCAGCATCTCTTCTATTAAGATTTTTGCATGTCTTCTTCATTCCATTCCTCAACACTGGGGTGGCATTATGTGCCCTCCAGTCCTCCGGTATTCCTTGGTCTTAGTGTGCTATTGAATTTGGCCAATACTTGTCCCATCTTTCTGTCTACCTTCTGCAAAACTAAAAAACATAATTCCCCCGAGCCTGGAGCTCTCACTGCTTTGTATAGCTCTAATTGTCTAATTAACTGTTCAGTGCACAATGGGGAAGGATTTTAATATTTTCCTTTCTCCACTTGGCTTCTGTCCCCTTTTCACCTTTTTTTTCCTTTTTTCTGTTTTTTTTTTCTCAGTCATGTTAACCAACTCAGTTTCCAACTCCAGAATATCCCATTGCTTCCCTTTTTTTGTTTGCCTTCCATAACTGAGTAAGTAGAAGAACTTTTTATGACATATCTTTTATTTATATTGTTATCTTTATATTATTAACTGATTTGCCACTACCGTCCTTATTAATTTTCTACAGTCTTTAATGCTTTCCTATACACTAATCACTATTTTCTTTCCCTGGGACTTAGAGTGCAATAAAAATATCTTTTTCTCTAAACACTCTTTGCTTTGTGTTATTTATGCCCATAGTCTGCCTTACACCTGATGTATTTTTACCAAGTAGCACTATTACGCATTCCTCATTTTTCTTCACCAAGTGTATCTTGTAGCTATCAGGTTGTCTTAAGGAAGTTTTATTTTTATTCTACTTTTACTTTGATTACAAGCACAGCTATATTGCCTTCTTTCACAGATTATCTTTTACCCTTATGTCTTCAAACATATCCTCTGTATCACATCAAAAGAACCACTGTGTTATTTATATGCAGAGTTGAATGTGAACACTGGTATTATGTATGTGCATCTGCCTGTTCTTCCAATCTCATTACCACACTTAATGCACTCCAGGTCTTACCTAGGAAATAAAAATCACCCTTTTCTTGCTAGCACTTTGTCTTTTATATACTTTTATTTGCTCAGTCAGTTTATAGTCTGCTTGCCCTTTCTTTTCAGAGGAATTATAATGGGTTTCTGTAATTACAATAGTTTGCAATTTGAAGCATCTACACTCTTAGTCCATAAAAAATTAAGCTAATGTAGGTTTCACCTGATCCTAATAATCAGTAGTGGCAAGTAGAACTAATAAAAACACATACAGTTAGCAAAGTATATTGTTGGGGTGCACTATGTGCTGGAAGAGAGATAGGCCCAGAGGACCGGAGAGAGAGCCTCTTTCCTGGCCCCGGAGGTGACCCTGGGAGTGCATCCAGGTCACCAGGGATGGGCTGAGAGAGGATTGTGGGTTTTTGGACAGTGCTGGACCTATGAGATGTGATAATTGTAGTTTGTGACCTTATAGCGTATTGTTTACCTGTTACCATAATAGGCAATGACTGTGCACTATCCCAGGTGATTGGGGGACACTGAGGTGAACATCTTTCCTGTTTATATGATGTGATATCCTGTTGGGTGCTGGTATTTAGGGAATATTTTACTGTGCAATAAAGGCTTTTGCATTTTCTCCATCTTGGCTGCGGAGTCGTGCCCCTGCGTGAATACTGCATATATGACTTCTGTTTGCATTATGCATTTATACCAGATGATACTTAGTGATATAAAAGGTGTGGTAACCTTAGACAAAGTTGCTTCACAACTAACTGAAAATTGACAACTCCCATATTGCAAAACACCTTGATGCCAAGGAGAGAGGTACTGACCTACTCCCCTCTGTTTTTTTGGGAAATGTTATTCTAATCACTTTCAACGTCTGCAACCTGCTCAAGGTCAACCTTGGCAGGGAGACTGGACTAGGTGATCTGTACAGGTCCCTTCCAACCCCAAACATTCAGTGATTTTGTATGAATCTGTGAAAAGATAATTTACATTGTGTTTGGTGTGAAGTCCATTCTAACAAGAAAAGAAAAAAGCTATCTAAAGAAGCAGGAGTTCTGTGTTTGAAAGACTGTGGTATTTCAAAGAGCATTAAATACGTATGTAGATATTCAGTATCATTCTTTGGTGTTACATGGCTGAAGATCACTACATGAGTCTCTCACGCAAGCACTGTTATTAATTCCAATACATGTTCAGCATTGCTGCGGAAAAACTACTTTGCTTCATATTTGTGCTGAACTTATTTTGTACTATCTCTAGATGATTGTATTCCATTGAGTTTTTTGTGTTAACTTGCCTGCAGAAAATGTGCTGCTTTGACATATTCTGATTTCTAGGTTTTAAGGTTTTCTGCAGCATTATTTCAGAATAACTTCTGCTGAAAATTCAGAACATTGAGTTTCAACAGTATTTTCTCTTTTTTTTTTTTGCAGGTGCAGTTTCACAAAATATGAAACAAATGCAATGAAAATATTTAATAAAATCACACATAATTTTATGTTTTCTGAAAAGCAATTCAGGAAAAATATTAATGTAAGAAATCACCAGGCCCATTTTTCTCAAAATGCAGGAGATACAGAGGCTTTTTTTCCTTCTCTGTGTAGGAATGTACCTTAGGCGATGGTTAGTTGTTTATTTTCTCTCTTCACCATTACTTCTTAGACTAACCAGTAGTGGCAATCATTACTTGCTGCTTTCCAAATAAAGCATAAAGCTCTGTCACTTTAGAGACATAGATTCAGTGTTTTGACTCTGAAACTGTATTGTTTCCATTTCACCCCTTTCAAAGTATATATGTCTTCATTGCTGATGTGTTCTTTGGTGTGCATCACTGTTCACACATCATTTTTCTATGTCTCTAATATATTCCTAGCTGCAATATTTTCCTCCCCTTCCCCTCCTCCTGCCTTTCTCTCTCTTTTTTTAAAAAAAGGATAATCTTAATATGCTGACAATCCTGTGTAAAATAAAATTTCTCTGAAGGATGTCAGTTTTGTGCCATGTTTTGACATTTCACTGTCTGATTTAAAGCTAGTTGAAGACTTTAATTCCTTTTCTATGAAGCCTCTTTAGTAAAAAATCCCATGTTATTTAATCTATTTTATAGTCTTTTTTTTTTCTTTTGGACATATTTGCTAGTCTTTAAACAATAGGATCACTGGCTCTATTACTTTTTAGATTTTATGTGCCCCTAGTTGCAGTGAACTAAAAACAACTTCTAAGATGTTAAGTGCTGTTTCAAAGGTGTGCCTTTTGGTGCTAGCTGAGTTCATAATGGTAGGACTCACCTTGCTTGCTGAAATGTTCCCTGATGTAGCAGACCATGCACAGCACAGATGGTGGAATGAGGGAAACAGAGAGTACTCTCAAGAGACACTAGAGATGTCCATAAAGTGCAATGCACTGCTGTGAAGAAATCCCAGAGCTCTGAATAAGATGGTTTTGGATCTGGAAGCATAATGTCATGTATAAGGTAATTGAGAACCCAGGCTTGGCAGTATTGGATATCCTGTGGATATATTAGTTCTCTTGGCACTAATTCAGTCATCATTAGCACAGCACTGCTATGAAACATCTGTTCTTAATTTCCTATCCCTTTCTAATCTGTGGGATTAATGCTGTACGCTTGAAGAACTGCTGTGCAGGCTGTATTCCATATTAATTGGGAGGGTAATCTAGATTTGTGCGAGTGGGTGTGTTTTTTTAAAGAGTTCACTGAAACTTATGGGAAACACATTTTCCTCCATGCCAGCTATAGCTGACATGCCACTGTCCCACTGCAGCACCTTCTTGAAGCTGCTGGACAAGCCAAAAGCCAAACCTCCCCCTGCAGGAGGCCTTCTTTGAGTTGTTGGAACTTGGCACAGCATCCAAGGCTGGCGTCCGAAGTTTCCTTCTAAATGCCATTCATGCCAACTGAACCACACTTGTTCAAACAAACTTTTTTTTGGTTTGCTTTTACACAATCACCATTTCTAAATTCCTGGAGCTGTATAGCAGCTGGCAATGCTGCTGTATAGCAAGGGGCAGTGGAGTAATTGCAAATGCATTGCCCAAGTAATTCTCTACTTCTTCTTTCCACAAATTGAGGAATCAATTGCAGTGTCTTTGAGTGTAAATGATTATTAGTTAAGCATTTGCCAGATGATTTGTGTAAATATGTTTTAGCCTGTGGCTCTCCAGAAAACACACTACTCTCTCTTCTCATACAATGTGTAATCAATTAAATGAGCCAATAATGTGGATTTGTGTTCAAATATTTTCAAAACAATGCGATAATCATTAGTACAAGCATGCAATGACATTTTGATTATATTTGGTAATATTTTGACTAGAATTTATTTTCAGTGAACATGGACAAGAGTTAGATACCAGAAATAAAGTGAAGTAAGCATTCTTTTCACTATACTGCTAATGATTCCTGTATCTATATCTTCTGAGATCATAATTTTCAGCATTGAAAAGTGAAGTGTCTTCATTGTGTGCTAGAGAAGGGTCTATCCTATACACTCTTTCTTCAGTTGCTTTCTTTGAGATCATCCATCTGCTTCAGACAGAAGGTGTCAGAAACAATTACTATGCTGCAGCAAAATGTTTTCTTTACTACTCCAGATTTATTTTTGTTACAGCTAATCATAAAAAGAAATGTGCAGGAGGTAAATCAAATAAAGAGGGATTCAGAGGAAATAAGTATTTTAAATTGTGGGATAATATTGTGAAGATGACATTTAGGTTGTATGTGTTTGTGGGTGCCCAAGTATTGTAAGCCATTACAATTTATACACACACTAACTGGACAGGTTATAAAAGCATAACAATATTTTTCTTTCATGGTTGTACTGACATGAGAAAAATGCTTCGTATTCACTATCACAGTCTATAGTGTCATCCACCATTACTTCTATAAAACATGCTTCTGTGCAGAGCAAAGGAATGTAATTTAGTTAATGCTCTGTCTTACACTATTTCTTTTCAGCAGATGAAGAAATAGATGCTCTTAAGTCGTAGGTAAGCAAAAGAAATGGTGTATCTTAACAGATCCTTGGCTTCAGATTCAGTGGCACAAATGCTGCCATTTGTAGAGTGCTGTCCTTGGGCTCAGTTGTTGACTGAAAGGGCAAAAGCTGGCATTTTCTGGATGTTGTTATATCAAAGGTACAGAACAAACCAAAGGGAGAATTTTACTTTCCATACTTTTATCCCCCTCATGTGTTCACCTTTTAAAACACAAACCAGAGGAAAATGTACAATGAATATTAGTCTCTGAAATTTTGGCTGTTTGTACCACTCAGAGTAGCAGATTATAATGATACTTTTAAAAATGAGTGTATCGAACTGTCTGCTTGGATTAAATAGGGTAAATGTTGCTGACCAGTAGCTTGGTAAGAAAAGCTGTGTTCTTGGTAACAACAACCTCCTGTATTGCATTAACTATTATATATATATATATTTTCATTCTAGCAGCTTGGCATTGCTCAAAATTATATTTAATACAGGAAATTGTAAAACTGAGTTGGTTTACATGACTCATCGGAAAATGACACAATTTTCTAACAATGTTCAGTTCTTCAAACTGGTTGGATACAATTCTCTGTATTATCAAAGTTTTGTTTCACAGAATATTACTTTTACTGAGTGGTTTGTTTACTTGCCCTTTCTGACTCCCTCCTTCTCCTTCGGTCTTTGTTGAGTTGATATCTAAAACCAATTTTAGTTCAGGATAAATCATCATAGCATTTTTTAAAGATAATCTCCCTGTCAAGATGATTCCTTTAGAAATAGTCATATTTTAAACTTTTTTTTCATGTAAACGGAAGTAAATCATTAAGGTCTAATAGAAGTAGATGACTAGCTGACAGGTGGAAAAGATCGATCTGATCAGCAGTCAGTTGTTCTCAAATATTTTAAGCCTGGCTTCTGCATCTGTTTGGTCACGTTCCAGATCTACTTCAGTACTTTTGGAAGAAGTCAGTTGTATCCTTGCTTGTCTGTCTCAGAAGCATTTTGGAGCTCTCTGCTGAAGTAGTACATACTGAACTTTAAGATTGTTTTTTTCTTAGTGCCTTTATTCACCTCTTCAATCATTTGGTCTTCCTAAGATGTCTAGAGATCTAGTCTGAGACTCCGTTTTCAAGATGGATGTTGTTATCTGGGAAATACATCATTTGTACATTTAGGAGACAGCTAAATAGCATCCATATTCAGCCTATATGCACGAAAGTCCAGGGATTCCTAGCTTGGTTTAAATTCAGGTGTAGTATCCTGTCTCTTTCCCTTGATGCCTATATTAATTCCTGAACAACTTCTATCATGACACTGTAAGCATTTCAAGATGCTGTTAGGTTTCCATTATTGCTGTCTCTAAGGAAAGTAAGGCACACTTTAAGTCTATGTGTTTCATGAAAATGAGTAATTAGAGAAGACTGCATCAAAATTACCTTGGCAGATGTCAACACCAGCATTGTTGATACATCGAAGTGCCTTTTCTAAGTGGGATGCAATTATCCAGTAGTCGAGGAAGGCATTTTTTTCATGTTAAGTGAATGATTTAGGACTTGAAGAGCTTATCTATGTGGTTACAAGGATATCTTGCCATTATTTCTCAGACAGATCTCTGATGCAAAATTCTGCATGAGATTTTTTTTGCAGAAGTTCATTATGGAATTTTTATCAATATTAAAGAAAAGGTGAAAGATAGGCATTCTGTCACCCTGTCAATAATATTTAGAAATACAGTGGAAAGAACATATAGAAGGAACAAACCTTTATAACATGAGTCTTTATTTTGATGGAACATGCATTAAAGACAATTTTGGAAGATGGATTCAGAGTTCTTCTGTCTTGTTTGGTGCCTCCCATTTATCTCAAGAAAGAAAATCACTTTTTTGTTTCCCAGTTAGAGATGCATTAACTTAAAATACTTTGAAGCTGAGTTTCATAGGGCAAAGTATGAAAAATTGTACATTCATCCTAATACATCCAGGTCAATTTCATCCATAAATCATGATTAGAAGTCTCACAGGACTTAAGCTTGCTTAGGTTTACGATATATCTTGATTCCTCTAAAATGAGGTTATTTTATGACTTTTCACACCCTTGACTGGCACCCTACCTATCTAAAATACCAAAGCTGGAAACTTGATCTCTATTTTTTTATCCAAGCTTTAATAACCAGAGTTCAAACAGTTATTACTTTTTAAAATATGTATGTCATTTACTTAAATCATGCATATTGCCCATATTAACATTACCACAGGGGTATAATGTCAGACTTGTCTGAGATTGTTCATTCTTCTTATAAACAGTGCAGTCAGTGAGTGTAATCTGCTCTTAGACTATTTTTGGTCAAAGTAATGTAAAATGAGCATTGTAGCTGTAGCATAATTTCAGCTATCAGAGGTACCTCTTGCACAGATCAGCACACAGTTTGTCACAAACCTTTTGGTGCCAAGACGGGGACAGACATGGGTCATGAGTCAGGTGAATTGGCAAGCCTGTGTGGAATCCCACTCAGCATGAGTCTGCAGTACAAGTAGCTTCCTCTCATGAACAGGTACATCAATTAATTAGATATATTAGCAGAAAATCACCCCCCAAACTGTTATTTCTGGGTGTCTTAATATCCTGATGTCATCATGTCAGAAGCCATGGCAACAACATCAGTAGACATATGGGAGGTTTATCAATGGTGTTCAGTGCAATTTAGGAGCTTTTAAGGAGCTGACTAAAAATAATTGCTTGTAGTCTAAACACTTAAAACGCTGTGTTTGATGACTGCCATGAATAAGAGACAGACTGCATATGTTGTTGCTGGCCAGAATATGTATGAACTAGATGTGGATTAGAGAAGAGCGACAAGTACAAGATACTGCTATTCTTTGATTTCAGAGGTGTTTTTTATTTTTTTGAAAAGAGAATGCTGATAACTTTTCTTTCAAAGCATTTTTGCCTTATGGACCAAAACATTTTTTACTCTCAAATTTGGCATTGTTATGGTTATGTGGCTATATAATACTTATGGTGAGAAAATAGAATGTGAATTACTTCATTCTACTTTAGTCAGTAGTTTTCAAAAGAGGTTTTTAAGGATATAAAAAGAAAGAAATCAGGCAGATCAAATTTGACTGATCCACTAATTTTAGATTCAATCAACTGCAGTCAGAGATAGAGGTGAACAAATGTCTTTGATGTCTAAAGTAAGATTAAATTGATGTGCACACATTATATTCAGCACTGAAAAGTCCCCGAATAACTCCAAGAAAATTATCAGAATCAATTAAAAGAAGTACAAATTTTGTAAAACAAATTTAGTAGACATGTATGTGCAGTTACATAAATCAATATAACCTACCTGAAGTGAGTCAATGTGAAGGAGAAATTTGCTTATTGCAGGTTTTGAAGGTGTCGACAAATGTCTGTAAAAGTGCTCTTGCTGAAAAAGCATGCCGGACTTCACCTATGCTTCTAGAAACATCCTTCACCAAAAACTTTTAAGGAACTTAGGCAGTGACTTCAGGAGTTTTCCCACATAGGTCAATCATCATTGAAACTGACTAGTCAAATAGTTTTAAAATTTGACAGAGTGATAGGAATATAGGTTTCTGGCAAGGAGGGAGATCACAGTAAAGTTTTGMAAGGGGTCAGTATTGGAACCTGTGCTGTTCAAAACAGTCATAATGACCTGGGCAAGGAAGATGAGCAGTGAGATGGGAATATTTGCTGATGGTACAAAATTATTCACAGGAGTGACAGTGAGAGAACACAATAATTAAGGAGAACACTATGAAGATGAGTGACTGGTTAACAAAATGGCATATAAAAATCCATTGCAGGTAAATAGAAAGTGATGCTCTTGGAGAAAAAATGCCCTAATTTCATATAGGAAATGACGAACTGAAGTTTGAGATCTTGTGGTAATACTAGACAGTCTCATGGCAATATCAGTACTATACTCAATGGGAGCCAAAAATACATACCAAATTAATTATTTTAAAAGAAATAGAAAAATAAATGAAAGATCCTTATTGTCCTCCTGCCATACCATGAATATTGCAGTTTGTAAAGGTCTCCACTTCTCACTTTTTTTGCAATTTGAAAGTCAGAAAAGCAAAGGCAGTGGCAAAAAATATAAAATATTTTCCCTTTTAAGAACAACTTAGTTGAATATCATTTAGGAAAAAAAAGGTGATTTAGAGGGGACAGGTTAGAAATATTCCAAATTTTGAGTGCCAAAGAGAAGGTGAATTCAAGGAATCTATTCACTCTCCCTTCCAACACAAAAATAAAGGGCTTCTGAAAGACAGATTAAAAATTTGCAAAAGTATGTACTTTTCCCTCAGTAATATTTTGGCAACTTAATTATAAATGCTATTATGATAATATTGAGAAAGTATTAGTTTGTTGGGTACCATAAACTTCACAAGAATAATTCTAGAATTCAGATCTCAGCCTGGATTAATTACAATTTCAAATGTTTCTTGACATCTGTAGCACATCAATTTTTAATCTGTTTTCTTAGAGGCACGCATAAGTATAATATTCCTATACTATAATTTTGCTAAATATATCTTAGTAATTACTTATCTACATAATGATTATGAGTCTGGACCAATCTGAAAAGGTAAAAGAAGCTTACAAAGTGTTCCTAATGCAGAATGATGCTCAACTAAATTATGGGAACGAGACTAAAAACTGAGTTTGAGTTTAGAGAGATTCCTGAAAAGTGGTTTTGTCTTCTCTCTTTGGTCTTTAAAACCATTCTATCTCAGGAGAAAATGAATAGTAGAAATTAGGAATGTTGATATCTATGACAAAAGTTATAGATCTCTTCTCAGTGATGCATTTGGCAGAATTTTCCCATATAAATAGAAGCAATTCAGTCCATTACTCTGCATCTCGTTTCCCTGTCCCCTGCTTCTCTTTGCTCTCAGTTCCAAGCTCTTTTACTACTGTTCCTACTCTATGCTCTACATAAAGACAGCACTTTGTCTGGAGTTTCTATTCAAGTTTGAGTCAGATTTGATTTCGATCTAGATAGTCTTGTAACTGTTGTAAAACTTGATACCAACTGGCTGGCATGCATTTCTTAGTTKCTTCACTATAGGTGACAGCGGTTGAGAAACAGAGTTAGCACTAGTTCTCTCTCCTTTCATCCACTTTGTTTTGCCTTTTTGTTTGTGTCTTAAGCTTTACTGTGTGCTCTGGTGAAAATGATGACGACTTAGTGTGGTCATAAGAATAAGCACCAAATATTTTTTTTTATGTCAGGACCTGGCAAAAACTCAGAGAATTTTGACTTAGCAATGGTTGAGAGGCACAGGGACATTTGGTAAAACTTTTGTGCTAATCAAGCATCATGAAACACAGATTATGAAAAATCGTATATATGGAGCAAAAATTCCGAGATACACTCTACCAATGTCACAAGCAATGTGTCTGCTGCCTTATTCCATTAATCACATTCCTCTCAATTCTTCTATTACTGTAAAGTACAATACAGTTTAAACAGTGACTTATTTCCACATGGCAGTATGTTAACTGTTCATATATTAATTTAATTTCTTCCTTGCAGTTATGAAGAGCCTTGCCATAGCTCCTGAGTTAAGGAATTTGATTCTGTGTTTAAATCAGGTATTGGACATATTTGTTTTCTTTGACCAAGACTACATATTCTTCACAAAATTGCAACATTTATTTTTTGGGCAAAGAACTGATATCATTAATTAACTTATATTAATTACACACTGGCTCCTCTAGGAAATTTAGCATCTGTGTTCATCCTTTCTGTGTCACTATAGATAAGAGTAAAGCAATAGAGTCTTTCTCTGTGTCTACGGAGTTAAAATGGACTGAAATGTCATCTAAATTCTGCCTACGTGGCAATCAAATTAGCTTATTAAATATTATTGTGTTTGCAGTAATCGTACAGGCAACAGATATTCTGAACAATGTCTCAGCAAGTGGTTACACAGGGCTGTCAGGAGCAGAAGCAGGGCGAACAGTCACCTGAGTGCTTGGCAGAAAGCAGACCGGCCCCCAGGAGAGGGGTGGATTCAGCACACCCGCGCTGTGCGGGCTCCGTGTGGCTCTGACACCCTGCATCCCTCACTGGTTACAGCAGTGCAGGCACGGACGTGTGTGGGAAGGGAGCCCAGCAAGGCCAGGGCTTGTGTTGTCCATGTTTTCAGCTTTAAATGGGAAAACAGAGCCTGACAAGTTAGGGTCACACWGGCTTTCCTGCTCTCTGGTTCAGCAGCACGGTTCCTGGGTCAGAGCACCCTACTTGCTTTCCACTGGCCACAGGCGCCTGTCATTCTGCTCTTCAAGCAAACTGTAATAATAAAAAATACTTATTTCTAATAACTTGCATTTTCACCCAGCTAGGGATAGCATATACTAGCATGCATTCTCAASTACTTTTTAATTCTGTAGGGAGAGAAAAAGTATCTTAAAGCAGGAAATGTATCAATAATATAAAGAAGTAAAACTTTACAGAAATTTTGCAATTACTTCCATTGTAAGGATTCAAGGCTTCCAAATTAAACTTAATTTACCCTTATAAGAATTCTAATAATTTTAAAATCAGAAGAGTGAGATTAAAGTCASCACACAGTCTTAATTTGGTCCAAAAGTAATACCTAGTGAGAAAAAATTTATCTATATAATAAAAAAAAATATGCCATTAAAGACCAGCTAAATCTAATCYAGAGTTTCAAACTTTAAAATGTATTTTTCATAACCATATGGTTATTACCTYGTGTCACTATAAAGCTGAGATAAGGTTATTGCATGTAGCATCTTAATATATATTTTATCTGGGAGTTATATACATAATTCATATTTATTAAGATAGTTTATTAATATGACCAAGGTGAATCTGTTGACCCTGAAAACCACCATTTTAGGCTTTCTAACTGAAGCTAATAGGACAGTTCATCTAGTGCCCTTAATGCAGGCAGTGTTACACAGATCAGAATTAGCACATCAAGAATGTGCTGGGATTTTCTCTCTCCCTCTTCCTCTTACAGTCTCTCTTTCTCTGGCATTGCAGACCTGGTGCAGACAGTAAGGCTGAGACAGGACAGTGAAGCCTTCCACAGCAAGACACAACCTACTGCTGAGAAATATAATCTGCTTCTGTAATTTTCAATATTTATATTTTTTACTTGTAAATAACTTTGGAAAACCATTTGATTTTTCATTGAAATTCAGAGTTTTCCATAGAAAGTCTATTGATATGGATAAGCCACATTTTACATTATATTAAAAGAACAAGATAACATATTCTTGAGCGTAGTTCTGTAGATCTGTGACCAGATGCTTTGTCTACTGATAAAAGAAAACCTATGGAGCAAAAAATTAAGCCAGGAAGTCACAAAATAGAAACTCATTTAATGAATATTCAGTGTTCCTCCCATATGAACTAGTGCACCTTATTCAGTGTGAGAGTAAATTTTGAGACAGATGAAGCTCTGAAAAACCTATCATCCACCTTAGGCCAACTAACAGAGAAGATTCTCCTTTCCATTAAAACTTCTTGTTTCTTACTTGCTCTTTTGTTTCTGAACTTTGGAGGGCATCCTAGAGTTCAGAGTTGATATTAATCTAATCTTGGCATTATTATGAGGATAGAATATTTGACTGCTCTCATTCATAATTAATGACAAAGGTGTCTAAGAGGGCACTATGCTTAATTAATGATTCCTGTACTTTGAAGGCAAAGAAACTGCCTTTGAAAGGAAATGAGGCATCAAAACTTCTAAAACCTACTGTTGATGAGCCAGTAAGAATACCCAGAAAATTATCAAGTGCTGGATGAACAGCTAAGTGGGGAGTGATATGGATAGGCTTTGGCTTGTGGTGTCCACTGACTGACCAGATCTGATACTAGCAATATCCCCGACTCCATGCTGTAGATGGCTTTGTGAGGCTGCTCAATTACCCTTTTTCCTTTTCCTACATTTCAAGTCCTGCAGTCTCTGGAATCCCAGTCATAAATACTATTGGAAGTGTGGAGAACTTAACTGATRTTATGAAAAATGAGAAGGATGTTGACATGTTGGACTCCTGAGGAGGGGCATGAAGATGAGGACTGGAGCACCTCTCCGATGCAAACCGGCTGAGACAGTTGGGGCTTTTCACCTTGGAGACGAGAAAGTGCTGGAGAGACCTCACAGCACCCCTCCAGTAGCTGAAGGGGGCCAACAAGAGAGTTGGAGTGGGACTTTAGATAAGGATGAACAGGGATAAGACAAGGGGGAATGGCTTTAAACTGGAAGAGAGTAGGTTTAGAATGGACATTAGGCAGCAATTCTTTACTGTAGGGCTATGAAGCACTGGAAAAGATTGCCTGGAGAAACTGTGGGTGCCCCAGCCYTGGAAGTGTTCAAGGCCGGGTTGGATGGCGCTTTGAGCAACCTGGTGTAGTGGATGGCATTCTTCAGAATGTCTGGTCTAGTTGGAAATTGCTGATATTTCAGGTCTCTTWTAACCCCATTTTATGGTTCTGTGAATCCATGAAAACGAGCAACAAGGTCTAAATTTTTTTCCCAAATAGTGAGGGATGCACCTGCTCATAAAACATGAAAATCCAGAAAAGATAATGGAGAAAGTGACTAGGATTAGCTACCAGTAACTATGCAAAGTAAAAGGAAGACATATTTGGTCTACCCTAGCAGCTTTTGCTTTCTCAGCTACTTTGGTTATTTTCCAGCTGCTTTACGATGCAGTGAGGCCAATAAAGCCCTAGCAGAGTTGTACATATACCAAGTCTTGACACTTTAGCATATATTGCTCATTGAAATAAGAGATATTGGCAAAAGCACTTTTTTGCAAATATAGTGAAAATCAGTAAGAGAGTTTTAGTGGCATAGCTTTGGCAGTAAAATTAAATCAACTAAACACTTTAATGCCAACAAGTTTAGGTGCAGAGAATCCACTGGAAAAAATATGTAGACAAGAAGTTAGGGTTTGGGGAAGTTGCAAGAGAATCAGGAAAGTGGTATAGATTATTGCAAATGGTCTTTATTGTGGGTTTGTTGCTTTGTTTTGTTTTGTTTTTTTCTTCACAGTGGCTCTTTCTTCTACTTAAAATGGCATGTAGCATTGGAACTGATAGAAAAACTACATGTTTAAAAACTAGAACATAAAAAAGTGCCATATGTGAGGAGATAAAGTAAACTTCACTTTAGAAGCTAAAAGACATCGGGAAGTAGATTTTGAGCAGAACAGGAAGCTTTGCTTTTGTGCTTTGAATACAATAAATGTTGGGAGCAAGGGGTTGGGAGGTTATAGGTATAGCAGTCTCTTCTGTACATCTGTTCYGTATAAATCTACCTTCTGAGTTGACATTGCTCAGCTGCTTCATAACTCTTGCCTGAAAAAGATGCTACTATTTAATGCTAAGAAGTTAATGACAATTTCATAAAAGTCAGCATTTTCACTTAAAAAAAAATCTTGAAATGAAAACCAATGTAAGCAGGGTGACCCTTAGTAATAAAATAAGATCCTCTGTAATTTCTCTCATGAGTTAAATGTCTCCTCTGTTTTTTTTAACATGAAATAGTTTTGTCTGGGACCCATTCGAGATGAATCTCATGAATTTGCATGAGCARCCACCATGCTCACGTACCAGAAGCAGAGAAAGGAGGCTGAGGGGCTGTCAGAAAGGCAGCCATATGGCCCTGGAAAAAATTGAGTGATGAAAGAAGAAGGTTGTGAAACAAGTCTGAGATGGTATGTGAAGAGTCTATGCCTCCTGTACACTTCATCTGTTCCAGGTCTGAAGAGTGATGACAGGCATGGAACAGGTCAGTGTTGTATCACTGCGTAAGGTGGATATTAGCTGATGTAACTTGGTAGCTCTTGACCTTTCTGCCCCACAGATTCCTTTTCAGTCCTTCTGTCCATGCGAGACACAGCTGTTGCTCACTGCTCTCAGTAATAAGGACAGGGCAGACAATCAGGCTTTGTAGGCTGAAAACTCATTTGTTTTCCTCTCAAAAAGATACTCTCTCTCAATCCTGAAAACCAGTACACAGCATTCATTATAGTGGTTTTGTCTTTCATTTATCTCCAGGAACAGCAAGCAAGATAACGTGAGATCATCAGACCACTTGCTGCCTGGAAAAAATGAATCTTTGTAGAAGAAACCTACCAAAAATTCTCTTTATAGAGCCCCTCTCTATAAAACATGTTGTATGAATTGAACAAGAGTTCCCTGCAGGTAAGATAGCTCTGGATAATTGAGATCTGACACATACTGCATATCTCTAAAAATAATTTAATCACAGTCTGATCAAAGTTTCATAAATCAGATAGTGCTTTACATTTGCTCAAGGCTTATGACAGTTAATTATAATTTTGATTATACCTCCATGCTTTAGGCTTCTTTATATGTCAGAAGGATTGCTCCTCTTATTAGAAAGAAGTATACTGTAGTTTACTTTTATTTTGCTTTGATGAATTGCCCCTAGAGGACAGGTACCTGGTGCCTACTCATTTGCGGGCATATGTTCAGTAATGACACACTGTGAGTAATTATTTTATTTTATTTTAACTGTGCCACATCATTTATAGACTGATTATGTGTGCTTAGTCAAAATATACACAGATAAGACAGCTGTGCTCTACTTTTGTTTTACCAAACCTAGCAAGTATTTTATTTGCAATAAAGAAACTGAAGGACCATCAAAGTTTTATACAACCATCTGTTTCTGGAATTAGTTTCATRTAACGGATTTAAGTCTTGGTGATGTTCTTCTGTGCAGGAAATTGATTTTTTTGTTTTTTTAAAACATGCGGTTGAGTATTAAATATATTGGTAACAAGACATAGCTTACTCCCCTCTATCCTCACCCCAACTCGTGAGCACTGCTCTTCTATACGACAAAAGTATACTAGCAAGTTGAAAGTTTTGCATGAGAAACAAGTTGTTCCACTAAKGCTTAGGAAAGTGCTGACTTCCTGGTTACATAATAAGCTCACTGCTGAATCTGATACATAACACGTGATAACARTAGCACAAAACAAAATGTTGTTAGAGGTGGATAGATGAGAGATCAGGTGTTAGTTAAAGCCAATGGAGCCTACTGTGATATCTCCTATATCAAAATATTAGTGTTGTGATACCAGCTCCAACTTGTTAGACTAGCAGGAAAACCCATTAAAGCCCCATATATTAAAACATTTAAGATAGTCTTGTGGGGATAGTAAAATGTGAGTTACCACAGGGCTGTTGATTTTATTGTGAACAACACGATATTAGGTGAAGCTTCATTACAGAGACTTAGATTCTTAAATAGGCAATTAGGTTATTAACTCCAAATTAAGCATCACTGGCATGGAAAAAATCCACTTTCAGCTGCTGCATTTCCTTTGTGATTCCTGAAGTCCCTCAGCACTGAATTTTCTGCCAGGACATGTATAAAGCTGCCTAAATCTTTAATTACCTGGCTTTTGCTGTATCCTTAGTCTGCAGGGGATGTAAAAATAAGGCATTTTCTCATTTTATCTCTCTTGGACTGCCTGAGTCAGGAGTGTGATAAGAGTATACTGTGTGTGCACTTGTGATTTCATGTCTTAGAAGGCAGTGACTAAGAAATAGAGAAAGAGCTGGGAAATCCTGTGAGGTGAAAGGAAGAATTGGATGAGGACAGATATGCTTCTCTTCAGAGGCCACAATTAGATGAGTTGTCTGGACCACAGGAGAGCCAAACCCCTGCTTTGAAGCAAAGGCTTGAGCTTTATCATACCACCTTCTAGAATATCCTAAAAATAGTCTAATGGGTATCCTGCCAAAAACCTCTCTTTCAACRTTTTTATTGATGTTCCTTTATATTGTGTAAAGTGCATACAAAAATTTTTGCTGGGCTTTGAAAAACTATTATAATTCATTAGCCAGAGAAGTGAGACAATGCTGCAAAGCAAGCTAATTAGTTGAGGTATTGAATGAGTTGCTCTAAATTCAATTCCTTTTTCAGTGACTGCAGTACATAACCAGGAACAACTTCAACAGAAAAGACTCAATAGGACACTGCTATTGTGGGATTACATGCCCAGGGATGGTCAGGCCTTTGGAAGGGAAAAGAATAGACTTTGTCCTGACTCTGGGAATGATTATATGTTCTGAAATAGATGGGAGTATTTCACATAATTTTGCAAATATTCTTGTTGATCAAGACATTTTCATTTGTTAGTATTGTGGCATCTCAGGGGTGGGATTGTTCTGGGTGTTTCAATCCAACTGGATACAAGCATCTCCTTGTCTCTCCAGCTGCTCTGTGGTTTAGCTCATAGGAACTCACTTGTGAATCTCACTGTTGCAGTGTTTCTAAAACTCCCAATTATTGGTTTAGATGACTTATTTGAATGAAATGACAGTTTATCCTGTATAGCAGATTTCTTTGTCAGTAAATCCAATTATGGTAAGAGTAATTGTCCCCAGGGCTTGGCCTGTATCCTGCACTCTGGACTGACAACTTTCCTACCATCGGTAGCAACATGTTCTATGAGAGTATCTTTTTTCTGCACAGCCATAAAACTCAGTTTCTCTTCTCAGTCCTCCGCTGACCGTCCACTTATAATTAGCCACAATGTCTTTGTAATTTTTTCCACAATCCCATGAAGGTCTTTTATCCATCAATTTATGTCTGTGTGCATCTTCTTGCCATGTGTCTAATGAGTGCTTGCAGTAGGACTATATTCCTCATTTAGTTTTGGAACCGGGTCCAAGATCTTCTATCTCATACGCTTTTCTACAATTATATACTTTTGTTCCAGAGTATCCTTAATAGTTATCAGGCCTCTTCTTTAGACAACACTTGTTCCTGGCCTGCTTTCTGTATAACTTACTGTAAATACTAGAATTGGATGGGATAGTAGGAAACTGGGTTCAAACATACACTAATTGACTGAAATGTATTTTCCTAGCTCGTCTTTGCTTTCAACAGACTCTATAACTCCTCAAGTAGCCTTTATGGAGTCTTTACTTTTTACAATAGTCTGCAAGCCTTTTGTTTCTCAAGAGCACCTAAAAGCTTTCAGTTCCCAAATTGATGTTCTATTACAGCTTTTTGTGCTTTTACTACATTAAGTTTTCTACGGTTTCTGTCGCCATGACAAGATAAGCACATGGCTCAACCTGAAGTTTACCCTTTTTCAAAAATGGATAAAAATTTGACTATTGAATTAACATAAATTTCATTGTAGCATCATAATTTCTGTCCATCTATGCAAAAAAAAAAAGACATATAAGCTTCCCACTGAGCAGTCATTAGGGTAGCTTTCCTTCAAATGCCTCAAAACATGAGAAAGAGAGAGGCAAGAAAGAACCAGAATGACAAGGAAACCGCTTGGGAAATTCATACTTTTATCTTCCTTTATCTGGCATTTTACTGTTATCCTTAAAGCAAAGCTATATTTTAGCTATTACATATAAATACCACAAACACTCCATAAATCTTCATCATTTCAGCCACTCTTAAAATTCACTCATGACACACTAATATATAGCTCCATATAATCTACCCAACATACATGAAAGCTTTTTCGAATTCTTCAATACATCTTTGTCACCATAAAATAATTCTTCACTGTTTCCCACTCTCTGACAACCTTCAACCATTCTTCTGATAATTTCTAGTACTGAATAAACACCATTATATTAGAAAAACTGACTGATGAATATCAGAAATTTCTTTCAGATCATACACAGATAATTTATGGGTTTTAAGCCTTTAGCTTTCGTCATGTCCTTTTTTGTGGTCATTCTAATGTGCGTTCCTCCTTTCTTGTTCACTTCCTGAAGCAGATAGAAGCTCTACTTTTACTTTAGTACTAAAAAAAAAAAAAAAAATCAGTCATCATATTTCCAGTCTTCTGTATCAAATGAGCAGAAAATATCCAAATRCAATTTCCAAGTATTGCTGATTCTCTGTCTTCATCTTTGCTGATTATCTCAATAGCTCAGTTTCCTAACTATTAAAGTAGAAAGTTTCAATTCTTTTCTTGTCCAGAGATGATATTACTGACTTGTCACTTTCTCCTTTATTCTCTATATTTTACTTCAGCCACTGAACCTTCCTGCTGATGTCTTTTTGATGGCTGATTTATTTATTTCCCACAACATTCTCTAATACTGCTTTATAGTCATGACTACACCCTAGGGTGAATCTTGCTAAATTATTACTTCTTAGCAGCCATCCTTTCAGGTAATATATTAACAGTTTAGCAGCCTAAGTACTTCACAACACAGAAACTATCCTTCTGTTATTTTGCTTAGCACATAAATATTTAAAAAAAATATTTGAAATATATGTGTACCAGATTTCCTGCCATAGAAGCCTTTCATGCTGTGCATCTTTGAAACAACACCAGATAATTCTTAAACTTTAATGTGTTTGCTTTTGCACCATCWTTTTTTTTTTTCATAAGTTATAAAAGGTTTTCTCTTGCCTTATTTTATTGTCTGAGTCATCATAGTCTATGCCTGCCACCTTTAATGGTAGGACTCACTGTAAAATGATGGAGTTGTAACAACATAAAGCAGCTTTGGGTGTGTCTGTTGAAAAAGGTGACTTACAGACAGGTATTTATACGAATAAGAGAGTGCTGGTCAATAAATCCGTTTTTATCTCAAAACTGTGTGGAATGCTGTTATTATTTGTTGTCAGTTGAAACAGTCAAGAATGAGATAGCAAGATCAGATATTTTCAGAGCTAGATTTTAAAACATTTATTATTTGGCCACTCCTGTCCAATTTGAGCAGAGTGAGAGGAATAAGTAACAAATTAGCAAAGGACTGTGGGCTCTTGTTAGACATGGACACTAATAAAAATTTTTTGTCCTAGAAGAGGTTTATTTGCAAGTGGGCTAAGACAATAAGTCTTGACTCCAGCGTCATATGCAAAATTTTAGGAGCATAAAATTAATCCAGGTGATTGGCACTTCCATCTCAGAATATGGATCGTCTTAGTCCRTTATGATGAAACAGATGATAAAGTTGTATCTAAGCCAGTAGATGTGCTCTGGTCATAGAATCCTAAAAGGGCTTGGGTTGGAAGGGACATTAGAAATTACCTGGTTCCAATGCCCCTGCCATGGACAGGGACACCTGGTGAGATGTTACACTGCCTTCTGAAAACTTTGGGTGCATGATCTGCATTTCACTTTGCTTCTGTAAGATGGGTTGTTTAATTTTTTGTTTGTTCRTTTTTAGGACTTTGTCTGTTTGTTTGGGGGGGCGTTGTTTTTTTTTTTCCCAAATGAAAGGCTCTGGGCATTACTGACACAGAAGAAGGTATGTGAAAAGACCAAGTACTATCAACCATGGAGGGACGTAGCTGCAGGTCTCAGTGAAGCAAAACTGCCCCTCTAAATGAAAGTGAAAACTAGGCTCAAATTTTATCTATCAAACTTGGTCTCTTTACTATCTCCATCAGGTTTACRATAATTTCTGGCAATTCTTTTGTAAACTCCTGAAGGGTTTGACTGAACAGCTTTTGAAAAAAACTAATATCAACATACTGCTTCAATAAAGAGTAGATTAAAATTGAAAGTTTATAAACTTTAGAAAAGGCAACAGAAAAAAAGGAAGATCCACTCCATTTTCCTAGTATTGTGAGAATAATGTTTATTTCAAAACTACAAATATTGTTTCAATGTCYATTCTGTGAAAAGTTGTTGGAAAGTTAGTTTTTAAAATCCATGTCACAATCTTCTTTTTAACATGCATATTTTAAGAAGAAACAGTGTTATTTCTGGGACATAGAGTGTTGCTTCAGAATGGTCTGCGGTTGTTTTAAGGAAAAGGGAAATAGATTTTGTAAATACAGGAATCTTTGCTGTTAGAGCCCTCTTATAAGATATTGTCTTCCTTATGCAGTCTTGCAGCTAACAAAATATTGAAGTAATTCTTCCTGCTTCACTTGTTGAAAACTAGCCATAATCCATATCCAGAAGAATATCCAAATCATAACCTAGAGATTCCACCTCACTTGAACAGTAATGAATTTTTATTTGAATTATTGTAGTGTTGGTGGGTGAGTCTCTAAATGAGCTTTAGCACCAGGTTAATAGTTAATTAAGTGAATTGATTGTTCCACAAAAGAAACAGCATTTTCTTGAAGGAAAATTAGATAAACAAATAGGTGAATGTAGACAATTTGAACAAATTGTAATTATCTACTGCTATGTACGTCTGTGTATAAGGGAATGATTAGTTTTAATGACTTTTCTACTTTTCAATGATTATTTAGATATTATTTAGTCATGTTTCCTCATAGCATACTGCAAATTATATTCTTCCACAATGATGACATTATAATTAAGAAAAGAAGTCACATTCATATTATCCTTTGTATATTTTGACAAAGCACAATTAAAAAACTTTCTGTGGGGAACAATAAAATAAATGAAAGAAAATGTCCTACCAAATATTTCCCTTTTGGTATCCCCTGTTAATATTTTTATGAGTCTCTTAAGCTTATCTAAGAGATTTTTAATGCAGCAGGGTATGTTATTAGGTTTGTATTTTTTTCCACACTATCATACATTTCAGTCTTTATCACAGTGGGAACAATAAAATAACAGACCRCAATGCATTAGCATCATAAAGAAAACGTAATAAATGGCTTTGTAACAGTAGTAAAAGTTGCATGAGCACCAGCAGCTGTAACAGAGATGTTGCTACAGCAGCATTTTATGACCTAATAGCACTCAGTGGGCTGATAATATTATGTGTGTGTGTGTAATGCCAGCAGTTTCCCAGGCCTAGATTTCAATTCAGATAAATAATTGAAAGCACTTTTAGACTTTTCCATAAAATGTTTAATAAGAGATCAAATCCTCCCTCCCTGTAGTGGAAAATTAAATAGTTTTTACAGGGATATTTTATGATGAAACTCTATTATTAGGAAGAGAGGGTATTTGTTTTATTTATTTTTTTAAAAAATATGGTTGTTAGAACTATAATATGTTTGAAGGAGCTCTTGTTTGTTTTGTTTCATGTTACTGGTAGTAGAAAATGATACTTGTTTTTGCCCTTGTTTACCATTTCCTCATATTTGGAGACAAGGACTGTGATAGTAAAATTTACTGAATTACTTTGAATATGATAACAGACATGACAATGTGTCTGCATTTCTAGAATGTGAAAAAAACAGGAGGGCTGCAGAAGAGTCAGTTTTAGAAAATGGTGGCACTGATAATCATATGGCATAAATATGGAATTCACCGAGGGTTCTCTAAAAAAAAAAAAGTGGGAAATATTTCTCTGTCTCCTCAGTAAAGATTAAATGCAAAATGAGTGCTGGATGAGTGAATGAAAAGATCACCCAATGCACAATCTGAAAGATCATGTTACCATTTAAAGCACACAAAATACGCACTATTCTGTGAGGTTTTGTTTCTGTTGTTTATTTTAAGAGAATTTTGGAATTACTTCATTTTCTCTATTTCATATGGGAATTGCTTGTTTTATAAAAGGTGGAAGAAAGAGTGTGAGATATTTATATTACATTAACTACTGTATTGAATCCTTTTGTTTGGGACATTAACCTGCTCTTCCTGCCTCTCTGTTCTGAATACTTACATAACAGATAATACAAGATTACTTGTTTGTCAAAGTGCTCCTTGGAGCTTCCTTGCTTCCTTTCAATGATCTTACATAATCTTTCAAAAGGATGAAACTGGAGCAATTTTGAAAGTGTATATATTCTGAGGTCTCACTTATTTCTCTCTTGGAAACTTTCTTTATCCTTTGTGTTTCACAAAAGTTAAAAGCGGGTGGTAAAACATAAATTCTCCAAATACTATTGCTTTTCCTTGTGTTCCATCTTCCACAAAAGGAAAAAAATTCTTATGGTTTATAACAATGAACTTTATCAGCATAAAATTAAGTCACTTTAAAATAATTTTATATTTGGACTCTGGGAAGGCTGAAAATACTCAGGTAGAGGATAATGCCTCATGAAGCGGAGCTTAACGAGAAAGAAGGACAAGAGGACATTCAGAGGTAAAAGAGAAGAGACCTGAAGCATACACATTGAATTCTTTTTGCACGTATTGCTTTAATGTGCTACTGAATTTTTATATTATGAATGTTATAATAGATCATCTAGATCCTCTGAAAGGACTTTATTATTATAACCTAAATGAATTAATACAGTAATAAAAAAAGGATGGAAATATAATTTTTAAAAATTTATCTATGCGTAATGAAAAATCCACAGAATTATTTTTGGATGGGTCTAATACAGTGGTGGGGCAAGGTAATTCCCTTGTCCTAATCAATATAAGTAGGTAGGAGCTGATATCATCACATGCAAGTCAGCTGAATTTTTTTTTTTTTTGGTGAGATATTCAACCTTCAAATTGAGACAAAATTTAAGCTACCTACTTACCTTTTACTGTTTTCTCTTTTCAAAATTGTGCATGTAATTTGGTGAGAAAAAAATGGATGCTATGGCAACTTGGTTATTGTGTTTAACAGCAATATTAAATGAACAGTCAAGCTGTGATTTAGTTTGAGTGACTTTTAACAGGAAATCATCTTCTTGGTGACAGGCTCTATGAACTACACCTGATGAGAAGGAAGAGCCGTGTCCCAGTTACGTTTGTTTCTCTTGCAAGGAGTTTATTTCAGCTACATCTCTGCAGCAGTACAAACTACAACTTTTTTAGGATTAYCGAAAGAATCAGAGATATGTTTACACTTCACAGGCCTTCCAGCRTTTAACTGTGTCCAAGATCTCTTGTTACTTATGTAATATTGAAACTAAGACAAATGGCCAGCTTGCTCTGATGCTGTCACCCCCTCCTGAGACCGAAAACCTCTTATGCAATTGTTGCTTTTTAAAACAATCTATATGCTACTTTATAGATAAATGCAATATGAAGTACTCACTTTTGCTATCAAAAAGTGGGAGGTCCTGCTACATAACAGAGGTAATAAAATGTGAAAAACTGGAACAATCAAAAGATTTCTAATGATAAGGTAACACAAACCTGTACTTTCTGTTGATTGAACTGTAAAAACTGAGCACTAAATATTCATATTTCTCCAGCTAATTAAATTGGATGAACATAGGTTTCACAATTGAAACCAGGTATTTAAATTAAATTTTAGAACATTTTAATTATAATGGTTGAATGGATTTAAAAAGGACGTGGTAAGAGGTCTGTTATCCAGATAAGGGCTCTCAAGTTTTGTCATAAAGACTATATCCTCAAAAGAAGTTTATTTTGTTTTAGTGGTTAAATATGTAAATATTACCAATTCAGTTTTCTTACTTATCATTAAATATTCTTCTGTCTTCTCAGAGACCTAAAATTTCTACCATAATTAAAAGCATAAACTGAAAAACACATAATGACCTTAGGAAAGCCCACATAATTAGTAGCTTACACCCATTTTTTTTCCCCACCTCCTGTCTTATTTTCAGTCTGACCCTGAGCACAGTATATGAAGAAAATGCTGTCAGGCTCTTTCTTTTTTTTTATAAAGTTGCTCTTAAGATTAAATTTTCTTGGGCTGTGCACAGCATTACATATTGTTAAACATTTCTAGCTTTATATAGGTAATTTCCTTTTAAGCATAATCTTAATGAACCAGAAATGAATGGTCTTCTTTGAACTCCCTTTGTAAGCTGTCAGACTAGTTATCTTTCTGTCCTTTGAGAACTTCTACACCATGAGCATGAAATCGATACTTGCCTTCACCTATTTTCCTTCTGAAACTTGGTTCCTTTCTTCTTTTTCAGAGCTTGACTGCAAACCAAGGTGTGCCTGCAGCAGCTCACACCTTGTGGGTTTGGAGACAGAGAAAGTGGTTGGGAAGTCTCAGAAGAGATTCTTTTAAAGCCAGTTGACTTTATGAGAGAGAATAAACAGATCCTGAGAAGAGAATGAAGTGTCSACAGAAAGTATTTTGCATCCCCAAAAAAGTGCTTAATGTACATGTCTCTCTCTCAGCCTTAGTCCCTACTAACAAAGACAAATGAAACTATAACTATCAACAAGATATGAAGGAACACACRCACTCAGTATTTCACTCAGTATATGCTCCAAACCCTAATTTTCCTACCACCTGCAGATTTTGATTTACAAAGACCTTTATGGTTGCTATCTTGGTTTCCTTAGAAACCACCTTAGAGTCATTCTCCRTGTTTTATAAAAATAAGGCCAAATCATCTGCGTTTTTTTTTTTGGAGCCTGGATGTGGTCTCTGAAGGTACTGGTGGCAGAGCTGTTTTGATGGACAGCCCTTACATCAGGTATTTTTTTWATATTTTTTTTCCCTAGATGGATTGATCTTAATGATGGTTTGAGCATGCTTTGCCATAAAGCTATCTTTATAATTGGGTTTTACTTAATCAGGCTGTTCATAGAACAGATGAAGCTCATTTGTTTGACAAGGGCTGGTGCATTGTATATATTTATACAGGTCCACTTGCCCCAGAGTAACTAATGTATTTAGCAATTAATCTATTTTTGTTTATATCTTGACTAGTCTTTATATTTTATTTCAGTGTTGTTGATTCTTTTCATTAAATAAAAGGATATTTGATATGACAGGGTTCAGGTGTCAAGGCGTACAATGTTTGGCATATTTGTAAATAATCTGAAAAAAAAGAAAAAAGTGACCAACTGTGCCAATGCTAATAAACTGCAACATAAGACTCTGTGGAACTGCTGGTGTATTCATGATACCGAGACAATAAAATGACAGATGACATCCAGTGTCCAGAGACAAAAACGAAATCTGTAAAAATACTGTTCCAGTGAAGTACTGTGCACTCAGAAAAGATATTTGTGGGTTTCATTTTTCTGTTCTATAACAAGAACAATTTGTTCCTGGGTGATATTTAACAAAGCAAAAGGTAACATTTACAAGGTGTGGGATAGAAAATGTTATTATGGTCAAAATACTGTGCATTACTTCACAATTACTGCCCATCTTGAACCCATGAGCATACTGTTCCTGGAATGATAGAACTAGAAAAGATATGGAGGGAGACAATGGAGGTGAATGAAAGATGCGGAGAGATTACATACTGTGGAGAAATATTCAGGGATCCTCCGTCTGGAAGATAAATGACTAAAGGAGATGTGCTAGAAATCTATATATTGTGAGCAATATGGAGAGAATGATTAGAAACAATTGTTTATTTTAATTTGAGAAAGAAGGTTACAAACTGAAATTATCAGACAGCAGAATCAGAGCAACATAAGGAAGTACTCCACACTGTGCACAGATAAGCTGCACTGATAACCAGTTGCAAAGTTTTGCAACTCTGACACAGACACTGCAGATGCTAAATAAATAGGTGTTCAAAACACCAGTAAGGCCAAGTTGTTAAAGGAAAATCATTTAAGACTCTAAAAACAAAGGACGACCACGTCCACCTCAGGAAATACAGACTGCTCAAAGCTGGGAGGACATAGTGGGAAGTATCTCTGGCTGTGTTCCTTGTTTGTATATTTTCTTTGGGTGTCTTTATCAGTCAGCATCAAAGAAAGGATGTAGAATCCCCTGAAACTTTCATCTAAACACAATGTCCAATCTGATGGTCATACACTCACATTAATGTTATGCTCTGTTGTGTCTGACTTTAAGGCTATTTATTGTTCCTTCCTTCCCTTCTTTAAAAAGTAAACAATCTGTGTGAATTTCACAACATGATTTTAAAGAAAATGGAGTAACTTCAATTTGTTTTGTCTTGCGTGTTTTCTTTCTTACAACAAAGATTTTGGTTTTGTTCTATGATTTTTCTCTACGATTACTACTCAGACAGATGCTAGTTTACTCTGGCAGGAAAAAAAAAGACACATTTATGTGTCATCTATTTTGTCTAAAACCTGCTAAATTAATCCAGAACTACCATCACTGAAGCAGAAAATAAGGTTGGATTTGAGTAATGAATGATGCCTGGCTAATGATACTAAACACCATTAGAGCAAGAGAGACACTTTTTTCTCAACATAGGCTGATTGGGGAGGGGTTGGAGTTGGCAGGAGGATGCAAGACTAAGTGAGAAGAATATGTTATTCACTGCAGAGAGCAAGCACTGAAATTTGAGAAAGAAGTTAGAAAGCAAGAAAATCAAAGTAGGTCAGAGGTAGAAAATAAAGAAGAACAAAACTAGGTGAAAATTGAGAATTTGACACAAATCTTTGGCATTGTAAAAAACAGCATTATGCTAGCTATGTTTTCTGTCTCTCAATTTTTATGCATTTAGCCTGTATGTTGACCACAGGATCCCGGCCAAAATCCCACTCTACAGAGTGGGGCAACATCTGAAAGTCAATGCTAAGCAGTCTTATTTTTCCTTATCATTCACTAGATGGTGGGCAAATCTTCCATATTGTTCTCACTGAAAATTTTGGAATAAATGTAAAATAACACAACTGACTTTTTCAAGTGTCTTGTTTACCTACAGTAGGTGTTTTAGTTGGACAAAATTATTCTTTGCTATGATGAGATACAACCTTTTTCAACTGCCCTACATGGTGTGACTGAGGTGACAGAAATGAAGTATTCAAGTTTGCTTAACTTCTGTACACCACCCTTTCAATTTTTAAATTTTATGTCACTAATTTCAGTGCTTTTCTGAATCTAAAAGGGTGATGAAAAGGTCAACTGCATGTTTGACAAATTAACTTCTTTTATTATGGATGCTGAAGAAGCTTCAGCAGAGAATTTCTTCAGCTCTCTGCAGCATTTTTGTGAGAGTTCTGTCTTTCCCATGCAAGTAACTCAAAACGATGTTACAGTTTTGTAAACTTCTTGCACCTGCAGGTTGTTTTGCAGAATTGCTGTGGTTCTAACTGGAAAAAGATTCAGAGATAGGTATCTTAGAACTTGACCAATCCCCTCAAGGGGTGGATGGCAAAAAACCAATTACCTTTTGCCATTTAACACACTTTTGCCAACTAACATATAAAAGCCTTCGGATGGATTATTAAATTGCTTCCATTTATCCCTGAGCCTGGACTCTTGTGTCGTTTCTCTACTCATCCACGGTGAGAACAGCGACATTTTATGACATTATTTTTCTTCTTTTTTTTCCCCTGAAGAGTCTTATGTCTTTAAAAGCAGACTTGAATTGCCATATCCAGAATGAAGTGGTCTAGAAGCTGATGTGAAATAAAAAAGAATTTTATTCCTAATTAGTGTCAGAAAAAACTTTAAAAAGTAGTGTCTGCTGCTGTATTCCTCCTGACTTCCTCCCCCCAAGGAGGCACTGAAAACTGTGTGGGCTTTTATTATGTAGGACCAATATTGTTTTCAGTACCTTGTGCATATAACGAGTTAGCACAACAGATGTCTTTGATTTCAAACACGATGCAGTCACAGCACAAAAATGTTTGAGTACTTGCTCCCTCTTTGGCTTAAAATTAGGTGGCTATTTTTCAGTCTCATTAGTTCACTTAGCTCTATAGAGATTGAGAAGAGTGCAAAATGCTACTTGGATGGCTGTAACTGAGCTGACCTTGCTCTCACGCATGTTCTGGAGATGGAAGGGTCCTTTGCACTGCAGCAGAGAGAGCCTCGCAGGACTCTTTCCCTGTCATCTCTTGATTAACTTGGCTGTACATTTGGGTGCAGTATGGAGATTCTGGAATGGGGTAGGTAGACCACAGATTTGTTAAGACAGCTGTTCATGACTTGTGTTGATTTGATTTTAATCCTGTTCGCAATAATGGGCTAGGTAGCTGCAGCACTATTATGTGAAATTCGTAACCCATGTTATATTTGTGCATAGGAGAGGACTAAATATACTAATTCTTAGCTTTTGAGTGTTCTTGCTTTGACTTAGCTAAATATTTTAAATATTGAAAACACCCAAAAAAATGTAAATTATTATTTTAATATTAGAGATGTTTCTTCTACCTTCCGTGGACTTTAATCTAGAATTATAAATGAAACCACTATAGAAATTACTTCTATTTTATATCTGTAAGAATAATGAGATTAAGACAACTATCACAACTTTGACTGACATAAGGCCTAAGTGCTTGACCCACACTTCATATAATTTTCCTCCCTTATCTACAGAACAGAAAAAGACAATGTAAGTACCTAATAACTAATATACTGCTTTATAAACCTCTGAGAAAGCAAATAAAAAGAATGTACATTTGGCATTTTGCTGAAGCAAACAGCACCAATGCCAAAATGACATAAAGTTTAGGAGCCATTAGGCTCATACATAAGGATTGATAGGAATTTAACTATGCAAAAGAAGTGAAACATGGCTTTACATGTATAGCCTACCTTGACTTTCCAGGGTAATGAATTTAATTATTTTTTCCTGTGGATGTTTTCACTTTAGGACAACATTCCAATTTTTTTCCCTTTCCCTTGCTAGACAGTATCACAAAAATTTTAGGTATGCTTCTGTCTAGAAATTCCTTACTAATTTCATTCAGCACCAGAGAATGGGAAAGCATCCTTGTGTATTTCTCACATTATTTGTTCATATTTTTTTGTGAACAGGATAGGAGGTGTTGAAAAACACTGTTATGACTCTGAGTTATCATTCAAAACAGGAGTGTATTATTGGCTTGGGAAAGCAGTCTTGGATGACAGGATGTCTGTTCTCTTTAGATTCAAAATTAAGCTGTTGTCAAAAAGTCAATAAAGACCACAAGAATTTTTGAAGCAGAATTGTTTGTGCTTTATAAAGTCCTTTATATACCAAATGCTCATTGAGATAAAATGATAGCACCTGCAACTCGCTGAACAAAATTTACATTTTTACTTCATATATTTCTTGTTTGGTTTCAGTTTTATCCTAATTAAAATGTGGGCCAATATCCATGAGTATGGGCTAGAAGGGCAGTGATGCAGAGCAATGAGCTGGAGGCCACTGATGCGTGGCATGAAGCTGAGGGCACCGATGTGAGACATAAGTAAGACAGTTTTATGGAGTAGCCTAGAGAGGCTCCAGGGAGAAATGATATGCTAGGAAATGTTACTGAAGTCCTGCAGTCAGAAAATTACTAGAGGAAGACAGATGGATGGGATGACCGATAAAGGACAGAAATCTGTAAAATGGCTGATTTGAGAGAACTGGTAGGCTGAGTGCCTCAGAAAAAAAAAAAAAATCAAAACATAGAAGCCCGGTGGAACAAAATGCAAGTGCTAGGCATCACTGAAATAGGGAACAGGCAAGCTTTCCAAAAGCTTGATTAGCAGAGCACAGTCATTCCTTTGACTAAAAGGGTCAGCCAAAGCAAACTTTGAAACTTAAATATCACTCACAGTAGGCAAGAGGTTGAAATAGGCATCCTGTGTCAGGTCAGAAATGATAGACCTTAGAGGAAGAATTGCACCCTTACTTCCATAAGCGGCTGCAGTGTGCTCAGCCATGGTTCCCCTGGCCGTGCAAGTGGCAGACCTCACTCTGTTGCACACAACTGAAGGTGAACCGGGGGGATGTGGAAAGAGTTTGGTGGCTACAGAGGGAGCCTCGCTGTCTGAGCAGATCTGTGTGTTGCGTGGCAGTGCCCTACTCTTTGGAGGTCACGGTGCTGCAGAGTACACTGTGCCAAGCACCCTTCTGCATTCAGCTCAGCCTCCATGCCAAGAAACTGAATAAATTAGCCTGTGAGGAGCTGCATGCTGCTGCAGCTACTCTGCAGTGAGTGCCTGGACTATTTCATTTGCATATAGCTTCACTTACATGTAGTTCAGGTAGGACTACCTTGCACTGAAAGATATTGCATATATTTACTTATAAAAGAATAATAGTGGCATTTTAGTTACATCCTGTATTTTTTTTTTTTGTATCAGCCAAAACTCTATTCAGAACTCAGAAAACCGATAAGAGGTTAATATTCATTCCAGCATATTGGTACGGGCAGATTCTTAACTGAGCAACTGCATGAGCTTTTTCTATTACCCTACCAATTTTCGTGTGCTTGTCCCATTATTAGAGTTTATGCTTGAAATTACCTTGTTATGCCTTAGGAAAATAGTCCTCTGTGTTTGTAAAGTATTTATCAGTTTTGAGGATGTTTCTCTGAAGCTAATTTTTAAATCCTGTAATGTCAGAAAATAATCATGGGGAAAAATAYCCGCAAAACCCAGACTAAATAAGGGTGAAAGTAATTTAGAACATATACTCTAAATCAGTATTTGTCTCTCATTTCCTGATTCTGTTCTCAGAACCATATCCATTAAATATTTTATAAAATTTACTTCATGTCAAATTTTAAATTTTGGCTTTGGATTACAGTATATATTGAAAATTTCTAGTTAAACACATAAAATTTCTAAAAGCCAAAGGTTCCTTGTCTGTAAAAGAATGAATGAAAGTTAGTGAGGAGCTTAGTATTTTTATATTATATATGACTTCTCTTTCCCTCTAATGTGTGTATGCATGTTTTCTTTAATTCTGGTATTTATGGTATGATGGGAAATAAACCAGAGGCTAGAGCTTTTCCTTGATTAACAGTGTTCTGGAAAGGGCTCTGAGAGAGGCTGAAATTGAATTAGGATCCAAACTTATAATTCAGTGCTATGATAATCTATAAAATAAGAAACACTATTAAATCAACAGGAAATGAAAAAGACTGCAGTTAGCCAAGCAACCATCACTCAGCACGGAAGCTAAGTGATCCTTGAACTGGATGAATCAATCCAGACTGCCAAGGTCAATGGTTGCCATACTCGAGGAAATATGAACACGTGTAGTAGGAGCCTTGCAATAAAATGAGCCGTGCTGCCATCTTTTGTTAATAGCAGCTTTATCTGATTAAAGGGCTGAAGGCAGCCCTTGTATCAGCAAATTTGCACTAGCATTTGGAGCAAATTGACTGACAAGAGATGATCCAAGGAAGAGTTATGAAGTAGCAATGCTGCAGTACAGTCATACACTATTAAGCTGAGCATAGAGGTACTGCAGACAGTAGATTTTAGTATCTCCCTACAGCTGAAAGGGTTTTAAATAGCTGTGTTTAGTATAAAAGGGTTTTGTATGCTACTTTATTTTCAGATGAAGGCGGCACAAAGCTGAGAAACAAAAACATGAACTTGGACTTTTAAATACTTTTCCAGCAGCACCTGAATAGAAATATTCTTCTTTTCACTCTAGTGAAATTTTTAACCCTCATAACTTACAGCCTCTTTTGCCTTTCAGCCTCAATCAGTTCTGTCACTCTCACATCTATTTCACAAAATAGGATTTGCATAATGAACAATTTTGCAGAGATTCAAAACATAAATTAGGTTTTTCTGACACTGCAGTGAAAGAAATTTGAAAAGATTTGATCTTTGTGACTGTCAGAGTCAGCAGGGGTGAAAGTTAAGTTGTGTAGAAAGCATAGCAATCATACTTTTCATTAGGACCTGCATATTTTCTCATTGATCATTCTCAGTGCATCATGCAGATGAAAGACCAATCTCAAACATGACCCTTTATAWTATTTCCCATACATGAGCATAATAATTCAGCCTTTTCGTTTACAGAATAAGATCTTAACACTGACTTCACTCATTTCTGTACTCAAATAAACTTAGTTACTTAAACACCTAGTAGTGATAATAAGCACTGATGGGAATTATATTAACACCTTTAGCCATTAAGAAGTCTCCTTGATTGAAGTTCTGGATTCTGGCATGGTTATATGAAAGAGGATGGAAGAGACACTGCTTTGAGGATCACAGAATCACAGAACCACAGAATCCCCAGATTGGAAGAAACCTTCAAGATCACTGAGTCTAACCCATGCTCTAATACCACCTCAACTAAACCATGGCACTGAGTGCCACATCCAATCTTTTTTTAGACACATCCAGGGATGGTGACTCCACCACCTCCCTGGGCAGACAATTCCAGAACTTTATCACTCTTTCAGTAAAAAACTTTTTCCTAACATCTAAGCTACATTTCCCTTGGTGCAGTTTAAGACTGTGTCCTCTCGTTCTGTCAGTTGTTGCCTGGAAAAAGAGACCTGGCAACAACCACCTGACTACAGCCACCCTTCAGGAAGTTGTAGAGAGTGATAAGGTTGTCTCTGAGTCTCCTTTTGTCCAAGCTAAATAACCCCAGTTCCCTCAGACATTCCTCACAGGGCTTATGTTCCAAGCCCTTCACCAGCCTTGTTGCCCTCCTCTGGACACATTCAAGTGTCTCAACCTCCTTCCTGAGCTGAGGGGCCCAGAACTGGACACAGCACTCAAGGTGTGGCCTCACCAGTGCCAAGAACAGGGGAAGAATGACTTCCCTGGTCCTGCTGGCCACACCATTCCTGATACAGGCCAGAATGCCATTGACCTTTTTGGCCACCAAGGAACACTGCTGGCTCATGTTCAGTCAGCTGTCGACCAGTACCCCCAGGTCCCTTTCTGCCTGGGCACTGTCCAGCTGCACTGTCCCTAGCCTATAGCGTTGCAGGGAGTTGTTGTGGCCAAAATGCAGGACTCGGCACATGGACTGTTAAACTTCATCTTATTGGACTCTGCCCATCTATCCAACTGTTCCAGGTCCCTTTGCAGAGCCCTCCTACCTTCCAACAGGTCGACACACTCTCCCAGCTTAGTGTCATCTGCGAATTTACTAATAGTAGGCTCAGTACCCTCATCCATATGGTGATAGTGATAAGAAACTGCAAGGTTTGCTGTTATGCAGGGAAGCAGATGAAATGGAAGTTGTTCCACCCTGAATGCCAGCACCTGTCCTTTGTTAAAAATAACAGTAATTGCAGCACACTTCGGAGTGCTTTTTCAGGAGCATTTTCATATGTGAATGTGTGCACCTCTGAAGGCTAGGACAAGGAGACAAGACTTGCAAGAGACACCAGTGAGTTAGTGAAGATTGTAGTGTGGTTCTGAGAAGAGAGGGAACTTTTGAGCTTAATGATGGCTAAAAGGGGGTTTAAGTTTCTGAAAAAAAATCCTGTCCTATTCGATTCCTYTTACAATTAGTAAACTGCTTCAGATTCTCTGCAAGTAATTAGGAATGTGAAACAGATATATTGAATATTATTTTTCGCTTTGGAAAGATACAGCTTGCAAGGCTTGAGACTTCAGACAATAGGTGAAAAAGGGATACGTTGAGGAACTTTCCATTGATAAGCACTGATGAGCAAATTCTCCTAACAAAACCAAGAGAATGTGAAACAGTAAAATCTTTTTTGAAGGATTTATAGTGATCCTAAACATCATGAGACCTGTGGTCCAGAGAAGCTTGCATAACCTCTGAAATACTGCTTTACAATATACAGTATAGGCATAAGTTGTGAGATGGTGTGCTCAAGAATTGGCAGGGTAAACACCCCCATGGGACTCAGTCATCAACACCAAGTAGGTTGTAGGTTAGCCTTGCTGTAGTAAGTTAGGTGACCTGCTGGTCCAACTAGTAGGCATAATGGACAGCCTTTCAAATGGAAACTCGCRGCTGCATGTGCAAAAAAGTGGGAAAACTTGGTGGGGTTTTTTCAGGTTTCTTTAGAGATTATGAGAAACATGTAAGATTTAGATGCCATCAGAGATTAAACACTACCTGTTAAGCAATGACTGAGACAATCTGGGAAACCACTTATCCCAGAARTAAAATTTGTCACAACCAGATTTTTTACCAGCCCTAAATAAGAAAAAGAGCAAATCTGTGCTTCAACCAAAGGTGAAACGACATTATAATTAGAGCCAACAATTAATCTACATTGAATGAGCAGTAATATAAATGAAGATATGATATATATACCCCTAATCAGGCTGCTGCAGGATAGAAGTTTGTCAGCCTGTCGTGTTGGTGGTGGCTGTCAAGGCTAGTGTACAGATGCTACAGATGTCACCTGTGTAAGGCAAGTGACTGCAGTGAAGGTGTGCACAGAATGGGTTTTCCAAGTGCTTTAGTGCATGTTGAGATTAGGAGGCCTTGGTGAAAAAAATTATGTCTCCTTACCCCTCATGAAAACAGAAAAGTGGTTCCTAAGGTATCATTTTAGCTGTATTAATAGCTTTGACAGAGGGTGTTTCTTATGTTGGTTGGATTGAAATCTTTCTAGCTGTTCCCAGATTTCTTGGCAAAATAAATTACTGTGTATCCCTTTAACTATCCTGTCTCTTTATGCTTTAAGATCTTTCTCTAACCTATGGTCTTCAATGAGGCACTTTTAAATATTTCTTCAGGCTAATACTGGTGTAGCTGCTTTGGATCTACAGGACTTCTTAACAACATGCAGATGGTTCTCAGAATGATTAACACATCTATGTTGCCTCTGTAGCTCAAGTAGCAGGCAGCAGCATTTGCTGAGAATATTGGCTCCAAAGGTTGGCAGTGGCCTTCTTCTGGGGCAGTTTTCTTTGTAACAAGAATGCAAAAATGAACAAAACCAGCCTCCTCTTTTCACATTTATCATTGGATACCTATTTGATAGTGGTGGCTTTCTTTATTATTGTCATTACTTTTGTATTGTCTTTACTTTTCATCTGAAAATGTGTAGCTGAGCACCCATGTTTCTGCTTCAGTGGAAAGCTTCACATTTAATCTCTTTCACCACCAACATAAAGAGATTACCTTTTGAGAATTTTGTGGTACAGGAAGCTAACTAACTCAGTCAGTTACCTTTGTGTCTTTGATAGTTCTGGAATGTCTGTCAGCTCATCTGTCAAGTCTCAGTAGCCAGCAAACAGCACAAGTTTGACATAGCTTTTCTATAATGAATTACTTGAGAAAACATAATCTTAACTGATATGTTGCATAAAAGGACTAAGAAAACCCAGCAAAAGTGAGAAAAGTGCTAAATTAACCACAAAAAATCCCCAAACCAGGCYATGTACATCACAGAGGGAATTTTTTTTAGAACTGTAGACACTAAACAAGATGTGGGAAGGTAAACTGAAACAGATCTATCAAGAAATTATTTCTATTGTGCACGGTTCATATTTTTCTCTCGCTAACAAGTTCAGAACTGAAATCTTCATTGTATATGCAACAAAGTGATATATTTGTGATATATACTGGTCAAAGTCTTCTTCCATCTTTCTGCCAGTATCTTGAGATTTTTTTCACATCCTTAATTCTTAAAAACAATGTGAAAGTGGAAGAAAAATATTTACATATTAAATTTATGGATTGTGGTTAAAACTGTGGTCTGTTCCAAACAGTCTTATCATAAAGTTCTTTGAAAGTGATCAGCATTGAGAGGTTTTAGGGACAATGATTGCAAATTTAATCAAAGAAAGAAATAAATGCTGGAAAATCAACTTTGGAGAGGATAGAAGTCACCGTGACCTTGACTGAAAAGTGAAATTTGTAGGCAGTAGATGTTCCATGTGAAAGAAGATCCAGTTACCACTTTAAAATGTACAAATCTTCCCTGTCCCTGGAAAGAATTGAGCCAGCCTACTGACTATTTTCTGTTATTTAAATAGATGTCAGATATATTACATCCAAGTAAAAAGATCTGTCTGCAGGCAGAAGAAATTGCCTTTTCACCATGAAAAGATTAAGATGTTTGATTATGGATGGGTATGGTTAATTAATGTAGTCACAGTCCAAAGCAGTAGTATTTTAAGCACTTTATTAAAGTCTAAAACTTGAAATACTACATAAAGTTGTTTGGAATGGAAATATCTTTACATCATTTTTAACATCTGATGTTTAAGATAAAGTTATTAAAATGACATGTAAGTGATAATTAATTGTAACAGACCAACACAACACACTGRAATTTTTTATGCTCTCTGGGAAGATATATATGTTCATCATTGCTCTTTTCATTAATAGAAACAGGAGCAAAAACAGAAAGTTACACCGACAATTTTTTTTGAACACAGGCCAAGGAAATTTAAAATTACCCTAGAGAAAACAAGGCTTAACACAAATAAAATAATTAAGCATGCTCATTACTGATGTAGGGCCCATAATTAGGCTTATTTATACCTGACTTAAGGCCTGTAGTTAAGCATACTCATAACTGGCTTTTATGCCAGTGGAAATTGGATYAGGCTCTTAGAAAACATTAATGGTTCTGTCACACCAGGGTGCTTAAGGGCTGGCTCATAATTCAAAATTACCTGTTTTCTAAGAGAGGTGGAGCTGTCTTCAGCCCTCCTAACCTGCATGGATGGGGCTGTGAGAAAGCTTTCTATGTATGGCTGAGGATTGATGGGCTGGGATGGACCCCACTGCAGGATAGCCCAGGTGCAGGATCTGCCATCCAGCCTTCTCTCTGCATCCTCCCTCCTGCCAATCTCAGGGCTTTCTCATGCCCCTTCAGACAAAACCTGGAAAGCTGGAGTAAGCCACAGATTCRGGCATGAATCTGGCCCCAAAAATAAACCACTAAGAGCAAAACTTTCCAAMGAAACTGGCTAAGAGAGCTACATTGATGGCCTAATTCCTCAAAAGACTGAAACATTCAACCTTCAGRTATTTGGCTGAGTACCTAAACTGCTTGAAAATGGGCTATATGCTATTTAAGTATCAGCATTACAGACTGTCATCTCAGTTTCCCAAAGACTGCTTTTCAAATATCTGACACTCAGATGCCCTTAGCCATCACAGCACTGAGTGTTCTGTAAGCATAGTTACAAAAGAAGCTATCAATTGTATACCTGCCCATACCTCCTGTATTCTCAGTTCTTCTACTTTGCCTCTGTGTGACGCTTTATAATCACGTTTACATTAATTTTTATAGCTATTTTAATGAATATAGAAAATGTCCCCGTATAACTGTCACTACTTTTGTCCTATACATAGAATAATAGTTATTTGTCTAGTAAAAAACACTGCCATATTTTAAAGAACTGTCTTGAGCATATTTGTGCCAAATATTTATTTCTGAAAAATGTTAATGTGTCATCCATGCTGTTTAGTCTTGTAACTTTACAGCCTGTTTCAATCTGTATATATCYCCACTGATCACTCCTACTACATCTGCTTTAGTGAACTAATATAATAAAAAATATTATCCAAACTATTCATCTGGTCTACTTTTCTTTGCTCCTTCCCTCTTCAGCAGGACTGATAGCTCTAACCAGTAAATTCAAATGGTTCATTTTATATCTTATTGCTGCGAGAACAGGGATTCTATTAAAACACTCCAAAGTGTTTAACATGTGTTTTGGAATTAAGATTGCAATCAYTGAAGGAGTGTACAAGGAGAATAGATTTAGAAAATGTTAGAGGCCTAATTAGATGGAAGGGTACTGTGAAACTTCTCCTTTTCAGATGCATTAAAGCATTGGGTGATTCTCCCTGATATTTGACAGAGTGACTTTTATATTGCATCTTTCATGAAATGCCAAATCCCATTCCCCATGGCCACACACAGAATCTTCAAATATTCCTGAGGATAAGACATTTCTTGGTTTGAGAAATAAGTGTAAATTCTGCAGTGCAAGTGTTAACAGGTAGGATCACTCAGAATTGCACTGGGGAAGGCCTTTTCATCACCTCACACCAAATTTGCCTTTCTGCTTTATATCCTCAGGGTAAATGTGAAATCCTGCTCTTTTCCCCCTTCACCCTTTTTCAGGGGGATACTACTTTGAAATCTCTGTATGAACAGCAGAGCAAAAAAGGCCTTATCTTAGAGGAAAGAACAATTGTATTGACTTTGAAAATGGAGAGGACCATAGTCCAGAGGAGCAAACAGCAGATTTGAGAAAATCCCAAATGCTTTCTCCCCTAATGCATATACAGATACAAAGCAATCAAACATAAATGAGATTGTGCAGCTAATAAAATCAATCAGGCCAAGCTGGCTAGAGCCATTTCCAGATGGCCGTGGAGAGTTCCTCATCACTTCTGAATGGTTATTGACGAATATGTACCAACACTTGATCTCTCTTGGGAAGCTATTTAATTTATCTCCAAATCATCTGTCTAACTCCCGGGTGGCTGTTTATCTTGTAACAGTATGTTTTTCCAATCGTTAAAGGATTCCTTCCTTGTTTGCCTAGTTTTTCCTATGTTTCCTCTTTCTTTGCAGATTGTTTATCTCCAGTTTTCTCACTCTAGGGGAGCATGTGCGTAATTTGTTTGTCAATAATAAATAATGAACACATTTTATTCAGTTACTAGTGTTGTGGTGTAGAACAGAAGTAAAAACCTTATAAAACTGCAAATTCACTGAATGTGTTTGAATACCAGTGGGCACCTGGCATATATATTTCTGTCTTTTTTTTCATTCTGCAATTCTATATTTATATTTTTGTCTTCCTTTAGTTACAAGTAAACAACATATATATATATTTACATAATTCAGTACATAAATTGCATGTTGGGTACGTTTGAACTTTTTCTGGGTAGAGACCAGACATATCTGGTTATTTCAAAAAATCAAGGAATGGCTAAAACTTTTGCCTTTGACATCAGATGGCAGTCATTTGATATACTCTAACATTTTACTGTGTTCCTGACTCTCAGCCTGAAAAAAAATAATCTTTGTTCCTCTATTCATAGGTGCACTGAATACCTTCTGATTTCTTCCTTTTAAAGTCTGTCTTCAGGGATGGCTTGAACTTATCTATCTGTCTCTATTAAGTGTCTTATGGGATCAACCCTGTTACTTTTGTTCACTTACTTTTGTTCGTTTATGATAGTGCCTTGCTTTCGCCTATGGTTTCCTTGAGGTAGTTGTACAGATTATACTGTAGCCCTGTGAGTAATTTGCAGTTCTCTTTCTGCCCAGGTCCTGTGACACAAAYGGATCGGACAGGAGTATATGGGGGCTTCTTCAGGTCAGTCAGGGAGCAGTGCACCGAAATTTGTAACAGAAGTGAGACTGATAAATTGTCAAACATAAGCAGAGATACCAGACACTGTCCCATGGGGTTTAGCATGAAGGCTGGAATGGTGCAAAATACCAGCGTCATCAATTATGTGATTCTGTATTAGGGACAGGAGAATCCTTCTGAAAACATGCCAAGCACTTTATTTTGATGTCTTACTCTTTGACCCCCCAGTTGCTTTGTAGGTTGAAAACCTTTTCTGATTTATGATATATGTATGCACAGGATTTTTATCTCCATTTGTCCTTGTTTCAGCACTGTCCTTGTCTTTAATGTTAGTGCTCGACATTCTCTTCTTGATGCACAAAGACAAATCAGTCTTCTCCCTTTTGTTGTACGTTTTGGGCTGCTGGACAAACCCAGCCTCCTAGCGTGCCTTAGTGAGACAGGCCATACAGTCTCTTAATCATTCTTATGTGTCTGTACCAATTCCAATCCGAATACCTCTTTTGTGGTAATGGCTCTGCACAGTGTTCACTGAACTCTTACTGGCTTTCTGCACAATAGGCTGAAGATTTCCTAGGCTTACTTGAAAACAGCTTGATGGCTGCATTTTAAACTTTCATTTTTCACAAGCACCACATTGATGAATTATATACATAATGAGATCAAAACAAGGACCAATTTATTTTATTCAGCCATCACAGTCCACTATCTCCAGGCTCATTGCAGAAATCAACATTATTTTATTCTCCCAGTGTGAGGCCTTGCATTCTGACTCTTTCTGTACTATTTTATTCTCCTATTCTGTGCCTTTCACCCCATTTTCATTTCATCTTTAARGTGATGCTTATGTTCTCTCTGTACAGTCTACCCCCTGTTCATAATACCTCTCTGTTTCATTCTGTCAACTGATTTTGGTAGGACACATCTACCTTTTGCAGGAGAAATGTCTCCCAACCTTGTGATTTCAGTAGGGTCTTTTCAGATTACTTCCTTACATATTTTGCCTCATCTCTGAAGAGAAATTCATTGCTTGTCAATAACCTTTCTGGCAGAAAATGGTTGTCCTACTCAAAGGGAACGAAGCGTTGAAGGGCTGCCATAAGGACACACCACAGGCAATGACAACCCAAGTCTTCCACAACAGGTTTGGTTGGGAACTTCCTTAGGACCAAGTTACACGGCAGGTGTTTGCTTCATCCAGCATCTACCTTCCAAGTCATTCCTTACATGAGTCTGTACCAACATAGCAGCCTGGTCTGGCTGGTTTTCAAGCACCTCTCAAAGGGACAGCTCTCCGTGATATGCCAACAGCCATGCCCTCATGTAGCATTTAAACCAGCAGCTAGAGTTCATTTGTGTGGGTGGAGAAGTAAGATCTTATTCAGTCATTTCCTTGTGTCACATGGAAAGTTCTGTCCGGGTCTTGCCTCTCCAGGTCTCATATTTATCTGAGATCCTGCTTGTGTTTCTCCACATCAGTGTTAGAGAGAGGAAAAAAGAAGTTATATTGGATCAACTCTTTATTTTGGATCACAACTCTTTGATGAACTTAGGCAGAATTTCAACGGAAATAAAATCACTTTACTTTACGCATCAGGGATAGAGTAAGAATATCTGCACTCCTGTGCGTGTGAGGAAGTAGGAGAAAATAAACTATCACTTATTCTATAATTTTTATAATTTTTAAAATTTCAGTCTTTGTGGAGTCATAAAGGGTAGAAGTATATTTTGATTGATTGTTCCAAGTCTGAATTCTGTAGGGCTCCAAGAGTTCTGGGCTGGGCAGAAGCCTGGATTGGTTGTGTGTGAATGTTGTTATGACTAATACCCAAAGAATGACATAAAGAGGCTGCAGTAAAGCATTTTTAAAGTAGAACAGTATGTCCAAGTTCTGTTCTTCTGTTTTCTTTACAGAAGGATTATACCCAGTGAAAGATCCCTTGGGCAGGTGCTGGCACCTGGCTTCCTCATGATATTTGATACAAAAAAGCTAAGCTCATTTATTAATTTTAATTCATTTGGCATCTCTCTAAACCAGGGCTGCTTTTGGCAGTAAGAAGAATGTGTAATGGGGTTAGCTGCCTTTAAAGGCATTAGTATTTGGAAAACAAGCTCTTATTTCTGAGATGCTCTATTTCTGTTTGCATCCGTATAATATTTTTTATTGACAAAAAATAAATATGAAATTAATCTTAAAAATTGGTCCATATATTGGCACAAAAGCAGTATCRAAAGTCAAACTAAGAGCTTAAATATGAACACCAGAGAGCCTGCTGTTTAACAAGGTGTGACAGCTAATCAGATTTGTAACAAGCAATAGATATGCAATGAAAGTAACACGAATCTGACAGTCTTTCACAAATTAAAATATGGCTCATCCTCAAGTGTTTTTGAATGCCTTCTTTAGATATTCTTGTTTTCTAGTGCACAAAGTTAACCCTGAGCTAATTCACAGGTATTAGTACCTTTCCACTTCCTTCTATCAGATCATTTTCACTGGTTAGAGACAAGAGGTGAATTACAATATCACTGGACATCACGCACAACGGCAGCCAGATCATGGCCACAAACTTCTGCGTTTGTTAAACATTGCATATCCAGCTGCAGGACTGAAAATGCATCTTCAGGCATGAATTGCTCTTTGCTCAAAATCCAACACATTACAGCTTCTTAGTAGTGATTTGTTTTCCTGCTCTGACAGCACAAGTTCTATTAATAATCTGTGTTCATACAGCCACTGGCAAACCAGGAAAGTAAGTGATGTGGTGGCACAGTAGAAACAAGAGCTTTTAATCACACCAGCAATGTTGTCTGGAGGGAAAAAGAGAAAGCCAGTGCTAGATGTGCAGACGAAGTAGAGAGAGACTGGAGCAAGCTCATGGAGAGTTTTATAATCAAGAAGTTCATTTTGCACTGGGTTCTGAAATTAATGAGCAGCCACTGGAGTTGCCTGACAATGGGGGTGATATGACTTAGTGTCCAGGGATCATACAAGTTATTCTGAGCCAGACATATTGAATTGTTTGTTGTTTTCTCCCACTGAACAGACTGAACAGTCTTATAATTCAAGTACTTAATCCTAAAGAACAATCAAGTTCCCTCTCACTGACTTCATCTTTCCTACCTTTCTCAGCTGGCTGATCGTGCCTCAGATAATCAGAACCCTCTCATCTCAGACATATATACCTGATGCCTCCCCTGTCCTTCTGTGCCCGCCTTCTCCTTTGTACTACAGTTCTATCTTCTCCTTCATATTCCATAGATCTTCTTTGCTGACTTCTTTCACAGTTTTCTTGCAGTGATGGCATTGCTTACAGAAATAAAAGCAGAAAGACTACGACCTTATTTCTGCCCCCACCCATGCTATTGCTGTCTTACACTGTTCTATCCTCATTCCTCTTTTGCACCTTGGRAAGCTTTTTCAATTGTGACTTGCTAGCTAGAGATGATCATCTGAAGCTCAAATATCACAGATTTCACTAATCACATTTCTGTTTATGGTCTTGAGTCTTTTTCGGGCTGCATTTCCCAGCCACATCCCTTGTCATGGCAGTACTATTGATTTGACTGAAATTCTGCCTTATGCAATCAAATCAGATTTCCTTCCAGGATAATAATGAGAGTTTTGGTCTCAACTTAGTCTGAGTTGTAACATTAAAAATAGAGTATGTAACAGTTACAGAATTGCACTTTAGTGCTGCCTGATTGCTAGACTCTGATATGTAAAAGTATATAAAAGAGAGTCTTGCCAAGTGAGGTGACAGTCACGATGGAGAACTAAAAATATCTTGGAAAAAGCAACTTCAAATGTCACTTTTTCAAGTCTAATTATTTTTTTACAATAACCAATCAAACACAAGATACTGAGATATTAAAATAATTGTTTGTTTTCTTAAAGATGAAAGAAAAATGAGATAATAAAAAAAAAATCAGAAGGCTTAGTAACATACAACACCTGGATTTATCAACAAAAACAGAAGTGTGTCTCTTTAGGGTTAAGGAAAAAAAAAACTATTCTGGCCCCACTGGGCATTAAAAATGATAAATCTTTGGCACAAGGAAGGGGTTTTTAAATTAAATTTTCTTTTCAACTGAAGGCTTTTTTGATTTATACGATCTAGCCCCAAGCAAGGGTCTTAATTATTTTTGATTTATTTCCTTCATTCCTGAGAAAGGTCTTTCAGCTTTTCTTTATTATTATTATTTCAGTTTTTCTTCTTCTTCTGTAGGCATATCTATGTTTTCTAGCTCTTAATTTTACTGCTAAGTTTTCATGTTTTCTTTTCCTCTTTGGTGAAATACTCTGGTGAAAGCCTTCGGGTCTTAAACAAAACTCAGCTTGCTTTCACAAAYGTAATGCAACGTGTAAGTCTTTTGATTTTAACTTCAATTTGTTGATTTGTTTCCCCATAACTTCTGCTATGTTGCTATAAATCAGATATCCCGTCCCACCCTAAAAAGTTATAAGTTTCCTGTGTATCAATATGGCCTCTTTTTCCTCTCAGCTGATATTTTTAGATGAAACATTCTATACAAACTTATGGACTTTTTACCCTAGCAATAAAATGGGGTTTAGTAATTTTTTTTCTCTTCTTTATGAGAAATAGTTCTGTTTTCCACTTACTATGTGTATAAATGCAAAAAAAAATACCCTGGCACACTTTCAGGATAAGGACAGGAAAATATCCATGCCCAGCACAGCTCAGTAATTAAAGCATTCTCCAGGACTGCAAAATCCTCAGTCAGACAAAGAAGTTGAACCTTTCTCTATTCAGATTAATTAAGTTGTGGCTGTTGTTATGTGACAGGGAAAGGCTGCTTTTTGCAAGAAGGTCTGTAGGTGCTTTTTAAGCCCTTCCAGGGTGGAGATTCTCTGCCTGGCAAGAGCATCCTCTTGGGCTGAGGTGTGAGCAGTACCTGGGGCTGCTCTACTCAAGCCTGACCAGCCAGTTCTGCCAAAATGGAAAATTGTAATGGTGGGTGCCTCCCAAGGAAAAAGAAAGCACTGGCAGAATTTTGGAACTTCTCAGAGTTTACTGAGCACGAGTTTGCTCTTTGATATAATATCAGGAGTTTGACTCGCCACTGCACCCTCCATGCTAACTGCAGCTCATGTTCAAATACCCAGCAGTTACTTTCCAGCCAAACCACCAGAAACATGAGTTTGCCTGCAATGGAGTTTGAGAAAGTCAGATTTGATATGACAGGAATTTAGAGTGTATAAAGTCCACAGGCCAAAACCAACCACAGAATTCAATGCAGCAGTAAGAGTACACATTTAATGAATTTTTTTTTGTTTCAACAAACAAACAAAAAAAAATCACTGTATGTACAGAAACCTGTGGTCATAGCCAATCAAGTACTTTGCATGTATCAAACACTATAAGTGATTTTYTTTCCATGCGAAATTCAATGGTGATATTTTTAAATTAGAACAAATGCAAAATGGGTAATAATGGCATTGCTACATGCCCTTGCAGGATCAAAAGAAGCTTTTTTTTTAATGCAACWGAATATTTGGTTTCAATTATAATGCCTTAAATGTTGCAAGATGTGTTTTAACATAAAATATCAATTTAATGTAGAAAAATTGCCCAGAAAGGAAAATACAGCCTTTTGCATGTTTTCAAAACTCCTCAAAATAGATTGGAAAATTTCAGACCCAAGGCCTGAAGTTAACTTCAAGTCTTACAAAATTGTGTTCAAGAATATTTTGATGAATGTTGTTCAAGACAAAAGGTCATAGATATGCGTGCTGTAATACTCCTGCAACCCTAGTGAGAAGTAAAGACAAAACTAAAATGCTAACACACCTGAGACTGCTAGGAAAATGTAATCATTGTTATAACATGACAGATTGATATCAAAGTGGGATTAGGAGTTTCAGTTTTTGTACATGGGTTTTTTTGTTTGGGTTTTTTTTTGTTTGCTTGTTTTATTCTTTCTCAGAAAGAACTTTTTAAAAATGAGCTTTTTAGTATGAGAATTACRGGGGACATATCTGCTCTGACATGAAGCAAGGAAAAGCCAGGGAGGACTATGTAATCTTCTGTGCAGGACATGTAGACCACTAATTCCAGCATTCTGTGTCCACTCTCACCTCCATAACCAGGGCTTACAAATTCACCAATTATTAATTCACTCCTTACCAGTGCAGCTGAATTGTCAAAGGTCACTTGCACTGTGGAAATATTGCAGTTCTGGGATAAACTGAGGAAAAAGCCAGAAGCTATGAAAGTGTAGATGTTCTACAAGCCAGGGTGATGATTCCTTTGTGTGAATTCAGGAAATAGTTTTGACAGTTGTATAGACCTTTTTTCGCTCTGATAAATTAATCTTTAGTGATCCAGGAAGGAAGCAGAAAAATGCATYGCCAGTATGACCTTTCCTGCCTTCTGTTCACCCTTCTGCATATTTTCAATGTAGCCCTTTGAATTTCCACATAGAGGAAGGACYACATTCAGAATTCAGGGCTTCCAGGGCAAGAACCCTCATGTTTCTGCCTGGAAATAAAAAGTGTGGATAGGCAGAGGGTTGCAATATCTGTGCATGAAAATATATGAGCACAAGGCACTGAAGTTTAGTAGGCAAAGACTCTGCTTTTACCTAACTAAAAGCCTTTATATTAATATGACACATATCTAAAGCCACTCTAAATTCCCTACTGGTCCAACCACCAGTGCAGAGCTGGTTTAGTTTGCTCTTAGGATCCAGTGACACAAAGGGTATAAGAAATGCTGCTATTTGTCAAAACCAGACATAAAAATGGAAGGTAATAAATCAGAGAAGAGGGCTTTGAGTTGTCTAAATGCTGTTGTCCCCATTTCATCTCGGAACATCCCAGTGTAAGCACAGCAGCCAGAACTGTTTTGTAACAGGCAAAAACAGCACAGTAAAATAGCTTTAATAATGGGATTGAAAGAGGAAGAGAATTATACACAGAAACTAAACCTTACTTCCTTGCAGATGCTGGAACAAGACTTTTGTGCGGCACTGGGTGGAATCCAAGTGGACAGCTACAGCGTGGCTGTGGAGAGGTTCACCCTCCCTCCCATGCCTCTGCTCTTTAATGCAGCAACCACAACTATATATCTTGTCTGGGGACAGAGGGATTTTATCTCTTAGTGCCCACCAGAGCATATCCATCTACACGCATCTAGCAACTGTATCCAGGAATGGCATGTGTCCCGGGCATTTCAGCACACTCCACCACGTTTTTTATACATATATACACATGGGCTTTTACTGTGGTCCCTCATGCTAACACGTGGGCTTGTCAAGCGCTAAGTACAGGGCCTAGTAAAGCAGACACGGGCTGCTCAAGACCACAGACTCCTTGAATGCAATGTCTTCTGCCGGACTTCCATTACAGAGGATCAGATCTATGAAACAGAAAAATGCAGAGGAAAATCACATACAGCTGACAGGTGGGCAAGCTCTTGTTATGACAGCTGAATGTTGATCAACATGGCATGGAAAAAGCTGGTCAGAAGTCAGGAAAATACCAGGGTAATCAAAAGGTAGATATCTAGAGGACTCTGAGCTCACCCTTATGTTATGCAGTCAAAAAATACATAATTCATCCCATGTTCTTAAAGTAAGAAACTATCAGAGTGAGACATTAAGACTAGTGGCTAAAGAAGACAAAAACTAGCTACAGGTGAGCAAGTTCATGTTTTATATGAAAACGCATAAACAGAACCCCTTACACATTTCAGCATTTTTACTACAAACAAGTACACAGTTATATTGAACGTGTTGAGCTATGTTGAATTACCTTTGGCCTCTTCTGATTACAATTCAAAGCGACAAATCTTGCCTTAATATGATTGGCAGTTGGAATATGATGATAATTTTTCCTCAAACCAAAACTGTAGTATTGATTGCTGAGGATGTTTTGTAAGTCTTGAACTTGTCAAGGTTGGCAAGATGATACTTTCTTAATTCAGGAGAACTAAATAGACCCAGAAAGTTCAAAAGTATGAACACAACTTTTTTAGCTATTAAGCAGTTAAACATGGTTCAAGATTTTAGTTTGGAGCTTCTCTACTTCTGTGGAAAACATGAGGAAAAAAAGCTCAAACCCAAAAYTGAGAAAAGTAATGTGCAGCATGAAAAGAAAGGAAAAAAAGGAAATGTGGGGATTATGCAAAGCAAAGGTAATTCAAGCCTCTTTGCCACAGAGAAGTTRCTTGATAAAGTTCTATCTTTCCTAAGCAAGCCACGTGAGCAGGAAAGAAGAGGTTGATTTTAACCCTGAAACAACCTCGAGCACAGCAGTTACTTTTCTAATTTTGCCAAAATAGASAGCCAGAAAGAGAAGTGTAGGTAGTGTAATAAATAATGAGGAAAAATGTATCTCTAAATATCAGAGTTTAAGGTGGTTTATGAGTCACAGGTAGACACTTAGTTGCCTCTTGCAGCCATTCCCCYAGGACCTGGCGCACTTCTTTTGCCTAAGGCATTTTTTGGCTAGTCTGGTTGGTCCTTCTTCAACTCATCATTCTCAGGCAYTACAGAGGTAGACAGTTTATCTGCTCATATGCAGAAATAATTTTGAAGACAAGATTAAAAATGGCAGAAGAGGGAAATATGTACAGAGGGAAGCCACAGAAAAGGGGATCAAGGGGGAGAGAATCCTTGCTGCTTTGGTAGCAAAGGTCAAAAGCATTCTGTTGCTCCGTACATCCTAATAGCCAAATATCACCAACACAGGGCAACCTTTGCAAACAAAGCAACAGTAAACTAACCTCCTCCATGGGATTGTCCAGGAGTGATTTCACTTGGTTTGGCCTCAAAAGGATAAATGGGTAGAATGGACAGTATTCTCACTGTCTGCTCACTAAGCTTAAATTTTAAAACAGGGTTCTTATCTATCACTTTCTAGTGTACCTGAGATGATCTCAGTCTACACGGTAACAATAAGTCACTCAGTTTGCATCCAATTGTCTTCTACTTTTTGTATTTTTGGCGGTATTCATTTCTTTGCAAGCTACTGTAACATTTATTAAAGTTTCACCTGCTTCTACAAGCGGGTTCAGCATTGGTAACTTTTCAAGCTTGATAACTAGAAGAGTAGTAGGATGCTACAGTATAATTACTTGAATAGGTATGTTTGACTGGGCAGGTTGTGAACTGTCTGTACTGAAGTTTCATGAATGAAATGAGGTCATACTTGCCCTGATGACTTTCATTCAGAACTCTGAATTACATATCTTCAGGTAGAGAAGAAGAAAAAAGGTAGAAAACAATTCTGCCAATTCATTTTTTGCCATATGGTTGTCTTTCCTTATATCCACATTGGGAATCAAGCTAAGAATCTCTAGAGAGCCAAGAAAAATGTTATTCACCCTCTTGCTCAAGTTCAGAAATTGTTTGGCCTAGTGAGTGACATATTATCCAAGTTACAATTAGCATCATGTATAAACAAATAGATTTTTCTCCCTTAATTGCTGCATTTTCTGAAAAGAAAAAAAAAATATATATCTGCTTCAGGTGTAATAGTGTCTGTGCTTTCAGAAGCCATTTTGATGGCCTAGCAGACTTTTTTCCCCGATGACATAAATTTTGCTAAATTAGAGTTTTGTGTGGTCTTCAGTGAAGTCATTTGAAATCTTTTGAATACTTTATGTATTAAAACAAAAGAATATATTTTGTCTTATTAAAAAGATAAAAAAATAGTTCTAGGGTAATTACTTAATTTTAACTTTGGAGATATTCATTCTGCCTGTGTGAAACAAAGGAAGGAATGCAAAATTTTATATTTTGYTCCTTCTTTTAACCTTTAGATATTGCATGATTCTTGTCAATATTTATCTCATTTTGCTTAAAGAAGATTGAAAATCTAATATCTTTGTCTGTATCTAYGGGTCTTTTTTTTTTTTCAACCTATAGCCATGAGAATTACTCAACTATCAGGTTGTGGTAGCACATTTTCTTCTATTAATGCTATAATTAGCTCTGTAATTATTAGCCTGATTTTTGACCTATTTATTCTGTTTAAAATCTGTAAGGCAAAACCCGTCTGGCCATGGCTCTTACCAGGAGAAATTCTTCAGGAGGCAAAAGTTAATTGGGCTAAACTTTATGGACGAAGAAAAGAAAGAGGAAAGGAGAATAAAAAAGCAACAAGCTTATAATGAAAATTCTTTTTTTTTATTGYATTGTATTCTTTGACATTCATATGAGAGTGTGAGGGCAGACTTCTAACTGCTGAAAAATCCCAGCAYCTGAAATTTGAAGCAGGCATAGTTTTGGAGACCGTCCCCAAGTACCAGACATGGAGCTATGAGGATATTGGTAACATGTTAGATTATAAAATAACATAAATGTTTAATTAAGAGAAAATATCTATATGTAAAAGGAGCATAATATTTTCTCTGTAATAGCAATAAATTTTAACAATGTTAAAGGCAGAACAACCTCTGAGGTTGCAAACATTGGTAATTTTATGTATTATTCCAAAAATCTTACAGGAACTCATACATGTTTTACACAAAACAATAAACTACTTGTTTGAAAAAAAAATAAAGAATTAAGGTTGCAAAACTGAGAATTCTTCATTCCTCAGATAACTTAATGCTAACCTCAACTCAAGATGTTTCTTTTAATTATTGATCAGCTAGCCTTTTACACTCAGCTGGCATAATGCCTCTCACTGTCTGCCATGTCTACAAAACCCCAATTCTCCAGAAATCCATATATATTATCTGCTAGGCACTAATTTGATATGGAATAGCAATAGAAGATCTCTCTTAGCAACTCCAAATCAATCTGTCAAATATTAATCACTGGAAAATTACTGACACCTCTTTTTTTTTTTTCTTTCTTTCACCTTCAGACCCAGGCCTGTCTCTGTTCCACCRTTCAGCCCATTTTCTCATTCATTCTTCAGTGCAAAGTGTTTACAGTGCCCAGCAATATTAACGTGATTCCTCTGAACCATTTGACATGGCTCAGATAGCTTACCAAAGAATTCAGCCTACGGCTGCATGAACTCTTGAAGGAATCAGAAACTATACTATATAGATAAGCATTATATACAAGTACTTGTTGTCATGGTTACACAGATAGGCTCACTTCTGACTTTTCCCTGCTTCTTCTGAATAGGAAATAGAGATCCAGGGAGACTTTCAAGCCTCACTCAACAGACATTCGTGCAATTTTAAATGGGTGCGTGTCTGAGAAAAAAAAAAGAAAGAGTGGGTGGGCTGTAATCCACCTACTTCACCTTTTAAAATATTTATGGATAGCACAGTGTAAGTCAACATGAATAAAAGAAGCCTGTACAGGTTGCACTGCATTTTTCAGAGCCAAAATAGTGTTTTGCTGTCAGAGAAATCAAAATAAAGTAGTTAAACAAAGTATTGTAAAGAGAAAATAAACCTGAGAACCTGTCAAYGCATTATTTCAGTAGACATTTTAAGTAACCAGATCTTTTTGAGAAATCCATGAAAAAAAATGTATATATGGCTCTAAGCAGAAAATAATAAAGAATAAACAAAATACATATGTTGTTTTTCTCAACAAACATGTGCCCTGCACAAGTCCATAACTCAACATAACTATTAAGTGCTTTAAGCTTAAGGTGTGTGATAGTGGTTTAAAAAGAGATAATGCAACTTCTGAGTGAAAAATTATACTCTAGTGATTGAGATGTGAAGCAGGTATTTAATGCGTGGTTATCTCCCTGCCAGGCCACCAAGCTGTGATTAAACTGTTTGCTTGACTTCCTAGCTGCTGACATAAGTATTTATATGATTTCACTGTTTACATGTTTGCAGGTTATTGACCTTTAGCCTCTAACCAGACCTGAGTGTCTGGGCCAAGAACATTTAAAACACCTGGTATCTAGTCAGCAGGCAACAGTGACTCACTATTTATGGGGTGGATTCAGGCATTTCTCTTACAATAGACTAGTCATTGTATCCCCTCTGTTGACCAGCTGTTCTCCATCAGGGTYTCACCAGGGACTCACTGGTTCATATATGTGCTACTTTTTTCTTCAGGACAAGTAGCTGAAGGTGAAGATAGTAACTGAAAACCTAGACCTGCTCCAGCAAAGCACCTAAGCATGCAGTGAACTGTAAGTAAGTAAGGAGTCCTCTTTAAYCACAAAGGTCTCTACTATGCAGAAATACACAATCAAAATTATCTGGTGACCTGTTGTATTTTTTGACATATATAATACCTTCGTGTTTTATCAAGCATTATGGTAATATGTTTTCCTATTTTCTGGTGAAATTATACTTTTTTTTAAATGCTTTTTAATGAAACCAATATGCAAAATACTTTTTCTTATTAATATAATCTGAATTTGTTGATTTAATTTTGTTTCTAAGGAAACTGCCTGGGAATTTAACCCATGGTTTTAGTATGTTAGTTAATTAATTTTCTCATCCTTTATTTGGGGCAAATATTTATAYATATTTTTCAGCAGAAGAGTTTTTTCCCCAAATTTTATATAGTTTCAGCTGCCTGGTTATCCATCCATAACATTATTTCTTTGGGGTTTTTTTACTGTTCATATTAATTTGATTTTTTTTTTTACTTCTTTCTTAATTTTCTTGGTTTGTGATAGATTAGCCAGTTCTTTCTGGCCTCATTCCTTTTAGCTGTGTATAAGGCAGGTCTGCAAGTACTGAGGTGACTTCTGTTATTACAGAAAAGTCTGTTAAAAATACAAAACCAAGGGAAAACACCCAGAGTGTAAACCCCAAAAGGCCAGCCGAAGAGATTTTTTGAGAGTGAGGCAATGAGAAATCACTTAGCTGTCCATGCCTGCATAGATCAAGTAATCGCATAAAGTAATTTGAACACTGCAGGTTCACTGTGAGGATGCTCTGGGTTAAAACATTAGTAGGAATGTGATGGTATCTGGTGAACTGAAGTGGGGTTTTTTTGCTTTTACTCACATCCTCCAGGTTTTGGGCAGCAGATTATCACGGGTATGACAGCTGAGAAAAAGTTGAACATTGGATAATAGAAGGTCACAGTAGTACAGGGAACTCCAGAGCCTGTGCTTTCAAACTCAACTTCTTTTTGTGAAATATGCCTTTTAGTTTGTTTTGAATGCTTATAGTGCCTTTTATGCACTGTCTGCAGGCTATTTTAAAATATATTATTGTGACCTTGGTGACCCTCTAGATGATTATTCTGCTTTGGGTTGCACACTTTTTCCTCTGTCTTTTTGAACTCTTCCCTTGCCTATTCTTTTATATTTTTTTATCTATTTCCTGAAATACTTTTCTCATTTTATCAATAAAGGGTTTCCATCTGATGCCTCCTGCTTCACCATGCACTCAAACAACTCTTCAATTGTAATCTGTTGCCTGTAGTCTGGGAGATGGGAGTTATTCTAAAATTTGCCAGATATTTTTAATTGATTTTTTTTCCTTTTACTAAAGAATATGATTTCTTCATAATGAAAAATAAAATACAGGCTAATTCCTCAGTTAAACACATTCCAAAATTATCCTTATATAATTTGTGGGATTTTTCTTTTTTTCTTGACTGGAGCTAGAATAACCAAAAAGGCCTGCAGAATCAGGAATCAGAGTTGAGCTTTTTTTCACTCAAAAGAAAAAAAAGACAGCAGGAAAATGTGGGAAAGTTCTCTTTGTCGCTCTTCAAGAATGATGTCCTGCTGGTAAAGCAGTGTGGTGGGCTGACCTTGGCCAGGTGCCCACCAAGCTGTTCTATTGCTCCCCATCCCTGTAGGACAGGGGAGAGAAAATAAGATGGGAAAACAACTCATGGCTGAGATAAGGCAGTTTACTACCACAGAAGAAAAAGTCTGGGTGCAAACATAAAAACAAATTGGTTTATTCTCTACTTTCCATCAGCAGGCAGTGTTCAGCTACTTCCCGGGAAGCAGGGCTACAGCACATGCAGATGTTATTTTGGAAGGCAAACCCTGTAATTAATGAATGCCTCCCACTTAGCTTTCATATCTGAGCTGATGTCATACACTCTGGGATACCCCTCTGGTCAGTTTGGGTCAGCTGGCCTGATTATGTCCCCTCTCAGGATCTTGCCCACAGCCAGCCCCTTGATGAGGGAATGTTGAGAGACAGCGCTGATGCTGTGCCAGCCCTGCCCAGCAGTACCCAAACATTGGGGTGTTATCAGCACCTTTCCAGCTGCCAGGGYAAAGCACAGCACTGTGAGGGCTGTGGTGGGAAAATGAACTTCCTTGGTCATTCATATGCAGTGAATATTATAACCGCAAAAAGTTAAAAGTGATAAACAAGGTTGTGTTTTTTCTAGCCTCCTTTTGGTAGAGAAAGCTCAGTAGCTGTTTGGTTTTGAAAGCATTGGGAAGGCCAAATCCAGGAAAAGCTCTTTTCTATGAGACTCTGAATGGATAAGCAGTGCATATTGTGTATACCACTTAATAGTAATAGAAAATGAACATGCTGGTTTATTACCTGATTTTGTGTCTTTGTTGTTTGTGAAAACATAGATTTTTAACTTGAGGCTTTTACTTCAGTGAACACCTGAAACTTAGATTCTGACTCAATGTGTATAGAATTGCCTTTCTGCTTCTTGCAAGTCTAGCCTGCCTGCTTATCTCCATACCTCTAGGACATGTCAGCGCAGTGCTCCACTAAGATGCCACTCCAAAGCACAATGTTTTTTTTAGCACCATGCTTCTCACACACTAATACAGACCATTTCTGAGCAAGGTTAGGAAAAAGCAAATGGTATTTAAGAAACCTCTTGGTACCCACTTAGAGTTAGCTTCCATACCCCTCTATTGAAATGCAGCTGGTGTAGGCATATCACTATGTTATGTCCACAACACTGAGTTCATTTGTGGACATCATTATACCAGAAAGCTGTTGACAAATTAGAGGAAAGGACAGTTGCATTAATTGAAGTTGCACAAATTGAGAGAAAGTAATTATTTATAGTAGTAAATGGTGTAATAATAATGAGAAATTGAAAGAAATTAAGATAAAAAATATTTAAACAGAATATTAGAAAGTGTTCTCTGACAGTGAGATATATGAAGCTACAGTTTCTAAAGAGAGGTGGTGGGACTCTCATCGCCTGAAGCACTTGAAACTATACAGGAAGAGAAATGTTGAAAATCTTGGAAAGTGTCTGTGCCTGAACTGGCAAGAGAACTGAGTGACCTTTTCCTTCTTTTATGCTGTGAATATTAAAAATGATACTTTTAAGAGACTTTAATATCCATGTCAAAAATTATACCTACCTTTTCTGGAATTTTCAGGTATTTTCTTTCTTTTTTATTTTTTTTAATCAGTATGGAAATGTCACTGAATACATTAACTGACACACTCTCTATCTCATTAAATTCCTTCTTCTCCTTGTTAATATTACATCTAGCTTATAGTGACCATTAATTGATTTTTCTTTGTCTTTCATAATTTTCTCTTTCACGTGCATTGCCAATAGCTGTTCCATCTCAGAATATTTTCAGTTTTGATGGTTATTTAATTTTTCATCTAATGAAGGTTACTCTGAGAACTTCATTATTGTGCATCTTGCAAAGCACTGTTGAGTAACTGGTCCGGTCAGTAAGTTATATCACAAGGATTTAATTGTTTAGTTTTATATCTGCACCTGACTCTCTCTAAAATTTTTCAAAGTTTCTGTTTATTCCCTTGTTTTGGGTTGTTTCCCTCAGACCAAAATGTAGCCTATATAGGCCTTTGTATTCTGCAATATATATAATAAGAGAATCAATTTTTCTCAACTATATCTTTCATGCTGCTCAAAATTAAAATGGCCTGTAGAAACAGCATTTCCAATACAGACTTGAAAACAATACCTGCAGATGTGTTGCTGCTTATCAGAGCTTTAATGAAACATCCAGAACAACAAATTTATTGGCATTAAATGCTTTACTAGAAAGAGATCCATGTTATAAGTACTCAGTTCAATCCTTTGGATCTGCAGGTACAGTTTTCCTGTTCTACATCACTCCATCTCACCTCTGGGCTTTTAAATGAGCAGTGAGAATCCCTCCTGGTTCCTCTGATGACTCTGACAAAGCACAGACACTTTCAGCTCCTCCTCAGCCTCTGCAGGCTGGATTTCTTTTTCTAGGAGCTGTCTGAAGTAGCTGTCCTGTGCTTGTAAATTCAACCTCAGGTTTTCCATAATTTTTCATGGTTTCTGTCCTTTAACAAGTTCAGTGACTTTTTAGCTAAAGAAATGGATTTAGTTTTTTTTACTTCCACTGTTAAAAACTGTATCCTTTCCARAACTAATTTTTTCTACACACTTGTATTTAATTGACATACTCCATCAGATGGACTAAACCCATCTTTGCAAAACATCAGTTTCACCTTAGCTGCCTGCCTGTCGCTGACTTACTTAGTGATGTCAGCATCCCCAGGACTGTGTTGCCTTTAAAAGGTGTGTGGGATGTTAAAAAGAAAAGCTGTCCCATTTGCAGCCTGACAGTCTTGTATGGCCAAGCACTGCTTTTTGAATATTTTCCCTGAGCAAGCAGCACTGGACACTTTGTCCTTTGTAAACACCTTTCTTTTCCTCTTGCCAGGGATAAAGTTCAGTGTAGTCCTTTCTGTCTCAGACGCCCTCCTAAATTCTGATTTTTGCCACAAAATATGCAGATTTTTTTGGAAATAAATTCTGAGGTCATTGTCTTTTTAACACAAATGTCCGTTTTTGAATTAGTTTGGTTTCTTTTGTGTTGGCTGTGATGAGTCTTTCTTCATATTGTGCAGTCTTTAGCTCTGTAGCTCACACTGGACTTCTAAGGACTTGTCCTGAGTCTTTCATGGCACCACTCCTACAGGCTTTTTCTTTTTTTTTAAAAAAAATCTGATTTCCTAATGAAGCATCTGTAACTCCTTCATTCCTCCTTTGTGACACTTCATCATTATCATTAATGTTCTTCTGTGGTCATCTTTTTCCAAAATACCACTGAAAAAGAAATCAAATCACCTTTATACTTCATTTTCACAGGAAGCGCAGCACTTTCCAGACCATTAACACAGAAGTCCATCGTTAATTTCCTCTGCCTGATTTAACTGAAAACTACTAGAACATTAAGTTGCTTCAGAAGCAGCTTCTTTCAGAAATATATTGCTTGKTTTTGGCACTCTTTTCATTGCAATTTTGGAATAAAGCAGAATTAAATCCTTTTTTCCAGTTGTACTCAACATTCCTCTGCTGCTCRGAGTAAAACATCACTGATCAGCCCTTTCTTCTCTATCCTCTCCTTAACTGCTCTGTGTGGTAGTTTTCCCTAATCTACGTTCCTTCCCCTTGGGCCCTGTACTATTTAACACAGTTTGGATTGGCGTGCTGTGGATGAGAGGAGACAGTTTTTATGACATTACCACCACACTGATAATGATGTAATGAATCATTTTCACCTCCTCAGATGAGCATTTCATAACAATACTTATGTTGCTACTTCAGACTGGTATCTGGTGTGACAGAAGACCACAGAATCTTTTTGCAGGAATAAATATGGTCATGAATTTGTCTGGAGGTGCTAAAGTCAATGAGAGAAGGAAGGCTCCAAAGTTAAGATATTTATTAGGCAGACCCAGGAGTCCTAGGAAACGAACAAGGCGGCATTGTTTGAGAAATGTAACTGAGCCCTACGGATGGGAAGACAAAGTGAAGCCCAACCCATCCTATCACTTAATGTCTGCCACACTTAGAATGAATCACAGAATCATGGAGTGACTTGGATGGATGGAAGGATGGAAGGGACCTTTAAAGGTCATCAAGTCCAGTCCCCAAGGATCAGCCTGGCCTTGAACATTTCCAGGAACATTTCCATCTACAACCTCTTTGTGCTGCTTTTACCAACACTTACAGAGTTGCAATTTTCCAATTGAATCTGATTCTTTCTATTTCTTTTCATCATTTTGGAAATAAAATTTATACTAATGCTTTAGCAGAAATAATTTGAGTCATAACATAATATTTCAGGTGTGAATTCTGCAAAATATTGAGTATTACCCAGCAACAATTATACAGTCTCATTGATCTTGTAAGAAAATCCTTTCAGACTTTCTGGGGAATGGGAGTMTTGTATGCTGTGAAATTCTATAAAACATCAGTTGACTGAATCGCATTGACAAATATGTCTTTATGGTAAAAGGAAATACTTCTTAAGTTCACCTCATTTTTAACTTATCTTCCTGGAACAAAGGTTTAACACAACCCCTGTTTAGCCAACCATATACAAATGTGTCTTGGCTGGGGACTTTATAAGTGCCTCACACAACAACCTTTCTTATATAATGTAAACATACATGATACCTTTGATGGCAGTACTCATTATACCTTTTACTGGATACACAAGATTAAGCAAAGAAAGGAGGTCTGGCTGTTTTACACATCTTACATTAGAGGCAATTATTTCCTAACAAATTAAATGGAGGTAGATTCTAAAATCCTTCTAGACAGCTACACAGTAGGCAKTGTCAAGCTCCAATCCAGAAAAAATATTGTGGTAGTTAAAGCCATATCACTGTTCCAAATGACCAGTTTAACCTGAAATTCATGCTGTAGCACAAAGCAAAGTGAAATGTCTGCACTGATTCTGGAGTAAAAGAGAATTTGACTCCATCAGTTTGGGTTCACACGATACATCCAATACCCTAGCCAAATACTTTTTCAAGATTCTTTGAAACATAATGAAATCTAGTTTGACAGAAAGAGTTTTATCCTTGTGAGAAGCTAAACATGGACTAATTTTTGGTTTTTTTGTGCTTTGACTGCAATAAAAAAGAGACTTGCTATGTATGCTACAAGGCTTTTACCTTGTGTGTAATCCAAAACCCACAAGGAATAAGTACAGGCAAAACTTTTCTCTTGTTCTGAAATTAATGATTTTGTTTCCAGGCTTTTGGATTCTGGAGGAAGCCTTCTTTCAGAGACATGATCCTGTAGGGCCCAGGAAAATAACCTGAGAATTCTCAGGGTACAGCAGGGATAAGGGGAGAGTTATTTTTCAGTGAAAAGTTGAGAGAAGCACAGAGGGAAGGTTGAGAAAAGCAACAAGATCTGAAGCAGGCACCACTTGTCCAACTCTGTAGTGCAGTAAATAGTATGCTGTACCTTTTGGCCTTCCTGCTCTTTGCTATGACATTATACTTCCTAGAATAGCATTAAGTCTTTTTTTTTTTTTTAAGATGTAGTAGCATTTTCATCAGGCAGCTACATGATTCTTAGCTAAGATACAGCACTACTTTCAACCTGAAGAGGTAGATCTACTTTCCTCTGTTGAGGGGAGAGCTGGTACTAAGAGCATTTGACATGATGCCTGAGAAGTATGAGTAACAACGGTCACTTAAAAAAGGTATAGTAAGAAATCTGTATTACAAGTGGTGCAAAAAAATGAAGGAGTATTGAAAAGAAGTACAGAATGAATACTGTTTCCCATAAATTTCCTGAATGTGTATATTGACTATTCAGTATTGCTTTTTTATATTAAGTAGCAATTTGTTGTTGCTATTGYGTGATATCTGTTGTGTTTCATCCTGAGCTGATTATTGCAAAAGTTTCAGCAGAGTGAAAAAAGCCCACCATCTCTCTCTTTGGCACAGCACTACCAGCAGTCAGTCAGGTGTACAAGAAACTAGGCTCAAATATATTGTTACCTAAGCTACCTATGGAAAAAATAACAAAAAAACGACATTTGTACACAACCACATTATAAATCTTTTGACTTACAAGCATCTGCTATTCTTGTTTGTGAGTGCTTTACCATGCATCTGGACCTTGACATCTAGGTGTTTATTGAATAACTTTCATCTCTTATAACCTTTATTGTGGAGAACTACACAGGGTAACCCTTCTAATTCTTAAAATGAAACCCGTCCAACAGAAGAAATGCCCGGCGTTTTGGAAGCCAGAAATCATCAACCTAGAAAAGAGTCCTTTAAAATTTTCAGCATAGGAGAATGTTCTACTTAAAGTGTGCTGCTGATAAAAGAACTCTCTATCTCTAGAGATACAAAGCAGAAAAAAATGATGTTGTACATCAGAGAGATAAAAGATCACTGTGCTGAAAGTAATCATCAAACTATGACTTTTTAAAGCTTCAAACTGCACATTTCTAAAGTTTCCAGTGTTTCTTCATTCTTTCCATATATTTTCACAAAATAATACCATTTCTTTAGAAATTATCAAAAATATATGACAAATATAAAAATATAAGTTTTTAAGAGACTCAAACTCTATCTGAAAGGTTTGTTCATTTAAAATAAAATTCTCTAAACAATCAGTCCATTAAACCAACAATATTTTCCGCTTTCCAGAGATAAAAAGAGATTGGTTTTAATATGCTGACTGTACAAAAAGACAAGCTTAAAAACTGCAGAACAGTCTCCCAGGCATACAATTAATCTGAATGAAAATTCTAGCTGGTAYCTTGATATAAATAAAAGATACCGTTAATTTGTTGTTCAAATTACTGAAAACGTCCCTGCCAGGAGCAGTCTGAATAAATCCAGGTTTGACTGACAGGGCATTAATGGCAAGCACTCAGACATTTAAATCAAAGGCTTGTTATTCTTTGTAATACTCTTCTTGACCCCCAGCTTACTTGCACATTCAAGTCCTGACCAAGATTTTCCTTTTATTGGCCAACTTTATATCGATAGAAGGTATTTATCATAATCATATCTTTTTGGCTTATAGGATTTCTATAATAGACTCAAGGAAGAACAGCAGACAAAGACACTAATTCTAAAAGATAACACTGCTAATTGTGTCAGTATTTATCAAAATACTAACACTCGTTCTTTAAAGAGCATTAGCAGTCAGTCAACATTAGCTTTTCTTTTGCTGCAGAATCTGGTAGCAAACATTTCAAGGTATTGGAAAACACCCATGGGTTACTACTGTTCCAGCAGGATATGCTCAAAAAGACTTYGCTGTGAAACATCCTCCTCCTCTCCCCATGGTATGCATTGATTGCAAGGAAACACCTTGCACCTGTTTGCTGCTGAGTGGAACTCCTCAGGGCCACACAGGCCCCTGAAAGATTTCACATGGTAGAAGACTGCACTAGCAAGCACCTAGACAAAACCGACCAGTACTGGCTATGCTAAGTCCACATGGATAGAGGCTGGGTAGTCACATATTCCATGCACAAGTGTCTTGGCCTRTAATGAATTCATCAGCCACAAATCTTGAGGTCTTGGGACCTGAAATCCCTTAAAATAGAGCCTTGAGTCATTTTCCCAAGTTTCACAACAAATCCTATTTTGTTTTCAGTGGGGATGAATAATACAAACAGTGAAATCAGATGGTAAGGTACTCAATCTGAATTTACTGTAGAGTACAAAAGTAATATAAACCACTGTTACCTTGAGTAGCACAGTGACTGCCTTCTGCAAATTATGTTGCAGAAATAGAAGTTTCTGCACTGAGGACTGAAGTATGAAAGCAGCAATAGAATTCATAAGGTATACAATTTATTTTTCAAAAGTTTATGATGGCATTACATCATACTTGGTTTTGGTTTTTTTTTGGCACATTCTTCATTGTGCTGCTGTACTGCTTTTCTGAGATTGAGTTGCATCCCTTTGTCTGTTTAGCTCAGCATCTTAGTAATATGAGTAATAAGTGAAAAAGATTTTCTGAAGAAACTGCATCTCTGTTTCCTATCTGTACTTGGTAGAACACTTTCTTTTATTCCTTGTTTCTCACAAACTCATTCCAAGCACATCAGTGAAGCGTAGCAGCAGCACTTGAGTTTACAAGAAACCATTTACCTGGTAGGAGGGAACAACATTCACATCCAAGATTTACTGCTCATCCCAGAATATTGAACTGGTTCTTAATACAAAGTCAAACTAGGCATGTCCTTAGCACTGATGGTGTATTAACAAGAATCACTTTATCCCTGCAACCAAGCCTGGAAAAGCATCTAAAAATAGTATGCCAGCATTGGATTTTCAGTACAATTAACTACTTTGAAAAATGCTGAGACTGCTAAGGAGATAAAGAGGACTCTCAATGTTCGATAGAGCTATTTAAATACCGTGTTGGGAAATGTTAAATTTCAGCTTCCATCTTGTTTACAAATAATCAGTAGATAGATGCAAATTTTAGATAGTTTCTCTTGCTGAGTATTTTAAGAGAACATTTTTTTACCCTACAGACCCTTTTGATCAGGAGCTGAGATACTACAAAGAAAGATGTATTATGGAATCTTGGAGAAAGCAAGTAGCTGCCTGCCTGGCTATTTTTTATAGCCATTAGAGTCTAGAATTCATTATGTGTTTTGTGCAATTAGTCACACAATATTGGTTCTGCGCCTAAACATTATGCAAATACATGTGAGGATTGCAAGAAAGAATCCTTGATACATGTATACCCTAATGGCTAGGAGCAGTTCAGTGTTTCAGAGAGAGAGCAGAAGTGAACTGCACTGTACACTTTTTAACCTTTTCTTATTTTCTTTATTTTGGTTTGTTTGCTTGTTTATTTTTCTCCCTAAGGAAAATATAGTATATGTTGATATATGATAACTTGGGATGTAAAAACCTAGCTCCCTTTCCATTCTAGGAAGAAAAAAATATATAAAGTATATTGTCTGAGCTGGCTGTTTAYGAAATATACACTTCTTTTGCTCTTGTCACAATCACATAGAGTAATTGTATTTATATGAACACAATACTACTTGCCAAAGATTTCCTCACTGGTCTTTGTCTCTCTTATCAGATTAATTGCCTGAATGCCAAGGTTCCTGCTGGAGTGTTTAGAGTGCTGCTGTGGCTATATGCTGAACATTGTTTCATCTGTTTCCCTAACACACAAACTGGAGTTATTGCTGTCTTTTAATATCATTCTGATTAGGTTACTTTTACCATTCATTCTCTTGATAGGCATGRCGGAGTGAATAACTGATTTACTAAAATACACCATTCAGAATTATTTCTGCTCATGTGCCATTTGTCTTATTGTATTTTTCTGTATAAACAGTAAGAGAAGTATTTTTCCAAACACAGTGCAACTCTCGGACCTTCCTACAATTTATTGCAGATAATCAATARGTGATAAGCCTGGGGAAAGCCTAAGTTCTTGATGAAGGATTTTGGCATCTGGTTAAAAAAACTCTGGAATTGAAATTGTCTCTGAAGGAGATAGAATTTTAGAAAACGGGAGTCTGTACACTCAAAAGGAGCTTTAATTAGAACTGCAAATCAGTGAAGGTAGACAGGTGTGCCAAGGTGTGCTCTGTAGCTCCTCCCACTAGAACAGAACTCCAACTTCACATGGCTTCACCTATCTTTACATTCAATGAGCATGGTAAGACTCTTTTCTCAGCCTGTATTAGTAATGATTATTTCAAGTGTAGCTGAAACAGGAAATGCTGGGCATGTTTTTCCTTCTTAAAAGGAACCATGATAGATCAGCACCAAGTTGTTCACAACAGAAATTCAGCCATGAATTATTTGGCTTTGAAACGATATTTTAGATCAGATCATTCCCAAAAATTTAACAGTCTGGGTGAATTGTCAGCATGTTCTCTGTGTTTCTCACATTGCAGAGATTACCTGGAATTGAAGTCTATAGGTAGTTTCTGATAGGAGAAAACCTGATTATGGAATAGAGTATGTCTGGTACAACCCCTGTTACTGCCCAGCAGAGATGGTTGCTGCCCAACAGGATGTACCATGTCTTGTTATCTAGAACACAGGGGGCATTCAGCAGCAAGGAATAGTTAACTTGCATATGGTTCCCCTTCCTTGGTGCTCCATCCAAAATAAATACTTGCCATTAAGTCTTTTTGTTAATTCTGCCATTATGTATCAGATAAATTGATACATATGCCATTCTAAACTCAGGCATTTTAATATACCTTAGCATGATTTAAAAAAATACTATGTATCTACCTTCTCTTGTCTTAATGACAATTTATGTCTGAAAACTTTGGAAAACTGGGCTTCTAAAACTTCACAAGGGTGCAGACTTCTGAAAGTCATTATCATGTCCTACCAAATCAGTTCTTAGAAATATTATCAATCATTTCTGTGAATGCTATTGTGGACATTTATGACAAATATTCCCTCCCGCAAGTCGGGGCTCTGGGACACACTCACCAAATATACTATGCTCCTGACATCTGTCTGTAAGGTATGGTCTCCACTATTCTTACTAATTACATGAGTTTTCTTTGAACRTTTTCCATTTGTCAGCATTCTCTTAGAAGTACAAACTTCCAAAGACATGGCCATAGTGTTCCAGTGGTCACAACCTGCTGAAGCAAGAGGAACACTACTGAGGATTATTCCTACTGAAGACAGTCCTTTTTGATTTAAAATTTGCATACAGCTGGCAATTCAGTAGCACCCTTGAGTCTTYGGCATAATCAGCAGTCTGRGSATGGAAACCCCTTCTATTTTTATTCTTTGTTCATTCACGAGCAACTGTATTGTTGGTCATATCAAAATCTAAATTACTTTCTTGACTTTTGAGTAATAAGTATTTCATAATCATCRTATGATACACATGCATTATATGTACTGAGAATCTTTCCCAAATGCGTAACAAGTATTTAATGAATATTTGTTTTCTTCTCCATTATCATTGAAATTAATGACATTTTTATCTAGCTGCTGGGCAATTTCATTGCTTGGATCCTTTTTGATCCATATTTTCCTTGAAAAAAAGCCTTTATTTTCAGTCTGATAAGGATTGATTTTTCCACATGTAGAATTTTCCTTTCCATATTCCTTGTGAACTTTCCATGATTTCTAATATCATGTGTGTTTTTATTATTAGCTTAGCTATTGACTAAAAGCTTACCTTTTTTTTTATCCTCTAGTTAATAGCAACTTTTTAAAATCAGACATCACATTTCTTTATCGTTTCATTGTTACTTTTTTCCTAATATTCAAATTGCTTTTCTTAAGATTTGTCTTAGACAAATTTTCAGTGTTGCATTTTTACTAATTTCACATTTTTCTGCTCATAATTTTCTCATCCCCTGAAGAACATAAGTATTTGGGGGGGGGTGGGGGGGGTTGTGTAGTATGCATGTAGTAGTTTGTAGTAATGTATTCCTTTAATCCTGTTTATAAAACAGACATAATCAAATCATCATCATGTGTCCCTGTAGAAGTGATAACCAGGTAGTATCTAGTTTGGTAAGTGAAATATATTTATCTTAATGTCATAAGGTTCCTGACGTATGTTAAATCTCATTTCTGCGTTTCAGTGTTTTCCTCCCTTTCTGCTCATATTTTACCTATAAACACTGATATATACAGGGAAAAGCCAATCTTTTGGGCTTAAAAGACCTAAATCTGTGAGTCAGTACATGATGTTAGTTATTGATCTAACTAGAAGAAGCACAAGATGGAGAAATAATCTATACGGATAGAAAGTCAATGGCACCAACCTGTCAATGATTTAAAAACTCCAAAAAAGGACCATTTTGGACAAGAAGTGTCCCTTATGTCTTCCCTATACTATTTTTGTAATGGCATATAACCACTGATTTTAATACTTCAGTCATTAATCCTCCAGATTTCTGTAATTCTGATTGAGACAAATGTACACTGACAAATTAACAATTACAAGTCTTATTTACTATTTATTCTCAGCAGTGGCATATAAATAGTTAATAAGTATCATTCCCTTGTCTTCCCATAGTGCCTTGGCTAATTTTGTAATCAATATCTTGCTTTGGAGCTAATTGCTTGATTTGTATTCCTCTTTGTGCCCATCCAGCCTGTTAGTGCTCTGCAGACTGCTGTCCCACCACAATGCTTCCTTTTTTTGTCACATARAGGCAGCTCAAACAATTGTCCTCTCTCCTCAACAAAGATTCCACAAGTTTCCAAATTCCTACACCACTTATTAATCAGTGGTTCACTTCCACATTTTTACCATGTTTCCTTCTTTTTTGGACAATCCTGCTAAATGGTTTTATGGAAAAATTGCACATCAACCTCAGAATAATAGCATCTGTATAAAATACAATAAAAATGTTCTTCACATATGCTACCCACTGTAGAAGTGTGATTCATGTGCTCTGGTTAAAGAAAACTAATTGCAGTTGCAGAGGAAAGAATAGATATTCAGTGTTTGTATTACTTAAGCTGSGGACAAATGCAATTTTTAATTCTTTGCTGTTAAAGTTGTTTCATAGTCTAACGTTTTTTCTTGTTCTGTTCACAAATACAGTGAAATCTGGGGCCAGGTTCTGTGTATCTGTCTGTCAGGGCTTCATATATAGAAAAGTCACATTTCAGAATTAGAAATATCAAAAAAGAGCAAGGTTAAAGAAAAAACTCAAAGCACTTAGAGGAATGCTTTTTCTTTACTCTACAAGTGATGTCCCAGTCCAGCTTTCATTACCTTATGGTTGTATCATTTTCATGTACCACTTCAAAGTTTTATATTCCAAGATTGTCGTATTTTCTCTCATAAAGGACCATGAACACAGTATTCAGGATAAAGCAATTCTGTTTGCAGATAAATGTGAGTTTGTTTACAAAGATTAACTTTAGACTTAGTCAAAACCAGATAAAGAATTGGAGCTGCTAGTTCATTTCTTATGAGCCATTACAATTAGTCATTTCTGCTAAGCCCTGGAGTGAATGGAGAGATTTATAAAGTGATTTGCATCTCATCAGATACCAATATATTTATCTTTATTTCAGTCTTCATGAAAACAGGAATAATGTCATTTCACAGGTGGCTTGGTGTTTTACCTCATCCAGGAGGTATACCAGACTAGCTTCATGGTTCATTAATTTACAGCCTAACGTGTGACACCATCCAGCAGTTCCCCAGTCCAACAGCAGAGCCAGGCACTGCTGTACCCTCTTTGATGGTGGAGTGCTAATCCTGCAGAGCCTCACATTTGACTGTTATGTTGAATGGCTGCTGTGGCCTCCTGTCAAATTACAGTAGGTTATAGACCTAAAAATTGCCTTCCCATCAAGGGTTAAACTATATAGTGTAATTGAGGCTTATTCTAAAAAATCTGCTTGCCCTGAGGTCAGGCAGAGCACTGAGCTGCAATCATTAATAAGCCATTTTGTGTTTGCCTCTGTGATCAAAGAATCCTTGTCCAGAGCRCAGTAGCTTGTTTCCTTTGCATTTCAGCTTCAAATTTAGTTTCCAGAGAGAAGAGAGAATAAATCCTGACAATAACAATGGTGAATCTTAAATGGCASTCATTAAAGTCAATGTTTGATTTTTCAACTGTGCTACCTGAAATTCAATTTTTAGACCAAAAATGCATTTAAAAGCTTTGGGGCCTTTTGTAACAAACACCCTTTCACAAGTTATACTGATCTGCTATGTTCGATGGAAGACTATTTTATGTTATTTGTTCCATTAGTTCCTTTAATTTCCTTTATAATAGCTGAACCTTTACAGCAGTTAAAAAAAATCTAATAGCAGCTTTGATCTTCAGATATCAGCTAGAGGGTACTCCACACTTAGATTTTAAATAATGTACTGTAGAAAGCTACCATCCAATGAAAAATCCTCAATTACTTTAAAAGCTACCCTTCACCATGCTTTTACATTTACAGGCCTTTCTCCTTTTTTCTGAAATTTCAACCTCCATAGTACTGAGGTGCTTTAAGCAATTATTTATGATAGCATTAYCTCATACAAATTTTCTACTCAGTGCATAAACCAGAGTTGCATCTGCTTTTTTAGAACAGGGAACATGATCTAGCTGATACGTGTTCTTCCTCTTCTCTGGCATAATCGATGGAAAACTCTCCCCAGAGACAGCAGTGCCTTTCTCTCCTTGCACAGAATGCAGGGTTGATTTAACTATTGTTTGGCAAACACAGCAGAACAAACGAAAARAAAAAACCCAAAAAACAAACCAAAGCAGAACCCTGCATCATAAAATATTACAATGCATTTATTTTAGCACCTTTAGGACCAAAAAATCTGACAGATAACGCTCTGAGCTTCATACGCTGTATGAGTGAATGTACCTTGCTGTCTATAACTAATACCAGCACTATTTGGTGTGCATATGTTTGGCTAGGTATATACATGCAGGGCTTCATCTACATTTACTCTGGGCTTGGCTGAACACGGACTGCACAATACACTGCATATAAGCAAAGATACTTTTGCCCTCTAGAGGGGAACTGGTTGGGAAACACCCAGAGGTTTTTTTTGAGGAAATGTCAGTTTTGCAGGAAAAAAAAGTGATTTGCTTGCAAACAAATCAGAAGGAAGTCTCTCAGGATGCAAAGCCTGCCAGCTTCCCCTGTTTGCACGTTATTAAAGGTTGGAGGTACTAAAATGGGCAGCTACACATGATACAAGTGCAGCCACATGTTGTTGCATAAAGTGTGTGGGGAATTGGATGAGATTCAGAATGGGAGCCTCAATAATCTGCTCAGCACCAGCGAAATGCAAAGGAGAGGTCTCAAKGATGACTAAATGAATGCTATTCCTTTGTGTTACAAAACTCCTTCTGTCATTCAGTATCTATACCTACTTACAAACAGAGAAATAGCTTGGATGAAATAGCTTGGATTATATGGAGTTTTATCATTGTTCTGGTATAGAAGACACAGATTTAAATTCCTGTCCTGCAGGATGAAAAACGAGGCTTGARTATTGAAACCACCAAACTCCTGGGTGGTTTCTCACTCTCTTGCTGAAACCTTTCTGCTTTGTATTAATAATTTAATAGGCTTGGAACTAYCTTGCCACAGCCTTGCTATTAACAATGTCAACTAATCCAGTTCTTAATTCTTCCATCCCTCAAAATATTTAATTTCTGGCATACAGTGCTGCACTCAGTCTCCCCCATCTGAGGTGACTGCAGAACCCCCTTGACTGTTGGATACATGCACACGTAACTTGTGCTGTCCTCAAAGTACTACCTCCCTTTACATTTCAACTCTGCTACCAATGTGCTAGGGTGCTTCTTATCTTGATTTCTGAGATCAGAGTACTTCTGAACCTGCCAGTCTTGCTGATCTCTGTTAGGCAATTAAGTTAGAGGCATGTCAGAGCTGAGAGATGTATTAAAAGGCATTTGCTGACACTACTTATCACATTCTGAAGCCTGCTTCCAAGAAATGGRAGACAGATGATCTCAGCCAGATCTGAAGTTGCCCTTCTCCAATCAATTGCTTAGGTGGGACTCAGGTTCAGCTGGAAGGTGAGCCAGGTGAATGGTGACAGAACTGTCACTATTTTGTTTTAATTCTGAATTACATTGTTTTTAGCTTTCATGAAATAGGATTTTTTGAATACTCGATATTAAAAAGCATAACAGCAGTAAGGTAGTTGGAAGAAAAATATTAACCCTAATTTTTCTACCAGCCATAATTATGAGAGAAAAGCTTTTTAAATCTGGACTGCAAATCTTCAAAATATTTTAAGAAATTATTTCTAAGAACTACATGAATGTAACTAAAGCAAGAGAAAGAGGTAATTTAATGTTATAATTGTAATTTACTGAGCATAGGTTTATCCTTTAAGATTGTCTGGAAGACAGAACTGGTTCAGACACAGTTGTCYATCTGTTTTCTGTCTTAAACTGAAACATCTTTAAAGAAATATCTTCATACTTTTAAATGTGAAATGGACTATAAAGCTTATATATCCTGAACTGGGGAGGAGCGCAGAAATCAGATAATTTACTCTTTCTTCATGGTAATATTACAAAACTCTTAAGGATCTCCAAAACTCAAAATAAATCTAATGAAACATATAACAAATATAAAACACACCCACGAGTCCTTCCCTTAGGTCATTAAAGTACTTTCTGCAAATTGTTCTTCAAATCCTTGGACTGAAGAAAACAGAGGTTTGTACAGTGAGATTTACAATGTGGTCATATGAGATTTTTAATTCCTTCATCAAACTTYATGTAACTGACAGTGCTCAACAGACTTGTGCTTTTTTTTCCCCTTCCCTTCAATTTCAACTAAACAGTAAATAAAATTACCAAAAGTAGATCGACACAATAAGTTTCAATTTCTTCTCAAGAGAATCATGTTGCTTTATGTTTGGTACTCCCATTCAGAGACCTAGATTTCCCTCTTCTCTGCTTCCTCTGAAACATGGTGGGTAATGGATGCCTAACACTGAAAAAAGTATGGGAAAAAAATGTTTGCTCTTGGCACTATAACTGTTTGCGTTACAGTATTTTGGGGCCACCTTTGAGATCAAGGTCCCTTTTTCTATTTAGATTATATAGTAGAAAATAATCCTCACTTCAGAGCAGTTATAATCTTATTGGAAATGAATGACAAGTGGAAGGTAGAGGTACAGGACTTGTGGGTGCTAGATCTTGTAAGTTAAGGTCATTTAGGTACATCCTATATGAAATGGGTGAGTATTTTAGTATTGGTACTATATGAAGGTTAGCAGTCGAGAGAAAAAACCTAAAAGGCAGAAATAAAGTCCAGACTAGTGGTGGACAGGGACGGATTGGCTTCCTTTTATAGTTAACCTGGTGCACACCTGTTATGTAAACTAGATTTTCCTCACTGTTCCTCACTGTTCTGTTCACGCATGCACTACCAGCCCTTGGAGCCCTCTGCCAGGAAGTGAGTCTAGGATGGGGGGACTGAGCATGAGTCTCAAGGTGGAGTGGGAAGTTGGCTCAGAACAGCACTACCCCACCTCCACAGGACCTTATCTTCCAGTCACGTCTTCCCTGTCATAGTAGTCAGAATATTTGAGACAAAAAATTCTCAGTTCTGGTCCTCCATGCTTGATCTATACATTTACAAGGTAGAGCTCCTTAGGAAATAAGAATTGCATCATTTGAAAAGTCACATTTCATCTATTTACCTTTTATTATTGGTGTCTCCTTCAAGTATTGATATTACCAATTTGGGTGTCTTGGTAGGTGGTGTAGCAGCATGACACTGATTAAGGTTAATTTGTGGGTTTTGTAGCAGAACCCTTGATTGACATGGTACTCTAGCAGTGCTCACCAGTGCTGCTATGAAGAATTCCATTGGGCTGATGACGTTCCATTTTTATGCAATATGTGAATCATTTCTTGGTTTTAGCTGCACAATCCATTATAGTTTTTTCCCCATTTCTGCAAATTAGGCACAGTCTCAATTATCTAGTTTGTCACAGGGCTGTGATTCACATTAACCAAGAAAGCAGCTGTGGTACTCAACTTCTTGCAAAATTTTCAATTTTCGTGGAAGTTTTAAGAGAAATTATTGTGTTGCTGGACGTTATGTGCTCCAGTTTTTAATCTGATTTATTAGTACAGGGGTGTTGAAAGGTTTGGTTCTTTTTCTGACACTAGCACCTACTTTATTCTATGCTTCATGGTTTGAAACTTCTGGCAAAGTGTGAGATCAGTCTCCATGCAATAGTTCATTTGCTGGCTGTGAGAGCTTTCACTGCCTGTAGCTTTTCTGTCCACCAATTTTGGAGGAACTCTGCTGGCAGAAGGCTCACTACTACTTTCTGTAGAGCACCTGAACACACATGTCTCTGCTGGGGTTATTTTGTGTTCTCCAACACCTCTCCAGGTATGAAACTAACCACTTTGTTCAGCTTCATCTAGTGACTTCTATGCTCAGCTAATAGTAATTAGCACTGTACAGAAAATCACCCTATGAAAAGCCAGTGTCCATAGAAGAGACAGAGGAGTCCTGCAACTTTATTTAAAGAAAGAAAGAAAAAGGGAGAAAGAGAGAAGACCTAAAGTTTAATTTTTATTTGGAGTAGGACTCTTCAAATTTCATTAATGCTATTTCTAATAATAGAATTTCATAGTTAACCTCCTCAGCCCTGAATTAACTGCAAATTGTTGAAACATCAAAGCTTCAAAGCTAGCCACCTATTGTTCGAAATAGCTCCCTGTCTTCCTTTTCTCCAGCACCTATTGCTAAATTGCCTTCCTTTTATTACCTTTTCAGCTGTTGTGAGGCTTTTAATGGCTTCATTCTTCAAGGTCTTTGCCTAATTTGCTGCAGTTCTGACTCAATTATAACTCAGAGCCAAGAGGTCTGCTTCTCAGAGTACACAGATTTTGGCTGGCGGATCTGGAGTCTGGGTCTCTGCCCAACCACCAAATCCCACTGCCTCTGGAGTCAGATAAGGATCAGAGGAATACCTCCAGATAAAGTCATTGTACTGGCAGGGCATTTGTAAAGGGTGGATCCCAAGACCAAATGTTACCTTTGTTACTGGAAGGACATTTAAATAAATGTTAATCCTTGGTGTCTACAGAGATCCTTTTGTGTTTTGGAATGAAGGTCAAGGAACGAATCACACATAACAGAAAACCACTATGCATTTTGATTACTTAGAAAATATTGTCAGATGGCAAATTCTCTACAATGATTATAGATAATATACATGAAAGAAATTGGTGACTAATAATGGTATGAGACCTGAGTGGAGGGGAGAGACATATCAAGGAAATACATGAAAAAATCAGAAGCAGGAATTTCAGGGTATTTGTGCCAGTCTGTTTTCTGAGAGGTTTTGTGACTTTAAATTACAGACTTAGCCTTTTCTCAAGATTGATTTGGATGACAGTTCCAACGTAAAATATATTTTCACCGGTTCCTATTGAAAGCCCAATTTCCAACTCATTTGCACTGAAATCTTTTCCACTTAAGCTGGTGCTTTTGGAGTTCTTTATATTACTCTTGTTGTTTGCAATCAAGTCCACTATTCTAGTTCTGTTAAAAGAAAAAAATTGTGGCAGCCACAGTATAGGCAAACATAGAAAAAAAATGCAAACAAACTAAACATAAAAAAAAGTACTTTGAATTCCAAATGGGGGAAATAAAAATGATTTGTATTAAAGGTTAAATATACTCTAAACTATAATGTTACAAGTTTTATAGTAACGAGGTCTCTATATCCTTGCGCAATACATCATCAATCCACAGCCAAATACTACTGACACTGTAGATATTTTATTTTTACAGAAAATATTTGGATACCACTTACCTCTGAGGCAGTTCTAGAAATTTTAAATATACTTCTTTCTTGGGAAAAAAGGAAAGGACATCAAAATGAATCATGAAACCTACAAAATGAATTTTCAGCTATTTTATGTAAACTATGAGAAAGTGTAAAATTTCTTGTTCTATTTCACTCTATCCAGAGTTCTGGTGATAGCAATCTGGAAATGTTACATTTGCAGTATTACCTATCTGTAAGAATTATCTAGTTGCTACCTAGGACTGTAAATAATCACAAACAATCTTTTTTCTTGGTCTATGGAGGAACCATCATAATGCAAGCTTAAAGTAACCCCGTGCAAATCCGTGGAAATAATTCCAGCTGGACTGGTGAAACACAGCAGTTTAAAAATAGCATTACCAAAGCAAGGGTTCATATTTAGGTGCAAATTTGCAGTGCCTTCCTATCTTATCTTCCTTCCTATCTTATCTTCCTTCCTATCATCTTCCTATCTATCTTCCTTCCTATCTATCTTCCTTCCTATCCTGAGCTAAAGGTATTTTATTGTTCCTTCTGGTGAACCAGAGCAACACTGCCTGGAAAGCTGATAAAAGGTTATCACAAGCTTGCATACTACCCCTCTTTATGAATCTCATGGCTTTAGTAAGGAAGACAATCAAGATCCAGAGAACTCCCTACTAGGTGTGGGAGAAGACTACGTATGGAAATCAGTGGTACAAAATTACTGTGTTTTTAAAACCGAGTATAACCAGATAGCAATGCTTACTGCAATCAGCTACAAAAGGAATCCAGCAGGAGAGCAATGCTCTCTGCTCTATAGTATATGACTATAACATCTCTTCAATCTTCTTGTGACCTACTTTTCTCAATTCTAGTATGTGCATTATGCTTTCATGATACTAACAGAGCATTGGGGAAGTGCTTGTCCTTGTGCTTAGAGTCTAGTTGAAAGGGTAGACCTAGACAATGGTCTTCTATGGCTAATTTGTATTACTTCCTTCATTGTACTATTGTGTGTATACGATGACTGTCAGTTCATTAGACCATAAATCTGCTTATAAATATTTGATATTAAGTTCTTTGTTAAAGAAACTTTAAGCCTTTTCTAGTCTAGTGCTGTGCTTATTGTTTAAATTAGACCTCAATATTTTACTTGCTCTAAAGTTTTATATGGCAATAGAATTTTACAAGGGCTTAATAAGAATAGGCTAAGCTTGCTCTATTGTCATGAAAAGATTTTCTTTCTTGTGCAGTTTCTGCTCTTATTCCAGTCCCTCTCACTGATTCTGAGATTTAGTGGCTCATGTGTTTTCTTAGACATAGTCATCTATATACTATGCTGCTGTGACTATTTCATTATTCTGTTTCTTGACTTCACGCCCATGTCATCAATTCAGCAATTGGTTATTCAGTTTGTTAATGAGGGAAAAGTGCAATGACCATTCAGTCAAATTACAGAATATAGAAAAGGTCAAGGTACTAGAGTACATTATTCTAATTCATGGAATATTGTACATAAGACGATATATTTTCCATTGCCCGATACTTCATTTCATAGGAAAATTATTGCAAGAACATAATATGGCATAAAATTAAGAACACTAAGAACAAAGCCTGCAATTAAAATTCTAAATGGCATAACTTGAATCCTTTATTTTGACAATTACTGGAGTAAGAGTAAGGATTTCATCTTGTACCACATGAAATCGTAATTTTATAGTTATAATTTGCCACAGRATATTAAGTACATTTTAAATCTACAGCAAGATACAGGTGCCAAATTGCTGCTTAACCTCTCCTCCTCATAGGTAACTCAGTACAAATCAAAATTCTGCTGAGTTTCATCTAATCCTAGAAACAGGTGAAAAAACAGCAAAGGTTTTTCATCAAGGAAAAGACAGAGATAAAGAACACTGCCAGGATTTTGTAGGCTCATGGTTTCTAAAATCACCTGTCATAGTCAAGATGACGATGACAGTCCTTGCTGGGCAATTATGCAAATATTCACTGTAAAAACTGCTTTAAAACCAGAAACCTCTTCCTGGAGCAGAATTTAAAATTTCATGTCCATTCTTGTAGACAGCAGTCACCAGACAGAGGAATTCTGGTCATTTGTTCTGGTTTGATCTGATAAATCTTCTGCTTTATGCTGTGCAAAATGGAAAAGCCTTGAAAAAAAGTTTTAGAAATACCTTTCCTCCTAGCTCAACCCTGGATGAGACAGTACTTCCAGGAGGTACCAGATACAATCTTTCATGTAGAAGAGAAATTAATTCCATCTCTTATCTCTCAGCAGCTCTTTTAACTGCTACAGTTTCAGATAAAAATAAAAGGAAAGGGTAGATTTTAAAGGAAATAATGTTCTCATTCCTTTTAGTCCGCATTCTCCCTTTCCTGTGTATTTTCTTTTTTTCAGAAAATGTTTAGGTAGGTAATTCAAGAGACTACACATCAATGAAGGCAAGAACATCAATCCAGAAGAGACGGAGTTTGAAATACGTTTTCCAGTTTCCTAATGGATAGCATGTTACCTGTATTTTACTTATAATTGCAAAGCTTGTGAGACATTTCGTAACACCCTRAGGTTAATTTCGCTTGGTATACCTTTCAAATCATATCTAAGTGGGGAACTTCYAGCTGGCATTTTTTTCCACAATTTCGCTCTATATGTTAAGCTTGCATGGCTACCTACTTGTTCCTTCCATTATCCAGAACAGTTATTATTTTTATTCAGACAAATATTAGACTCTTATGATGGTCATATGAATTTACATATTACTGAAGTCTGTAATTTCGCTTCTATTCTGCTTCACTAAGTGGACTTACTGATACTGTGATGAATTGAGCTATTGTATTGTGTCTCAGTTCTTTCTATTAATTATACTCCATTCATTAATATGACAAATTGCAAAGTTTTCAATTTTGTTATTCTTTTCTTCTGGAAAAACATTTTAGTTTTAATCAATGAAAATTAGAGCCTCATAGCAGATAAAAAGTGAGAAGTTATAGTCAAGTGACAGGTTGGATCAGGCCCAAATCTGACCTGTGCTTACAATAATCCAAATTATGAATCAAGATGCTTTTAGCCATCTAACGGCTTGTTTTACATTGTTTTTTTTACTTTCTCTGTCATAAGTAGAATAGGATTGCTTATGTGACCCATTAGTCTCTCTGAAATTCCATTTTACAGGCAAACAACAATTGCTTTGAGACTTTTAGCAGCTTTTCACCTGTTTCACTGGTTCTTTTTTGTCAGTTATTCAGCAAAATAAGTATGTTTGGGTAAAAATAATATACAGTTGTCATTTATTTCATAGGGCTTTGAGAAAAATTTGGGAACACACTGTTTAATCTATATTAAAAGTTATGCATTGAGATGGAAAGAAGAGCATGTACTTCTACATATAGTAAAAGATTCATAATTTTGTTTGGCACATATGCTACTTAAACAATAGCTGCACCCAAAACCCATTGTTTTTTATAGACAAATCTACTATTACAGACTTGAAAATCTGAAGGACATAATTCAGATGTACTTTGGAATTTTTTAAAGGATTCATATATTCATTGACACTTTTGGCTGTAGTTTTTCCAGTCGGGGATTTAATAATGTTGAACTAGAAAGGAGAAAAAGGTTATGAAGACCTTTACACAGAAAACAGATATAAATATAAGAAAAGACCATTATTTCAATACTAGGAGATATTTGAATGAGAGCTTTCCACATTTCTAACAACCTTTCACTTCTGTCTCTTTTGACTTCATGGTATTCTTTCAATCTGTCTTTTGGTGTTTTGCAGATTTTTACATAATCTATTTTGTCCTTTTTATTAAGGAAAATAATTATGAATCATAACATASTCACTGAAACAATTTGGAATGGAAGTTTGATATATAAAATATAAATATTATCGAAATATATTAATTAATCAAAGGGCTGAAGGGGGTGTAGAGGACATGATCTCCAATAAACCAGCGACATTTTAGAGTTGAAACTGTGGCTTCTCTTGCCTTTGCTGCTGTGAAGAAAAGGTTGATGATTCTCTGGAGATTCTGTGATAGCTCAAGACATGTCAATGACTCATCTGTAAATACCTATTCCCTTGAAGCTAGCAAGGAAAACTCCACAGAATGTGCTTGATAATATAAATCTCATCATGAAGCAATATACATCTTGTAATTGCCACTTCAGGGGTGAAGGCCAGATTTCCTGGCAGGTGTGAATKGGCATACCTCTACTGAAATCACAGAACTGCTGTGTTACATCAGAGCCTGGACCTATTTCCTGAGCTATTTTTGTCATGCCCCTAAAATCAATTCCTTGAAGGCTAAGATGGTGAAGAAAGRAAATAACTCTCTATTCTTGGGACGTTGCCTACTTCATAGATTCTTGCCCTAAGACATTTGGGTTTTATTCTGTTATAAATGATAAAATGTAAAAATCTATGCAATGTGAAAAAGGTAGGGCACAGAAAAGAGAAAAATACAAAAATAACACAAGACTTGAAATCACAGTTTAGTGAATTTTCCTCTTTAGTTTGGACTATTTCAAATAATCTGCAGGTATGTTAATATAAAATAAAATCTATGAAGAAAATGTTTGTTTCTCACTTTTTCTATATTTCACAGTAGAGTCAGAACTAGACTCAAAGGATTCCACACAAACAAATACTTAAAGATTRCTGAATGAACAGACTTTTCTGAATAAGCAGTTATTTTTGTTTTGATATTCTGTGGATATATGTTTATAGATTGCCTTTTTATATTTAATAGCACAAATGCCATCATATTTTCTGTCATGTCTGAAAAAATAGCAGCAACCCATTTCATTTTCCATGTTTCCTGCCAGACTACTTAGTCCATCTCTCATCTAGATGTCCTTTCTCTTCATTGTCAGTGATACAAACCAGAATGCCCATTTAACACACCTTATATACTCTAACAGCAGTCAGCTCATCCAGTCGCAATTACGTTACTTCAGGATAAGACTTTAGTGTCACAGTCCTTTACACAAGACATATTCACATTGGAAATGGTCTGTTTTTAACCTGTGAAAAATTAAATTTAGTGGTAAAAACTGCCTACGTTGACAACAGATTATTTTGTGAGTCAGTTGGAGCAAAGGACTGGAAACCTGTGGGCATAAATTATGCATGAGATTTTCAGCTTCATGCAGGGTATATTTGCCCAGATACTTACAAAATTTTTGGAGTTGAAAACTTCAGCCTTAGCCAGAAAGTGGGTCTAGCCTGAAGCAGGTCCAGGTGCTTTAAAGAATATGTCTACCTGGCACCACRCAGAAACCCTGATCCACATGCTTTGCTTCTGTATGGGCTTTAAATGTCCAAGGTGTTGGCAGCAGAAGGGCTGGGGGCAGTGCCAGCAGACACATTGCAGCAGGAGGAGCAGGAGGCAAAGGAGTCACTTAGGTGCCACAGCCGGTGTCTCTGCTGCAGCCCATGGAGGATCTCATGCTGGAGCAGGAGGGTATTTCCTAAAGGAACTGCAGCCCATGGAGAGCCCACGTTGGAGCAGGGGAAAAGCGTGCAGAGAAAGGATCTTCAGAGAGAAACTATAGCCCCCTCCACGCTCTATCCCCTCTGTGACACTTGGGACAGTGGGGAAAGGTCAGGAATAAAAGTGTGAAGTTGGGCTTGAGGAAGTGGAGAGGAAAGGTGCTGTTTTAATGGACATCTTCATTTTTCATCACTCAAATCTATTTTAAGTGCCAATTAATTAAATTGAGTTTTACCGAAATTAGTCTATTTTGCCTGTTGCACTAATTTATAAGCAATTTCCCTGTCTTTATCTAAATCAATAAGTTGTCTATTCCTATTCACCTCCACTCCCTGCACCATCCTATGAAGGAGGAATGTGAGAAGCTGGATGGGGAACTTAGCCAGGGCAAACCCAGCATGGGTATTTAGAAAGAAGCTAGTTTTGTGTACAACATACTTGACCTGTGATGAGTTGTGCTRTATTCACCTGTGTTGACTTCTGTGCTCTTTTGCTTTCAGTATCTATTGCAGGGATTTTTGGGGTATGCCTGCCAGGCATTGCCACAGGCATAACTGAAGTTCCASTTTCCTCACAGGTATCTTTGAGTTGCATGGACTTATTCTTCATAAAATCCTTTGAGATCTACAGATGAAAACCAGTATATCTGAGCTATTATTTTTTTTTTCTGTATGAGCATAGATCATATTAGAAGACGTCAGAAACTGACATGATGGTTGAGAATTTAATGGGGTATATTTTCTTCTTGATAGGCACATATATTTCCCATTAATGCTAATGGGAATTATATGTGTGCAGCAGGAGAACACACCACTTTGCGTGTAAATTTCACATTTTATTTTACAGAGGGTATGTAACCCTATTATCACCAGTGCTGGCACAAAATTTTTTTATCCCAGTTCAGTGGGTTATAATCAAACATTAAAATGATCTAGCTGAACCTAATTTTATTTTACCTTTCCAACTCTTTTGTAATGAAAATACTTTAATCCAAAGCATTTTCTGTGTCATGTGTGTGAATAAATAACCTTTTTCTTGCAGTTAAGTTGTTTTTAAACTCAAGCTAATAAAACTACTTATTTCCATTTCCATCAGAATTACAAATACAGTTAAAAGGCTTACACAATTTGTATTTGAAGCATTCTTCAGGAAGAGAGACTGGTAAAAGATCACATCCTTGCCTTTTGAAGGTATCTTCTAAAGCTGATAGAAAATGCCAGCTTTTATGAATCCTGATCTGGAAAGTATGTAGGTTTTTTTGCCATACAGTGATTTTTCAAGTAGACAATATGCAAGTCTATGGCTGTACATTTTAAATAGCACAAAGTCTTGTGTAAAGTCTTGTAACTCAACTTAGGGGGGTAACATTGACCACGGTTCATAAGTTGTATTAGAATTAGGAATCTCTCGTATTTCCTCTCCCTTCATGATTTTCTTTTTGTATGTATGAATTTCTTCTTTTTTCCTTTACTAACCTGTCCAGCCATACCATAAGCAGCTGCCTTTTCCCTGGCACATTCAAAAGGTATCCCCCACATTCAGGAACATTCAATTTCAGGACTCTTGTCTGAGATTTATAGTAATAAAAAAAAAAGTTGGTGCACGTAGAAACAAAAATGTCATTTTGTTAAATTTCTGGAAGACAAAAAAGTCCTGAAAAGGAAAAATATTTTTTTCAAATTCCCCATAGATAAAACTGGAAAATATGAATTCAGCTGAAGTGCTTTGCCTTGTTGAAAGCATAATAGTTGAATAAAATGAGCTTTACATCTAGCATCATGAATTCCAAGATATCATGTTAATGGAAAGATCTAGCTGGAGATTTATGGCATGAGCCAAGATTTTCGTTGTTGTCAGGCTCCATTTTCACAGCAGAAAGCCTCTGGGAGAAGCTTAAATCAAAACAAATGGAGTTTTTGCAATAAGACTTTGATTCTTAAGTAAATTCCATCCAGCTGAAACCCAAATAGAAATCATGCTAGAGTAAAAAGCAATAAAGTATTATAATTTATTCCAACTCCTGGCCAGACTCAATTTCTTTTATTTCTTAATCAAATAAGAGGCATTGTAGAGGTAAGATGAGAGACCATAGCAATTTGGATAATATCTACAGAAGATCCAAGATCCTTGCTACTTTACAAAAGTAAGAATTGATACTTTATATTTCATGTATAACTGGAAAAAAAGTCCATAAAAGATAATTTAAAATCACTAGGACAAACATTTCATCCCCAAATCAGAAACCTGAAGCCAAAGATAGATTTGCCATTGACTAGGAACATAGCCTAGGAACAGAGTAGGTTTTATTTGACACAGGTAGATAATTTGTAATTTTGATTTTCGATTATTTCTTCTGCTGTGTGAGCTCCTTTTTTTCGTGCAACTCCCTAACTCTGTTTTCCTTCCTCCTTCCTTATACTGATTCTACTTCTGAGTGCTCTATCAGATCCTTGGAAATCAATGTGGCTGGTGTTATTCCAGGAGAGGAGCTGCTTTCACTATAGTATCACTGTAAAACTATCTTCTTTTAGGAAGAAGCCCTAAACTTTTCCTCTCTTTTGAAACTATTTGTGTACTGAAGAGTCTTGATACACAGAGTACAGCAACACAGGTTTCTACTAATATTGATAAGATTAAAAAAAAGAATAATCATAATGATAATAATAATCAGTTTAACCTAATTTTAGCCAGATTTTCTTACCATTTGTCTTAGATATTTTTTTTATATTTATATTTCTTCATTCTGAATTTTGATAACAACATGTATAGAATTCACCAGAGAATTTTTCACCCTTAGAAGCTACAGTAGTACTTTAGTTCAAGAATTGCCATCACTGTTCCCCCGAAAGCAACCTGCACGCCTCTTATATAAGTAAAGTATAYAACGTATAAGGGTTACAAAGCTGACTGGTAGGAAAAGTGAAAATTAGACAGATTCTAAGCCCTCTGTTCTCAAAAAACATAAATACATAGTGAGGAATGACAGCCTTTCTGCAAATACATTAAACTGTAAAATTTTGTAATGGGTATTAGAAAGTAATAAATAATTCATTTTACTTTTAAAATTAAAAAAACGTAGAAAGTGTGAAATTCTRTGTTAAATTCTATTAGTTTTTGCAGATATTCCTGTAGGTTTTTGTGCAAAGGTCAGTCACATGAAAAAACCTCATTACAAGCATGGACAAAACTCATGTTTCATGCAGCTAAACTTATGCACATATTTTGGAATAATCTCATCTTTAGTTTCTGCAAAGTACCATGACTTTCCATCCTAGAAAATCTTTTAGAAGCTTGACTCAGATTGCTGATCCCTGTATAGAAAAAAAGGCATTGAACTGATTTCCAAGGGATTCCTGTAAGCTGTATCTTCTGTCTTCTCTCAGAATCCTACGGTACACTAAATTTCATGAAATTTGTCATGTGGCATTTGGCTAGAGACTAGGATGTCTAACATAGATCAGTGAGGCCTGGCACAGGCAGCCAGCACTAGTGTTAGGAAGTAATATTCAGGTAACCGAGGTTTAAAGCTACGGTCAGTATGGYTGTATATTTGAAAAATGGTGTCAAAAAGATCCTCATGGAAAGACACACAGAATGTCCCCACAGGGTTCAGCAAACCTTATGATTGCACAGGAAAACTTTGAATACAAGAAGGTAGTGGAAGAGGAAAAAATACATTTATTTTCTATTTTTCTGTCAGAAAAAATAAACATTTGGTATGTAAAACCATCCTTTCAGTTCTCATAGAAGACAAAATTGATCCAAAATGTTATCAACTTCATAGAAATTCTTACTTCGTGAGTGTGTTTTAAAGTAATTCTGGAAAATTTTGGTCATACTACTCACTAACTCTGATTTAGGTTGTGCCTGTTCACATGGTGGGGGCAGAGGTAGAACAGTAAAATAAGTACCCTGATCAGATCAGAAATTGGCCCAGATGAGTTTAGCTGGTTAGAGCACGGTGCTGATAACGGCAAGGTTGTGCGTTCCACCTCTGTATGAGCCATTCACTTAAGAGTTGGACTCAATGATCCGTCTGAGATCTTCCAACTCAGATTGTTCTGAGATTCTGTGAATTCATAGAATACTTGAAAAAACAAATTAACATTCAAACCAAGATGGTATCTGTTGTTTCACTCTTAAAAGTGGGTTAGACTATTTGAGTATATGACAAAACATATAAGTTGAAAACCCTGAGAATCATGCTGCATMCTTGAGTCTGGACACATCCTGTGACATGCTTCAACTGTCCTGATTTCTGTTGAAATGAAGTTAAGGTACTTGGGCCAGACTTTCCATCCTGGTAGCTGGGATACTCAAACTCAGGAATATTGTAGGAGCATAATTTTTGACACAGTTTGGACAACCAGACTTAACACGTATTCAGAATTTTTTTTAATTCCAAAATGTACTCAACAAACTCTTAACCTCAACACATTTTTGCACCGACATCAGGGGTGGCAGCGAGGGGTTTATGAAAGTGGCTGAGGAACTGCTAAGCTCTATTTTATTCTTGCAAAAGGCAAGTTCCCACCAGTCAACAATCTCTATGTTCCTGAACCAGAGCAATGAAAGCCAGAGTGGGCAAGAGGATTTATCCACATACTCAAAGAGCTATTAAGTAGTATTTAGGAAAATATGTAACCATTCAGCATGGCTAAAAATGCTGCAAGACAAATCCTCTATCTGATTCTGGAGCAGAACAAATCTGAACTTTCATTAGAGTAGGAAAGTAGCTCTGCAAATCTACTTATTCCATGGAGTAAGTGGCTTTATCATCTTCTTGTTCTAGCTAACRTATTTTTCAGCTGTTGTCTAGACCCACAGCTGGGATAAGAACTTCTACCTASTAATGGATAAATGCAAAAAATCTGTGAACATAATTTTCTAGCACTASATTTGATAGAACCTACCCATCTCTCTACTTGTTAAAAATAACCCTTTTCAGAACACAGAAAATTGACAGGTTGGTCCAAAAGGACTAAACGTAAAAAAATCTTGAGTGTCTTTTTAAAATGAAACCTTGAATATTTTTCTGTGTGTCTCCTTGGACTTGCTGTGTAAGCATTTTAACCTGATTCCACAACACCATTCTGTTTCGCTAAAGAGTTTCGGTCTAAAAGGCCATGGATTTTGCGTAGGCATTTAAATGGCCAAATTGCTGTTGCCCCAGGAAACAGCGTCTTTCTATCCATATTAATGGTAATTAATATTAGCTGAGGTCAAGCCATTTATCTTGAAATATTTGTGTTTCCTATGTTGGAGACTGTATATTTTAGCTACTGGACACCCCATGTTAAATCCTTGGRACTCATAAGGATTTGCAGTCTTTTTAATGTTAATTTTCTTAAAACTAGAGGAAGTTCTTAGGCCTWGTTCTTCTGTCAGATGAGCTTTAGTAAAGAAAATACTTAAAAATGAAAAGTAGCGTGACAAGAGGCTCTGCTAAATTTCTCTTGGATTTAGTCTGCGAGTGTGTCTGAATATTCCAGTCCTTCTCCACAATGAACTTTTAAGCTGTTTGATATTAATCCAAAATACCCTTTTTTCTTTTTAATAATGACATCTAAAATAGTCCTAGCACATTTACTGTGACACTAGTATACCTCAGGGCCACCTTCTTACTGCACAATTTACCTACAGCATTCATTAATGGCTGAGAAAAACACACCCTGCCATGGCTTAYTGCAACCTAACAGACTTAAATTGCATCCAGAAAGCTGACAGGCCACTGCATTATTAACTGAGCCACTGAGACCCTTTAAACTGTATTGTATATAAGTTTATAGCGCAGGGAGTATAGAAATTTAAGCTTGCACATTTTAATGTATTTAATTTGCCGCACTCGGCAGTTTGCTTTGTGAACTGTTAATCTTTTCAACCGATACAGCAAAATGTCACTGTATTCATTTGCAGAGTATAATAGGCTTATATCCTGAAACAATAAAGTTATAATAGCCTGCCCGCTGCCTGAAGAAGTTATACAAATTCAGCATGTACAAGGTGTTGTGTGTCCTACTTACCCTCTACTTTTTAAAACTCATCTTCTCCTATCAGTGCCTTGAAAACCAGTCGTGCACATTACTTTGGTGAGATAAAGCCAAGTAAGTGTCGTGGATCAAGCTCTGCTGAACTCTCTCTTTCTCTCTTTCCCTCACTCTCTCTGGAACTGCTTTCAGTACTTTGGTACTAATTAGTTCTTGCCATCTCCAGCCATTCCAACTGCAAGCTGAAGTCACAGACATTCAGGTTTGTTCTGCACCCTCAGTAAACATACCTGGTCTGGAGCTGGTGGCTGATTCCTTCCCTTGTGCCAGTGGCAGGAACCAGCAGCCAGGTAGTCACAGATTTGAGGAAAGAAAAACTGCTACTAAGCCATCCGACCTCCAGGAAAGAGGTTCTACATACTCCCTCAAACTTTACTGATGTTCTTTTTATTTGCCCTCTATTCTTTCTTCAGACCATTTCTGCCCAAATTGTCATCTCTCTTTTTCTACAAGTGTTGTGAAAAGGATTATGTGATCATGGTGGTACTGCAGCGTTTCTACACAAATGAGACATCCCCTGCAACAGAGAATCATGGATGTGAGGGTAAAGATGACAACAGTAATAAAGAGAATTCTGATGCTATCAGTGCCAGCATAGGGAGAGCTGAACTTTTTTAATGAGTTCTCTGTATGTTTTGAATGAAACTTATTGGAGAAAGAATGGATTGGTTATTATAGGACATCCATTCTGAGGAGTGAAAATGTGACATCTTCTCACCATGAATTGCTGTCAAGTGACCAAATGACACTGCAGTTACACTTAGGCAACTTTAAGTTCAGCCTGTGAAGTGTTTAGTTGACTTGCAGGGCATGTGAACAAGCTCGTCTTYTTAAAAAAGCATTGTCTTTCTGCCTGAGGAGGTTTGTGGGGATTCATTGTCCATAGCAGGAATCTCGTGGAGGTTAGTTGAGCTTGCACACTTAGATACTGTTAAAYATGCTTTAGAAAAAAAGGTCTGAAAACAAGCAAACCAAAATGCAATGGAGAAAAACCACTTGTCAAATGAAGTCTTTGTTGTCTGGATTATTTCTACTCATAGTGATTAATTAAAAGGTAGCCTGAAGCAGAAGAAGGTCGTGCATCTCAGTCCACAACCAAACAAAATCTTTAGGGAAAAATCAATAAAGTGATCCCTGGCTGATTGCAGTAAAAAATATCATGTAAAGAAAAATAAGATTCTCTAAACCAAATACAATACATTAAAAAAAAAAAGATGCTGGTGATAGAACATAACTTTCTCGATATCCTGGGATTTAGCAGTTCTAAAGAGGAGAAGRGATCTTAAAAGGCAAGATGACAGGAAGGCACTAAGAAAGGTACAAATCTGTTTTTTGTATTGAAGCAAACTCTTTAAAATGAAACTGCACTTCTCAGTGGAACCGTGTTTCTAGTGTTTTCATTGTCTGAAAACATTAACAAAAGTAGGCAACATCTTAATGAAAACTATTTCTTTCAGCAAAAGAAAACTTAGCTTTTAAAACTGTGCCCTGGCTGCAAGGTTAATTTGACATAGAAAATTAAAAGAAAGATTAAAATTGGAGTTGTTGCATAAGGTTGTGATGAGTTTGTCTCTCTTTATAGTGAGGAAATAAGGTGTATTTCAGCAATGGTTTAAGAATTTTCCATTAGTAACAGCATTTATATCACAGTGTTTTAGACCATTACTCTAGGTTACATTCTGAGTTGTTTTCTTTTTTAAAAATTTTATTTCTTTTTCAATAGGTAAAAACCTCACAGATTCTCTCTGTGACTGGAAATAATGTATAATAATGAATGAAAGCATGGATCTGCTTCTTTTAAGTGTGCTGATAACATAGTCTTTTAAGTCTCTTTATTTGCCTATAGAGTTTGGAGATTTCTCTGGCAAGGTGTGATGGATCTGAAGCACTCAATTAAGCATCTATTAGCTGCCAGTGAATTAAATATTATCCAGCACAGGATTGTACGTGCTCTTTTCGGCCTGGTGGACCATGGCACACTGGGTAACAAAACTTCTCAAGCTACCAATTTTGATTCATGGGAATATGATCATATATCTTTAAGGTCTCAGACAGTGCAGTCTTGGAAACACTCATTATTAGACACTCATTGCTACATCTTGTATTTTTATGTCTGCTGTAACTTCTTGATTTATTCCTTTGATATTATTTCAGATTCATCAATCAATGCTAGTTTTGAGGTCCTGATCATCTGAATGAATTTAGCAAACTACAAGACATGAAATTACTGTAAGTAAAATCTTTTCAAATTTTTATTGTGGTTGGGGTCAGGGAGAGTTCTTAAATAAAATATTTAAGAAACATCTGAATATAACCTAATGAGAATGTGGGAAAATTACATTATTTCTTATACAATTTTAACATCAAAGGTAGCACTGGCGAGACAGATAATCATTAAATGCTGAATTGCTGGAAGTGTCTCGATAGTGCACTTAAACACATTTCAGCCGAGTGAAATAATTTAAAATCTGAAGTGTGAGCCAGAATCACATATGTCAATTATCATGTTGTCTGTGATATTAAAAATGTATGCAGCTGGAGGCTAAATTATCTCAGATCTCTAAGAGTTAGAAACACTTCATCCTTTCCTTTTTTTTTTTTTTTTTTAAGTGGGGTCATTTTAGATATTGAATGCAAATAATCCAGAGAATGAAGGGGAAGGCTCTTCCRTCTTTTGATGTTCTTGGAAGCCAGGATAACATGAGGGATTTGCAAAAACTAGCTTTAAAATATTGTTGTGCCAAYGGAATTTGATTACCTGCTGTTGACATTGCTTGATTGAATGCAATGGATTTTTCAAGTGGAACAAAGTCTTTTTCATGAATAACTATTTAAAAATATGACATCTACTGCATTTGCATATCTGCACCACTATCAAGGTCCTAATTTTTCTATCAAACTGACTAGCACAAAATTTTGTGTCATCTTCATTTTTTCTTAAAATTGATGCATTTTGTTTTCTTTTCCTATCTTAAGTCACAGAAAAAAACCCTTGAACCTAATGCTACTGCACTTAATTTGCTCTTCACTGCTCTGCTGTCTCAGTTGCTYGGCTCCATATCAACATTGGTAAGGGTAGGACTGATCACTACAAAGTGAAACAAATTCACAATAACAAGACACTCTTATTTTTTCCATGAGTCATGACAAAAGCTGAAGTCAGAAGAGATGCTTTAGCTACTTGCCTATAAGTATGCGGAATAGGAAAACTCTTTCTTGGTCTTTTGGAGACCAAGGTGCAGTTCATAAAATCATAAAATATCATGAGTTTGAAGGGACCCACAAGGAACATCAAAATCCAGCTCCTGGCCCTACGCAAGACACCCCCAAGGATGACACCGTGAGAGTATTGTCCAAATGCTTCTTGAGCTCTGTCAGGCTTGGTGCTGTGACCACTTCCCTGGGGAGCCTGTTCCAGTGCCCAACAACCCTCTGGATGAAATACCTTTTTCTACTATCCAACCTAAAACTCCCCTGACACAGCTTCAGGCCATTCTCTCAGGTCCTGTCACTGGTCACCACAGAGAAGAGATCAGTGCCTGCCCCTTCTCTTCCTCTCACAAGAAAATTGTAGAGTGCAACAAGATCAGTACAGGCTGAACAGACCAAGGACCAAGTTACTTCAGCTACTCCTCATACGGTTTCCCCTCAAGGCCCCTGACCATCCTTGCTGCCCTCCGTTGGATGCTCTCCAACAGTTTAATATCCTTCTTAAGTTGTGGTGCCCAAAACTGCACATAATTGAGGTGATTCTTGCAAAATAGAACTCAACCAAAGTTTTGCTGTTTGGGAGGTAAATACACAAGTATGAAGAACGAAATCTTGTCTTCTAGTAGTCCTCAGGAATATCCATCTAAGAGCTTCTTTTTTGTATGGTTTTTTTTTTCAGTTTCAATGGGCAATTACGTATGGGCCTTGGYCTTTAGTTATTTCTGTATAATTTTGCAAATGAGACATCAAGGAGTCAGACAAAAGTCCAGGATATGTGGTTTGTACAGTAAATTAGAAGAGATTTTCTYATTGGAGAATCAGCATTTCTGGTGGCAAGCTGCCTGCTCAAAATTTTATCTGCCAGATTCTGTTGTGAGGAAAGTTAAAGTTTCATGGAGAGACATAAAACAGTGATATTGCGATGGTGAAGATGATACAGTGGAAACAATGCAAAGGAACAGACTTGCTGAGATCCCAAGGACCACAACAGAATTAAGAAAGCTGAAGAATGGTGTACTCTTACCCAGAGAGATGAAATTGTTAAGGCTGGGTTTGATTGTTCAGCTTGCTTCAGGAGAGATCTGAGATCTGAACTGCCTGAACTCTATAATGCTATGAATTGTCAGCATCAATGTTACAGCAATTTTTACAGGTATTAGTTAATGATATTTCAGTATTCAATACCTGAAATTCACTTCTCAGGATTCCATTATGATCAACCACACAAATAATCCAAGGATTTGGTTTAATCAGATGTTTGTTCAATTACAATATGATAAAAAGGTAAAAGTACAATAAAATAGGACAGCTCTATTTCCAAAATTAAAGGAAAAGGCTTGTGAAACTGTAGTCTGTCATTCAGCCAAACTCCCTTATTGCCTACTCTGTTATTTTATTCCAGTGTTTTGTTAACCAAGATTATTTCCTAAGAAAAAAATTGCAATGAAAAACACTTTAAGTATTACCTATCCTGTTAACAGACTTAACCAGGAACATGGATTCCCATCTGCCTTTGAAAGTAGGCTATTTTAAAGTTATCAATACAAGTCAAGGGATGAGGCCTTCCTTCTCAAAATATTCTGTGATTCTGTGGCTTCTTGATTTTTTTTTTTTTTTAATTTAAAAGAAACATTTGGACTAGGCAATCACCCTGGGCACTCATATTGCTGAGTCCTGTTTTGTAACTTAAAGGATGACATTGCTTCAGAGGCTACTGGAAACCCATGGGTGGTCAGAAGATTGAATGTCATCTAAAAATGACACCTGCCTTTTGCAATCTGAYTTGGAGCTTGTTTTATTTTAGTTTGCATGAAAAGTCTCTTGACCGACTAAAACTATAACAATAGAGAAAATTTAGCAATGTCTTAAACAGTTTGTTCATTTGCTTTAGTTCCTGTATTTTTAAGCAAAGTTTGGAAGGCCTGTCTTGTTGAAACTACACGGTGCAGTAATTCAAATGGAAACTGTAGTTCATACATCAACATGAATCGTGAATTTGCTTGTTAAAACACTTTTGATAAGTTACGTGTGCTGTAGTATTACTGTTGTGATTGCTTTTGCTTTTATTATTCTTCTGGAAAAGGATATGCTATCAACGCTGAGCAGTCAGACATGTTTCTGGCTCATTTTAAAACACTGTGTGGATAATTTGATCATATGGTCCTCCTTGCAGCTGTTGTGGAAACAGTTTATTCAGGGTTAAGAAAAGTTTTCATTCAAGAACTTAAGTGCTTCTCCATCCTTCTCAAAGTTTGAACTTCACAAGGATCTCTCCTGGGTCATAAATCTGTGCATATGGAGAATGTGTGCTGATTTTTACCTTATTACTGCAACTCTGTGTATGTTGTAATATTTATGTTTATCCCAGGTAAAGGTTAGCTGAGCTAGGTGATGGATATTTTATTTGAAATTGATATTCTAGGTGGACCAAAAGGCAAACTACTGTGTTAGGCACTTTACAAATAGAAAGCCAATGACAGCTCCTGTCCTAAAGAATTTGAAATTTGCCTATGATTTGTGACAATTTAGAGAACTGCCTGGAAAATAGCAAAATGAAAGACCAATTAATAATGACAGCACTTTTCCAACAGAATGCAAAAACAATTCAACAAAATCCTTCAACAGCCTTAACCATAAATACAGATTTTTGAGCTCCAGATTGCCAGAATATGCATGTCTACAAAACATGCATCTCTGACCACATTATTTCACTGTCCACTGAATTGCATGGCCCACACCACTTGGTAAAATACCTCTGTGCTACTGATCTGAACTTATCAAAATAAGTTAGAACAGACAAGGACTCTGATATTGTGCAGCTGAAGACAATTGCTGAATCCACAGAGAGCTCTCTTAAAATACATTCATCCTTCTCTTAGAACCAGCAGTCACTGTTATGATGACAGGTGACCTAAGAAACCTGAACTTCTGCCAGCACATTCTTGAGTCCCATTATAGCACCATATAGGTATTTTTCACCTGATAGAGGATCTTTGGTGTGACCTTCTCTGAAATTTACTGACTTTATTGTAAGTGGTATCTTTCTAATACTGGCAACACCTTCATACATTTTAATGAGCTGCCCTGAAAATAATAGACTTTTGTCATCGTGTTCAAAATATCGCAACTCTGAAAGAAGTATTTTGCATCAGCTTCAATCCTTAGACTCATATTCCCAGCATCTATTCCTTTACATCCTGGAGGAAAAAAATAGCTTGTTCTCATTTTAATGTGTCAAGGGACATTGTTTTGTTGAAGGTCTGTTTATCCACATCTTGTAATTTCTTTGTCTATTAAACTAACTCGTTCAATTTTTTTTATTTATTGTGTGCTGCAGCTATAATCTACATTACTATGCTTCTACCTATGGCTCTGTTTCAAGTAAGTCTATAAAACAAATGCAGCCCCATGATAGTCTGGTGAAGTGCTAGCACTTGCTTAGCAGTAGTTTCCCAGGTTTCAGTGGGTTATTTCACAGAATACAAGCTTTACAAAACCTACAAAACCCACAAAAAAATTGGCCTCAGCATCTATTCATGTACAGTGATTGCTACCTCAACATTTGTGTGTACGAAAATGAGACATCTGGTGCTCTAAAGAGTGACAAGGAGCTGTATAGCACAGCTTGATTAGAGGAACGCCTTCTTTAATACTGTCTTTTATTTTCTTTCTTGAAAAATATGGTTTGTAACTAATAGCATGACATATTAAAGTATGGTAGGCGCTAAACAATAAGTTATGTGATATATCTATTTTTCTTAGCTAAGTTCTACTCAGGCAAGCAGGCCTAGAAAAACATATCTTACCCTCCTACTGATCCACAGTAACACAATTATTTTAAAAAACTGAACTTATCATGAACTGCAACAACTACCCAAAAAAATTTTGAAAGACAGGAATTACTATTCTTTTTCAGGACAGGATCATTGAATGCACCAACTGATTTCCTTAAACACTGTTAATATAGCAACAGAATTATATATTTATTATATATTATAATACTATTATATGTATTTCTATTTTATTATTTTATATTGTTTATAATATGTTATAAATATTATATATTTTTCTACATTAAGGGAATATATATATAAAAATTTTATGCATATGTACAATTTAGTACATATACAAATTTAGCTACTAATTTAGCAAAACTCTTACCGTTAACTTAGAGTTGACCATATAGTAAAGCACTCTCAGTATCTTCAAGTAAACTACCCATATTCATGAAGTTAGGCATTTATTTAGAGGACCTACTGAACTGAGAAATTAATCATTTGTAGTTTTTGAGACYCCACTGAAAAACTGAGTTTAGTGCAGAATAACCTGTTAATGAAAGAAACACTGGAACGTCCTCTAGAACACTGCAGTAGGAATCTGCTTTCTATTTAACTGCCTGGGACTTTTCCACAGATGAAAAGTTGAGTTTATATAATTCCATTTGGGAAAAGATAATCCAATAAAGGAGCAAGCCCTCAGCTAGAGGATGCTAAAGTCAATAGCAATGGCATTTTTAGAAACTTTGCACATGCTGAACTTCTTTATAGGATTTTAATGCAACACTCAATATTACCAGCATTAGACAAAGTATCTGTGACAGCATTACCAGCACTAGAAAATGTCTCATATGCATATATACTGACATAACTGAATTTTTGTGGGKTTTTTTTTTCTGTCTTCTGTTTTGAAAATATTTCTCCATCCTTTCAATGACTTTCTCTGCAATATGTAAGAAATATTTTTCTTCGAAAAAAACCCAGAAAAGAGCACCTGAGAAAAGCATTTGGAAGTTTTGTTCCAAATATTCTCGTGTACATAAGTTTTGTTCCAGCAAGAAATGCAGTGTCTGATTTTTAGTTAAYATAACTATTTTTCAATGAGACACACACAGGCTGTCTCAGTTACACAGCACTCAGGTGTACTAAGAGGATCACAATGGCTGCTTTATTCTTTAGGGCAGTCAGCTGAACCAAAAATTCAGGGAAGGAGATAGAAATGAGAAGGTCTCCTAAGGTGAAACTAAATGGCTACTAAATGCTTTTCCTGTTGTTCCTGCTGTGTTTTCCTGCTGTGCAGTCGCGGTGCAGAAGACAGGCTTCATGACTCAGCCACAAGCCCCTGTCCACTCTAGCCCTGCGCTCAGGGTGCTCTCGCAGCACAGTGACACAAACTTTCAGTTCCAGGCATCCAAAACAAATTTAAGGTTTTASTTTAAATTCTCTGCTGGTATAAACTAATGCAGCACTACCACAGTCAGTAAAGCTTTGCCTGTTTACACCAGTAGAGAAATTATTCCTCTCTATAGAGAGATCTTGGAGTTCAGCTATCATGGAAGACTGATTTCCTGTCAATAATAAATGTCCTCAGTATCCTACACAAGTCTTCAGTTTATTGCCTCTGGACATTTTTTAATAGCTGCAAGTCTCAAGATGGAAGCAGATTTTTATGCTTTATTTTGAAGGGTAAGGGTTGTTCAGAAAAGATACTTCCTGAGCTGCCCAGGGAAAAGACTATTATAACACTAGCATGGTTCAACMTATCAGCCTAACTTGCGTAAGAAAAGAAACTTATTTCTTTATAACTTGTCTTTCATTTTCACATCCATTTGTTCAAAGACATCTGAAAGTCCCTGAGCACTGACCTGAATAAAATGAAGAAGGAGGCTAATAGAGTGTTCACCTACAGTATTGTTTCCTCTCTTGTTATTAGATGGATATGACCCTGTCTTTGATCTTCCTACAGATGGTACAGCCAAGGGTGCCTAGAATAAAGAGTGTCACACTCCTCCTAGGAGGAAAGAAAGAAAGAGGAGTAGAGCGGGAATATGCACAAGCAAGAAAATGGCCACTCTGGTAATTACAAGTGACAAAGATAAATGAGTAAGAATGTGTGAACATGTTCCTCAGTGGGTCCTTAAATAGGTAGAAAATGTAAAAATGCAGCATGGGAGTTGATGAAAGCAAGGTGAAATGATACTGAAATAAACCCAGGACTTTCGCTTTGATTCAGTAACCCTGTAAGGGAAGTGATTAAAGAAATGAAATATTTTTAGGGTTTTTCTCTCTCTTGGTGGTTCTTTATATACTAGCACACTGTTTATTTTTCAAGGGTATAGTTCCTTATTTCTGCCTGCTTGTCAAACACTGAGCTTATGTCCATTGTCAAATAACGGTGAAATGGTTGCTGTTTATAGAGACACACGACAAGGAGTAAGGTAGCCAGCTCTGATGTGTAAGGAAGAGCTTCCCCGGGAAGGCCAAGCTACTTACTTGATTGAATAAATACATTATCTTCTTTCATGTGTTTATCCCAGTGTCTTGTTTCTTCATTGCTCAGGTATTTAGCATTTGGACTATGCAATCAAGAATTTGAATGAAGGAAGAACTATTGCTTCCTTTCCATGACATTAGAGAGAAGAAACATTACTGTGGATCCTTTCCCTCCCTCCCTGCCAAGGATTTTTAAACTAAAATTACTGGTCAAATATGTATTAAAAAACATGCATTGCTGCTTTGAGTCATGGGTGGCTTCATACCGTGTTGGTACTACAGGTTCATCACATCTATCTCTGAGCATAGGTTTTTCTGAATCTGATTAGGAAAACCTCCAAAGGAAAAAAAAATGTTATGCTTACAATTTTTGTGGATTTGATTCAAGAGACAATACAGAAAAGAAGGACTAATTTGCTCTCATTGACACTTTCTGTAGCTTCCCCTGTTACTGTGTATAAGCACTGAAGAGGTACATCAGCACTTTAAGCTGACAGCCACAGGACCCTCTATCTATGCCACGGCTCACACAGCCCTAGGTGCAGCAGTATTTCTGTTCCCACATACTTGTGATGCCAGGCTGTAACTGACACTGGAAGAAGAAGAAAGTGCTGAAGGTTTCATATCTTGTCTTCAGAATTTGTCTAAAATACATCATTAAGAATCAGAATCAAATACTGAATCCAGGTACTTTGCTTAGCTCTGCTACTGACTTAGTTTGTGACTTTGGTTGCATTACTTTATCTATACAGCTCAAGTATCCTTTACTATCTCTGTTTCAAGAACAAAAGATTAGTATTTCTACATACACGTACATAGAAGCTTCATGATGTTCAAAGGTTTTTTTGAGGTCTTCAGGTAAAAATAGCCACAAAATTCAGGAAAGCATTTCCACACATCTTCAACTTAACATATTTAGGATGGCATTTGGTTTGGCATCATTTATAATTTACAGTGTTTCTTTATTGTTTTTAAGGTAAATATATCAAAATCATATGGACCCAAATAAGACCTCTGGTGGTAAGTGTGATTAAAAACTGAAATATGAGCCTATTCACTCATACCATCTGTTTTGTTAACCCTCCAGAAGGGAGAAAGAGTTCTACATGGTGATTAAAGTGTATGACAGATAATTTTATCTGCAYATTTCCTGATTGATTAAAAAGTAGGGAAATATATAATCAAGTAGTTAGGAAGTATATTTGCTTCTAAAAATAAACTGTCAGAAATATCAGAATTATTTTGGAACAGCAGAAGTTTTTGAAACCTGAAATGTCTTGATTATCCCCCCGCATGTTGATTCTTCCACTTGGAGAACATAAAGGTATATCTTATAAATGTGCACCTCTCATAAGAGAATCTTAAAAGCCTCTCTTCCATATGGCAGGGACTAAGGGGGAAAATGTCAATGCTTTTTCTTTAAGCAACAAATAATTATGGCACTAAATGAAACAAAGGTAACTTAGCAACAAGGTATTCATTTTCTCATCTAACATTTTCTAAAGAATTCCTACTGAGGCCAGCCCATGAGCCTTGTGCTATTTATCTGCTTACTTGCATTTGAAGCATTCCAATTCTTTTTAGTGGTGCCGTCTGTGAAAAGCCAACAAAATATGAACAGTGATTATCAACTTGAAGTGCAAAGGGAAGACCTTGAAATAGTGTTAACTCCAGTATTTCAGTACTCCATAGATACAGCTTTTCTAAAGCTGGATGAATCACTTGTAGCAAGTAAGTTTTTTCACTAAATATAGTCCTCTACATGTTTATGAAGTGTCAGTGAACAGACTGACTTTGAAATTAATGTGCACATTTTAAAGTGTTTGATAAAGGCCTTCTCCAAAGACTAAAGAATGGATGGAAACACTCCTACTGACTTCTCTTGACAGAGGCCAAATACAGTGTGCAAACACATTTTATTTGATGGATTGTTCACTAGCTGTTTACTGCAAGTATTGTTTAGGAATATAATTAATGCCATTCAATGCGGGTTTACAGCAAGTAAGTCTTGTCAAACCAACCTTTTACAAATTTGCCTCAGAAAGCTAACTATTTCTTTGAGTTATTACTGGGGCATTTAGCATGTATGAATGAGGCACTAATGTATGAATATATAATTTTAATGTATTTAATAACTAAAAATCTGACAAAAAGATTAATGCTGTAAGATATCAATGAGAAATATGCGGTTAAATCAAAACTTAATTAACATGCTGATGAAAGAATAACCCGTAAATGGGGAATTGTTATTAAAGAAGTTTTACTTAGGGAGTTGCTGCAAGCTTTTAGTATTGAATCTAAAGTTATTCAATACCTTTCTCAACAGTTTTATGTTAAATTATAGATACATAGATAGAATCAGTAGAATTTATGTAGGACATGAAGCACGGCAGTGAGTTTAAAATATGAGTATTGGTCTCTCTTAAAATGACAAGGCAGTTTAAATATATAGACTGTCATACAGACAAAATTTTGCATAAAGAAAAAAAAAACCCAGCAAAACACAGAATGAGAACTAGATCTACAGAATGGGAAATAAGTTTACTGAAAACAACTGTGGGTGTCAGTGGTCAGAGGACATGTAAGCGAAGCCAAGTTGGGAAGGCACAGACTTTGCCTGTATGATCAGTGCTGCTGGAATCAAGCTATACTGCTCCACACAGACCTGGGGCTCATTTGTAAAACTGAAGAAGGTACAAAGCACAGCCACAAATGTTGTCTATGTATTGCACAAAAATTACTTGCTATGCAATACTTCAGAAGTGGCACTTGTTTGGAATGGCAGAAGTAAGACTGAAAGGTGACCTGAATGAAGTGTGTTAGCAGTGCCCATTGGCTTATTTTCATTAGAGGTAAGTCATAAGAAGAACCAGTGACAGAAAACTGAAGGAAGATAAATGCAAACAAGAACTTGGCCACCTTTTACAGTATTTTACTTTTATTTTCAACAATGCAAATTATGAGCCACTGGAACAAAGCCACCAAATAAAACAATGAGTACACCAGAGTAAGTACTAGCCAAACCCATCTGTTGTCTGTGGCAGGAAGGTAAAAAAGTAAAAGATATGTTTTAATTAGGCAGTGGCTTCATTAACTTAACTCAGCTGGGATCTACATCAGCAACAAATCACACAGTGAATCTCATGAACCTATTATGAGCTGTTTCCGCTTGTCAAAGCCTCTGTTTGTGTTTGATTGTCAAGGCAGTGCTGATGCCAGACTGAACCTCTGCCAGAATGAGGAGGAAGCTGGAAGAAAGAGTGCTGTTTTCTCTCTGCTCTGAGTAGTAAATCTCCCTGAATCTTGTTTCATAGAATACAGAAATAATTCCATGAAATATAGGATAACCTTCACAGGAGATACTAGCAATTAGTTTGGTCAACTTGCCCCTGCCTGCAGTTAGTTGCCAAAGAGATAACATTACAATTTTTAGTGAAAAGCTGAGGCATTTTCACTCTCTGGTCTATACAAGTGAGATATAATGACTCGTCATATATTGGAGATCAGATTAGACGATCTGACGATTCCTTCTGGCCTCAGGTTTTATGAGTCCTTCAYAATCCACTTTGTGTACTGCCTCATTGGTCCTGTGAATCACATGTTACTGCTCCCATTCCCTGGTTTTTATGACTGTGACCTTTATAAAGAGGAGTTCTTGAATAATTTAGTGGAAAGGTGGAAAAGTGTGAAAGCAATCTAAAGAAAGGTAAATGAGCAAGAGATAAGAAAGCCTCAGAAATGTTAGGACATTTTAAACCTATTTACAGAGCATAATAGTCTGCCTGCATATAGAGACACCAGATTTTAAACATGTTTTCTTTCCTGAAGGAAAGGTATTGGTGGAATGGTGTCAAATCACTCATAATGCAACATCTTTTAGGACATTTTTACTCTTGCTTCAATACTCTAGTTTCCTTAAATTCCAGGCCCACATACATGATTTCACACAGCTCCAGGAATTCTTAAATTATGTTTAGTAGTTAATACCTTTGACTAAACAGTGCCTTTTGGGCTTTTTCTGCTATATGAGATGATAGYGTGTTCTCAGAATACTTCCTAGACATCCCTGGTTGTTCTGAAAATAATTTGCTACAGCTCTTTAAAGGGTGTGACACTTTTCCCCAGGTACAATAAATTAACTCTGATGGTGTGTGTGGTGGTAAGACTTTCTGTTCCATCTATTTGCTGTTTCCAGGGAGTTTACCCCAAATGGGAATGCTACTGAAGAAATCTCTGTGCATGTCCATACATGTACATAACAATGGAGCTGTTATGCATTGCTTATGTTACTGTGCCAATGGAGAGGACTCCTCTTGTGCTTCACGTGGCTGTGGAAATGCCATCCATGAGATAGCCTTCCACTTGCCTGGTTTTATGCTTTTTAAAATTTCTTTCATTTTTTTTTCCTTCACCAATCAATGGAAAAGTTCCCTTTTGTGATAGATACCTTTATTTTATTTTCTCGAGTTATCAGAGCATTCTTTCATTTTTTTACTGCTCTGACAGGAACATTTTGAATCACTGCTATCTCTGAGTAGCTACACTGTCTGATGAGATTTTAATTTTTTCTGAAAGTGGATATGACTTCTATGGAGAAACCTTGTGTATCTTAATGAATCTCAAAATCAGTTTCTTTCCCAGATGAATATACTAATTACATTGTTTTACTTTCTACATTTTGGTCAATTATGGCCATACAATTTTCTTTTGTGAATACAGTAACTCAAGGACTGTAAACAGAAATGAAATGGCAGCTCCTCCAAGGAATTGTGTCATAGTGCAAATGCCTCTCTGGTAATAAGTCAAAAGCGATGTAAACACAAATCTTCAGAAAAAAATAAGTGCTTAAGTCTGGTTTCAGTGACACAGAAAATCTATGTGCTTTGAAAGTCTGTGTTATTATTATTTTGATTTTTGCCATTAAACAAAATAACAGATCAAGAATAATTTCTCCTAGTCTGAATAAAAAAGTGCATAAAAAATAATCCCTGATAGATACTCTTTGGCTTTCTGATCTATAGACAGCAAGGGTGATTAAACCTTTACAATATGTTGTGTTAGTTTTGGTTATGATGTAATACTAATACCATAGGATTACATTTATTTATATAAAAAGTGAACTTATGAGGAGGCTATAATTGTTTCCCTTTTATATATCTACAGTGCAAAGCTATGAAATGTGTAAATACAGTTAAACATCTTAAACGCAAATGTGTATACCCTTGTAGTTACACTATGGAAGGGAATAGGCACACTTTTAATGTAGTTTGGCTTCACAGTAATGCAAATATCTTTATAAAAATATTTATAAGAAGCATGAATATGTTTTCTTATCACGTAGGCTTTACATTAACTCAAGATTTAGGTTTAGCAAGATACACTACAACCATTGTGGCATTCAGTGTTAGCAAATACTTAACTTTCAATGAAGGTAAAGTGGGTTAGATGCTGAATCAATATTTGTGCTTCTGCTATTCTTGCAAACCTTCTGGTAATTATTTAATTTCTAAATACATGCAATTTCTGTCACACCAAGATTAGAAATCAAATGAAATAGAGGGGTGGTGAACCAACTGTATAAAAAAACCCAAAAACTTGTAATGAGATTTTAAAAAAGTAATGTGATTAAAATTCAATATGTAAAACTTGACCAAAATGACAGATTTTCTTAATCAGTGTGAGACAAATAATTGGCCTTATCCAAGTTATTCTACTATATAGCAAAGAATGTCTTCATCAAAAAATAATAATCACAAAGAAATTGAGTTGAACATTCACCTTCTTCCCTATTACATAGAAAATAAGAGGCTAGATAAGGAGCTTATAAAATGAAGAGTGAAAATGAGTAAGTGGTAACAAAAAGTTTTAAAAAAAATCATGACCAATTAACAACTTTCTGATTTTTTTTTTATCATTTGGTAACAAATTAATTAAGAGCAAAATTCTATTAACTTCCTTGCACCACAGAGATGGAAGGTTTATTTTCAAATTAAACTATTATTCACTTTTTTTAGAAAAGATGGTAAAATCAGGTCTGAGGTCTGCCTTTGAAGAGTAGAGAATACCTATAGGAAAATCATTGCATTAAGGAATAAATCTGCCATTTTGGCAGTGTTCTCTAACACACTTATTAAGCATCCCGTCAAACCCCATTCTGCTCATCTTTCCATCTGGCGACAAAATGATATCTTTCCCTCTTTCACTTCCACTTTAGCATTACGGTAAACTGCAGCGTGGCTTCAGACACTAGGATGTCAAACTGCAGTATATTAAGCTGGGCTGTGAATGAAGATGAATGCATGTCTCAGCAGAAGGGTCAGGCATAAGAGACAAATTAGAGATTGTTTTTCCTTTCCCTGGCAGCAGAATCTGCCCTCTGTTTTCACAAGGGACCTTAGAGATGGAATTTAGTCACAAAAAACCTAAGGAAATATGGTAAATGAAGCCCATGGAGTGCCATCTCACTTTTCCTTGCATTGAGGGTCACTTGTACAGGGTAACTTTAATGACTCAGTCAGGAAGGCACATTCTGGTCTTTAATATATATGAATACTTACTGTAGACATAGGAATCCATACGTRACATGGACTGGACGTGTTATGAAAGAGATCAGAATAACAGACAAATGGAACTCTTGTGAGTTTATAACTCAATATGCTTGAACAAATTGCTATAACAGAATAATCTGCACTCTCAGGGGGTGGGGGAGGTGGGGGTGGGAAGAAAATTGAGTATAGATTTTCCTAATTAGTGAAGCATCACCTTTTTCACAAAACAATCTAGAAAGAAACTTCAGATTTTGACACCTATCCTCTTATTTTGCAGTAAGATGGTGAATGCAGAAGACAGTAATTATGCATGTAAATTTCTGCTTAAAAAACAAAGGGTTTGTCACTAATGCACCATTGTTACAGAGAACTTTGTACATGGTTTGAACTGCTTTTGTTATGGAAAAAAACTTACTTAATGTTTGAAAAAAGGAAATTAAAAGGCATACAAGAGGGGAATTTTGCCTTGCTTTTGTTAGGATGAGAAGTAATTCACATTTGGCTTAAGCCACAAAATTTTACTTCGCTCAATTTAAAGAATGATTGAAGAACAGACATCTTTGTAAATGATCTCTGAGGTTCCTTCATCTGATGCTGTTTCATCCCTTGGAAGCCTTTGAGAGTATTTCCAACTGTGATTTGAAGTTGTGCCATCTATTTTACATAACAATTTTTTTTTTCTCATTCAGTACTGGTGTTGATGTTTAGGTTTTAGAATCAATTCAGAGCAAATATTTAGGAGAACTTGAGAGACAGGATATAAGTGCCTGACAACAAATATTCAACTAGTTTTACTGATCTATGTGTATTTCTTTCCCCTAATCTAGGTGTATTTCTTTGCCTTAGACAGTTCTGCCTTACAGATGCATTTGTATGACCTAATCAATTTCTAAACCTATGTTTAATATTTTAAAAGATGTGTGAATGTTTTTACTGTCTTCCTTAAAAGTAGGTCTGCAGAYAACAGTTACTACTAAAAATAAAATKCTCTCTCTCAATATATTAAGTAAACTAATCACACAACATGACTGAAATGCAGAATTATTTTCTCTTTTGTTTCATTTTGTCCATTTCAGTATGCATTCTAACCTTGTGATTAAGTGTAGCAGTTTAATAGTTTTCCTTTATCTAGTTACAAATATGAAATGCGCACTGCGCTGATGATGATGATGATGATGAATTGATCAGATTTCTGTATTATCTTAATTGCTTATAAATTGAATCTGCATACGTGAAGTGGGAAGATAGATTGTTGTAGCCAAGCGAACAAGCTCTTTTTTTGGTGTACCCTGACAGCACCAGGAAGGTAAAAGAGAACAGTATTTCTGTCACAGAAAAGTATTCATGCTGATCAGTATAACTTCTATGTGTTGTCCTGCATTTCTGCATTTGCCCATTGTTTTTTGGGTTAAGTTATAACAAAYAGGTTTTAGAATATTTTGTACATGGAAAGAAAACAAAATTATTTCATGGATGCATTAGAAGTACATTGTTACATGATGTTCTAGTTTTGAATAAATATTTATACATTAAAATGGTATTACACTTGGTATTTCATTGGCTGTTGGCCAGATATAAAACCACCAAATTTTGGCATCTGGCCTTTATTAAAAAAGATTCTGGTTGGATAAAATCTCTATGTTTTGAGGTACATGGACTTTGATAGCTAAGTGTGGATGAGGTAGAAATATTTAGTATGGTTTGAAGTTTATTTTGTGTGTCATAACCCAAACTTCTATTTTTTTTATGCTACTGAGCACTGAACTGTTTTGTAAAAATATTAGTGAACATAAAATGGTAGTGAGTCTAGAGAACAAGCTAATGAATTATTTATAGTACCAAGATACAGGTGGGATTTTTTKGTTGTTTTGGGCTGGTTTTGTTTGAGTTTTTTTATGTTGAACAATTGAGAAGACAATGAAATGTGGTTTGAATTCACAGGTTAGGTGAGCTGGAAAGTTTCCTGGTTTGCTTGGAGTATGCATTGCAAGGTACCCATTTGGTGGTGACCAGGCAGAATACTGGGTAGACAGGACAGTTCCTTAGCCAGAGCCTGTAACAGGTGCATAAATCCCTGTACACAGACAGGCCACCAAGCATAGGCAGAGACCTGCATCTTATTCATATATATATATATATATWWTATATATWTWTAYWSTRTATATATATATATATACTGTATATATTCATAAATATATACAGTAGAGATGGCAAACATGAGCTAGCATGAACAGATAGAAAAAATACTTAAAGTTTTAGTGGAGATTGAGAAATTATCAAGGTCAACACATGCATGGTTATAGCTCAGATCCTCAAACTGTGTAGGGACTATGCTGGAATAATATGCAGATATAAGAAGACAACCCAGTCTGTGTAGAGTGAAACTGAAACAGAAATTGGGAAAGACAAAAAAAAAGAATTTCAAAGTAACTGGTTTTCATTTAAAACAGAACAAAACAAGAAAGAGGTGGTATTGTGATAGAAAACTGGTTTGATCATTTAGGGTCTAAAGCTGGAATATGTCTCATTGGTTATGAACAGAAGAAGAGATTTAAGACATGGACTGAATTAAATATCATGAAGTAACAAATTTAAAACCGTCTATGATTTGTTTCAGCAGTGGTGTTCCTGTTCACCGTGTAGTTTAGACAATGAAATTTAGAGTGGTGGGGTCTAAGTATATTTTTCCTTTTTCTTTCCCMTTCCCTTTCCCCTCATGTGATTGTCCTTTTGGTTATTATATGTTCTTGACATAAGAGCTATCTCCTGGGAAATTCCATTTTCTACTTGTGGTGACAGAATGGACAAGATACGCTTGGAAGATCTGGGCTCCACAGAAGAAAAATATATAGCTAATTATAATAATATTGCAAAACAAATCAATAATTATAATTTTCACAGCATATGAGATCAACCAGGAGAAGGAACATAGTCAGCTAGTTAACGTCCTCTTCAGTTTGTGTCACTCCACTACAGTGGGACTCTGGATTGGCATCGCACACCTGCGATTACCTTGAATAGCCACTGGAGGTCACTGATGATCCACACAAAATTAGCTTAACCCTTTAAGCATTGTCTTGCAATGCATGGAAGAGTCAGCAAAAAGGTCACTTACTCCCATTACCTTGGGGATGTGAATTGTCTATCACCAACATCTGCAATGACAGATAAATAAGAAACTCTCAAAAGAAATAGAGATGTGATCAATTGCAAGGCACACCATGAGTTAAGATACTTCAAAGAACTATTTGAATGTGAGATGATGGCTACTTATGACTCTCTTAAAAACGTGCAATCAAGGCTTCCTCTGTGTTCCAGYACATAACCACCCAGGTGGGAGGACATCTCTTTTAGTACTGGACTGTGTTCTTTTCACAGTCCATGACAGCTGACTGGAAATTTGGTTTTCTTATTTAAATGTTTCAACAACTCTGGAATCTTTCTGGAAGGATTTCAGGAATTCCTTCCCTTATTTGGGGATTCTAAATTGCCTTAGCTGTTTGACGAGAAATAAATCATTTTCCAGCATGTTACTGGTCTCTGAGAGATACAATTCCCAATAGCAATCAATAGGAGAGAAGTAGACTGTTACCTGCCATAGCAAGAAAAGTAGAGGAGTGAGAGCAATGTCAAACACAAAACATTTATATTCACCAACGTGTTTTTTCTTATAATTGGCAAATTCATGATAATGATGAACCAGTTCTTTCTGTACTTTACTATTGAGTATATTAAGTGAAGAGCAGTGAGAAGTGTACTTGTCTATTATAGAAATGAGGTTCAAAAGAAGATTTTTCAATGTTTTGTTGCCATTTCATTCTATCTGGATTTAAATGGCTTTTTGTTTTTTGTCCTCRTGACATAAGATTTATTTTTCTTCAAGCAGAAGCTGTCATCTTGAGAAATCCATGTATCAATTAACTAGCTTTTTTCCTCTAACATTTCAACTTAACACTTTTCTTGCTGCTTGGTGCCAATGTATCCTTTTGTTTGAGGATCATATAGAGATAGTGATCAGAGCTTTTAAAGACTCATTTACAGATAGGATAAGACACAGCACAATGAGCTCTTTTCACCGATACACTTTTAGATAGCTCATTAGCTATATACTGTGAAGCCAATTTAATCTTTAAAGAAAACTATAGTATATTCTCCAGTTAAAAGTCTGTTTAGTTGCCCTGTTGAAACTGAAAAATTATGTAAAATGTTGCAAGATGATAGTAATTGTCTCCAGAAGCAAATCAGAAGCAAACAGGTGATCTAGGAAACAGAATCTTGGCTGGGATGTGAATAAAAATTATTTTGTTTCAAATCTTCCTTTTTTCATACTGTTTTTTTCAATCAGCTTCATCATCCTATCTCTGACTATAGACAACACCTATGGAATAAGAAAAGCCAGCATCCAACCTTGCTCCAGTATAGAGTGTAACAAGGAGCCCATGAGGCATGTTTCAGTCCACATTGAAGTAAAGTATTCTGGCCTCCATGGAGACAACTTATTCTTCAAAATATGTGATTCCACAATATTAACATTGTTTAAATAACAGAATAAATTGCTGCTACTGATTATAAAATTAGCTTGCCTTAAAAAAAAAAAAAAAGTCAGGGTTTTTTCCAGCAGGTGCTCTCCCTGCAATRCATTCTGCCAGATAAATACATACAGTATAACAAGAAGTGAAACCTCCATCTATCTTGAGATGAATAATTGAATTATTTGTTCATGAGTGTAATAGTGTAGATTCATCTGTTTTGAGAGGATTTCTTTTGTCAGGTCTTGTATCTAAATACCACTTTCCCATCTATTGCTGCAAAACCTGATGCAGTGTGAGTTGGACTTGACAATGATGGGAGATACTCTTGCTTCAACAAGTCTCCTGTATTTGAGTTAGTTGCCTCAGCTGGCTTATTTATTTCTCTTCAGAGGAGAAAGAAGGGCTCTCGTGGAGGAGATTCGGAGATTCATATTGCCATGTCCCTCTACAAAGGACTGCAGCACAGTAAGGGTGCTAAAAGAGTAAGCGGGGTAGTCCTGGTGTTCACAATGTAAGTTCAACACTGGGTTTTGTTTTGGTGAGGTTTCGCTTCACACCTGCTCTAGCTTTTGGTCCTGCTGACTGAGTGTCCATTAATAACCAAAACACACAAAGTTTATTGTCTTTGGTACATCCCACAGCTTGACTTCCTTCAATAGGAATTGAGTTCATGTGCTCAGAGGCAGCTCCATGAAAGCTACACACCTGATGATGTGCTCACAAACTGAACTAAAAAGTTAATGGAGACCCACTGTAAGGGTACAATAAACCTTTAAATACATTGTCCAGTTAGTGCAGCAAATGTATATGCCTTATTATCTTTATTTTAATTTATCAAAGATAAATATTGCTACATATATTTAGAATACAATAAAAAGATATATTCTGTTATATACACTTTTTTATTTGTTTTGTTTGCTTGTTTGTTTGGTTGTTTTTCAAATTCAGTAGCTAGATCCACAGGTAAAGGAGTTAGGTTCTCATTTACCTCCCGACACTGACTCATTTAACGATGACAGGTAGGAAATTTAGAAGAGCAGACAGTGGATATGAGAATTTTGTTTTGTCTTCTGGGAAGCACTCCAAGAAGGCAAATCCTTTTCCCCTGTAACCTGCTTTGTAGGCTTTGATGTTGCAAGATACAGTCAAACCTATGATGTTATATTGAAAAGTAAATAGGATTTTGAAACACTATAAAAGAGATTCCTGTACATGCTTAAAGAAAACAAAAGCAAGAAAAAACCCACTTTGGCTTCTGAAAGGAAACAGAAAATTTTCATAATTTTTTCCCAGAAAAAATATTTGTAGATTAACTGCCAATGTGTGTGCGTCAAGAGATTACTATACATGTGTGAAAAAGAACATGAATAGAGAGAATGAAACTACAGAAATAGAATGAGCCCTTACAAACTGTGGTGACAGGTTTATTAAACTGAGACCAGAGAAAGAAAAATGAGTAAATTTAAAAACATCTATGTGATTGGTGGTTCTTTTCAGAGGCTGTTTAGTACAGAATGGACAACATACAAAACCAGAAAACAAAAATGCAGCAGGAAGTATAGTTTGAGTATAGTTTGGACCTTTGCTTCTCAGAGAGGCCTTTATGCAGACAGTGGCACTTGCTTTGTGCTCATACACCACCAGCCTGTTTCAAGCTACCAGAGAATATTCATGTATTCTTCCAGACTGAATCAAAATTATTTGAAAGTGTCTCCTTCACTCCAGGACAGCCTATGCAGTGGTGAGGTGAGGTCTGAGTCTTCTCAGACAGGGGAGGAGCCTGAATTTAGTAGTCCCTGACTTCACACACTAGCCACTGAGCTATCACATGTCAGGGAAGGACGCTGCACTGTCACCACCTTGTTAGAAGAAAGAATCACTTTTTCTACGTTTTGTTGCTAGCCTCCATGAGAAGATGAAAGGCTGTCTAGCAAGTGCCTGTAATAAAGGAAGGAAGCCCCAGAGATGAGCCGGGTTTAAGATGTGCCCTTTCATCTAAGTTCCCTTCTTTTTAGCTTAGATGTCTCTACACACCTGTGACAGTGGTTGTAGACATAATTTTTTGAGGGACCCAGCTCCCTCACTGCAGTGGTTGGGGAACAAAGTTCTCTAAATCAGTGTAGTGAGCTCTATTACTGGTGGTCAGCTATCTTACCTGCTGTGTAGGTGCACTGTATTACATTAAATATAGAAAATAAGGTGTAAACTATAGTTTATTTGGAAAACATAATGCATTTTTCTGTCAGTTCAGCTTTTTGATTATATTCCTGCTTGTTGCTTGTTGTTCAAAGTGCAGCTTTTTATAGAATACTTAATTTTTCATGGTGTTTGAATCAAACATATCAAGAGGCAAGATATCAGAATTTGTAAAAGTTATCTGCTGTGATTTTAGYAGTATAATTTCTAGTTACTTCACCTGTTGACGAATTAGCAGAACACTGAGACCTTTTCAAAATCTCACCCTGAGGGTGAAGCAAGACTCTGCAGTCTTTAATACTGAACAGTGGATTGTGTTGGATTGTGTTGGATTGTCCACCATCAGAAATGTGAACCAGCTCAGAAGTGAACTTAGAATTGTTTTGACAGATTACTCAAAGGACAGGAAACACATTGTTTGCTGGTTTTATGCCTTTATGTCAGGTTTATTGCTGCTTTGGGAAGGCAGAAGTCTTGTGATCCAGCAAAAGGCCTGCCAGTGTGTACCCAAGTGTTTTGAACCACTATGAGATGACAAAATGAGTTTATACTCACATAGCTGACAGAGTGAAGGAGAAGCAGTTTCTGCCATGTGACTGCAGCATTTTTTATCTAGTATTAGCTACCTGAGAGATGAATTGGCTGCATCATTCAATTGCTGAGTCTCTCAGGCTCTGCCAACATGATGTTTGTGAGGCAGATACACGCTTTGACTGTGTGAGCTCTGTGTGGATCAAATGGGTGCCAGCTGTAACCTTGCAATTGTACAGATTCTGCTGGCCTGGTGTTGGTTGTGAACTATCAGATCCTGTCAGGAATTTACGTTGGTTTAGGCTCAAGCCCATGTGAAGGCTGCATGTTGTCTGGCCAGATTGTAATATTGCAGAGTGAGCTTATATATGGTTGTAGGGAAAAAAGAAAAAAAGGGCAAGCTTGCATGTCATGTAAAACGCTGCCCAGACACGTTTAGACAAAACCCAAAACATACTCAAAAATATCTTTTTGTGAGTCATCTGTCTGAGAGAAGGGCAAAACCCCAGAGCCCCAGACCTCAGCCCTGTGTAAGTTTTGAGCATTGTCATCTGCTTGCAGTAGTGATAAAATACATATACGTGTGCCAAAGCCTACTCGGGTGATCAAAAACTACTTCATCTATCTATTTGCATGTGACATTTTGCACTTGCGCACAAAGGAAAACAGGACTGAGTTCTCTTTGAAAGAGTAACTCTTTGTGGTTGCAAACCAGGGCTAAAATGAGTGCTAAAGAGAGTGTAAATCAATAGCCCTAGTATGTTAACTTATGAATGCAACAAAGGTGGATTTCCTTGGTTTACAGTCAGAACCCCAGGTATCTCTGTTGTAGGCTACTGTATTCCCCGCTTATTCTGACTCTGTTCACAGGTCCACTATGTGTACCCCTGACAGAGATCAACCTCCTAGAGACAGTGGTTCCCTTCTGCACAGTCCAAAAGCAAGTGCTTTATAGATGAGAAGCTAAGACTGGAATATTGGAAAGAATGGTAGAATCAGAATTTCTCCTTCAAACGATGCTTACTGGTTTGTTTAATCTGGAGTTTTTAAAGGCACTTGAGGATGTTGGACTATCCTGGGCTTACTGAAAGCCATGTGCCTTAGGGAGTCTTTGGAAGTCCTAGCTGTAGCAAATATGTCAATTTGTCTTTCAGTACAATAAAACTGTGCATGTAACTAGACAGTAAGGTACTTTCAGTCTCTCCTTCTCCTGTTTTATTAATTACACCCAGTTATTTTCTCACTTACTCCAATTTAGAACAATGTTTTCCAATAAGTCTTTCTAGTAAAGACATAATTTCCCTGCTCAAAAACAATCTTGCCAGGGAAAGATACACAGACCTGAGAAAAGCATATCTCTACACTAGATTTCTTTCATCAGGTATTGCCAGTTATAAACTGAAGTAAAACCTACTTCTAGCTGGCACGTGATACTAAGCATTACACTTTTCTTAAATGATAACTAATGCATGCCTCTGAACCCATGTGCAATCTCACCACTTTAGTRTGAGGCTCTTCAGTTTGGAGAATTGACATGTAGATCCCACTGGCTGCATAAGTGGGGTCTACTGAGTGCTCTGTTGTCCCCTGAAAGAGCAAGCAAGTGTAGATTTGCTAGGCTGTGATTCCTAATTTATCCATATAATTAAACTCATTAGGCTGAACTCTGTGAATATCCTCCATATCTGTTCACGTATTTTTAACTGTACCTAATGTAACTATCTTGACCATAATTAAGATTTCTGAAATTCTAAAAGGAATAATGAAGAATGAACAAGATCTCTGTTTATCAGCCATAACATACCTTCTTTTTCAAAACAAGTTTGTTGCAATCATGGAAAGCAGCAGCTTAGAGGTGAAGTCATTCCCTGACATCCAGTAGATCTCTCTCCATATTCTTTTATCTCACCTCAAGCTATCTTTTTATCTTTAACAGTTTAGAAAGCAAGTGTATCCCAGCACAGGGGTTTTTGGTGTTACTCTTTGGAAGTTTTCTGCATCCTTCTGTGTGTGGTGCACAGGTGCAAGGAACCCTTGATGAGGACATGCAGGAGAAAGACCAACAGCATTACAGAATACATTTAAATTTCATAACAGCACAGCAGGGGAGTGTTCAAGAGCCCAGGCGTTTTTGGATGTAGTTACAGACACCATATGATCAAACTTAATGAAATACTACAGAGAGATCCCCTGAAGTCTCTCATGGTGAGGGAATATAACTATAGGAACTCTTAAGCTTGGGACACTTGTTCTTCAAGATTTGAGATCCTTCTTTTCCTAAATGAAAGTTTCTAATAGTTTTGACAAGATTTAGACAAATTTTCAAGAATATTTGAATTCTAGTATTTTTAAAATAAAATATTCTGGGGGCAATTCCATAAAATATTAATGAAGAAAAAGGAGGTGAAATATTGAGGATGACACAAAACTATTTTGTTCTACATTTATTTTTCTTGATAGGTAAATAAAAATGTCTTCATTTTCTTTTCTGAAATTTTTTAATTTTTCTTTATAGAAATAATGTGCTGATGTGACCAGAAAAATGAAGTTATAGATATATAATAATATAAGTTATATAATAGTTATTCTCAGAATTATAATCTTAGTACTTCCATTTAATTTGAGGCAATTGCCATTACCAAGATCATTTTCACAGCATGGGTAATTTACYTACTATGCCTTTATCATTATTAAGCACAGATGGACAATAAACTGGTTCATAATGTGTCCCCATCCATCACAGCTTTGAACCGAMATGGCTTCGGACTAGGCAGGCTAATCTGGCCTACCTGAGCAGCCCATTGCTTAAGCAAGAACTGGAAGATCGCCATCTGATCTTGCTTTTTGTGCTTTCTGTAATCATAAGTGATGAGTTGTGAATCCATACTGTATGTCAGTGGTAAAACTGATTTTGGAAGTTTTACAGTTTTGCAGTCCTGAGCAATGTTGAATCTTTCATGCTGTGCAGTTGCCAGGAAGACTTCAAGCATCACCGTATCTCTAATAAGAGGAGAATATTACCTTGGAAATACAATGGGAAAATTCAATGGGAATCTTTGTCTGCCTTTCTCAAGCAAAATTTTTACTTCTTGTCAGTTACTATTTCAGGCAATCTTGTCTGTAGACAGATAATGCTGGCATACCTCTCTAACTATATAAATAATTCAAATAATTATAAAAGATTGAGAAACTACATAGCTCTTAAACATTCTATTGGATTAACCCGGATATGCTATTCTAAAGCTCCTGCTAACTTTTATATAAGTTTCTTTTTTATCTGATAACTTTTACATCTAATATTTGTACCTTTTTATACCTCCTACTCTCCTTTTTTAGTATTCTTCTAACAATTACAATTGTAGAAATTACCCATTTTTTGATGAATTTTGTTTCTTGAAAACTCTTGCTCTCTTATTTCACAATTTCTTCACTACTACTCTTGATTTATATCAAGACAAAGTAACTTGGCTTCTCTTGTCTCTCTTATGTTTATAAAATACTGCAAGTAAAATGTTCTGAAGAAAATCTTAGGTATATGATGATTTAAAAATAAATAAGTTCAATTCAGAACTCAGGGAAAGTGCAGGAAAGGTGCCAAGCTGACTGCCCTTCAGACTCTGGCCCTGTCTGTATTTACAGGACAAAAAACAGCAGTGGAGAGTTCCCCCCTCTAATTCCTTGAAAACACTGTTTTATCCTACTCTCAGGTAACTTTCCGCACATTTATTAATCTCAGGTAGGGTTTGTAACAGAGCTGTTGTTGCTGGTGTTGTTATTTAACRTGGAAACTTGTGTATCAGCAACTTGACTGAGACCACCGACTTCTTGGCATAGTACCCCTATACTTTTATTCGTTTGTTGCATTATGCTCTCCKCAAGAGTTAATCATTTAATGCGCAGGTCTTGTGTTGGCTTCAACTCCATGAATACTGTGCTGCAAAWAACAGGCCAGAATTATTATGGCAAAATATCATAGGCTGGGTAAAACACTAAGATAGGAAATACTATCACGGAGCAGCATTTCACTGCTGAAACAAAAGCTCTCTGCATTTGTCACACTCAGTAAAGGAGTTGATATCCACACYTACCTTAAATTTTCAGGAATATACCCACATCTTTTGTAATCACAACAGAATAATAATGTAATAAATCAGTTTTATGAGTCCTGTCTCTATTAAATCATGTGAATAGTAATTAAATTGTGCAATGAAGGAGACACTAAATTCAATTTTAGCAAAAATCATCTTCCTGTCCTCTTTCGGGAAAAAGATTAAGTTTAGAGGTGGGAAGTAAATGGAGTGAGATAAAAAAGAAGGGTGTTGCTCACACTGTTTTCAACTGTGTTTTTCACTATTTGGCATAGAAGGATATTTACAGTGCTGACAGGAGAATATGCATGGGTAAATGAAAAGCAGGGTTTATAATGTAGAACCTGAAAAAAATAGAAATCTAAGCTTTGGTAATTATCTGTAGGGTATTAACAGCCATGACAGGTGCTTATCATAGATATCCATGTGGGTCAGYGCTAACTGAGCTGCTGACATTTAAAAGAAGGCACTTGCATTCCATTCAGCTTCTCTCTCTGTCCTTATTAAACACATTTCTTCCATCTTAGCCCCAAGCCTCCTAGAGAGGTGTGCAAGTCACATAGAAGCGCTGCCAAAAAGGCACTAATTGGTGCCCCAACTGGCACTCTCAGAAGACAGGCCAAGGAAAGACACTAAAATACTTTCCAGGTCAGTTCAAAGGCATTTTGGGGCAAATGTGGAAAACTCACAAAACTCCTGCCTGTGTTTACATCTTTTCCAGCACAGCCAGACCAATGCTTTTAATAAGTGCCAATTATTACCTTCTAAATAAGAGTTTTAACAAAGAACACCAATTTTCTTTACTGTTTGAGCTGCAGTTCTCTCTGGAATTAGACTTTTGTGCATATTTACATGTATATGTCTATCTGCTCCTCTGTCTTGTGTGTCGGTCTAGTAGACCTCTATAGTGATAGAAGTAAGTTTAACTCTAAAATTAGTGTTTGTCAGCAAACCTAGCCTACGTGGGCACTGATCTAGCTACTAGTGAAAGTTTGAAGAGATGAAATCTTAATTCTTCAGAGCTGGCATTTCGGTTCCAAGAACAACTATTTTTCTACAAACATATATTTGAATAACCGTTGCCTAAGTGCTTTGTTTTCATTGGATGGGCATATGTTCTTTATTATTGTATTGCCACTTCTTCACCTATACCTACATGATTAGTTCATTTCAGCACAAGGACACTGAGCAGAAGTCTGACCTGTTATTCAGCTGGAAGTAGGGATTTCCTTTAGTCTGGGGACAACAAACACTAGTTCTCTTGACCTCTTCTCAGAAGTCTATATGTCAGTTGCATTTGCTTCTGAAATGAGTTTTACTCATTTTTCAGAATGACTTTTGACATTCACTGTGGTCTGTGTAAACAACAGAGAATAACTGTTTACACAGAAAAATTTCAATACCTRTCCTTCTGATCCTGTTTCATTAAAATGACTTCAAAAAAAGCCAAAAGTCTCAAGTGTTATTTTACTGTAGCTCTATCACAAAAACTATTTATTCCTGGTTGTTTTTGCATGTGTGTGTGTGTGTGTTTCTTTAACCCCTCACTATGGTTTTGGGATTTTTTCAGCATTAGAATTTTTCTGACACCAAATGATCCTGCCGAATCAGTGCATTGATTCTAGCTGAAACTGAATTTATTTTCCCCATAGCAGCCATCACAGTGTTATGCTTTGCTAGGAAAGTATTGAAAACACACCATTGTTTTGGGTTCCTGCAGTGGGTTCAGTTTGAGAAACCAGGCGGAAACACCAATTAAGTGTAGTGGTTTAGTTCGCATCTATTAATTACTCATTTTCCTGTGTGAGATAAGAATTAGAAGAAAAGCAAAGCAGGGTCAAAACTTTAAAGAATATAAAGAAAACTTTATTAACAGAACTAAGAGAGTACCACTTAGCAGTGCTGGCACAGCATCAGTGTTGTCTCACCAACACTCCTCCCCCATCAGCAGCTGAGAATTGGCAAGATCTTGAGAAGGGACATTACCTGGACAGCCGACCCAACCTGACCAAAAGGGTATTCCATATCATATGACATCTGGTCAGCAATAAAACCTAAGAAAGAAGAAAGAGGGTGTTGCGGGTTCTGGCCCACATCAGTGGGAGGGACGTGGCCAAGATATTATGATACCACACTACATCATTGCCAGGGATGGGGAAAATGGACTCTCTCTTTCAGGAAGGAGGGATATCTTTCGGTGAAACAAAGTGTGGTGGGGTGAGGAAACCATCCATTGTTCATTGGTTTGGAGTCTCCTGTGAGCATTTTTGCCTGTGAATAATTCTCTCTTTTTTGCATACTTTTACTAGTGCTTGGGTTCCCGAATTTCTCAGATATTTTCACCAGCATGCTGAAATTGAATTGAACTRTATAGAGGCTTATCCAAAAATTTGTTGTAACAGACACAAGCTCTAAGGCTCTCTTTCGTTGCAGGCAGGCACTTGGTGGGAATGCATACAGAGACCTCAACTCTCTCTTTTTGAAGCGTCTGATTGTGAAGCTGCCTAGCTTGAGTTACAAATGCTAAAGTAGCTGAGTGTTCATATGCTAAAAGCCCAGTGTAAAACACTGTTTGGATGAATTTCTGCAGACCCTACAACACTGGCATTTATGAAGGGGACATGCAGAACTACATTTGAGACCAATATCAGAATATTCTTCCTTCTAATATGGAGGTTCCAAATGAAAGGATTGTTACCTCAGCTAGCTCATGTTAGAAGATAAAAGTAATGCAAGCTCAGCTGCAGAGATGAAACTCCCAACTGGTAGTGAGTCATGAGCTCAGAATGTGGAATAAAGGGAACATTGCATTAGTAAGGACACAAAAAACTTCATACTGTAACAGAAAAGAAAGCCTGATTTTACTTTGATTGCTACAAACATATTTGTACATCACTGTAGAACAGGATCTGAAGCAACAACATTATCTCAGTATCTTCCTCTGGTTTTTTTTTTTTTTACAGGACTGGAGTGGGGAGAGCGCACTGACGACATTGTAGCATTTTAAATGGAATAGTATGATTTGYGTGATTGTGGAGGTTTTGTTATAGCTTAGACAGAACTAGTTTAGACTAGAATTGGATAATTCCACTTTTTTCCTATTAAAATCCACTGAAGAAAACCCACTTTATTAAGTATTTTGCTGGGACAGGGAACTTATTGTTTGTCACTTGAAACCTTTGTACGAGTGTTCTTAAGGAAACTGTGTTTATCAGAAATGTTGCTATGCAACATGTGTTCCAAAAGTACTTTGATCACCTCTAAGATAACAGCCAAAAAAGAATGAGACAAAAAGTTAACAATAACAAGTCCTCTAAAGTGAAGAATGGTGATAGTCATTGGTTTCTTCCAAGAACTCTGTAGTAATATAATTTTTCAAGGCCTTATGTCAGTGTCTACCATGAAATTTCAACTGTTGTAAAGTAGACTCTCTTAATACCTCATAAAGGTTCTATAAATACATCTATTATATAGAAGTACAGAATGGATAAAAATTTTATCTCTTCAGTATAGCTTCCTCTGCTATTGATAAAATTGTGAGCCTTTTGGGTAAAACTTAAACCTGAAATGATTTTCCTGGAAAAGTAAAAAAAAAAAGAAGAGCAATTTTTAAAGTTTTAAATCATTGTTAGTTTATTTTTGTTGGAAATCTTTTTTGATGTCTTTTTGTTTTACAAATGGCAAACACTTGTAAGATGTTTTAGCAGAACGAGGTGATTTGAGGTTTAAGTTTTTAGCTTATTTTTTTGAGTTCTACTTAAGGGTTTCTTTCCAACAGAAGAGAAAAAAGGCTTATTCTGGCCATAATGAAAGCAGTAGAGCTATTCAAATTTTCTCTCTTCAGTACACTTGTCATCAGTGCAGTGTTACGGATCCATTTTCATTCCAATAGGGGCAAGGAATGAGAATGAATCTTCTTTTCTCCCAGTACCTCTGTCTCCTCTGGTTCCAGATTTCCAGCTTTTCACATAAAATGTATGACCAAGGGAGAAAGAGAACAGAATGGATTGTTAACCATGGTAATTATGGGACTCATTCATTCCTGATTACTTCAGTTCTGTCTCTCATTTATCCCAAGTGTTGGGCACAGTTTTCCTCATCACTTGTCTTTCAGGAGTTYGTGTAAAGTATGTCTCAATTTCTGCTTTGTTGTATGGGCTACCCTGCTGCTCCTTTCTGGTTTAGCACTTTGAACACACCAATTTCCACCTCCTGTTTAGGGTGAGTGACAAAAGAGAAGTGCTTTATTTACTCAACACCTTTGTTATTCTCCTGCTTCAAACCTTCTAATTCCTCATTCATTGAAAAGAAACAATGCATTTGACAAGTCACACAATACAAATAAGAAATAGTGAATGATGAACAGCTAATAGAGGTAGCACTGTATTGTCATTTACCTTAAGGCCTCTTTTCACCACTCTGGCATTACAAAAGGATCTCAAAGTCACAGAAAGCACCTATTTTGAGGTTCCTTTCAGGTGACAGATGGATGGAAGGGAATTCATTATAAATAAGTGTRAACAAACAAATAACCTCAAAAGAAAAAGAATTCAATCATTTACAAATATGTATGAATAATATCTGAGCAACTTGAGCTCACTTTTGGAAAACAGATTAAACAATTGTGTTACATGTCACATTTATCATGAGTTATTTCTCCCACGCAAAATGATCTAATTTATGACAAAGTTTGAAAGTAAAACTTCAAGACGAGACTTATTGTGAAGTGAATAAACTGCATATCATTTGGAGACAGCACTTTTATAATTACTATAGACACTGATATCYGTGAAGTGGTTTGATGGGAACTGTATACATAGAAAAAGAGACAACCTAGTACATTCTTTATACCGGTTTTGAGGTCAAAGCCTGTGACGTGCCAAGTTTCTGTTTAGTCAGAGACAGTGCAGGGGCAGGCCTAAGGAAATTATTAGGGATGTTGTATAGATCTGGGGTTCAGTAGCTGAGTTGGTTGTTTCCTTAATCTGGGATCAGTGAAAATGGATCCCAAGAAGGACCTTTCAGCTGAAGACTGCCATAGCATGGCAGACYGTACTCTCAATCTCCCATATTTGAAAAGGCAAAATCACCGTCAACTGTGCTGCTTCTAAAGTTGTGGGAGAGTAACGCCTGTTCCCAGTCTTCAAAACTGAATMATACTCCCTAGAATTTTCTCATAAAACATAGGCTACATATCTGAGAGTTGGATTGTTTCATGTGCTCTGGGTAGCACACGCCACAATCCTTCTCTCTGCTCCCCTTCCCAATTGCTATGTGATTCCAGCCTGTTTGACGGAAAACCCGCAAGCATGTAAAAAAGATCCTGTTCTTCTGAGTCAAGGGCCACTTACACACCAACTTGTTCAAAACACACACTTCCTTCATTCGTTAACTCTTTGCATAAGTCAGTAGCCACTAAGTGTCATAAAGAACTTCTTCAACCTTAGTACATTTCCATTGGGCACTAATAAAATTAATGGAAAAGGAGTGAGAACCCTACATTTGTCCTGTCAGGACAGGGCTACCCAGCTGTTAGTCCTGCTCAACAGAGGGGAAGGAGGAGGGAAGGATGGCGGTGAGTGCAGGAACAGCACAACTCATCACAACAGTCTGGTCACCTGACTGACACAGGCAAAAATGCCATGGCAAATGAAATCTCTTTGTGGTTTCCATCAGGATGCAACAAAAAGTATCTGAGAGAAATATTTCTTGAGTTAGAATTGGAAAGAGAAAATAAGTGATTCCCTTTTCCAACTGCTTCAATRTAATAGAAATGACATAATATTCCCTAACACAGAGCAACAAGTTCAAATTTGTTTATATTTTGAATTATAAAGATTCAAAACATTTCATCTCATCCATYATATTCTATCCCAGTGATCATGTTAGCAGCTAGCTCAGAGATTGTAAGAAGTGATATATATTACCATATGAAACATGGTTACAACCGTACAGTTTGAATATCCCTTCCAAAGTGGACTCTATCAATTAATAACCCAGATCAGGTTTTTCTCCTAATGCTAAATCAATGAATTCAATTAAAAGATTATTTGTGTGTGTGTGAGTGTGAGTGTGAGAGTGTGTGTGTGTGGTTCACACTTTATGTTTCAAAAGGATATTTGAAATTTCTATTATAATGCACCTATCATTAACAGTCCTGGAAAAGATAAAGCGCACCTAGCAAGCCACAGCTATTTGTGTGAATGGAACCACTGTCTTCACTGGGCAGAGTTCAGCCTAGCCCTTAAGCATCAGAGCACAGTCTCACTGTCTCTGGTCTCACTTGAAGGATCTACTGTAAAACTGTGCCAGCAGCACAGTGTGTTCAAAGAGAAAGCTATCGCAATGATCTGATGGTTTTTAATGACTCCTGCAGTAAGAGAGTTGATCCTCAAATAGCAGCTTTTCCTCACACATACCTTAGATGTAAATGGAATAATATCTAGCATAAAAACATAACAGCATTATGAGATGTTTCTGATGTTTTAGCTTTGAGTTCTCTCTTTGTGTTTCCTGGATGAAGTTGTGAAGGAAAATGGTAATAAGAGTTCTGGTTGAGCAGTTTAATTACTTTTTAGACGAGTCCCCTGTAGTGATAACACTCCAGTTTCTTCTGTCATGAGACTTTCTTCTTGACAGGAGACTCATCTGGGGACTGAAGGAATCTGGAGGAGGAGGGGGAAAGAGGAAAATGAATCCTCCCAAGTAATCCTAAACCGAATAAGAACTGCAATGTGTCTGCTTTCTCTTCCAGTTTGTGTCACAGAAAACTTGCCTTTGTTTCAGTAGTGAAACACGCCAATTCAAATTGGTACTTATCATCTCTCTTGGCAAGTTGAACATCATCAGCAGTAATGTTTTTAATTGAAACTGATTCATACCATCCCAGCAGAGTTCCTGTGGAAGTCGGTCTTGCACTAGGGAGTGAGAAGGATGACCTCAATGAAACAAGGAACAAACCAATTACAGAGGTCAAACGGAACAACAAATCCATTGTAAACTAAATTCTTCCCAGTTAAAATATTTAATGCTCAGGCTCTGTCAGTACAACATATTCTGCATCTTATATTATATATTCCCCTCCTGCTGACCAGTGCCAGGGAYACCGCTGTGGTCTTTTGTCCTGACCTGGTAATACTGCTCTTGTCTTCTTAAAGACTGACCACTAGCAGAGCTTCATTGTTCTAATATCCTAAGTCAGACATGACTAAATTAGTTCTTCACTACTTTTAAAAAGTTCCCTTTGTTTTGTTTTGTAGTACTGTGAAGCAAAAACATCAAACTATTCCTTAAAAAAAAAAAATCAAACGAGACCTGCAGCTGAGGCAAGGACAAATTATTTCAATAGGCAAGGGATTGTTTGAGTCTGTATTTCTGTTTTGAAATTGCAGTCCTTTTGCTTTAGATCTTGACAAGCAGCCACACTATTTTCCAAAGGATTTGAACAGTCATACAATTACGCACACAGCCTGCATGTGTGCACACATCAGCCCCCCAGTGGTGATTTTCAGTTGGATATTTTATTCTTTGTACTTGTATTTTTTGAGTATGAATTAAAACAAATTCTTATTTTGTGCTTTGTTTTCAAAAGCTTGCCTACAGTTTTTCTTGGCTTTTGTCTTTCTCTTTTATCATTTGAGCAATGGGACATAAAATGAAGAAAAGAGAGATCAAGAAAATGATAGAAGGTTCAGAAAGAAAGATCCGTGATGGGAGAAAAAGGTTAATAAGATAAGTTGGCTGTTCAGTCTAAAGAAAAGAAGACTTAAGAAAAGTGTGATAGCTTTCTACAGATATGTGAAGGGACAAGGGAAATTATTCTCATTAGTCACCCAAGACAGAGTAATAAATTTGAGCTGTTGCAAGGAAAATGTAGGTTAAATAGTACGAAAATCTTTGAAACTATCAAAACAGATAAACAATGGAACAAACTGCCAAAGGATTTTAGGGAGTCACTGTCTCCAGAGGTATTCAAGGCGAAATAGTTATTCATCTGTTGGAGAAGATTTTGGACCAAGCAAATTAAAAGAAGTAACATGACACAGGAAGGATGAAATGGATAGATGACACAGCAAAGGTCCTTTCAGACTCAACTTATTAAAACCAGTTTTTGAAAGAATGTTAAACACAATAAGGCATGAAGAAGAGTGCATATAAAGTGGCAAAAAGAAAAATGGAGAGAAGACTTTTTAAAAGGTTATAATGTCTAATAGCGCAAGAATTTAAAAGCTTAAGTTTTATATACTAAAAAAGGCAAAAAAATAGTTCATAGCTGCCATTTAGCCTAACTCTTACCAACAGCTTCAAATACTTGAAAATTACATACATGGGTGATCTTTCTGCAGTCTATGGAGGAATGTGCAAACACACTGAATGTGATCCAGACCTTGCATAACCTTGCATCTCCCTCTTTTGATATGTGCATCCAGGTTGTTGATGGAGAGGGTAGAGTGTTATTAGATTATTATGGGAGGTATTATAATTATTGTCCAAAACCCAAATGAAATATTTTTTATTCTTCTTCATTTTGAGCCATAATTTGTTCTCCACATAGCAATATTAATTTCAGTAGAGGCACTTGAAAATGAAGATACCATGCATTATGAGGAAGAATGGCGCAATCTGGACTCCTATCATGTGTAATAACTATAACTATTTATTAACCATGAGGATCATTTATGACTTCATATTTCGCACTCCACTGAGAGAAAAGATTAACATACATTTCCTATACACTTTGGCTTGATAATGAAATTCCAGTCTGAAGTCATTATGAATAGTTACATTCATCCCATGAGAAATACCAAAAACGGACACATTGCTTACACCTGGTAATTTCTTCACTTTCATTTATGTAAAAAATATCAGTGTGGTTGTATTTGGGGACACATGCAACATTACTGCAGTCTACTTCCATGATGATCAAGATGAAGAGTGAGAAAGGTGCCGGATTGCTATTATGTGGACTTTGAGTGTGTGTCAGGTCTGTGGCCTTTGCTGGACCTCATTCATCGAGAAAAGCAAATGAGTGTTGTATTGTTGTACAGGTTAGAAGACGATTTTCTTCAGGATATGTATTTGCACATTTAAAAGAAGCCCAGATTCCAAGGCTCTTCATATAGCAAGTGCACGGCAAAGCTATGTCCAAGTAGCTGGTAATTTCATGCACATTTAAGACCTGAGAAGTGGTTGGGTTTACTTCCTTCTTAAATAATTTTAAAATAATTTTTTGCACTGCTTCTTTGGGTTTATGGTAACTTACTCTACGGTTTTCAGTCTGTCACAGCATCTTTCTGTTCTATGACTTTTCTAGTGGACTGTTCATAGTCCAGTAGATATGGTTGTAATGTCACAAAATTCATCTGCCTCCAACCTGGACTTTATCTAATAGTGTGGTGAACCAATTACAGTCTTTGTCCAAGGTAATTCTTAGCTAAATAGGTTTATATTTATGGACAGGACTGAGGAACAAGCAAACCAATGTATAGACCCTAGTTAGCTCCTTAACATCAGTACTTGCATAATATCTCAGACTATAGTATATTATTTCAGCTATTTTATATATTTTATCAATCATACCTCCTAACTTACTCTTTCTTTCTTTGACTCACTTCACAGTCTGTTGTGTCTCTTGATTCTTTCAGTCAAGGACTATGCTAATGTACTAATACCATAAAATCTTCAAATGCTAATAAACATGGTAAATGTGAAATAATTAACATTTGCATATTGGATATATGGATATTATTGAAATATTAATGAAGAAAAATCCAACCAACTGTTATCTATCATTTCTGTTTAGCCAAATACATCCACCTAAAAATAAATTCAGAAGTTAAATGGTTCCTCTGGCTAATTCTTTATGATTAATGTCTGTTTGGTTAATCAGATATTTTCCATACATGTGAGGACAGAAGAAGGTGTCAGTAAACCACAGTTGTTCAAAGTGCCATGACAATCTTATGCTGTCTTCTGTCTAAACTGTTCTGTGCTAGTATTAATGTGGAATTAAATAACACAAAAATTCTTTTTGGTTGCTGTGACTGTGTGCAAAGTATTGTTTTCATTTTGTTGCTTGATTAGTCCAAGACTTAAAATTTAAGGAGATGAAATAAAATTAAGGCTTTTCAAAGAGACTGAAGATTGTGATGTAGAAAGGTAACATATATTTTAAAGAGTGCTGTTCGTTATCAATTAGGCATCAGATTTTTTTCTTTTTTTGTTCCTTCTCTTTGGTCTGTCTTTTGCTCAAGCAGATTTCACAAAATCAAGTTTCAGTGCTATAAAATGGAGATTTTCCTGCAACAAGATCATTACTGCAGTATTATGGTTGATACCTGAAGGAGATAATACATTAATTTTTGGCTGTTAGGTTTTTCATATTATTAATAAAGGCAATTTATAAATATTTTTTCTAGAAAAGCATAACTGAAATATTTAATGCACTTCACGTGTTTGGAATTCAATCTCGTAAAAAAAATGCAATCAATTCCCACTTCCCACTAAAATAATGAAAATAAGACTTGAAGAGGGCCCTGTTAGAAGGCCACAGTGGCATACTTTTCAGCCAAGCACATTTATGACCAAATATGTTTTATATTTATATATATTCTTTTATATGTTTATCTAATTCTTAATACTTTTGCTCTGGGGCTTCTGGGTACACCCATTACCACAAAAGATTGGGAAAATTCAATTATTTGTGCTAACTGAGTCCATAGTAAATTCTCTCTTTTCTTTTTCTGTTTATGTAAACTATTCTCTAGACTCTAAAAAGCAGGCAAGTTTATTTTTTAGATTTAAATTCAAAGCTAATTTAAGAACTGTTTAATAACTCTAGTTATCTTTTATCTAATCTTATGTATCTGAAAATATACATAGCAGTCTTCTCAAAGAGTGAAGGTGATACAAAACCTCAAAGACAGGTGTAATGAACCAAGGACCTTCTAGACCGTAATTTACATAGCCAAATCCTTTCCTCTCAACCTTAAATCCTTAAAACACAATTTATTTAATCCCTGCTGTAGTCAAACACACCGAGCGTGTGTAACAATACATCAAAATCATTAGCACAAAACCTTAAAATAGTGTCTTGAATTTGTATAAAACAGCCAAATCCTTTGAGAATTTAGGTGTCACATCCAGATTTTCGAAGGAAACACTGTTTTAAAAGTTTGTACCAAAATGGTATTGCTGGTTCTGTTGCCCAAGGACTATAACCTAATGTGCTTTCAGCAATAATTTTTCAATAATAAGAAGGGGATGGTAGAAAACTCCCAGAGGTTATACTGGAGAATACTGCTTTTCATCTCTAAGATGCTGGCCACACTGTAGTTGTAGATGTGAGTTACACTTCCATATTCAAGGTAATGAACACTTTATAGTATATTCAAATTACCCCAGTTGCAGGTTACATTGTAGCTGCAGATCCAGCGCTGCTCAGGGTCTGGGGTGGTTTACTGCGCCTCTCCAGACCTGGCTCAGCCTTTGAGAGACAATAGGCACACTTCTATTTTTAACTGGAAGTGAGTTGTGTAAGAGTGCTTAATCTGCAATGTAAAATAGGAAAGGTTGTTAGATCAAATTTAGCTGAAAGGTCTGCTGATGGTTTAATTGCCTGAATGAATGGAGTGAAATGAAATGGAATTAAATTCTTCAAGTCCAAATCTTGAGGAAGATTGTCCATCTACAAGCCCATATTCATATGAATGAATCACTTGGTTGTGGAGTGGGATAATATACAACATGCTTTGTATGCTGATCCCTGAAGCTAATTTATTCATGTTACAAATTGGAGGCTCCTGCTCTGTTACTCGACCTATGCTCTGAGTTTCTGTCTCAAGGATAGTAATTTTTTTACTATGGTAAAACTTTTCAAAACACTTTACTATCTCTATCAGATAACACTATAGCACAGAAGACCCTAAACCCCAAAACTTTAGGCTCTTGAGCTGTTTTCCTGTCATCTTTGAAAATGGATTTGGAAGTCTGATTTTTACTGAGATCCTTTGGTAGGTGTTTCTTCTGCGCCCTATCCAGTTTGTCCACTTAGAATAATGAGTTTTTAAAGTTACCTCTGAATTTAACATTTTGTCCAAGAAAGGTTCTGAGAGTAGTTTTATTGTAGTAGTTACTGTAATTCAGCCCCAGTGAAAGGGGTACCATGTGGTAAATGTCTACACTCCATAATGATTCAGTAACAATGAATCTGCATCTAAACTGGATTGGTGATCCAGGCAATCTAAAGAAATTTTCAGAGGAATTTTGCATGCTGGGAAGGTTTACAGCTTCTTCCTTTACCTATTTTTTTTTTCTGAAAGTTGAGACTGTTTCATCATTGTGTTATTCTAATTTTATGTTGTCATAAGCTCATTTTCTGTAATAGAATTTCCCTGATATAAAGCAGGAATGATACAGTAGTGAAGCAAAGGCTACGTTTTTAAACCAGCGCAGTCAAAAACACCAACCCTGATATATTTTTTCAGTGATAAATTGTAGCTTCCAGTTCCAGTCGAAAGGAGGTATGTGCTGGCGCACTAAGCATTATGTTAGCCATACTATTAGGGAAAGATATTTTTCTCCTCTGGTTGAATCTGAGCTGTTATGTGACAGTAATGCAAGATTCAGTGCAGCAGAATGGGCAACAGCTGCTGCAACTGTGACTAGAGCTGCTCCTTGTGATTCTGCATTGTGTGAGAAGGAACCCGTGTTTGTTTCAATCGAATGACAGTTGCATGTGAATTGAATAAAGAGCCTTGGGGAAAAAGAAAAAGCTGATACCTCATAAGTTCTCTTTCCTTTTTTAAAATATATTTCCTTTTGGCACAAAGGATTGTTCCACCTCCTACTGCACCAATCTTCTGTTTCAAGAGTAATTTAACCTACAGCTTGGACAGTGAAGAGATTGAAATTGCTGCTTCCCAGGAGCGTACGGCAACTGTCAGGTTAGCACTTAGTGGGTACCTACCTAGTAAGTAGGCAACAGTATGATTTTCTAGATATTTGTGCCAAACCAAGGCACTTCACRTTTGAAATTATAAATGCTAAGAAGTCTTTCATAAGGATTAGGAACATGCTCCATGAATTTAAGTTGTTCTTGAAGTTGTTGGATCACAACTTTTGATTTGACAACTTCAAGACAGCCCAAAGCTCTTATTTCAGAATCTGCTTCTAACTTTACCCCTTCTGTGTGATAGCTGGAGTTGTCTAACAGCTTAGCTCTGTGAGAGAGTATTCCTTGCTTATAGATGTGTCTTTTGTCTGTTTGCAGATTTCTGGAGAAAAGGGAAAAGAATGAGTTTAACAGAGAGGAAATGTGGTCTGACTTGCTTTTAGCAAGTGCAGTGACCAAGACATTTTTCATTTTCCTGTCTCTAAAAGTAATTAAGTGACAAACATAGAGGTACCACTTCACAGGACCCAGAGCTCAGGTTACTGATGCTGAGATAGGAAAAAAAAAATTCCCTTTTTTTGAAAAGTTTATAAACATTTGCATCTTGCATCATATGGACTAATTAGAAAATTATATATGCAGGTACTATTCAGATGGACTGGCATTCCCTCATTTATGGAAAGGCAAGTGAATTCTGCTTTTAAGAAAACACAGTATTTTCCTAGTTTCATGTGGCAGCCACTCAACTCACTTCATTTCTTTGCAAAATACAAACTTCAGCATTTCATTTTTTATCTTTTATCATTAAACTCCTACAGCTTGAAAATGATTTTCCCCCTAGAAAATGCAAATCTATTCCTTTGTAGTGAAAACCATATTATACATGCAGCATGTAACTTTCAAAACTTTAGTTAGAAGCAGCAAAGCAAGCTGTCAGACATTTCAGTAATTGAATTTCCTTGAGAACTGCCTTGGTTTGTCAGCTCTGACTTTGCTGTCAAAAGAAAAGAAAATAGCCAGGGAATTAATCTAAGATAACACAGAGGGTATTTTGATAATACCAAGACACAAACATTTAGTGTTTTCTCTGGCAGCGTTTTGAGGTAGGGTTCCCCACCCTAATCCAGGCAGGTTCATTCTAGCCTTGAGCCATTATTATCTCGTGCAGAGTTCTGAGAATTAACTAATGACCTATCAAACTGCAGTACCAGGGTTCCTTTCTTCCTGTATTAAGATGCAAATATCATTGCTTAAAAGGCCCAATATACCCTTTGTCAATTACTTCATAAGTGCAATTCATCTTTTACTGCTTCCGCACTTGGATTGCTTGTAAAATGTTTAGTGGTTAATTAGCCTGGAAGGAAGTCCAACTTATGAAAAACCAAGCAGTGGGAAAAAATAGCCATAAAATTAATGGCTTACTCTCTGGTCCTTGTTTTATGGGAAAATGTTAATCAGACTGTGTTGGAACTGTACCTTTGACTAGCACTCAGCCTCCTTTATAATCAGCTTCAGAAGTATTCCTTTCTGGGTTTTCCCCTTTGGCCTGTGCTTTCCTCCAAAGGACTTGAATGTATTAGGAAGAGATTGACAGCTCTCCTAACAATTTCAACCATTGCTCTAGCTGAAGGGAAACATGGGGCTAGTCACTTCTACTCTATGGGAACCCACTTGGAGACACACTTAAGGTATAAATCTGTTATCCAAAAAATGAAACTAATAAAATACATACTGCTGTAGGTAAAAGAAAATAGCCAATATTTGAGCTGTGAGACCTTCATTAGAAAATGGATAAAACTGGAAAAGGAGAGAATTGTATAGGGAGCAAATTACTGTATTTACAGCTAGCTCTTTATACCTGCAGAGAAGATTTCAATATAATCAGGTCCCAGGGACAATTTAACCACTGAACATTTTGGGTCAGTCATAAGGATGCTTAGCGGGGAAAAAAAAGTTATGCTCTCTCAGTGGTGAAATGGATAAAATATTTATGCAAGTTTTCCACATAATACAGAAATTGGTCTGCAATACTTGCACAGAAAAAAATAGGGCTTTGTTTTGGGTTTTTTTTTTTTTTCTTTTTGCAAGAAATTTGCCCTTCATTTTAGAGCAGGTCACAAACAGGACATCACTTTTTAATGCACTGTAAATACTGTATATCGTGACACTGTTGGTTAACCACACGTGTTGGGTCTTATACTGCACTGCAAGTAAGTAGACCTAGCATTTCAGTGTTATAACTTAATTGAATCAAAACTTAAAACATGCCAGCTATTATATTAAGCCTGTCTAACCCCTGTCTTTTTTTTGTCCAGAGACCTGGAGTGGCAATTGTTTTCCTTTCAGAAAATAAGTGTGATCGTGTAACTTTCCACGTATACTTTGCTCATAATCATAATTCCGGGTGGTTTTCCTTGAGCATGTAACAGAAAAATATTTCATTTTGAACACTGCTGCATCTGTCTTTGATAAAATGTATAGATGCTCATGAGCCTCATACAACAATACCCTATAACAGCTCACTGGCTTTTCAGTTTCTCTTAGAAAAGGTATGCATGTGGCTGAGAATATCAATTTTATCTTCAGTAAAAATCCAGTGCTCTGGGTGCTTGTAAACATCCTTGAAAGAGAAGTTCCTCTTTAAGAATTTGGTCCTCATTAGGCTGACTACATAATGACATCCAAGTCCCTCAGTGATATCCTAGAGCCCATGTGGGCTCCAGCTGTTGTTCCACAATGACACGAGTCTCACGTAAGTCCTCTGTCATATCGGTCACGCACACAGAAAATCAGGGTAGCCCAAGTGACACCAGACTGAATGTGAAGTTCAGGCAACTGATCTTATGTGTCAGAGGAAGACACCCCAGTGTCATGGTCTTTACTAGCACATTTTCCCTGCAAAATATGATAGGATACTTAAACCAACACTGATATACCATACAATTTATTGTGTTCGCAAGCAGTTCAACAGCTCAACTGGTGGTCAGTTAGTTCTTGAAGGATTTTTCCTCAGACCTGCAGAGGTCTCCTGATGGGGTGGCACTATCACCCTAATATCACTGTAAGAATGAATTTGTTCTGCTTGTCCCTGTCCCTGGGCTCCTCTGTTTCAATGTTTGGACCTTGTTAAACTGGATCATCTTTCTCACTCATTGTTCTGCAATGTCTGTATCAGGTGACAAATTCATATACGAACTTGTGACATGACTGCTGTTTATGGCCATCATTTTTCATCTAATGACTTCAACACTATTTTCTTACAGCGGTAGCAGCTCCCGAAAAATTATGTCTTTGCTTATTGTATCTATAACTTGATGCATTAGGAAGATCAAGTGATTCTGACATTGGCTTCTTACATTGCCAGAATCCTTTTTTCCATTTTTCCATTTAATAAAATGCTTGCAGGTACAAAATCATATCCAGCTGATGCTCCTTGTGTATGTAACAGCAATAGAGGTGTATCAGACAAAGGCTGTCCAGCTCTTTCTTTCAGGGACAGTGCTATTTTTAAACTATTTCTTTCCAAGCTGCTGAACAGAGATGATGGGAACTAGCTGCTCCATGTCTAAACTATACTTAACTGTAAATGACTTAAGCTCATTCCCTTAAGGAGGACCTACTGTCATACATTACTCTGTAAATTATAATGTCTAGAAAAAAGAGGATATATGCATCATCAATTCAGGTCTTATCTGTTCCTGTAAAACTGTCCACAGAAAGTGAGACAAAAGGGCTGGAACAGGATGCAACTTTGAAGAAAAAAGGTATAAACTAAACTACACTTTCAAATAGTGCTTTTTACGGTGATATCAGCAGGAGTTTTTTTCTTGATGTGGCCTATATTTTTGCATATGTGACAACTCCTAAAATCTTTCATTATGTGACTGTTCATTCAGGGTAACACAACACATAAGTGAATCTCACCTTAGGGTTTTTTTTTTTACAGTCCCTAAAAGACCTCCACATATCTTTTTTTCTTAGCTCCTCATGCCAGAATACTTAAAGAGTCATCATCCTGGTTTTTTATATCTGATTTCATACTTAATTTTTCTCATGTAATCATTAGCAGTGATAGGGAATACCGTGTCAGAGGCACCTGTGCTTAATTACTGTCTGCAGGGTCTCAGTTTCAGAAATAGCTCTGTTAGCCACAGTTTCTTCCTTTTTTTTTCCAACTCCAAACAGAATTATTTGGTTTATTAGGGGGCTTTGGGTGGGGTTTTTTTTCTGTTTTGCTTTGAGGGGGGTATTTTTTTTTTTAAGTCAAGATGTGTATTTCAGGATGGAGTTGATTTTTCTATGCTTTTTCTTTAGTGTATTAGATATCAGTGTTTGGAAATCCAGTGTCAATTTAGAAATCATATTTTTTTAGCTAAAAAGAATCCCACTTTACTGCTTACAGAGCATTTGTCAGGCCAGTTTTGAAAATGACAATAAATGGCTTTCGTTCAAGTTTTTTGATTGCTGACTTATAAAGACAAGACTTTTTTTGCTTTTTAATGCCTAAAATGCTTGCATTAAATTTACATTGTTAGCATCCTACAATCAAATTTGAGGAGAAAGCAGAGCTGTGCATTGCCAAAAATTGCTCTCTTCTCAGTGCCCTTTTTTTTTCAGCCATGCAATGAAGTGCTGTTGGAACTTGCATGAGTTGTCTTCCACGATTGTGAAGACCCAATCTCTGGTGGAGCTTTCAACTCCTTGTTTTCGCTGAAGCATCCTCTTAGAGGGTGTTTAAATGACAGCCAAAGGTTTGACAACAGCTCAGGTAGACGTCCCTAATCAGCTGGTGCTGCTAACAGGGCAGCTGCCACAGCATGGAGCTCAGTGTGGCCGGCTGCCAGGCGATCTGCTCGGCTTCTCGGACTAATGTGAGCTGTATTTAGGTTTCACACAGCACTATATCACCCAGAGTGAAAATGTCAGCTGACAGACCTGGCTATAATTAATGGAAATTCAAATTCCGTCACTGAAATAATGTTGTCCGACCAGAAGTAAGAAAAATCCACCTTGCAGTTAGTGGTGTGCATAAATGAATCTTCAATGAATAAAGAGCATTTAATTACCATGCCCATGCACAAAACTTTCTAAGATGCCCTACTGAGTTCCTTTGTAGTTGACTGCAATATTTGCTTTGAAAGATGAAAACCTGCAGATTTCCCAGTATATTCTAATATTCCAGTATGTCAGTGGAATTAACTAGACTACATTTCAATATTTTTGTGTCCCTTTTATTACATATTTTTGTGTCTGAGACTCATCAGTTTTGTAGGTAGTCTCAGAAAATTTCAACATGTAAGGTAATTTTTAACGTGTATATATTTAATACTGTAAAAGATTTTTAAAAATAAAATAATTTTCATTTTATCTCCTTAGGAAGGATACATCTACAAGGAAATATCTACAATAGTCATGCGACAAAATGGCATGGTCAATTAGAGTTTTACAAGTCTGTTCAACAGAACATCTAGACAGATAGATCTTGGAAGTAGTTGCAGAAATAAGTTAAAAAAAAACCCAAACAAAATTACAAACTTTAAAACATTCACTTCCTTGCCTTTCTAACTGTCTTAGTTCCTTAGTCCACATTTTTCTTGTACCACAACATAACAGGCTACCAGAAACTTGGCTTGCTGGGGTTTTTTTTTTGCACTTAGACATTTAAGTGCTCTGTGAAGTTTTTATTATCACCTTAAGAAAATTTTGCTGGTTAAAAGCTTTCATATTATTTCTCAAAAGATTCTCTAATGCTAAGGCTTTGTAGGTTAGCCCCTTTTAGAGAACAGTCCCTAACTTTTCATAACAATGTTTAGGTATGATATACCTCTGTAATTAAGTTTGTTTTGTTTTACATGAAATATAGTCTTCCTGTGAATTTCTGTTGTTAAAACACTCCTCATAATAATTATGTGATATAGTATACTTTTTCATTATGTTATTTCTTTTGTTCATATTTTCCTGATTGAAAGAAACAGGCACAAAAGAATTAAAACTTAATTTACTTTAATGGAAAGGAAACACTGTTTTTCATGGTTTTTTGTTTCAGTTCTATTGCTAATATGTAAAATTTTGCAATCTGCAATGTGACTCTCAATGAATAGTATAAATTGCAGAGCTTTTAGGGTTTAGGCCTACAAAGAAGTATAGGCCTTTTTCTGAAATTCCTAGATTCATCCTGAGAATCTTTCTTGACCAAACTCAGAGTATTAAGCTGATTTTTATTTTAGTTCTTTCTCAGGATGAGTTTAAGCCATGTGTATATTACTAGGTTGGCTACTCCATCCTCTACTTTCCACTGAACTCTTAGATGAACACAATCTGGTCCTTTTGATTGATTTCAGTTGTGTTTCTGAAGTTGTTCCATCAACTCTTTTTGATCCCTTTATCTCTGTAGTGGTTTTACTCTCATTACCTGTAAAGACTAATCTGACGATAGTAATGTCCTCTTTGGTACAGACCCATGCCAATAAATCATTTACTTTTCCTACAGACTTTTGATCCTCTTTGATTGTGCTCTGGTGGTCTAAAAGACTCAGAGTCTGGCTTATGGGATTTGTTTGATATATTAGAAGAGTTTTTGATATGTTTGGTCTGTTTGTTCTTAAATCTTCCCAAGTTTTTTTAAACTCATGTGTCAAGCACTGTGTTTCAGAGATGCTATAAAGGAAGGGATCAAATATACAGGTAACATATTACCTAGTAATAAGGCAGCTCATCTCCCCTCTTTTACATTTCAGTATTTACTCAAAGTTCTCTCTGTTTCCATTTTCTTTTATCTTTGTACCCCCAGGAACAGATGTACATCCACAACTATTTCAGATGACAGGAGAAATTGTTGTTTCCTCACTACTAGGGAAATTGTTTAGAAAGAAGGAAAGTCTTACCAGAGGAAAGCTAAAATACTGATCTGGGTAAAACATGGAGTTTTGTGATGGGACAATGCCTCTTGTAATGAAATTGCAATAGGAATACCTGCAGATGAATATGGACTAATTCTTTCTTAGGAAATGAATATGGACTAGTTCTTTCCTGGGAAAGACACAATATTCTATTCCAAATGCAGTCTTTTCAGTTTAAGTAAACACAGAAAATAAAGAAAATCCTTTGGAAGCAAAAGTTCTGGAAGTATTATCTAAAAATCTGTAAGGGTAGAGATGGAGCAAAATGGAGATATTACTCTTTAACCACAGACTGCAGTGAGGGGCTGCAGAGGCAGCATGTTTGCTCTGCATCCTTGCTTCCAAGACAGAGGGGAAGGAAACATTCCGTGTGAGGACAGAATAAAATAGTCACTCCATGCTACAGAAAGTGAACCTGATGAGGAAAAGTGGTTTTGAATCACATCCCCTTTGGTAGGAATCCCTCATAGAAGGTTTGAAGCTAATACCTTTGTCTAATGTATGTTCTAAAATATTAATTGGCTGCTATGTAATATTGAGTAAGGTAAGTAGGTTTTAATCACTGTGTAAGTAATTTTATTCTCTTGTAAAAAAATAACAAAATATTTTTTTACTTATTTGATTTTAAGCAAAGCAGAGAACTGAATTTCTGTTTTAGTATAAATATTGGAGAGAAAACAGTGCAGGTCTGCATCATGTAGACAATATGTTACGCCTTTAAACCGGAGATTTTAGACTGGAATAGATATAAAGGTGTTATGCCCATATATATGAGGAACAAACAATATTTTAAATGTAGAATAGATGTAAATGTATGTGATAAATGAATCTCTGCAAAAAAGGCAAATAATTATCTATTAGTAACACCTTCAGATAAATTGCAAGCAGATAAAGAATTTTGAAAAAAATTACAAAAAAATCCCTTAACTTCAAGGCACTTGTTAAGAAACGAGAAGGAAAAGAATGGCTAGGGGAGTTTTAAAAAAATCCCAKCAAATCAACCAAAAAACAAACACAAACCCTCAAACCTTCAACACTGTCATGACACAGTAAAAGAGGAAATAAATGTTTCATTCTACTGAAGTGGGGAACCTCAGCTGAGGTAAATGACCATAGCTYATTTTCAATGAAGCTATGCTCATTTCTATCAGAGGAAGCTTGGTCTCACAGGCTTACAAAAAATAATTTCTGGGGAAAYGTGAGTTAAAAAAATACATTTCAATAATAAACTTTTAAATAATAACACCTTTGTTTCTGATGTTGCTCTCAGTTGATGTTTTGTTGAATACTTCATGGTCGATATGGTAAAATGATTGCACTTTTTTGTAAAAGTAATTTAAGTATCAGGGTGAGCTAAATCCTCCACAAATACTTTGCTTTCCAAAATTCAGYGAATGTTCTGTTCATTTTAACTCTTTCCATAGTTCATAAATAGACAACTTCTTTCTCTCTTCCATAAACTAAGAAATCCATCCCCCCTGCCTTCATTTTGGGAATAATTTTGGTCTCTGACTCCAAGAGAACTTTATCTCTAGTTGGTTTTCAGTAAATATGTGACTTTTGTTTTACAAAAAGAAAAAAAAAAGAACGTTTCTTAAACAGGCATTTTCTTTTGAATAATGCMATTTTCAATCAAGCAGATCTGATGAATTTTATTCCACTGATAGACACTGCAGTATTCAAAAAAGTATCAGTGAAGTGCTCATATTTATACCTCTGACAATTTTTTTTCCCAATTTTGTTTAAACTTTATCTAAAAATATATGTATGTTTTGAAAATCTCTGATCAAATTGAGTAACCATTACTGCCACTTAAATCTTCAGGTTTTGAACATCTGTCATGCCCTCATGCCAAATAGATTTGTTGTAAGTTCAGTTTGTGTGTGTGTGTTTACAGCAATGGGGAGGAATGGCATTTGTTCCTCATTTGTTGTATGCTTCATCTGACCCCAGCCACTACATAGCTGAATATTAAGAAACAGTGGYTGGGTTTTTTAGCTTTAGAAATATACTTGACAGCAAGAGAAGCCCTGTCTTGGGGAATGAAATTAATATGTTATACAGTGTATTCTTAACTCAGGTGCTGGCAAAAGGAAATGTCTGGTCATACTGCAAGATTGGTCTGTTTCACTAGAAATATRCTTTGAGGAAATTGAGGTATTATTGTTACTATTATTATTATTATTTTGTGTCCAGATTTCTTGATGCCAACATTTTCTGTGTGGGGAGCAGTTGAACCTCTACCCTTCCAAGCTGGAGTTATTGTCAGGCTACGTATTGTATTTTCTTCAATCATGTTATACTTCAGGAAATTGCTCAGTTGATGTATGTAGTCAAAATCAAATTAATTAGTGCAGTTTTGATACATATAAAATACAATAATGTAATTATGATATTGCATACTCTTCTGCAAAAAAATAGATCAAATTTTCTACAGTGGTACATAAGACGTAATAATTCGCGATAATGGGATATAATCTATATATTCCAGTGAAGCAGATAACATTACAGCCATTTGCGTGAGAGGCATTTTGTAAACCGTACTGTGGCAGTGTCTCACAGATAATACATAATGTTGGAATTACCAAGTGGTAATAACTAGCATTCCCCGTGAAATTTCACAGGAACAAAATGTAAAACAAGTGCACAAGACCCTGCGTCTGAACCTGCTAGAGTACATTTTGTTGCCTAGTTTCRTAAGGAGCACCTGTGTTTAAGAAAACAATGGAAAAAATGGAAACCAAATGAATGATCAGTAWACAGTAACGTGAAAAGAATTTAGCTAAATATAAACATTGCTTTCACAAGTTCTATGACTTTTCCTTAAAGTCAACCCAGAGCACTGATTCAATATTTTTTTTCTTTGTCCAGTTAGTCTTTTTTTTAACACAGAAACATAGAGTGGGATGTTTTTAAAGCCCAAAACAATGATTTCTCAGATGTATATTCATTCTGCGCAAATTTCAGTCACAAATTTCAGCCGAGATGCTGAAGTCATTTGGGATCCTAATGAAGAGCAAGTATTCCCTGCTTAACCTTGCCAGATGCAAAAATTTCTGRTTTTCGCATTACTGGCAAGAAATCYTCAGCAAAATAAACCCCRGGGACTCAACTACCATGCTCAAAATAAATCATAATTACAAGTGTACTTTGTTTTTCATAGTCTAGACCTCAAGGATAAGGGGAACATTTCTTTCTCTTTTACTGTAGCTGCATTGGCGCATTGCATTTGTAGATTTTTGTCGGTAACTTTGATGTAGGCTGGCTAAGCAGACCAATGTCAATCATTTTGAGCAGTTTCATTTGGTGATGCCTCTTTGAAAAACTTTTTATACACGTTTCTGGAACAGGTACCTTTACTTTTTGCTTCTCAAAAGGTTTTTTTTTGACAAAGGAAGAAGAGGATAAGGAGATAGAGAAAGAAATGAGGTCTGTCTATGTTATAAAATATTTGTACATMTCTAATTTGGTATCCAAGTAGAAAACAGGTTGCCTATACTGAGATGTTTAATATTCAGTGTTAAAGTGAATGTATCTCATTTAGTTCGCTTATTGAGCCCCACTTCTCACGCAGGGTACAAGATTTTCATTTTTTTCATAGCATCACAAGCCCACAGAGACRGATAGAAAAATCCCATTGTCTTCTATGAATCTTGGATCAGGTCTTAAGTAGGTAGTTCTGCTGGCCCTGGAAAGATGGTTATTTTCACATGACTTGGTGCAACGTTCTCTGAGAGAATGTGCACAAATATTTTGGAAAAACTCTCCCATTCTTGATTGACTCCTGAATAATATKGGAAACACAGTCTATTACAAGAGCTTCTTCACTGCCTGAGCATAAAAATGGAGTGAACAATCTAGAAATAATTTTTGATTCAATGATATTTGTGACTTTAAAAAATGTAGTTACAGAAATTGCTTTATGGGAAAAAACAACGTTTAGGAAGAACATAACTGATGAGAAAACAAATTAGGTGAGTACAATAATCTACACATTAGAAGCATCTTGAGAAGGTGTTGTGTGTGATGTTTAGGTGAATAGGCTATGAAGACAGCATAAAAAAAGGAAAAAACATCAGCTCAATAGAGAAAATACAGATTTCAGGATTTTGGTTGACAGGCTAACAGTCTTGGGGATTTAAACAGCCATATCTACCTTTAAAATCTAAGACTTATGAAGACCTTTTTTCTATCAAAACATATAATATTCAAAATGAGAATTTCAGTGGAACATCCTAGGTAAAAATGTGAAAGTTCTTTCTAATTTCAAATTTCTAATTTCTGATCACCTGCAAGAATTGCATCTTTTTATTCCAGTTTTCACTGATATAGGACTTGAACTTGTTTCTTATTTGTGCTGGGGACTTGAATGTTTGTGCATTCCTGGAGTTAGTAGGAAAGGCATGTTTTCTTTCCTCTGAATTGCAGCCAGATTTTGCACTATGGGGTTCATGAGATTTTTTGTTTATGAATGGCACGCCAGTGACACATTAAGGAGCAGCTGCTGAAGCAAGTGTAGATGTAATATACCCTACTGACTGGGGCATAGCTGAGAAAATAGTTCAACCGGTAAATCCTGCAGAATCCAAGCATAGAAGAGTGACTCGATCCAATTTTTCCTTTCACTATTTTATCTTTTAAATTATATGTGAGAGCAGAGTCTGTCACAGACTACCAGTGTGCTGCAGAGAACTCAGGACTTAAGAACTCAGCAGAAAATAAAACAAATACAGGAGCAATTAATAGAGCCAAGGATAGCAACAACCCCAAGCAAATGGTTTACTCTTGTTTAATTGGCTAATAGTTTAATTGGTTAATATTTTAAAGCATTGCACATAGTGGTATCCATGTCTGCTAGTGATGTGGTAAAATCAGTAATCATCTGAAAGGACAAAATTTTTCATTCACTTAATTTAATGAATGCCCACTCATTCATTCTACAAAGGAGCAAAAATTTTCAGGGACGTTGTAAAAGACTAAATATATAATCTATACTTTAAAGGGGATATTTAAGCAAAAGGGTTCAAAATGGACAACAGACAAACATATTTTTGTTTAATGTTTTTCCCAAAGATAATAACTGTGCACACATAATAACTTCACCAAAACTTACATTACCAATGTCTTTTTGTAATATAAGTGGAGGCTAACAATACCAAGAATCTTTGAAATACATTCTGAATTTGACTGTTGTTTTTTCTGAAAACAGGGCCTCTTTAAACTTGGAGTGTAAAGGTGTGGGAGGCTGGGAGGACAGATAGGTTACTATTCTTCTTGGAGTCAATTTCATAAACTCAGGTTCCTTATGGTTGGCTCAACAATAATAAAAGTGACATATGAATCATTCAGAATCTCAATTCTTGTAATCATCTTCACAGCCTAGATCCAGAAGAATTTCCATCATATATCCAGGGATAAAGAACCAASAAGTTCAAACATACAGTGGTCTTAAGGCAAAAGATCTACCCTTTGATGATGTTTTACCTCCAGGATGAAGGGAAAACTTTTAATACCAGGGACACTAGAAAATACTTCCTGCATGGACAGAAAAGTGATTTGGTTTCAGTCAATAAAAAAATAATTGCTATGTATCAACATGGCAAAAATGAAAAGGAGACATAATAGAAGGCTTTATTGGAGGTAGATAAGAGCATCTGAATTACTTGTGGCATTTACCATCTAATATAAATAGTGTCTCAGGAAGAGAGGAGAGACTTAGGTAATACCAATAAACCCAGAAAATTCATATTGTCATTTACATATGCTCATACTCTTGCAATGCTAACACAACTGTAAAAAAAAAATGCGTATGGGCAAGCTTTCCAAGAATTAGCACTTATTTCCATAATTAAAAATGTTTTTTTTTTCTTTCATCATTTTGCACCATTACTTGCATTAGTTTTTCTAGAAGTCTTTCATCTTCTTCAGTTGTATTCATGTGTTGCTGACTTCAACAGYAAGGCACTTGAAAATAATATCCTATGGTGACACAAACTTATTTCTCTTAATATCCCAGTCAATAAGAAGTTGCTGGGAACACAACTCAGTGATTAATAGCACTCTGTCTATAGAGGTTTCAACTGTTCATAACACTAATGTAATGGAGTATCATAATGCCCGGTTTYGTGGTGCGATAGTAACCATCACAACAGGCATTTCATTACCTTTTTGAACTTTTGCTCATTTGAGAATGAAAGATTGCATGACCAACATGTACTTCCTTGAAAAGTATAATATTCACCTACAAACACATTCTTCTWAAAAGTCATTGAAATGAGTTGGAGCTGTTGCTCTTCTAGAAGAAAATACACAGTTAGAATCCAAGAGGAATATTTTTCCAAGCTGAATCTTGCTTGTGACCAGGATTGTACGGACAGAACTGCTTAATATGTTAGAAAATATAKAAAATAGTTTTTCATACTGGCAGTTTGGGATTATTCATTTCATTATTCATATACAAATACATGAGAAGCCACTTCAAATGGGACTGAAATCTAAGGCCAAGCCAAATACAGGTCTTTTAAACTTCAAAAGTGTATCTGAGTTATCCATAGTGAAAAATTGGAAAGAAAAATGTAATTGTTTACAAAACTTGCTTTCATAACATTTTTTTTATAAAGATTATTTTCACTCCTGCAAAATCAGTTTACTAGAAACTTTGGGATATGGTCCTCATGGTTTGCGCAAACCTTCAACAATAACTCAAAATTGTTCAAAATAAAAAGCTGTTGAACCTTTCTTAAAGTTTTAGCAGGCTGTCAATATCTGCAGAGTTGTATTTATGTGCCTTTTCACTTTGAACTGTATCAGTGGTATTCCTTGCTTCACAGTGAAAGATAAATTGTAGTACAATCCACTGAGGGAAAAATAATCATARAGACCTAATAAGAGAAAGGGAACGATTTCTGAGATGGGAAAAGGTACACAAAAACTTTTGGTAACATATTTTGCTACCTGAAGATCATATGTGGGTGTTCCAGACTCTCCTGCACAAGGATAGATATTGCTRTGCTATGACAGCACCACATTATCTACAATATGTACCTCATCGATGGAGTATGAAAAGCTGAAGTATTTCTTAAATTGTAGAGTCCTTTTGATGACCAGACTGTAAATCAAGTACCAAGATTTTTTACTCAATCTATGGCGTGTGCATCCAACAGAGCCAAACATGTTCAGGGGTTTTTTTTCTACTTAATTCCTGTTAGTTAGATGATTTAACTAAGAATTCATTCCACAGTTTCAGATGTATCCTTAAGATTTTCTGATGCTACTGTATATTACTGAAGAGCATATGATAACTCTGTCTTTCATGGGCAGTTTTACCATAGTTAAAATAGTCTTTTATCAGTAATGATATGTGTCTGACTCTTCTCATTTGGGATTTTCCTTTGTTTTTGACATATAAGAATTATTATAGTTGTAATGAAATTGACATATAGGAAGTATTAGCAGAAAACCTATTTTAAAAGGATAATTAAAACTTTTATGCACAGTAATTAATTTTACTGCTGGATCTCAGAAGGCTTAAAGTGTTTCCTCTTCTCTGACACCTTTCATTATGTGCACATCAAAAATATTGTACCCTTATCTTCTCTTCCATTTTCAGAAAGGCAGTATAATATGAATACAATAGTCAGATGATGCAGAGTGGCTGGTTTCCTAGGGCTCCTGCAGACAAATAGCAAATGTAATATAAATTTAAGACCATTTCACATCCTTGACAATCCCTAAAGAAACATACCTGACAAACAAGCCCATCGTATCTGCGTGACAGTCTTACCTTTGCCCCTTCAAATGCCCCCACATCCAAGACTGAATTTAATTTAATGTGGATTGTATTTCAATTTTTTTTACACAATCCATGAAAGCCATAAAGTCAGTATTATCGTTGTTCTGTTCAAACCTGCTCTGGGTGCTATACCAGGGAATTAAAGTTTAAAAAATCTCAAGGTGTAATTTCTTCCTTCTTCATAAAAAGACACCACCTTCATACTCTGCTGCTATTAAGTCTTGTGGAATTTTGCATCTCTTGACACTAGCAAACTATATGTAATATGTGATTAGGATGTAACAGTAAGAGACAAGCTGTGTTTCAGACTGATATGTCCCTATTTATTGTTCCTTGCCTTTCACTTCATGCCAATATTTGCCACAGTCTTATAGTACCTACCCACATGCCCYCCCGTTTCCTTTAACGTGCATATGGTGTGAGACATCTATCCTTTTTATTTAGAGTACTGTGAATTATTCTTAACTGTGTTACAGATTCCAGAAGTGATTAATTTATATTAAAATGAGCAATGTGCTGTGGGTAAACAGGGACTTTGTGCAGAATTCACCAAAACATTTTCTGTGAATTTTACATATATATATATATATATATATATATATACACACCCACACAGTATATGAGTGTATTTCAAAGCTTCTCTTTCTAGTTGTCAATGCAAATAATGCTTAGTTTAGAAGTGACTTTAAAATGCTAAAACATTGGTTTTGTTTGCCTACATGAAGCAGATTTGTGTAGCAGCTGGCTTATGTTATAAAGCAGACCATAGATCATATTGAGTGCAACTAGCAGTAATTGGAAAACTTGGCAGGTTGATCAGAAAGGCTAAAAACTAAGTGGGCAATGGGATTGACCTTCTTTTATAAGTCAACACCAAAACACTCTGCTGAGTTAGTGCTGAGAAATCTGTTGACCTTATCCTTTTTCTATGTAGGATTTTCTTCTCTGGGACTGTCAATCCAACCTTTTTCAGCAGCACTAAAACTACTAATAAATAAGTGCAGAAATACAAAGCAAAAGAGTTGAAATGTTCACATTCCCAGAAAATCTTAGAAGGTGAGATTCTAAATACATATATATATCTAAAATGTATGTGATAGAGTAGTGTGGTATGGTAATATACTGGAATCATCATGTGACTTCAGTGAACCTTTGTAAATTGTCTCCTGTGAGTTATGTTTGGGAAGGGGGAGAAGGAGATAAGAGATCTCTTCATAATTTTGTGTCATTTTTGAGGGAGTATATCAGAGTATACTGAGTTGTAAAATAATGAATCAGTATCTTGATACTGCTAAGCCTCCACAAGGCTTTTTAAACCTCCTCAGGTGGGAAAATATATTACATTAATACTGTATTACTCCACTCACTAGGAAAAAGACAGCTTCTGCTTCACCAAAGTCCTGTATCGGCAGCAGCCCTTTCCTAGTTACGGCACAGACATATTTCAGTGGAAAACTTTCATGGCTGTRTACATTATGTCTAAGTAACTATGTTTGTATCTTAGCACACAGGACTGAGGCTGATACTTTTATTTGGCATTTGGTTTGCAGATTCAGTTGTCCTTGAGTGTTTCCAGATCAGTATTTCTAGCCTGTTATCTTATATTTATTCAATGGCTTTGTAGCACCTCTGGTGAAAAGACGTAAATACATTTGTATTCCTAAATACCATAATACTTCATCTGCTCTTCTTTACTCTCCATAGGCATTATTAGCCCTAGAATTGCTGTGCTTTGTTGTTTGGGAAATCACCCTGGGAAGGCAATGTCTTCAGATGAGTGACAGGCCTTTATCATCTTCTCCACCCCCTACCATTTTTCTGGCTGCTTAAGGGACTCCAGAATTTCTGCTTCAATGGATGGCAAATACCTTTGCAGCACTTGCACAATGTCCTTGTTTAGAGAAGAAATACTTGGTAAAATTTGAAGATGTGGCTCTAATGATTTTACTGACTGAATACACTAATGATGTGTTTTCTTGCACCAGTGAATGAAAAGAGGATAGGAAGAAACTAAAAATCTTTACTTTTAGGAAGCCAAACCCCAAATCTAAGAAAACATCATGTGCAAATTGTGGAGATTCAGGCCATGTCCTTGGCTCTCAAACACAATAAGCAAAAATTCTTTTTCATCATAAAAGAAAAAGATGGATGTAAAAACCACATGCAGTTCATCAGCCAATGTGCTGTTTGTAGCCATTTGACCAGCCGTGATAGACATTTCTTTTTAAAGTTTATTGATTATATATTCAGTTTTATCCAGGAAAATGGTTTCGTTTTGGTTTTGATTTTAGGTTTTTTTCCTAGAAATGAAAGTGAGCAATTTTAGTTCATGATTTGCTAATTTATTTGTTCAGATTTACACACATAGTCTAAGTATTTTGAAGGTCTTTGCTTGARTGGTTTATGCTATTTTCTATTCTTTTTAATTTACATAATGTTTACTGCTAATGACTTGTAGAGCAGAACAACAAACTGCCTTACCGCTATATAAATTTCATTTCTATCAGACTACAACACGTAGGGATCTGGTCCAAGAATTTAATGTCAAAGAGTATAACATGGATGCTTCCTTGGGATTAAAGTGTTATATATTTTTAGAACGGTAGGATTTTTCTGCAATAACCCTCTCTATCCTTGTGTTGCATTTCCTGTATAATTCTTTAAGTTTCACTGAATATTACAGTCCAAGTAAACTTTGGTTCATTGACTTCAAATATACAAGGAAAGATTATTTACTAGAATTTACTATTTTAACCATTACAGATCAATATTTGTCCAAATATCCTGTATTATAATATCATCATATCTGAAATATGTACAAAAAGTCATCTGTACACAAACTACATTTTCTGGACTGCAAAGTTAAAAACACTGCACAAAACTGCAGAGCAAGCCAGGCCATATTCCAAGATATTTATACAACCTTTCCCTGTTCTCAAAATCCTCTGATGCATGATTTTACAGGAAGCATTTCGGTCACACTTTAAAGGAGTTGTGTCTGTCCATAGGAAATATACAATATTGGAACTATTGTCTCATCTGTGAAGATGACATTTGGGATTTTCATTTGCCTCAAGGCATCTGTTGGCTTTTTGCTGCAACATTTTCTTTTTATTGGTGTCCCTAATCAAATATAAGTGCATATTGAAAAGAAAGTTTTATTACATCAACATTGCCTCCTTTATTTAGAGTAGTTAATTTATATATTTAATCTGTCACCCTCTCATCTCTTTTGCTGCTCTGCAGAGTCTCTTATTTTGAATTTCTGTGTCTCTTGCTGGCCATGAAAACCTTCTTTGCACATCCTGATGATCACCACGCTAAACTTTTTGATAGGTAATTAGTGATCAAAACTGGGATGAGCATTTAAGTGTTCTTGGTTTATTGAAATATTTTTCATCCAAGAAAGAAAGAAAGAAAGAAAAAGAAAGAGAGAAAGAGAGAGAGAAAGAGAGAAAGAGAGAAAGAAAGAAAAAGAAAGAAAAAGAAAGAAAGAAAAAGAAAGAAAGAAAAAGAAAGAAAAAGAAAGAAANAGAAAGAAAGAAAGAAAGAAAGAAAGAAAGAAAGAAAGAAAGAAAGAAAGAAAGAAAGAAAGAAAGAAAGAAAGAAAGAAAGAAAGAAAGAAAGAGAATACATCAGCTTGTAACATGGAGGGGAAAATAAAAAATGATCCTTTAATGAAATTATTATATTGTATAATTATATATTGAATATATATAATTACATATAGCACAATCATATGATCAAATATTATTATACATTTAAATTATATTGAATTATATTTCTATTACATTATTAATATATATTTATTATATATTTGTAATGTACTGTGGACCTCCATCCTCCTCAGGCTGTTGGTGCTGTTTGTGTTAATTTGAGTGCTCTGTCTGCCTGGGGTCTGTGTGGCTGGGTGAATCCCTGTGTGGTGTACATAGGTGCTCTGAGTGTGTGTGCCTGCTGGGAACACACCTGCGCTGCTGGTTGGATTGAATGCAGTGCTGGGGACACAGAATGCAGCAGCTTCTCACCTCTGGAGCTGTTGAGTGCAGTGTAGTATATTTTTCTCTAATGGTGTTGAAGACGATGACAAGGATGATGACGATAAAAATAACAATAAGGGTAGCAAAAATAAATGTAGAAGATATGTTTCTACCTTTGTGCTTAGGTCAGGAACTGGGATCCCAGCAGTCACTCTGATGAGTGTTCCAAACAAACTGGTCCAAAATCCTTTGAGTGTAGGAAGAAGTATGATAAAGTCCATGCTCTTCTTTCACTGCTATGAACATCAGTGAAAGCTGTCTTGATTAAAGATATCCCAGGTTCATCTGTGAGGCAACTGGACAACTGCTTTTGAAGCAATATCCTAACTACAGTAGCCTAAGGGATATAAGTGAAGCAAATTTTTCAAGAAGTAATAGATTTATTGAATGTAGCTGGAATATGTAAGCAAGCCTTTGGACATGCTTTTGCTCTCTTGTCAAGCTGCAGCTTAGCAAATTTATTCAGGTTAATGCTTCTTGGTCAAACAGATTGAGCAATGAGATAGGGTACCTTTGGGCAGCACCTGTGCTGTCAGAGACCTGAAATCTCTTGGACATTGCCCACCTTTCTGCTACCTGCCTAGCTCTGCAGTAGCACTTGCTGAGATAAGTAATTAAAGCTGTGTGAAGGACCTGAGATAGTTTTCTTGTGATACCTTTGAGGGCTCAGAATTCAGAGCTCTTGTCACATGTGCCTCTGTTCAGTATCATACCCAGCTGCTTACTTTTGGACTACTATTTTTTTAGTATAAGGCCAAAAAATGGAACACATTTCCAAAAAGTACTACAATAATCACTTTGTGTTATACATGTGAATGTGAATGTTATATGACTAAATAGCTCACTGGAGACTTTTATTTATATATTAAAAAATCCCAAACTTATTCTTCCCAATCCTAGCTGAACTTTAAGAAGTGTATTGTAACTCGCCTTTAAATTTCTCAATATTTATGGAACACTTTCAACCGCATTCTCCAAATATTGACTATTGTACTAATTAACAGTTTTGGAACAAAAAAAATCTAGAAAGTTAAACACTCCTCAGTATTTTTAAAACACCTTTTAATTTCCTTCTCATCCTTGGTACTCTACTTTGGACGGATCAAACCAGTTTTTAGACAACAGTTAAGTTCAAACCTGTTGGTCATAAAATACCATGATGAGGGCTCATTAGTGTATAAATCCAATGACAAATTACCTCTAAAGTTAAAAAGGTTTTTAATATATTGAAAACTGTCTTGGTCTACCAAATGCACTAGTATTTACAGAAGGGTTAGTCTGATCAAGAATCCCTTCCTTTTCTTTTTGAAGCTCAGGAATTATACCTATTTGTCTGTTTGCCTGCTTGCCTATCAAAAGTGTGTATTATAAATTTAAACTGTTTCTGTTTGTCCTCCTGCCTATTTTCCACGGTTAGCCTGAAGATTTTGCTGAGAAGTAATTCAATCAGTAATATTTAAAATAAACCTGATACTTATTTTGCTGAGTTTTATTTTTGTACTCACAAACGAAAAAAATAATTTTTGCTGCATTTTTGGGATTATGGAATTAAAGAATGTAGAGTTTGAATGCTTTTTAATTTTCTCATGCTTAGATTATATTGCATACTAAACAAAAAAAGTATGGCTTTAGAGGCAGAGCATACTGTGAGCTTTGAGTGCACTGTTAGCTGACACTGGTGAATTAATTAATTGAGAGGGTAGCAGTATGATAAATGGGGTATGAGTAGCAACTCCAACAGGATTTGATCTGCAAAGAATTCTCTCTATCCTGTCTAATCAGAAGAGGAAGCTATCGGTCAGTTTTGAATATGCTAGGAGACATGCAGTATTAGACAATGATAAAAGAGCCTTCAGTCTCATGAAGTCATGATAGAGTCATCTAAATTTTCCATTATATAGTTATATAGTTATTGTCCCATTATACAGTCAACTGAATTTTCCATTAGCAAGTCACTCCTATCCCATAGCAGGATTTAAAATTGTAAATGGAGTAAATAGTAAACCTGAAGCCTTGTAATCCTTCTGTGGGTTGATGGTGTGAGTGTTGTTCTCTGATCTTGTCTTTGTGTGTGTTTCCMGAACTCAGACAGGTAATCTGATCTTTATGCAGGGAAGAAGGGAATTCACTAAAATGAGTAAGACAAATAGACATTATCACTTCTCCAGACAGATATATCTTTATAAGGCAGCTTCAGACTACAACAGTCTATTGAGTTTTGCTACATGAAACATAAATAAAACAGCTGATTTCAATACTGTTATCAAAATTCTACTGATAAAAATACATATATGTATCTATATGAATTGTGTTAAAATAATTTTTTCTTCTATGTTCTTGGAGAATATCTTAATGATAAATGAAACTGGCAGCAGTCAAGATATTCCCTGAATACCTAAGCAGATTGTAAGTATTTGCAAGGTGTTATATTGCAGTATGTCCTAGGAACACAGTAATGTTCTCATGGAATTTTGATGAAGGTTATGCTATTGTTCTTCCAAATTCTTTATGGATCTATCTTGAGGAAATGCTAAGAGACTCAGGCTTAGCGTCTTACCTTTTCTGCTTTGATTGAAATTTCCTACTGAATTTGATCTTTTGCATTTCTAATAGAATCATGATGGTCATTAATAACTTCACATTTTTTCAAAACTGTCACCACACAGAGAGGTTAATTACCCTCGGTGAAAATGAAAAGGTATAAAAAGAACAAGGTTGCCAACAAGGCTGAATCTAAAAAAAGACTGACAGGACACCTTTGTTAAAACTTCACAACTCCACAATATAAGTTCTATAAAATTTTAATGTTAATACATATACTTTAGACTTAAATGCAGGCCAATGAAGACTCTTTAGGACATGCATATCAGATGCTCAGCAGAATATCAGAGGCTAAAAATTAATGACAATGACTGGGTTGAAAGAGAGCTGAGAAGGACAGGTGAAGGCAAGTTTTATTTTCATCTTGCCTGACTTTGTCTTTAAACAATATTGGTTGGTTTATATTTTTTGTTTTTTAATATTTTAATTATCCTGTTCTTAATTCTCCATCCATGTGTCATTCATTTTTTCTGCCTTTTTTTCTGTATTTGCAGGATCTCTTTACTTAGTCATCAGGATTCCTCTATTCTCTGGGTCAGCACCTCCAATAGAAAAACAACATCCCAGTTTATGCTTTAAAAAATCTATTAATTTTGCTACAGCTGTACAATTTTCCTAACATAATAACCATTAACAGATTCTCCTTACTGGATGTTGTGATTTAGGAGTGGCACCTGCTAATTCAGTGCTCTCTTCCCCTCACGGGCTCAATCACTACTCTCCCCGCTCTGGTGGGAGATACAAAAGGCAGAGATTACAGGTTGAGATAAAAACATTTTACTGGAAACAGCTATGAGACAAGAAAAATGAATAGTAGTAGCAACAATATTAATAACAAAAGTGTACAAAAGAGGGTGATTTACACGCAAAATGCTCACTGAGTCCAGCCCAAACCAACCTGACTGCAGCCAGCACCACCCCTCTGCTCCCTCCACCATGTTTTTTCCTAAACAGAAAGGGATGCCTCTTTTTTTGGAAACAAGTGGAAGAGAGAGAGTCCCTTCTTGCCAGCCCCTGTCAGTGAGGTAAGATGGTCTTGAATAACCTCTTAGATATGCTCACAGCCACACCCCCTCAGATATTGCAAAAAATAATTTTGTCCTGGCCAAAACAGGACACCGGACTTGTTACACATCTTGTTAAATTCCTTTGTTAAGCATTACCTTCTTGAATTGCAGCTAGCAGACTCATGTACATACTAGACATATGTTTCTAAAGTCTAGGCAGCCAAAGGCTTTCAATCAGTTCATTTAACTCTACAAATTTACAAAAAAATATGGCACTTAAATATAATTCAATTTTTTTTTTAAACGTATATGTGCTTAGATGTAGATTTCAATCAAAATGACAAATTCCTTCCCTAATGTTGGAACTTCAGGGTTTATACTATTTTCAGCCATTGGAGCTGGAGATTTGGGCTGAAGTTTTGACTTTATTGTAATTAATATCAGCATTTCCAGTAATGTCAGTAGGAGTGGATTTTTACACTTATTCTTGTTTATTTCTGAAGAAAACTGCATTTTTCTTATTATATTAAGAAGAAAGAACTGTTATTTAAAATACTGTATCCTTGGAAGCTCATGAGGGAGGAATAGGTTACAGCATATATAACATAACTGTGGCTCTGCACTTCTTTTTCAGCTTTAAGTTTATTGATTCAAAATACACAAGGCCAGAAAGCATCATTGCATCAGCTAGTCTGTTGTATTGTGTATCACAGGCCATTACATTTCAGACAACCTTCACTGAACTTGATTATCTGCATTTGGGTATGGATCACTGGCTAATACTTGTCTTCCAGGAAATCAAATGTTCACTAAAAGACACCAGAAGATAGAGAATCTATCAGTTCCTTTGTTGCTTGTTACCAAGGTTAATAATACTATTAAAAATATATCGTGCTTTACTTTTAATTTCAATTTTCCTGACTTCAGCATTGATTCATGTTATGCTTTTCTATTCTAGGCAAAGAAGCCCTGTAATAGCTATATTTTTTCCCATGAAAATCGGTAACTCCCTTCTTTTCTTTAGGTATTCAGTGTCTTCATATGCAGTCATGATGAATTAATGTCTGCCAAAATCAGACCAAAATACTGTTGTAAAGAACTGCTTTCCTTTTTTTTCAGCAGACTTTTGGTTCGCAGTGGATTTCTGAAAGGCTATTTTTTATGTCTTTTAAGTTGTGTTAGCTTGTAATAGGCCCACGATGAGAAAGACATAYTCCAATCTCTTCCCCTCTCGCTCAAGATTTGACACATTAACTCCTCATTCTTCAATCCCAGTGTGGTGTTTTGAGCTGTTCTTACAGAATTCTATAAATTTCCCTTACAGAGAGAGCAGAAGAATGATTTCTAGGTAAGAACAAAACTTGATTTTGAAAGTGAATGTGGTATGTTATTAAAGCCTCTTGAGCCAGTAAAGTTAGTGCCTTGAAATAACCCATATAAATAATGAATCAAAGTAGGGATGTACAAGCTCTTTCAGCAGGTACTTACATAGGAATAAACTACTGAGGGTTTTTACCTGAAAGTCTGATTATATCGGTTTTAGAGGTGGGAAACTATGTTCCACAGCAGAACACCTTTAACATTTTACTGTAGAGGACAGATGCACCAGTCTGAAGCAAAAAAGGCATCTATAGTTATTAACTATTCATGCCTAACATTTGTTTCAATTTTCTCAATATGTTCCATTTTACATGATTTTTGGTTTTTTATCTCTGCTGATGCCTAGTTTTTTAGCTTTTTCATATATTTGTAGCTTTGTAGATTTTTAGTATACAGTTGTATAGTTTCTAGTAGTTTTCCCGCCCTTTCTCACATTTTAGAATAACAAGCTAACCCTTTCCAACATTTTCTTGAAATTCTGTTTAGTCTTATTCCCAAGAAGAGAACTTCTAACAAAGACATCTTGTTTTTCACCAGAATTTGAAAGACATAAAAAGATACAGGACAAAGAACCTCTTGCACCAACTCCAAGGGGCTGACCCAAGGGGGGGTTGCTGGGGACTCTGGTCTGTTATTGGACGTACCTGCTAGATACACTAATTAATTAACCTCATAAAAATTATAGAAATCCTGTATCACGTGTCTTACCACTCTTAATATTGTTTGGAAAGTTTTTGTCTTTTGATTCTAGGCAACACTTCCAAGATCAGAAGCTGAAGAAACAAAATAAACAATTAAAACTCGTAAGCAACTTTTAAGACTTTTCTTACATGGCGAGAATTAAAAAAAAAAAAAAAAAAAAAAATCAGAGAAAGATTCTACTTGCCTGACATTTTCTAGTCAGTTACAGGTTTTTCTGCATCCACATGGCCATATTAGTTTGGGCTGATGTGAGGGGTCAGGCCTGAGGTCCATACCCCGTGTATGTTTTCCTCTAGTCTTGCTTCTCTGCCAGGGCATTCTCTGTGCTGGAGAGAAACAGCAATTTGTCTTGGCAGGGAAATTCATGTTTGCTCTGAACAGCTACAGATTGACTAAACTAAACCACCCAGCTTTGACAACCTGTGGTTTAACTCAAGAATCTGTGTTCATAAGAGCAGTAAAGGTGTAACTAAGAAAAAACTAAGAAACAGAGAAGCAAAATTTTGGGAGTCATAGGTAGTATTACATTCATTGAAACTTTCTGTACTTAGGAGTATGGAAAGCCAGATGTATTTTACTGTGAAGCTTTAAGAGTTCATCTTAAATAGTGGGCTAATTAATTCTGAAAGTCAAATGTCAGCTAAAGCTTTGCACAACAGAGCCTCAGATATTGCGGCTACTCCAGGTGTTAAAAGTCCAGACACAGCAGTAGAAGTAATTATCAGTTATTAATTATTCTTTTATAATAACTTCACTTGAAAATTGAATTTATCTAGTTATTATAGGTCCAATCAAAAAATGTCTTGGAGGAAGAAAAAAAAATGGTAAATACATATAAATATATATATAATACATATTTATATTTATACATAAATACATATAAATAGATATAATTATATAGCAGCTTTTTGATATCTGCTATATAATTATATTGATTCAAAATAAGTGAAATAGGGTAGACAAAGTTATCAATATACTGTGGAACTTTTTAACTACTACTGTTCTGTATAGTCAATCTGTAAGAGTCAAAATTTGACATTGTGCCACACTGCTGACAAAGTTGTATACAGTTTTCCTCTATCTGTCAATGTTTTTTCCAGTCAGTTTGCCCACACAATTCAAGTATCATTACCTCAATTCCAAGTGCAGTGGAAATAATTTTTAAATTACAGAGTGTGAAGAGAGACACTTCTTGCATGTGTTAACTTTCTGAAGATGTGTTCTGACATTTTGTCACCCACTGCAGCATAAAACTTGTTTTATCAGGAATTCCCAATATTTTTCATGCTAAAGCATATGACACTTTTCTTTTAATTTTTCAATGTATTTTCTCTTCTTGATTCCATTACRTAAGTGTGATAACTGAATCAATTGCTCACATTGGAAGTCTTGCTGAAAAAATACTTACTGCCTTAAGTGATAGTATAGCAAACAGGTGGAGAGTCAGCTTCCGGTGACAGTCCAGGTCTGCATGAGCCTTAAACAAACATTCTTTGAATTTCATTAGGAAAAAGGTGACACAAAGCAATTGGGAAAGGATCCACCTTATAAGTCCAGCATCACATTCTAAACTTTAGAGGTACTGTAATATCCCCTTTACTCTAGCCTGTACTCCTGGTACCATAGGAGGGTGCTCCTGATATTGGATCWCTTTTCAATTCCACTCGTCGTGTCTTCTGTCACTGTTATGACTGCTGTCCTACTAACTGCACAGCTGGAGCTCTGATTGGAAGGGAGAATTTTATTTGCATTCTTCACATGAGATCTGCTTTCACATCTTTAGTTTTAGCATCTAAAATAAAAACAAACATTACAACTTAATTTGCTGGGGAAATATATGCTGCAGGAGAGACAAATTAAAATATTCAATAAACTAGTATTTCTCATTTTGATATAAAATGACAGAAATGCTTAATCTGCCCATCATGAACATGATATGGCTCATTGACCTCAAAATAATTTTCAAAAATAAGAACAATTGTCAGTAGGACCCACCATGTCTGAAATCTGATGAATGACATGTACTACCCAGAAAAATAAACTTAGAATGATTGTGGCAATTGTTTTAAGAGGGCTAAATTAAGAGGCATTCAAACTTGACTAAATGAATGGAGACCACAGAGATACAGAAGAACTTGATAATTTCCTTCCACTAATTATTTGTTACTAACTGAATATTTTCCAACAAACCTCATTAATCAATGCTAATGTAGTTTCCCACAAGAAGCACAATGGTCAGTAAGTTCAAAGCTGCAATACAGCTATATTTGCACATTATAAAACTGCCCATTTCTCTTTTCATCCAGTAGTCAGGCAAAGTCAGGCACTGGATGTGCTCAGAAGGACAACGTTTTTCTTTAATATTGGACTCCAGCTTTCACACTGCTCTTCTGCAGATCTCTTTATTCAAAAGTGTTTGTAGTTCAGAGTTGTTTGCTCTTATAACCTCTCCCTTTTAGACGTCTCTATTGCTTTAAATCTTTTTCAGTTTTCATTGTCAGAGTGTTATTTCAGCTCTTCTGTCACTCATTTCAGTGGAGTATTCTASCAATTAAAAGTAACATAAATTTAAACCTTAAAAAAATATTTTTTAAAAATTAGGTTTCTGTCTCAGCATTCACTGACTAAAAGATGGTAAAACAAACTCTAAGGTGCACTAAATGTTATTCCCCAGTACAGAGTACAGAAATCATAAAAATGGTCACATTGAAATGATACATGTTTTTTTCCAGATTAGTTGAAAGTGGATCAATCTTGTATCCCTAACAAACATGTTCTAAATCATAGTATTCTGTTAGATATTTTTTTAAATTGGAAATAAAATGCTACTTAAAATASCTATGCTATTTTCTCACCATCTGGAATTTTAGAAAACTTATGTTAGTCCACTACAATGAGAGTTTCCTCCAGCGATAACAATTCACATCTATGTGCTCTCACACACAACACCTACACTGCAAAGAATCCTCCAAATGCTGAGTTTTGTGACTAGATGTTTGCAAGGAACTTGCAGGTCAGAGGCAGTCAGAATAGGTTGATTTATTTGTCTCTGTTTTTGACTTATAATGCTAAATTTACTTAGACTGAAATGATAATTATCTATGATGAGTTTGTTTCAGTTTAAACCACTTGCTTTAAAAGTGGCTTTTTATTTTCTAGATATGCTGCATGATTTATGTCTTCGATTGGAAATCCCTTGTGAATTAGAAGAACATAAAACYAAGTATGCTTGTTTTTTTATTTCTTGTTGCATAATATGACTGTTGTCTGTTTCTGTGAGATTTCTATAAAATACCACAACATCTTATGTAGTGCTTGATACAGTTAAGATAATGGAGTGTTTTAAATTTTGCTTAATTTTCAAATTTCTGTTAAGTTTATAAGCGATTTTAATTGCATTTTTCTCTTCTAAGATACAGAAATAAACCAARAAAATATAACCTTCTTCTGTGTGATAGAGAAAAATGGAAGTATAAGGAGAAAACACATGGTAAAGTTCTTCCTTTAGAATTTTTTCTCTCTTATTTATTTTCTATTGAAGATTTCGGAAAGGAAGCTCATACCTGAACAGCAAGGATTTTCAAGGATCTGTACATCTGTAARGAAAGATAAGTAGAATTTGTGTGTGCTTTTGACACCATTTTGAACCTTTTATGTTTGAGACCAAATTCTTAACAATGTAGGCTCAGAAAAGCTGTTGTGAACATGATGTAATTTCTAATATCCTGCAAAAATATTCTGGGCTGGTACATAAGATGTTTGAAACAGCCATGCCTCCAGTCAGTACCTGAAGGCCTTATCTTATTTTCTAGAGCAGAACTCTTGTTTGTGCTCCAATGAAATGATCTGACATTCCATGAGCAGAAGATATCTTAATCTGGAAAAATAGATATTTCAATTAAGGCAGAATTGAAGATGTAGAGGATTATGTAAAATCCAGTAACACATTTAAACTATTTATTATGCCATTTAGGAGTGCTACTAAATACTGTCTATTACTATTATGAAACTCATAAAATATAGAACTAATAAAATAAATGTACTAAAGAACACAAAAATATGAAAGAAATTACAAAATAAAGTATAATATAGAATAAATGACTACTTGACTTGAGCTTTTTATAAGAAGTTTAATTCAGAAAATACTGGTAACTCAAATTTAATCTAAGACTGCATGATCTCACATACACTAACAGTGCGATTGGAACAACATTTTGCAATGAAAAATATTCTGACAAACAGATTTCAGCAGCCCTAAACATTATTTCATCATCACTTTTCTCCTTCAATCTGTTGCACTCACTTATAGCTTTGTGATTTAAACTGGATTGTAAACTTTTCACTGAAGAAACTGCTTTTGTGCAAAGCAATTCTGAGGTTCCCTCCTAATCGGAGTCCCTGGAAAGGCTGTGTCATGCTTATACCGATAATATTAACTTTACATAGCTCACACAAAATTCATGGATTTTATAAATGGAATCTGTAAAATTGTGATTGAAATTATCCTAACAGAGGCTGAAATTAAAGAACATTACTCACTCACTGGAAAAAACACCCCGTATTTGTTCCAAGTGCCAATGTCTCGTTCAGTCTGGAGTTTTCTTTCTGTCTGCAAATTTGCATGATAAAAGCAAATGATGAATGGACATGGGACTGAAATGTTTGGGAGAGGAGCCTGTGACAGTTCCTTTGAAGCTTTAAGAGTTTATAATGTAAATAAGTGTTTAGGGGATTATTAACATTCACATATTTTACCCCAAAGGCTTTCCATAAGGTCAACATTTAAGCAGTTGAAGTATGCAGAAAGAATTGTAAAATGTGTGTGTGAACATGTTCAAAGACTTTAGAGAGTCTGTGCTGCAGAATGTTTTCATTTGACTTTTAATATGCTATTATATATGCCAAATTAGTGTATATAATTTGTCATCATCGTATATAACATAGGCCTTGGGAGTTTTGGAAGTCAAGGAATGCTAGCATTTTTTTCATATGAAGACATTTTGGTTTCAGAATATCACCAAAAGAACAGACAAGACTAAGAAAAAGGGTTTTCAAATGAGCTTTAACAAGCAGGGGATTCATTTATTATGACTGCAAAAAAGGTAACTTATTTCTCAGAAGTATAGCTTCATACAGCTGTTATCTAAAACATGTCTGGAAACCAGTGTGCTTCTTTATATGTCCAAATGCTTTTAGATATCCTGAAGCACACATTTTAAATTCACAAGCTGAGGCAAATGACCAGTGCAACTCTAATTTCTAGCTAAATTATTAACTGTTAACTGTTATTACTACGATATAAGGGCTTCACTACGTATAATAACCCTGTGAGACTCACTGACTTTTAAAATTTGTTGCACATTTTATTGAAATATTGAAAAAAGCCTCATTTTTCTCATTCAAATAAAAATAAATTATGTGAAAATCTAAGCATGACATCAATTATACTCACCTTTTCTATTGCATATATCAATGTTGACCTGAATTTTTATTTTGCAGCAAATAAGTCAATTTATTCAAAATATTTTTGCACATGTTCTGAATTCCAGGTCTCTCTGTGACACTGTATCACTGAAATTTCATGAATGATGATGAAACCATTGCTTATATGAACTGCTATAATTTCAACCTGAATTTTGACTACTTGACAAGCATGAATGTCAACCTTAACAAATGAATTTGGTAATATTATGTCCATTTGTGTATTACTGATATACTCATACAGTATGCTGAAGCCATAAAAACTGTCAAAAGGTGCTTGTCATCTCTAATCAACACTTGCTATTTCCCCTAGAAATCTAATTCAATTAAACCTGTCAAGAATAAATCAAGAATAACTTCTGCAAACTGAATAWTCCTTTGTTTCACTCACTGTGCCTTGAGGAATTTTTATCTCTCTTTTGTCTATATTTCAACAATCTACTTCATAAGGAAGAACTGACAAAGAGCATAGCAGGAAAGAGAAAATAAAAATGTTGGATAGCACTCATTCTTGAGATAAGTTAGTTGAAAAAGCTGAATTATTCATACACCAATAAAGTCACACCTAGGGAAGTGCAAAGTTGCTTATCACAAGGAGAAAGAAGGAAATAATCCAGTCTGTTTACTAACCTGTATAATGCAGCCATTGACTTAATTCTGCAAACATTTTCTTATCAAATTGCTTCTTAGAAAATGAGAAATAAATTGCTTGACTGTATTTATACATTGCTTATATAGCAATTTTCCTTTAGTATTTGTCAAATACTCCAAATAGCCACAAATTCACTCTGTCTGTCTTGGTTATTCAGTGAAACAGCAGTACTGCAGTAATGCCAAAGTCATACGGTTCCTCACAGTTTTTAAATAATAAGGTTAGAAATACAAGTTGGCATTTTTGTTCTAATCTGCTGGATAGTCTCATCCAATTAAAGTGCAAACACGGATACGAAGAAAATTCTGAATTTGAAATACCAAAATTATAATATGAAAAAAATGCTATTGACATGTAATAAGAAAAGACAGTTTTCATTATCTAAAAAAGTAACCTCTCCAGGAAGCTGAAATTAGAAATTAATCTTGAACTGCTGCTTCAAAGACTCTGCTACATTACTCAAAAACTTTTACTGGAAAATTTAAATATATAAATAACTTTTGCAAGTATACATCAATTCAGTAAAAAGGCCACAGTCAAGATGCACAATTTTCTTCCACAAAAACCACCTTTTTTTGGGTGCTGGGAAAATGTGCAAGAGAGGAAACACCTTGAGTTCATAGGAGASAATATCAGTCAGATATGTTATTAAGAACTATTCATTCAAGGAATCGAAAAGTGCATAGAAATTGTTATAATTGGTCCACAGAAATAATTATAAGTAAACTTAYGAAAATATTAATTCAAACCAAGAAAAATGAGTGTTTTCTCAGTTTCAAAAGTGATTGAAATGCTTTAAAATGAAGGAAAAATACAGTAGAAAAGGAGAACCTCTCTCCAGAAAAGGAGAACCCAGATGATTAAGAGCTTCATTCTAGTTTTCATTGCTCTACACTTCAAAACACAGATTTCTAAAACTTGAGGAAGAGATGGCTTAGGGCATGTTGGATGGCACTGGATATGTGTGTGGAGGTGATTGAAACGTGACTCCACTGCTTATGGTAGCTAAAACCTCAGTATGCTGTATGCTCAGTATGTGTTTTCTAGGGGCTTGAGATCTTGGGGTTCCTGTTGAYGCTTTACCACGCCTTAATCTCAAGAAAAAAGAAGGCCTAGAACAACAACAATCTTCCATCTTGGAGTTTTTGCTTCTTATCTATTTACTATATTAACAAACCCAACACCTCTCAATTTTCACCCTGTGATAATTCTTACATAATGTTCTATCACCTAATTCACACCAGTGTAGATTCTGCTTCTTCCCAGAGGRTAGGTAATTTTCTCCATGGATGAAGGTCAAAGACAGGGTYGTCCAGGGGGGTAAAAYCCTTCAAAACAGGCAGAGAAATATTCCCTGCACTTTRGACTCCAACAYCTGTGAACGGTGTCGGATCTGTGTGGATGGCTGAAGTAATCTGAACGCTCTTAGACAGCGCTGACATCATCCTGTTGGGCCATTTTGGGTAGTAYACAGCTATATATTTAGCACAGAGGCAGAAAACTACATGTATGGACCTAAATCTACTGTCTTCATCAGGAACTGAATCCACACCCTATGCATGTTTTATTTAAATATATATTTATGTATAGTCTATATGTAATATTCTCTAAGTATACATATTTTTCTTGGCATTAAAGCTAGAAACATGACTTTGTAAACTTTTCAAGTAAAGTTATCCTCATAGYTCATCCTTGAATAAACTTCAAAGTACTGAAGGAGAGACCTGAGTATGCAGAAAGAAAAGGAGAGCACTTTTAAAAAGTACCCTGCTACATCTCAGAAACAACAATTGAATAATGAATTTAGTCTATTAATCTGGAAATATATTTAACTGACATAGACCATCAAATTGCTCTGTTGAAGAGGGTGACTGACTCTGTAGCTGCTAATTTACAGGACTTTGGGGGAAAACCTCTGCTTGTGGAAGAGGAGTTCAATGCAGCTTTCAAGTACTGGATATAGCTCAAAGATCAAACTAAAATATTAATTGAAAAAAGAAAAATTATAAAAGGCATCTTCCTTACCAAAAAAACTGTTAGATTTGACACAAGGAAAACACATTAGGTCTTATCTTTATATGACCACAGAATCACAGAATGGTTGAGGTGGGGAGGGGACTGCTRGAGGGCATCTGGTCCAAACCCTTGCTCAAGCAGGGGCACTTAGAGCCTAAAGCCGTATACAGACAGCTTTTTGTATATCTCCAGATATGAAGACTCCAAAACCTGCAGCTAAATAATTAATTAAGATATCTCTATGTTACAAATAGAAGAATACAAATCAGAAGCTAAGAATTTGAAAGAAAACTAGGACTACAAATGGAGAAATATAGTCAACATAAGGCTAAAAAGGAGGAGGTTTTGTGCATGTCAGAAATAATTCTAATTGTAAGTTTTATCCATTAATAATAATATTTATGTTTTTCTGTTCTTATGAAAATATCAGATGTTGTATTTAGATTACTAGAAAAAAGGTATACTTTTTCTTGCTTGATTATTGGATTAATGTTGCACAGCCTGTGCTAAAGCTTAATGGGTTTTAATCAGAGAGTTTACTTAACTTGCTTCAAAATGTCTGACCAATGAATATTCTGCACTATTAACATTGATTTTCTGTAAGTTTTAGAACACTGGGGCAGTCCTCAAGAGACTGAAAGAAAGATGATATTGTGATAACATTCAAGAAAGGTGAGTTGGCTGACCTGGGTGATGTTAGGCCTGTCAGTCTGACATTGATCTCAGACAAAGTAATGGAAAGAAGCTGAGAGAACACTTGATTAATAAAGAAATAAAGGAGGTAAATATAATTAATGCCAGTCAAAATGGGTTTATGGAAAATAAATCTCATCAAACTGACTTGATACGTTTTTCAACACTACAAGTTTTGTTAACAATTAAAATGGGATTGATGAAATGCACCCATTGCACCACAAGTTTTTCTCTTGATCCTATACCACACCTTGTATAATGAAAAATGACGGTACAAAATCAGTCTCACACACCATAAATAGAGGTAAAGCTGTCCAGGTAGAAATTTTTAAAATCAACTGAAAGTTGAAAAATTTTTGCATTTGAGTTTCTAGCACGACACGTTTTTTTGTGTTTTACTGTTGTTTGTTACCTATGTCTGGTAGGAAAGCATTACTCCTCATTGAATATGCTAAGAGAAATATGKTTGAAATAGTTGAATGAGACCAGTTACTGATATTATAAAGTCTGATTTTTTTCAATAAGCTTTGCTCTACCCAATGAAAAATGTTAACTACAGCTAAGCATACAGTAAAAATATACAAAAGAAAAATTAGGCGTTTTTTGCAGCAGGGTGGGCACTATCATGTAAAGCAGAGGTCTGAAAAATACTTTGAGAAATTTTAATAGTTAGTTGAGAATATACATTGACTGTAACTCCTTGGAATAATGTAATCTGGGAATTCATAAATAAAACTACTGTGATCTAATTTCTCTGGAAGATCTCCAAACTTTCTTGTCTTAGACTGGTGTAATTTTATGTTAGTAACATCTAGTTTTGGAATTCCCATCAAACATGACTGAAATGGAACAGATTAAAAGAAGAACAACAGAAATAAAGATGTGGAGAAAAAAATGTTACTAGTAACTAAGTTTTATAATTAAAGGGGACAGCTGATTGGCAAAAGAAGTTTCCTCAATCTATCAGAAAAAATGCATAATAATTCCAGATGGCTTGTAGTTGAAGTTAGATATATTCAAATTATAAATAAAATAGTTTTAAGAGTAGCATGAGACACATTTCAATCAAGTGATAAGCATTTGCTATTCTTCAATTCTTAAATGCAGGTTGGTTCCCCCACGCTGCTCTAACTCAAGCAGGAATTAATTTGAATTCTTACACTGCACAAAAAAAAAAAAAAAAAAAGCTGGATGATTGAATGGACTTTTATGGCTGCAGTCCATGAATCTATAGCAACAGGGAGAGCTGACTCCTTTGCTCTACTTGCCAATAAAATGAATTAAGTCTGATCTATATAGAAAATGTTCACTAGCAGAATAAWAATTGGATGGTATGTGATTTTTTGATTAAATAATTACACTGATAAAATCCTAATGTAAATTCACTTATACACAGGGCAGCTCAGTCTGTTTTTTAAACCAAATAAACATGCCGATTTACATTGGAATTACTGGACTTTCATGAGAGACTTTAAGCTTAAAATGAAAGAACTTTTACAGTTATGCTGTGCTTAAAATTTATAMTAAATGATGGACTGACTAAACCTTGATGAGATATCTTGACCAAGCTAATATTTTGAGTAAGATGAAAAATATGTTTTGACCAACTTTATGAGAAAATGTTCTGTGCCAGTTTGTTCCTTATACTCAAACTGTTCTGTGTATCATCACAGGGAAAAGTCTTCAGCAGAATAAAGTGCATTTCTTAATGTATTGTGCTTGTGTGTCAATGTTTTTGCAGCAGGTGTGGCTACAGGAGTGACTTCTAGGGGAAGCTGCCAGAAGCTTCCCCCATGTCCAACAGAGCCAATGCCAGCCGGCTCTGAGACTGACACTCTGCCAGCCGAGGGCAATTCATTCAGAGAAGCCAGTAGCACCTCTAGGACAACATGTTTAAGAAGAAAAACAAAGTTATTGCCCAGAAGTAATTGCAGACAGAAAAGAGAGGAGTGAGAATAAGTAAGAGGAGCAGCTATGTCTGCATATGTTGGCTTATGTCTGACACCGTGGGCAGTGAAGAAGAAGGGGCAGGAGRAGCTCCAGGCATGGGAGCTGAGATTCCCCTGCAGTCCGTGGTGCAGACCACGTGCTCCTGAGGCAGCCCTTGAGGCAGCTGTGCCCATGCAGCCCATGGAAGAACACGGGGATGCAGAGATCCACCCGCAGCCTGTGGAGGAGACTCACACTGGAGCAGGCTCCTGGCAAGGACCTGTGGACTCACATAGTACAGCAGGTCTCCTGATGGGACTTGTGACCTTGTGAGGGGCCCACACTGGAGCAGGCTGTTCTTGAAGGACTGCAGCCCGTGGAAAGGGACCTACATTTTGACCCTAGGTGGGACCTATGCTGGAGCAGTTCGATCCTGAAGAGCTGCACCCCATGGAAGGAACACATGCTGGAGTAGTTTGCGAATAAGTGCAGCCTATGGGAAGGACTCTCATTGGAGAAGTTTGTGGAGGAGCAACTTCTGTGGGAGGGACTCCACAATGTAGCAGGGGAAGAGTGTGAGGAGTCTTTCCACTGAGGAACAAAGACTGGAAGAAAGAACATGTGGTGAACTGACTGCAACCCCCTTCCTTCCCCTGCACAGCTGGCAAGAGGAGCTAGGGAAATTGGGAGTGAAAAGGAGAGCCCATGAGGAAGGTAGGGATGGGGGGAAGGCGTTTTAATATTTGGATTTGTTTCTCATTGCCTACTCTGATTTCATTGGTAATAAATTAAACTAATTTCTGTAAGTCCAGTCTGGTTTAGCCCATGACAGTGACTGCTGAGTGATCTCTCCCTGCCCTTATCTCAGCCCGCAAGCCCTTTGYTTCTATTTCTGTCTGGTTGAGGAGGGAAGTGATGGAGTTACCACAGTGGGCATCCAGCCAGGGCCAATCCACTACAGTCCTTTTCGGCACCCAGCGTGGGCTCATGAGGGCTGCTGTGGTGAAAATTAACTCCAGCTTAGCCAGACCCAGTATATTTTAGACAGTGTTTCTAATTTCCATACAGAAGGCTTAAGATTCTGAGATCAGCCTGGTCTCATACACAAATGGCATGACCACTGTTAGGGCAAAAAGTAAAACAAACAAACAAAGAAGATGGCATTACAATTAAAGCAGAGGTCTGTGAAACCTACGAATTAAAATGGCACTAAAAAGAATAACATTATTTGTGACTTGCCTTAAATGCAAGTATAAACCTATCAAAATAGTGCTACCAGCAACAGTATTAAAACTTTTGTGACACTCTGGTGGTATGCCAGCCATAATATATAAGCATTAGATCCAGGTATGGGAGTGATGTGATCAGCAAAGGTGCAAGTTGCATGCAGGAGCAATCAAAGTATCAGAAATTGCAAACCCAAGGTAAAGAACAATGAACAAAATAAATGCAAGGRACTTCAGGTAGGTAGAACACTGCTTACACACAAAAATGTTGACTGTCAAAAACAAAACTGAGATAAACAACATTGGAGCACCGTCTGAGATCCCTTTTTGGGTGGAAGTAGTAAGAGTTAAAACTGTCAATGATGAATTTAGAGGATTAGGTCATGTTCTCTTCTCTTATCAAAGAGCACTCAAACTTGGTCATCGGTGGACTGCAACCATCATGCAATGACCTTACAGCATCAGCTTCAAGGTATTGTATGTTCACAGCTAATTCAGGATATGATTTTTAGTGACAATCAGTTTGCTATTTCCAGTAATAATGATTAATAATGTATAAGAAGCACAAAGGGTTTTATGAATTAATAAAGTTAGTAAATTTTGATTTTAAAGTTTAAAGAATGTCCTAATCTGCCAGCCCTTTAAATATTCCCATCACAGTAATCTCAAATTACCTGATAGACACACACACACACACAAAAACATACATGTATAAATCTGCGTGTATACATTCAGTTCAAAAGTATGTCTGCCACACACTGCTGTGTGACTATTTTCTGTCATGGAAAATAAACATGTCACTTCTGTGACTGTGTGTACTTGCTCTCACTGCTTTTTTTTGAGACCACAAAAAGCCAGAAAAAAAGCCAGACACATTTTTTGTCACTCAGTGTAAAGACCTTCGAGATAAATGTTCATTATTCTCTAGTAAAAAAGGTCTTTTATTTTGAGTATAGTTTAATAAAAGTACCATTGTTCACCCATGTCTTCTACTATTAGCATTTAATGACAAGATACGAGGGAAAAAGGAAAGGAAGTTAGTCTGAAGTCTATGTACAAAATAATTATTTATTTTATATTTTTATATTTCTGATTCCTGTTACTAGTGATCCTCAACTGATTTTGTGTTATCCCTGAGGGGCCACTAGAATTAAATAGGAGATTATAATGCAATTAATGTATTACTGTTTAATGATGCCACTGTAAATATTTTATGTATTGCTTGTCCAACTTACTAGATCAGAGCAAAATTATCAGCACATGAACCAACTAAAAGTGACGCTTGTTTGAGTCTATGGAGCAAACTATCACTGAGTAAACAGCAGGGGTCCAGATATGAGGAAACAAAGCTAGAGTGTAGTAAGAAAACTTTTGGCAAACATTGTTTGAATCTTACCAATAGCAAGCTTGAACATGAGAATCTGAGACTGGGCTTACCATAAACTGTAATTTTAACAATTTGTCAGATAGTTTAAACTCAAATTTTCTTTTCATTGAGGGCTTTAACCACACAGGTAAATCAAACATTGGGACAACAGATTTTCACTTATTTTTAATTTAATGAATTACATCCCATAAGCACAACACGGATAGTTGGATGAGAAAGAGCTTTGACCTTTGTATGTGAGACTAATCACCAAATTGTTTGTCCATGAAGCTGATGACAGAATTTGTAAGATGAACAAGTAATAAAATCCTATATCTAGTATACCCCAGAACAGTATCCACGTATGAAATACGGTCTGCATATACATGCACACACTTTAATACCTTCATATACACACATAGGTACATGAATGGAAAAGACGGGGATTGCGAAATTCTGATTTGTATTTTTACATCCACAAATGAAGACCATAAAAGAAATAATGATTTAGCTTTGAGATGAAAATGAGAGCAAATCTTGAATGCATCAACACTTTGGATGATACACAAAAACAGACGCAGTCCTTTCCTTTCCTTCAGATATCTTTTCAAAGAGCATTAGGAAAGAAGTATTTTATCACACGAGCAAAGAAAGAAACTTAAAAAGGAATACACAATTCAAAGTGCTACTTATCTGCAAAAGTTCAATAGACAGAAAAGATGTTATATACGCTTCTCTGTTAGACATTCCATATTAGTTACTTGAGGCATCTTATTCCAAGCATACAGGGTAACGGGAATGCTATTCTGAGATATTTAATTTTGGTCATTCAATAAATACACATTTTAAACATACACTCTAATATGCTTACTCTCACTTGCAGAATTGATTAAAATGCAAGTTAACTGCCTGCATTGGTCCAATATTATTTTTTCTTCATTAATGGGCAACATGTTTCTGTTTGGGTTTGTTTCTTTGTCTGGGTTTTTTAATAGTGGACTGTTTCGTATGTTTGGGGCATGGGGGTTGACAGTTTAGATAAAATATTATTTAGGTTCAAAACTTACTGTAGAAGTAAAATTAAAAGATACGCCAGGAGGATATTTTCTGACTAGAATCTCAAAACCTAAGAACTACTCTTACATTAATCACTTTAGGAATCAGAGTCAATATAGGTACTACTTGCACAGAAGCTTGATAGATACGTGAAAAACGATAGCATATTTTTCTGTAAGTCAACAGTTACTTCACAAGAATACACACATATAAAATAAAAAAATTGCAGTGTAACTAAAGGTCTGGAAACTGACGTAGGAAGTCTGGAACTGGTAGGTAGATCTTTCTTAATCTTTTATTCTATGGAGAAGGCTCAGAGGCACTAATTRAAAAATAATTGTTCATTTTCTCAGACTATGTATAGCAGACAAATAGAAGCAGAAGACCCAAAAAGAAAAGAAATAAYATCCGGGAAAACAGCTTTTACTGAACAGCTAGATCAACAGAGAAATGGAGCGGAGGATTATGACAATGCTCAGGAAACAGGCCTATAAGGGACTGAAAACATGTAACCAGGTGATTCTGAGATTGTTATGCACAAATTTGCCCTATATGTGTCAGTCTAACTGAAATTTGGCACAGACTCAGCTAACTATTGTATTGTGCTAATTGCAGTAGATCAGTTTTTTGTCAATCAGGGACACATTTGTGTTGGATCTGTGCTCTCATATCAGCCTTACAGATTTTCTATATTAAGTGTGGTAGCTGTTATTAGTATTTTATTTATAGACATAATKTATCTGAACCTATTATAGTTCAGCAATCTGATCAAATATTTAGATCTGGAATCCAAATTCTGAATTCTACAAACAGCTGTGTGGGTGGTGGTACTACTTGCAAACATAGGTTGAACACCAGACCTGCCCCAGCCCACTTCACCACAACAGCGCTGCCATGGATGAGAGAATTTCAGCTTTATATAACCTGGCAACAGTCTATATATTCGTTAGGTTTTAAGAGTTTCCATCCCTTATAGGCAAATTTCTCTCATGATAATAGTACTGCAGAGAGCTGTATAAACAAAATGTTTGCAGCTGCTGGTGCTAACCATACTAAAACTCATCTTAGTAAAAAAAAGTTAAAATATAAAAGCTGGTAGAGGTCTAATCAGTTCATCACTCTAAATTGATGATTTGAAATGGAGGTAAAAAACCCAAGGTTTTTGAGGAGCTGGTTGTATTACCACAGCCTCAGGGGAGAGAATGGGCTGTCAGGTTTTTTCCAGGTAAACCCAAACTTCTCAGCATGTAACTCTGGCCTCTTGATATGATCAATGAAGATTTCTTTTCTATAGCTRTGCCTGCCTTTTTCATTCCATGTTATTAATGTGGTACTGATCCCTGTCAGGAAAATGAACATGCAGGGGGTCATAAGAAAAAATAGTAAACATATAAAAATCCCTTTGTGAGACAAAAATAAAATGATTGAAACTGTTTCGGTTAGACCCCTATATAAGCAATAAAATCTGTAACCATACAATAAGAATGAAGAAAAATAGATTTTTGGTACTACTTAACCTCTTATCATAGCTTTAAAAAGCCCTGTTAAACAGAAAGGAACTAACAGTATGAGGCTTTCTAACAACATATCAAAAGTCCTTGGAGCTCATCCCTACACATGGAACTGAGAAGCTATATGCTAGACATATTTTCTAAATTATTAAATAGTTTAGAATATGAGAACATATAATTCCTTTGCAACTGTGAACCSTCTAAAGACAAATATATGTTTCTTACCAGAAAATATATGCACTTTTTTTCTGTAACTTCAGGAAATTTTGAGAAGAAATAAATTCTAACTCAATCCACATTTCACTTTAATACCCAGAATTTAGGAATGCTATTTTGCCTAATACATTGAGGGGATCAGTAAGAGTGGGAGTTGGTAAGAGAGAATCTTAGCATTCTCAGAAGTAATTTATTAGGTGCAATAAAATTATATGTCTTTATCTGTGCATGGATATCTCTTAAACCTTGGGTAATTTTCTCTCTATTAAAGCAAAAAACCAAGTTCAAGTATAATTTTATATAGTACATATAAAGAATTGTAGAAAATTTTAAGCTTAGTTGCCATAGTGTTCTCTTATCTGTAGAAAAATTAATGTAAGAGACATTTGGAAAAGGAGGTATCAAAGTGCCACAGACTTTTTGACAGTTTAGAAATGGTAGGAAAATATTGTTTTCATGAAGTACATATATTTTGTCCTATCACAAAACAGAAATAGGTGTGTACTCTTGGTGAATTCTGTCATCTCAGCTGAGCTTACACTTCCATGGAGAGCCATCGACATTTGTATTATTGTTGAYGGATCTTCTTGGCTAATTATCATCTGTTACATCCTTCCTTTTTATCACTACAGGTTTTTGGAAACAAATATAAGCATCAAAAATCACTCTTGTTTCCATTTTTTATTTCCCAAGCCTCCAAATGTGGGCTTTTTAATTTCATCACCCACATTGACATCTATTTCACATCTACATTATCCAGCAGACTCATTTTGAAGAAAATTTCTTTAAAATTTACAAGACAGCTAAATGGATAATGTTAACAGATAGCTGTCAAAAAAAGTTTTTTGAGAAAGTATATGCATGCTTTGTATGGAACCTTAACTGCATTTTTGTGAACAGTTTACAGGGAAAAAACCCCAGCATTTAATTTGAACTGGTGGCATTGTGCTTTTCTCTTCTCATGGCAAATTATGTTTAGATTGTTTTAGTGCCAGATCAAATCTTGAACTAATTTTTGCTGAATCTATTCATTTTGGCTTATTTTACTCTAGAGTATGATGCACTTGTTCTTTGAGATTCTTGMTTTCCTAAATATTAAACCGAAGGCATTTATTCACCACTGGCATCTTCAGGGATTTTTATGAAAAATCTCTGTGAAGAACACCATGTAATTGGTACTTAATTCTTTGGCAAAGATCTCTGGAGGCTACAGATGTGTGACACGTATTGTGTATATTGATTTCTTAACTTAGTATGCTTATTGGACAACATCTGCAAAAGACAGTAAAGCCCCTGATGGTTTAATTTAAAACCAAGTGATACAAAAAACCCCCAAAACTTAAAAATCAGTGAGCTTCAAAGACTAGAAGAGGCCAAAATCTAGCCCCAGTAATTCACAGGAAAGTAATGAGAGGCTTTACGCTAATGATTAAAGACATACTATTTGACACAATATTATCATAGCATCCAAGTCCCTTCCTAAACCTGTAAAATTATCCACTGCAAATAGCATATAATATTACGATTAGTATTATTTGAATATATTAGTCATTTATTGATAAAACTGATTAGTTTTGAAAAGAGAGTCGAGTAAAAAAAACTTAAATTAAAAATCCACATATTATGTCTTGAAAGCATGAGAATTCAGGCACTTAAGTGTAAAAACTAAAAACATTATGGTTTCAGATTAAAAGAAGTAGAGTTTGTGTGAAGAAAAGCTTTTTAATATGCAGTAATGATAAAGGTAGAAGTCATAAGTTGCCTGATTTGTAACAAAATAAATAAATTTTGGGTTTTTTTCTACTAGGTGTTTCAAACCTGACTTTGATAAGTGTGCTTGAGTTTAGGTTTGTATTCTCAAGTCAAAGGTTATGTCAGTAGGACCCAATGTACATGTGACTCCTCCTGATCACACCCATACCAGTCCTCAGCAGGAAATAACTAGGACTTGCCAAACACACCCAAATCCTTTGCTACTCACACTAACTAGTGTGCATGCCTGACCTTACTCATTAAGGCTAATAGATAAACCTACAGCATGTTATCTGTGAGGGGAAAGCGTTTTTCTCTGAGTATCCACACAGAAATGACRTATGCTGTGGTTGCTGGGACAGGCAGTGACTAGGAAAGGTGCTTTACTCTGTTCTCTGTAACTGAAGGCAGAACTCCCACCCTAATACTGGCCCTAATGCCTAACACATGCAGCACTAGGAACACATACTTCTTTTACTGATGCAGTCTAATAAATCTTCCTAGGATTAAGAAGACACAAGGGTGCAAATATGTATTGTACATCGTACCTCACACTTTTTCTTTCCTTGTCTCATGCGTCCCAAACTGAACAATGCACCTCAAAAGTTAGTCAGATTATTTCAGGACAACCAGAAGCTCAGAGGTTTAAATCTCATACACAGTTTTGTTCTGGAAATAAGTTTATTAGAGGTTGTTGGTGGCTTTACTGAGGACACCAGAAAGATGCTCCACTGAGACAAGGAATTTTAGATGTCGGTTGTCACAGGAATGTTTCAGCAGCCTGAACTTAAGGTGAATGGCCTGCATCTAATTTGCAATCACATGTGCCAGCTTGTCAAACTGCATCACATACTAAATAGCTATACCTAGGGGGCATGGGCAGGAACACTGTTCTCTCCAGTAAATCTGTAATTTGCTCTGAGTTTCTTTTCGTACAGAATGGATCATATCCCCTTTTTACTTCTTTCAAGCAGTGGTCTCTCTGACTCACTTTCATGACCTGCTTCACCCAGCTTCAGCCTGTGGGCAAGCATCAGGTCATGTCATCCAATGTAATAAATCCTAGAATCCAGGTTATTATACAGTGGTCTTTGGCTCCCTCTCAAAATAATGTTTCACACTCCTAATAGGCCTCACATGTGCTCTCTCTCTTTCTTGGCACAGAAGATATCCCTTGAATCTTGAAATGCTACTTATATCACCTCTAAAATCTCTCCATTCCAGACTTTATCTCACAGGAATTTTCAGCAAACTGTCAGACAGGTAAAATGAAAACTTAAAACACTTTCAGAAAAGTTTGAATAGTATGAATTCTTCAAAAGGCTGAACACATCTGGTTTTACATCAGCATTTGCACATAGGGCTAACAATAAGCATAAAGGAAATGTATGCTGACAAGGGCATTACATGACAGAATGAAACTGAAGAGGTACCAAACATAAAGCTACTTTCACTCCTTTAGGTGTTACTGAAGTAGATTTTCTGGGGTCATTTTTATGCCAACATGTGGCCTTCTGTAGTCAAAACAATTCCACATTTTTTAATCTAATTGTAAGGAACCATTCAGGCTTTGAAAATACTATAGTTTAAAAAGATTACTTGTGTTGAAATAGACTATTTAAATAAAATAAATAAATAAGTTCGCTTTTGCTCTGCTCAATGCAGTTTAGTGGCCTGTTGTCTGCTGAAGTCTAAACAAATTGGAGAAGTAATTTAATCTTTTATGCTCAATTCATTCCTAAAAAATATTTGTGGGGGAAACAGTGACATCATTCACCCTATTTACAGATTGGTCTTCAAACTCTCATCCTCAGCTGATGTTTTCTTTTGTCTTTTTAGCTTTTTTGCCAAAAGGTAAGTCAGTAGCAAAAGATAATTTCTGTGTGCTTATCCTACCTTAAGGTCTGGTTTTGTCTCCCCTTGCTTCTTTGAAAAAGCAGGAAAAAATTCCAGAGGAAATATGACTGCCTGAGACATCAGTAACAGGAATGAGTTTGAAAAGTTACAGTTGTTGCTTAGCCATTGATTTGGGCCCAGGGCTGAGAATCCCTCTTAGGACCTATATGTCTGGCTTGATGTTCTCCTTCAAATGTGTCAGCAGAAAAAAAAAGAAAGGAAGATGTATTAGCCTTCCCAGTAATCTGAAGATATAAAATATTATTCACTTTTAGCTAGCTACAGTCTGCTGACACCCTAACCCGTGGCTGTATTTGTAACTTGCCATCTGTATATTCTGGCAGATTCATCCCTTTGCAGACCTTTTCTCGGGAAGACTGGTGAACAGCTCTGGAGAAAGGAACAAAGCCCTCCAGCAGGTGTTAGGAATATTCTCACATGATGTTGAAGGTATTGAAGATTATCATTTTGGCTCTTCATGAGATCCTGAAGATGCAGCATTACAGTTCAGGGCCTTGTCCCCTGTAATAGGTCATGAGACAGGAAGACATCCCAATAAAACAGTGTATAGTGAAAGCACCGTGTTTTGATGTGAAGAAAAAAATCTTCCCACTAAGTTTTTACACAGAAATAGTATTTAACTGTTAAATATTACTTTTTTTAAAAATTAAAGTCACTTTTACATTATGCATTTGCATCCATAAGTGCAGTGACTGCATTTCAAGGCTCCATTTAGTCCCTGGGATCTTTCTGAGCAAAGATTGTTGAAGGAATTACTGTGTATCACCAAAACATGTTGTAGAACATGAAAACATTAACTTCAACAAAATGTTTTAAGAAGGTAGAATGTTTGCTTTCACAAAGTTTTCTTCAGTTTTATAAACCTTGTTTGCTGTAGACTGTTATGAATTTCCTGCACAACCATTAAATAGGAAAGAACCAAGTGAGTAGATGAATGTGAAATAAACACTTGCAAGGTATCTCTGCTATGACTTTAGAAAAAGTCTATTTTGTAATTACACAGTGATTAACAATTGTATTTGTATTTTCTTGTCTTGGTGTCATAAACATCCCTATTTTTGAAGCTGGCATTAATATGAACTTCGAAAAAGAATACCGAAAGCTCTTTTGAATGTTGAACAATATTTTCTTTGAGGATTATGGAAATTAGTTTTAAAGTCTCATTAAATGATAATTTTAAAACCAATTCTAAAATCAAACTCTAAAAATTCTTTGCTACAATTCAGAGCAGTGGAGCATGAAGTTGGTAGGTAACACATTGCTAGATATGGTGCTCATATTTCTATATTATGTAAATATTTTATTTGCATCCAATATTTTCAATGTACTAATTGTCTAACATGCCCATTGATTATTTCCCTAATATATTTATGAACCAATTTATATATTCTTGATGTTAAATACTATTCTAACTTTTTTTAGGCAAATTAGACTATGCATCAAGAGAACCTGATAGCCAGATACTGACAGGAATATAAGTAATTGGTTTTTAAGATAGTATTATGGTATTTAAAAGATAATTAAATATAAATTGGATTCTTTAATCATCCAATCACTGCTTACAATCCTAGTACTGTAGTAACACTATGTTTTTCATACAGAGCAAAATTTGAACAGTTCATAAGCTTCTTTTCTTATCATGAGATATGTTAAACATGTGACAATTGACTATGTCAAAATGTGTGTCAAATTAGACAGCCACTAAACAGATTTATTGTAAAGCCATTTAAAATATCTTTTAAAAGAGCCAGGAGGGAACTGTGGAAATACTTGATAAATCATAGTAATATTAAAGAATGTCAGAAGTAAGCTTGTGGGGATTTGAGTTTGGGTGTCTACTCACTTATTATCAAAACACATGAAATTTCCTGCCACATCTGAGAGGGAGAGAAATTGCACTAGTCMATGCATGTATTAAAGAAAATAAGAAAGCAGCAGCCCCCAAAAGGCAAATAAAGCCAAGAAAGAAGTTGGAAGATGAAGATAACACACTATTCCCAGATGAATCTTGCAATATTTGTTTTCCATTCATTTTTATTTATTGAGAATTGAGTTCCTTCATAAATATAGAAACAAAATTACACATAAATGAAGAAAAAAAGATAAATAACCTTGGACATTTTGTAGATTGTTTACAACAATCTGTTTCAACTGAGTAGTAAATCAAAAGCTGTTTTGTTTAATGTCAACAGATTTCAGATTCTGAACTTGTGCTTCAGTCTAGAATTTATTAACTATGTAAATATTGTTAATTGTAAATACATTATTAAATAGAAACACTAACAAGTCTTCCTATGTTCATATTTCATTCTTCTTTGAAGATCTCCTTATTGTTTGCCATCAATTACTTTTATTCTTTGGAACATTTCAGTGATGAGCAAACCTTTCAAAAAAAGCACCAGTGCTTTGATTTATTTTGAAGGCATTCTCATTAAACTGTGTACTGCTATATTGAAATACATGATTACTGTAAAAGTGCTGACACAAATTTTTTTTCATATTACTCTTTAAGTTAGTTGATTTTCTGTGAATGTTAAATCAAGGACATGAACATACACTTCATCTGCATAGAGATGAAGATGCTTCATATATTCATTATTTCTTCCTGTTGTCAGTTTTATGTATATAGATTTTTTTAAAGTAAATGTACTAAGTAAGTTCTTAATAAAACTGCCATTTTTATAAATCTACAGCACTGTAATTTTTTTTTTTTAAGTTCAATTAGAGGAATAAACATTTCTATTAATAATAACTGTACTAATAGACTTTCCTGTACGTATTTCAGCACAATTGAATAAACTAATACCAACATTTATTTTTGGCTTTGATGTGCCTAATTTTTAGTTGAGAAATTTTTCTAACTTAGCACCTGCTTAGGGCATCTGTAATTTTCTATGAAATATTTGGAACAAAGTCTTTTAGGCTTTTTCTCAATAACAAATTATTCCTTTTTATTTTCTAAATGGTGGATTATTGCTTTTCAGATGAATTTGAACATTACGTGATGGACTTTCTGTATTTTGAACATTGACTATAGACAACTTTAGAGTGTGTTTGAAGCATGCAGACCGATTTTAAATACATTTTAACAGAGGTTTGTTAACACGTTATTCTGTTAATKTTTCTAAAGCCAGGTACTGGATGGTACTTTATGTACTTGTGGTTTGCATGCATACCTGATTACACTCTGGTCTGCTAGTAGTGACTGAATAACATTTGTTTAACTGGAATACCACATCCTGAGGGTGTGAATGAGGTTGGACTTTGCGATAAATATTCTGGTTAATATGTCTGATTCTGAGCATTTGTGTATATGAAATTGTCATGAAGTTTAGAAAGAAAATAATTACTATCATCATAAAGCATCATATTGTTATTTAACAGACTTTTTCTTTCAATCTTTTACCAAAAAAATTGTATCAATAAACACATTTGGTGAAAAAGTTTAAATACCACATAGGAATTACCTTCAGTATTATGATTTCTCTAGTAGCTTTTGATTTCTTCACATGCTGCAGAACATATAAACAGACAATTTTGTCAAATTTATTCTGTTTTTAACTTCTGAGTTCTCTGTGCCCTGATACTGTCATGACGATTTAGGCATTTTTTCAAATTTTATGAATTTTTTGGGTATCTTTCATCAATACACTAATATCATAAAAGTAATTATCTGGTTCCTTGTTAGAAGTTATTTAAAACATGGTTGGTTGTTTTTTTGGGTGTTTTTTTGTTTTGGTTTTTCTTTTTGGAAAGTAAACCAATTTGCTTTTCGTTCTTCTGCTATCAYTACTTCTTGAATCTCATCTGACAAGCTGGAAGCTAAATCAGTGTAGTTCTTTGGGTATCATTAGTGAAGATAGTGTCAGAGAGCACTGAATTTTCTTTTACTGACTTGTGTAGTGTTAGTTACATATGCTCATTCAACTTTTTACTTTCACTGAAAAGAAATATTGTTCTTATCATCTAAAGACAGTTTAATCCTTTTCCAGCCACAACAATGCAGAAGATTTCACAGCAYCACTGACTGTTTCAAACACATACCTACAAATAAGACTAACCATTCTTCCAGCTTCCTTCTRTGATATATGACTTGCTCAAATATTTTGGGAAATATGTGAGAACAACCGTACTATCTATCAAGTCTTTACATTTGAATTCCTCAAATTATTTGAAGATTTTTCTTGATTATTTTCTTTGCAGTAACACAGTCCTTTACTTCTTGGATAATACAGTTTTGGAGAAAAAAGTAATCTCTCCTTCAGCAAAAGAGGTGTCATTAATTCCCCTACTAGCAGCAATAATTCCTACATTAACAATTTGTATACTATTTGTACCTCCAAGCACTTGAACTTTTTCTACAGTCTAGATGAAAATATYGAAGACTTAAAGGCTACTGAAGTAGAGATTTGCAGATTGCTGCAAGATGAAAAAAAAGGTGRGGACATCTAACTAAAGAGAAAGGATAAATGAGAAAGGCTATTGGAAATGAAAGGAGACAGAATCAGGGCCAGAATCAGTGGAGATCCTGCGATATCACTTTGACAGTGATAATTTCAAGAAGAAAGAAGAAAGGTAATAGATATGAAAGACACAAAGAAGCTGAGACGAGCAGGATTATGCGGTACAGGATTGTCTTTCAACATAGTGCAGAACAAAAATATCTGACTTATCAAATGGAATATCTTCCTTCAAACACACAAAATAGCTGGAAACTCTAGGACTACTTACTGGGTTTTGGTTGAATTTTATTATATTTGTCCAAATCTCTAAGCCTGAAGTGATGTGTGCTCTGCTTGTGTGAGAGACTCATTAGCATAGCACTGCTGCAGATTTTATGTGTGTTTAACAGCTTACAAAGTAATTAATTTTATCTTGGAATGAGAGCAAAACATTTTGTGAGTTTGAGTGAAACAGAGTCAGATTACTTGATCCTCAAGTTTCGAGTTAGTCCTCCTGGTCAGAAGCAAAAAACTGTCAAAAATCTTGTTACAGAAATCTTCATAAAAATCAATAAATCACTGCAGAGCAACTTAACTTTGAAAAAACGTGTATTTTGACAGATTACATGTTGTCAAAAGTATTTTGGCCATTTAAACTTGTCAGTTTAACATTTTCTGTGGGGTTTTGAAACCCACTCCTTCCTTTACACCCTCCCTCTGAGACCTCATTTTTGAACACAGAAATCTACATTTTAGTTTTCTGTAAGCTTAGGAGGTCTGAGATGGTCCAGTCTCTGCAACTGGATCCAGAAGAGGAAACTACAGCAAAAGTTTTGTGAAGMAATAAATACAGCAAAAGGTGAAGAAACATTTGGAAAACTATTGTCTTTAATAAAATACTGAAAGATTTAAAGAGTTTACATCAAGTTCTAGCTCGCTTCATTCACATACATGGGAATAAAGTAGTTATCTTTGAACTTAATATATAGGAATACTGGGTCTTTACCCTGCCTAAAGTTTTTATGCAAAGAAGAGGAAAATGCACAGGTRTGTACACACACACATTTTTATATTTGTGTCCGCGTTTTTAATATTTTCAGTGACTTTTTTTTTTTTTAATTAAACTGTGGAATTAAAAATAATAGATTGAGACTATATGATACAGACATTGCAGAAGTTTCCTTGAATATTACCAGTCCCTGCACCTTAAGTGGCAGATAATGAAGCAAATATTTGTTGTAGGGGGTTTTGATGGACAGCACAGTCTCTTTCAGTGTAGCCAAACACTCCGAGAAGTTAGAACTTATATTGTGGCACCAGTAATAGTTTTATGTGCTGAATATACTTTTCATATCATTGAAGTTTCTGATTCTTATGTCTGCTATTCAAATGTTGAAAAAATATGATAACACATGGTATAGTTATCTTACTAAATTGCCTATGAATAACTATTTATAGCACACGTTAACAAGTGTATTAGATGGACTATAGCAATATTAGCCAATGTAGTATGCACACAAGCTCATGTATTTTTCTACCATGCCAAAAGGCCAAAATGCCAAAATTAAGTTTAGAAATACAGAAAGCACAGAATATACTGTTCCTTCATCCAGGCTCTCATTGAGAATTGAATTTATATATAAAATATATCTATTTTTTATATAAAATTGAATTTATATATTCATGCTWCTTAGCAGTAAAAGTCCGTAATTTAGAATTCTGTATGTATATACAGAAAAAAGTAGTGTCCTTTGCTTTGGCTTTCTCCATTGGCTTTATAGACAATTTCTGGATTTATTTTTCAAGACAAGAAAGAAATCCTCAGGGTTGGCTACATAAAAAAATTATAGAGGATAAGAAAGCTACCAATACTGTTTGCACAAACTCAACAAAAAATGTCAATTATTGTTGCAAACGTTTAAGATCAATTTCTGTTTGATATTATGCAATAATCTCACTGAAATGATTTTAGGAATGTACTAAAATCTTTATACTATGGACATTAAACAAATACAGAAGTACATGTTATGGCTGTAAAGAGACAAAATAAATAATATTATTCTCCTTGCTTATAAACAAGTACATTGTTCTTCACTCCTATTAATACTTATCACATGAAATTGCCTACAAAAATCAGTCAGGTTACATCAGTATAAAGGCAAACTGAGCTTATAATGAGGCATGAAAAGCTCTTTTATCACTTTCTAAAACATATGAAAAAAATAAAMACTCTCCTTAAGATCCATATTCTTTTGAATTCTTTATTACTCAAAAGTTTTGCTTCTAGAATAAACAAGAAAAAGCCCTTTTGTGTAAGTGATTGCTTACAAAAATACTCTAGATATTAATTTTAATATAAAATATTAATATTTAAATAAATCAAACTATACTTTATAAATAAGAAATGTGCATTGGTTGTAAAGTTTTAGGATATATATAATTTACTAAAAATTATTTACAAACTATTTTCCTTTTTTTTTTAAATTAAGGTTTATACCTCATACTTTTTTTAGGGTAAGAATAAAAAATAATAGCCTAGAGTATATAAGAGAATATTTTCTAGATTCCTCAGTGTAAAGTCTCAGTCTGGGACTGACAAAAACAAGGATTTCCTTCAATCTAATACTGTAGTATGTTGAAGAAATATGTGTTTCACTGTATCATGGAGTCACCGAATGGGTAAGGTTGGAAGGGACCACCATGGGTCATCTGGTCCAACCTTCCAGCTCAAGCAGGGACATCCCAGAGCACAGGATTGTTTCCAGACCATTCTTGAATATGTTCAGTGAGGAAGACTCCACAACCTCTCTGGGAAACATATTGCACAGTCCAATCCTTTCCCTAATGCACCCCAGGATACCATCAGCTTTCTTGGCCACAAGGGCACTGCYGGCTCATGGACAGCTTGCTGTCCACCAGGACCCCCAGGTCCTTCTCCGCAGAGCTGCTTCCCRGCAGGTTGGCCCCAGCCTGTCTGGTGCCTGGGGTTATTCCTTCCCAGGTGCAGGACYCTGCATTTGCCTTTGTTGAACTTCAGACAGTTCCTCTCTGCCCATCTCTCCAACCTGCCAAGGTCCCTCTGAAGGCTGCACGGCACTCTGGGGTATCGGCCACTCCCCCCAGCTTTGTGTCATCACTGAACTTGCTGAGGAGGCATCTGCCCCTTCATCAAGTCATTGATGAACAAGTTTAACAATAGTGAGACCAGTACKGACAAATTACTTTTTGTCAGTAGTCTTTCTCCTTACCTAAATTTCTGTAAGATTCTTCTCCTCAATATTAACTTTCTTTGACTGAACTCACRAAACCTTTATCTTTAGGAGACACCTTCTAAATGCTAAAACACTATTAGAAAGAATGCAAAGTGTCTTGCATTCTTTTTTTTWWAAAATTTAAATTTATTTTCTAGAGCTAAAACCAACATAATTAATAAATACCATTTAMTAATACAAAATTTATATAGACAGAATACAGAAATTATAACTGTATCTCATCCAAGCTCAGGAAAACTCTGTTTGCTACTTTTATGGATTTGGGTAGTGTAAGATATTCCTAATGTCTTTGGAGCATCATTTTATATCAGGAGATATGCATTTCCAAGGGCATCCAGTTTTAAAGAATTTCTCTTGTCTTTCAAGGCCCATGTAGAAGCCTGTTCTATGAACAYATTAGTTTGTCCAACAGAAAAAATGGCTTTGGTACATAAATTTATCTTTTTTGCAGCCATCTTTGCCTTAGGAAGCCCCAAGGCCATGTAATTCAAATAATATCTGAGAGCATCGCTTTGGTTCCTTAAGTTTCAACTGACAAGGTGCCCTTGGTGCAAAAAAGCTCAGGGCGTCAGACTAACACAGTTTTAGAAAACTGTGTCTTTGAGAAAACRGAAAGAAGGGTTTTCTTTAGGAAAACTGTGAGGCCATTGGACTTGAATTCCCATATTAAGTCAGATAATTATATTAAACCCCTCAGTTATAGCCAAAGAAATGTGCACTTTAGGGTGTTAATCCATGCCAAATAAAGATACAACTAAATGAACAAACAAATAAACAAGCAAACTTCCTCAAAGTTGCCTTAGGGCATCAGCTTTGTTCAGGTAGCTTTTTGCTAGGATACCCCAATGGCATAAATGAATAATAAAAAGCAGTAGACAGACCATATCCCAGGTGGACAACACACACATGAAGTGAAAGATAAAGGAGCTCTGTTTTCACATAATGCTTTTTTTGTAAGGTAGGAAGAATGTGATTTGAAAAAGAAAGAAGAAATGGCTGTTAATAAAGACAACTTGAAACAGAAATGAAGAAGGCAGAAGGCACAGCAGAGGATGAGGGTGAGAAAATAGAGGAAGAAGTGGTTAAGAAAAGAGAAGGAAGGAAGGCAGCTGGTTCAGCAGGGAATGAGGTTCTTTGCATGGTATAATATTATACACCATAGCAGCACCACATTATTGTCATATCCTATATTATATGTATAGTAACACTTTTACAGAAAAACTTCTGATGTAAGCTGACTAAACATTTGAAAACAAAAAGAAAGTAAAAGTGGTTTCATCTTCAAAAGGTTATACTTTTACTGAGACACAAGAAGAGTATGCAGTTATAGATCAGGCAGAACACAAGAATGGTAAATAGGATAAAATAGGCAGCAAAAGTAGCTTTCATTCAGGCAGGTYATATGTATAAGATGAATATACAAAATAGCTCCAGAAAGGATTCCCATATTTTATGTTTGTTGATTCTTGTAGGAATCATGGCAAATGTCTTTTCTGAGCCTTATGAGAGACAGATGAGGGTAGAGGAAGAAAGATGAAAGAGCTACTAAGACAAAAAAAGGACATTAAATCACTGTTTCTAGGCCCATCTTTAGAATACTGGTAATAAACATTTTTTCCTCCTTTTTGTATTAAACTAACTGTTGACTATGCAATGATTCAGTTCAGTTTAAGTTTTAACTTCGTTGGTGATTGGTTGTTAATGTCCCAAGGATACTCTCAATGTTTTGCTGCTGTTATAATCCACTTCTGTAGTACTAATCCACTTCTGTACTACTACCCCATGTAATTTTATTTATTTAATTTTTCTGAAGATATGAATACAGAAGACATCGAGTTTTCCTGTCTAATATTTTGTCTCTGTCCTTACTCAGAATATACGGTAGAGTATTTCGTATCAGGAACATCAAAAAGTAGTTTGTAGTAACTACGGAATTTGCTTTGTGAAGCACATCACACGTTATTTAAGCCATATAGGAGCAAGTTCTTGTACACAAGCAGTAAGTATGTTTATCCCACAGATATTTACCACCTCAAACAATGCCATGAGAGCTTGAGCAGGAAGGGCAAAGGACAGTTCTTCACACGTTGCAGGATCAAGCAAGCTGATAATACTAAAGGCTGAATTAAGCACTTGTGACACATAAAATACGGGATATACTATCAGTCTTAYGGATTTTAATCATCTTCGTAGAGTAAGAAATGTTTCATATGAAGAATGTTGTTCCAAATTAATATACTTAAAATTTTAAGAAGAAAGGCTGGGATTACCCCAAGTGCCCCATGACTTGTGTCTTGCAGAATTTTTATTTGGCTACAAGSTATTTGCTTTAAATTAGAATTTAGCCACTGTTAAGAAGACATCAAAACAGACAGGAAGAAAGACAGCATATGCATTTTTAATTGACTTTGCTGAACACATGAGGAAACAAGGTCTTTTGAAGCAAGAATCTCAGAAAAATAGACTTCTCATATGCTGACTCCACACAAACTATTGAATTCTTATTTGGTGGTAACTGAGGCAGGTTAAATTTTATCTAAAGGACTGGATTTCTGCTAGCTGCTGAAAACCTCAAACATATAGCTTTCTGAAAGAGTTCCAAAGTGTTTAGAGAAGAAATATTATGGTGTCATTCTTCTCAAAAGCATCCATGTGATACCTGCTACATAATACTATTGCAGTAGGAATAAGAAAAAAGCATTCTGAATGAATTGTGTGTTTCACAGTAAATCTGCCATCCTTGTCATATTGCTAAAGGTTTGCATTTAAAATCATTTAGTGAGAGAATGAAGGTGAAGAAATCTATATAAAGATCCTTAGAGTATTTGTAGAGTATAAGGAATATTTATATGTTTGTATCACATATATTTGTATGCATATTTGTATGTATGACACATACATAGAGTATACATAAAGTAAAAGTATAAACCATAATGAACTATAGCATGTTTTAAAAGTATTCACAGAATTAATAATATATTTATAAAAAGATTACCTCAGTTTCAATGCTTTGGATGTACATTAAATCCTGAGTATCAACATAAATGGAGATATTAAAAATKAAGGTTATTAGAATAATTATTTCTTTTATGTACTTTTCACACATCTTTTAGTAAATAAAGGAGCATTCAGTYGAACTTTTAAGTTATTTTCAGTCATTAACTTTTAATTGCACAAACACTTACAGGGGCCTCTACTTGTTTGCTTGAGGAAAAAGAGAGCCTGCTTCTATGGATCTACAGGGTAAACCAGAAAATTTTAGGTGAATTATTTAACTGTCATTTAACACTTCTAAATCTTCAATGACTTCAAATGTCACAGAGAATATAGAAAAAAAATGCAAATACCATTATGTTAAAATTGTATATACAGGGAGAATCTACAGTCTTTCTGGTTATTCATTATTCTATTTTTAAAAAATCTCTGGTGCTTAAACTCTTCCACACAATATTCCTGCCAGATAGATAATAGATCCATCTCCTTTTATGACACTGTTACTTATTTCTCTAATTCTTGGTTAGCTTAGCATCTAGAAGCATGAAGTACTACTTATGTTTTAGTGTTACCAAAACCATCCAAATTATGTTGAAGAAAAAATAGGGAAAAAAACCAATGATGATACTGAGGCCATTAGGTAAAGCCTCTATATTCTGAACAGGGAAAGGAATTTAAATCCTTGCACCATCTGCATAAAAGTGACATCTGAGTCGAGATTTAGAAAGGAAGTATTGAAAGGCTATTAGATAAATGAGGGATTAAGTCAAGGATTAAACCCTGGAAGACAGATAGCATGAAAATTCTAGTACACGGTGCAGGTCATACCRTCATAGAATATCTCAAGCTGGAAGGCACACATAAGAGTCCAACTCCCTGTTCCTCACAAGAGTACCTCAAACTAAACCGTATGACTAAGAACATCATGCAGATGCTCCTTGAACTCTGTCAGGCTTGGTTCTGGCACCACTTCCCTGGCTAGCCTGTGCCAGTGACCAACRACCCTGGCAGTGAAGGACAATTTCCTAATGTCTAACCTGAACTTTCCCTGATGCAGCTTCATTCCATTTTCTTGTGTCCTATTTTTGGTCACTAGAGAGTAGATACCAGCATGACCCTCTCCACTGTCACCTTTCACAGCTGTAGACTGTGATGAGGCTACCCCTCAGCTTTCTCAGAGCACCCTGCAAAGTTGTCACTTAGTGGAAAGGATTGGTGGCAACAGCTAGTTTAGAATCACAACACRGAGTAATTGGACAGACAAAGACTGATAACAGGACAGAAAGTATCACAACACTAAGGATGTAGTATTGCATTTTGTTTCAAATGCTTTGTACAAAAAATTGTGAAAGACTGTGTTCTGTTCAGTCAGCAAGATAAGCAGTGGCAGCAGCAACAGCAGTGGGAACTCTGGTAAGTTCTGGGGCAAAACACCAGACAGGGGTTTCCCGGAGTCACAGAAACCTGAGACAGAAGAGAGACCCTGCAAGCCCCGGCAGCTCTCCGACTGCGGCTGACATGATGAAGATATTGACAGAGCAACTATGGGAGATGGAAATGGCTCCAGGGAGCATGAGCAACCAGGAGAACAGCAAACTGGGCAGGCAAACAGGGCATGGTGTCTTAGAAGTAGATGATGTGGCAGTTTGTGTGACAGTCTGTATAGGATGGCACAGCCACTCTCCTGACTCCTGGAGAAAGCTCACCTGGGAGTTTTTGCCTGCTTAACTAGAACAGACCCAGTGACAGTTTACAGATAGTCAAAAGCCATCGCTAGAAGGAGACTGGAGACGCAGATGGAGCTTCATTAGAAACATACAATTGCCCAGGTCTCTGGCTGTAGGGAGTATTTGAGCCTGACGTTAGTGCCAGAGGGCAGCAGAGGTGACACCTGTGTGCAGTGTGACCAGGCGGATGACCTGCTCAGCCTGGTGGCAGAGCTTGAAGTGGAATATCAGGATGTGAGAGACCGGTGGAACTGCACTCTTCCATCCCTGGGAAATGCAGCAGATGGAAGCTTTGCAAGAGTCAGAGGAATTCTGACCCTCTTGCCATCAGGCAGAAGGAGAGGACCTGAAAGACAGGGGGAAATGAAAACAGGTCCCTGCTCCGAGCAGCAGAAGTTCCTTCTGGCCTCTAGTACCTTTGCAGTTGTCCTTACAGAATAGAAGATATGAGGCTCTGGAACTTGAGGGTCAGGAAAATGATAGTGAAGGTGAATCTCTGTCCTGGGGGTTTCCTAGAGGAAGTCAGTCAACCTTAGAAAATTTTATTTCATGTATTTAATAATATATTAAAGAATAACATACGGTTTTATAATAAATTTTTCCTCCTGTTTGTCTTGGTTTGAACCCAGATGTTCTACTTTCTCAGTTGCTACTTCTGTCCACTAATAATGCTTTGCAAAAGCAGGACTGCTTTAGGAATAACTTGGGTTTGAATATGGATGTTTTCTATTAAGTAGTTTTGTGGTTCCTGAAACCATAAAATAATAGCAGGGACGTAACTTTTTCAGTCAGTAGATGTAGATGTCTCCAGATAGTCATTATAGACACCATTGGTTTATTTGATGGAGATAGCTCATTGTTTGTGGCTGAAGTATCTGGCCAAGAACTCTTAATATTATTTGAGAGTTTATTGTGAAAGTATTCAAATGCTATGAACCATCCCTCTCTCTATAGATGAAGATGATTTTCTTAGAAGAGCATAGAAGTTTTTTGCTTTGTGAGACATAAAATGGCACTTACATATACAAAACAAAATAAAACAATCACTGGAAATTTCTACTAGAGATGTTGTATTTTTTAATATAATGTGGTTTCCATTTTGGTAAAGATTTGTGAGGGGATGGGTTAAAAGACTTATGACAATAAAATGCTAATAATAGCCTGAACACAAAGGCAAGTTTGTATATTTTTGCCATATTTCAGTGATCTTGAGCTTGAGTACTAAAGATGCATACAATCTGATTGCTTATAGGCAAAAACATGTAAGTGCAATCCTGCAAACATTTATGCATGTGCTTACTCAGGTCAGTGAGACAATTTATGAATTGCAGCCAATAGGTCTATTTTTATAAGCAGTTACTACCCGGCATTGAGTGCTCACTATTCAAAGGGTAATGGATTATTCATGGCAACCATCACACATAATCTAGTAACAAATGATGGCAGGATGGGTCTTAAGACCATTTGCAGGATTCATGTTGTCCGATACTAAATTGTCTCTCCAAGTAAAATGAAGTTTTCAATAAGAAATGAGTTGCATARGTACAGAGTAATCAATGGGTTTTGAAGCTTATCATTTTACATTGCATTAGCCTCTCTGGAAGCCTGGGCTTCACTTACAAGAAGTGCCTAAGGTATTTTTCAAACTAAAAATATGGTTTTCTTCAAGTTTTTCTTCTATCAGCAAAATAAAGTTGAGCAAAAGTTGAAAATGTCAACATCATTGTCAATAAATTCACTTTGTGTCCTTTCAATTTTTTACATGTACTATAGTAAACAGAGTAAATTATCATCAGAGTATCAAAAACCAAAGTAAAATAAAGGGAAATGGGCGCAATTTGCCAGAATATAGATATTTTGACTGATTAGTATCATGCCATAAACATCTGTTTAACAAGAAAATCAAGCAATGCTCTTATTTATGTTGTTTAGGTACTAGCAAGGCTGTATTATAACTATGATGGTCAGAATGTCCTTAAATGAGACAAGGCGTATACAGAAAGCTTAGACCAGATTTTGTTAAACCAGCTTAGAAAGCCTGAGAAAAATGAAAGACTCAGTGGGCTTTTTTGAAAGATTTTGTTCAGACCCATAAGCCAGAACCTCTGCTAATTTTCTATTTTGCTGGAGCAGCTATTAGCAATTAATTTGTCTCTCAATCTACACTTCATGCATTTGTTTCACTATAGCCGTGAAAAATGGTAAATCTGATTCAAGCTCATTTATTTGTGCCTGGAAATGTAAATCCAGCTGCATGTTCCATCATCATACAGAAAGGTGTCAACTGGATCCAAGAACATCCTGACAAACCACTGCAGTCTTTGAATCAAAAATGTACAGAAAAGAATACCTATTTGTGGTTAAAAAAGAGAAGAAAACAATTACTCAGTAAGTTTAGAGTTTATTTCCAAGAAGAGGGGAGAGAAAGTAAAAAATATTCTAATAGGTTATTTTTTATAAAACTATTTTTACTATCCATGCAAAAGCACCTGCCGTCAACTAGATTGTTAGTAGAAAGAAAATATGTGCCTCTCAGAAAAGTGTGTGCAGTCATGCAAGTTGCCTCCTACCACCAAAATTAATATCCACCTGAGGCCCATCATTCAAAACCAGAAGCCTGTAGAGCATACAAAACTACAGGTTATCCCCTGCAATTCACTAAAATATCTTCTAGAAGTAGAGAATCTCTGGTTTTATTCAAAATACAAAGGGTATACATGAAGCCCTAAAGAGCAGCCAAGAGACTCATGGCTCCTGGTCCCAAATTCAGAAGCAGTTTAATCCTTTTTTAATAAAGTGAAGCACATTCTTACATTTTGCCTTGTCCTACTCTGTGTTTATCAGAACTGTCTGAAATAGATATTGAAGAAGATAAACAGCATCATAAAGTTATGTCATAAATCAATCAGAAAAAATTGAGAGGACTAAAGCACATAAAACCATCAAAAGAGTGAAGCTGTTAAGGATGCATTGAGCTGTGGGTGAGGAAACTAACTGAACTCCCAAACACAAGAATCCTGTCTTACCAAGAAGTTTCCAGGTGTACTGCTACAATCAGAGATGCAGCCTAAAGGCACGGGGGCTGCTGGTGACGCCTAATCAAAGAGAGGAGCAGGTGCTGCGCTAGAATCCCCCTCAGGCTTTAGAGAACAGTGCTAGAAATCTTTGCAGCCACTGTGTGCCACAGGGAGGAATTCATTGCTAATGTGTGTTTTGGGTAAGAAAGTGAGGCTAATTGTATTTGTTATGTCAAGAACATGGTGTTGGCAAAATGAAAGCCATACGAGGGTATATTTTAGGATGTGAGTTTATTCATACCTTCATACCTGAATTATCCCTTTTTAATGCAGACTTAGTTCCATATATTCAGTTTTGAATGTTGCTCATCAAGACCTTCTGAAAAGTCAATAGAAGTATATAACAGAATTTCTAACAATGAAGCATAATTTCCTAACATCTTCTACGATGCATCCACAAGATAAATTGCGTACATGTAAATACACATCTGGGGTTCATAAAAGCTTTAGGAATGCATTCCACAAAGTGTTGCTTTCAAAAGTATCGTTATGTTTCCTCTCACTTTAAATTCAAATAATTTCTAATGAAAGGTGTTTGTAATTAACAAAAATGGATTAGGAACTAAATGAAAGCTAACTTTATGTGAGCCAAGGGAACAACAGTAGAAGCAAAAAGCTAGCAGCAGTAGCAGATATGTATCACAGCACCCACAAAACCTGCTTTAATTTTCTGAAAATACATAGCAGTGTAGTGATGTTTATAAAATATGTTTGAAAGCACAATGCCAGCACCAGCATTACAGAAATGTACAAAGTTGCATGCTGAAAGCTGTGGTTAAGACCATAAAAACACAAATCAGGGCATACTCAGCAGCAACACCATCATCATTGTGTTTCAGATCTTGTACAAATCAGCATGAGCATTACACAAATTCATATCAAGGTATGTTCAGCGTAATATCTTGGACTCTTACTGTTGCAGCTAGCCCTTTTCTTTTATGCCTCCTACCTTTCTTTATAATATTTTGCAATGTGTTAGATTTGTAGTTCTCATAAAAACTGGTCCTCCTCACTGATGCGTAAAGCCAGATTATCCTATGGTGAGATCCAGATCACAACAGATGTTCACACAAGCAAGCACAGAAAATGTGTGTGAAATCCATATAAAAAAACTGTATTTACACAAGCTCTAGCTACCTTGAAAATRTGTATATTTAATATACTTCTTAATAAGAACTTCACTGAAAAATTTGCTGTCAAGYTTTTGCAGTAAGACTTCAAAAAAAATGCTGTTCTTGCTACTTCAGCTTCATGGAAAAGCATAGATACATGAAAAATTTGACTAAACAGAGATTTCATTTTCTTTCASCGTTTTTGAAGTGTACTAGCACTTCACATCTTAGTGTACTAGCATTTCTGTGACCACAAGAGGATTTTTAGTAATTTTATCCATATGTGGTTTAAAACTTGAATTTCTCTAYGCTATTAATCACTTTCAGTTTATTAAGAGCTATTGAAGAAGCTGTGGATGTTGCATTGCAAGATTCTTATCTCTAGAAAGGACTAGGTTTGTTGCTACATATGATTTGTCATAGGGATAATACAAACAGCTAACACATTGTTGTCATTGAAAGAAAATGAATGAACCCAAGCCCTTTCTTAATAATAGAATTTTTACATTAGAAGTTTGACTAGGGAGAATCCTCATATAAACAGTATCTCACATAAAGAGGTTTTGTTCTGCAATTAGGTTGGCTGCTGCATAATAAGAGCACAGTTTAGGAGAAGACTATCTTTCCTGCCACCGGCCCTTATGTCACGTACAGTCATGAGCCTTAATAAAGCTGCACCACCTATAACAAAACTGCTGTTGCATGCAGACCCCAACAACCATCATCCAGGGCAATCAGGCTGTGGTCTCAGCTCCTGGTAGAGACTACTTCTCAGAAACACTACAGAAAATATGAAGTACATGTGAGGAACTGGATTAAAGYTCACTTGAGACTTCATTGCTTCAAAGAGTATTTTTGGAGACACGTAACTGGATTCTGCAGTCCTTGTATTGCTTGCATAGCCCAAAGGAAGAGAATTATTTTAGGAGGCCTGATGCTTTGGGCTGTATACAGACAAGAAAATTTCCAAAACAGTATTTGTTTGACCTGAAGTAGGTCAGTCAGTATCACTGCACAGTCTCACATCACACGTCTCAGAGTGCAGCAATTTTTTTTTTTTTTTTTTTAAGATTTAAAGTGGTTTCATGGTTATGTATGACTGCTGGATTTTAGAGACATTAATCTTTAGAAGATCACAGCCTCTTCCTGACTTTCCTGAGGAGAATCCTGGCAGGCTGATGTGCTATCAGAAGTTGATAAAAGATTAGGAACCATACTGAAAACATGCTCCTATCTTATGTGTCTTCCCACAAGATGACCAAAAGGYTTGCCTTTTGCCTTTTTTGCTTTCTGTCTCTTCTAGGCAATTCGAACATCAGATGACAGGATAATATTTCTACACCTAAAAGGACTTTTGCAAAATTTGTCCTGGGAAACCCTCGTCAAGGTTGTGGCCTCTTGTCAGAAAGAAGATATTTGGGTCTAATTCAATAGCAAAGAACTCTCAGTAAGCTGCCAGCGTCTACATACCCAAAAGATGGAGATATCCATCTGAATATCCAAACAAGAATTGGCTCTAGTTTCTGTGGGTGGGTTAGAATTTTTTGCTCTTACTGGTAGGCAGAATGTTTCTCCAGCAGGCACAGCTCCTTGTAGAACCAGAAGTCATGCTGTTTCAGAACTCCAGAAAAGTAATGCTGTTTCAGAACAACTGGAACTCAATTAGGAAATATCCATGTTATACGCTTAGTAGCATTTTTGCTGTTGTTGAACAGTTCAGAAATAAATAATAAAATTTGTTATAAAATCTGTAACTCAGATATTGCTTTTTCAGACTATTTTCTTTTTCAGGCAAATGGCAATATTAACACTACTCACCTCTCCTAATACTTTGCAGTTAGCCATAGCAGCAGAAGGTAAAGCATACACTGATTGCAGAGTGTTTTTATATACCTTATGAAATGCAAATGCTAAGAATGGGAAAACTCTGTGGAATTGTCAAATTCTTGCCTAGTAATCTACAGGTATCAGAGACAGAAGAAAACAAAAAAGAAAAGCAGCATTAAATGCTACAGGAGAGGAAAAGTCAAGATATGTGACAGGGTTCAACAGGACCTGCAAATAAAAAAAATAAGTGCTATGTCCAACTGTTAATGCCATACAAGTATTTTATTCAGTTCAGAAGAAAACCTGCATTTTATATTACTTACGTGGGTGGTCGCTCAACTTGACGGACATGTGCCAAACTTTTTTTTCAATGGCAAAAAAGGAAATAGAAATAAAAAACCTTGTCTACCAAGAGGATAATTGATTCCAAATAAAAAAAAAAAAAACCACCCTGCCTTTAGTGCTGTCTGTTGACTGATAAATCATAGATCAAAATCCCTCCTATAAAATATTGAAGCAAGCCTTACACTCCTCAAGCATAGATTAGCACTTTAATGATTTGCACATACTAAAGACCATTTGAATCCAAAATAAATTCAGAATGCTGTACTGGTGTCTGATTTCATTTCAATTTTATAATCATCTGCTTATGACAACTCCAATCATAATATTTCTGAAAAGAAGATGAACATTCATAAAGAGTGCTTTTAAATATGCTAACCATAGGAATTTTCACTTTAACAGAATGTTTAGTTTTACTCCCTTATAGACCTCCAGATATAAGCCAGCTATATGGTGAGTAGCTCATATGTYTAACCTTTTCAGCATACAAATCACCTTTAATCTTCAATAGAATTTTTTTTCTAGTTTGTTTTCTGGAATAATTGGCTATTGTTTTTCAGGCAGCAACATTAGCTTTTTTTTCTGCAGATATTCCTTCTGTTAACAGAGTTTCTTCTCCTGTCTGTTCCCAAAAAGCCTGCCTTGTTTTTTGCAATAAAAACTGTGCAAACTTATGAAGGTCAAACATATCAAACAGATAATAAATTGCTGTTGGGGTTGGCTTGCCAATGATAAGAACTTGAACTAAGGTTGTGAATTTTTTCCTGGAGGCCTTAATTGTGTACTTGAATAGAAAGTCAAGACTGTTTTTTAGTAGGTGACATCTGCAAAATACTTAGTTGTCGTCTACTCTTTCGGTGAATTCTCTTTGGCCTCAGAAGATKCACATATTTTTTCATTCTTTGTTCACCTGATTAAAAGACAAAACCCATCAACACAATTAAACTACAATCAGTCTTCGAACTAAACCATGTGTTCCTTTTTCCTCATTACATAAAGAAATTGCAGGCCATTAAGTACCAAACCTTTGCCCTTAGACATACTTTTACACTTTTATGAGACYGTTTTTATATACATCTGAGACTGTGTATGAAAATCCTGTGAAATACAATGCACCTTCTACACTTAAAAAAGTTTGACCACCATATTCAAACCTTTTGGAGCAATGGTCCCAAGGGATGGATTTTTCGTTATTTAAATTGATGAATTTTGTTCTACACAGGAAAATTTTCCCATAAAAGAAAATCCCTGATTTTATTTAGTACAGAAGAATGAGGCAATAACATGYTCTAATTTAATTTGAGTCCCAAAGCAAAAAAAAGTCTTATAAATTCTGTAATAATATTATGGCAAAATTAGCACTATTCAACTGTAACAGTACTTTTCTTACACTAGATTTTTCAAGTTTAGTCTTAAGTCCAGAAGTCCAGTGCTCAGAATATTTGATTTTAGGATACTGGCAATATATTCATTATTTATTTATTCTCAGGTAAGGGATAAATAATTTCATCCATAACATACTTTTAATGAGATTTTTGTCATGGGGCAAATTTTGGGCAATGTTCTCTGCTTGGGTAAATTGTTCCAGTGCCATCAGACAGTCAGTTTTATAAAGTTATGATAATATGAAAGAGAATACATTTTGTRTCTTGGCAGGCAGATTTTCATAAGAATTTTCCAAGAGTGCACTACATGAAGCAGGACTTGCTAGAAGGAGCCATTGTGAGCTGCCAAGACATTAAAGAATATGCATTGGCAAAGACAACAGTGTTATTCTAAAATTATCCATCAAGCACTGGTGCATTCATAGCTTCATCCGAATCTGTGTGGAGCTTGCAAGGTAAGTCTGACAAGTTCAAAGAATTACTGGCTTTCCCACAGGGACATCTCTCCCTCTGAATCACTGTTTTCCTCCTGCTGTGCTGTTTTGAAGAGCAATATTCATGACCAGTACTTGAACTGTGGCCATTCTTAATACAGTCATGCGTCAATTAGTCCATTCTTTTACCACTGTTTCCTCCTTTCTGTGTCAGATACAAGAAATTCTGTCCTTAAGTCTATGGTAGAGRTTGGCTGATTATTGTAGCTGCTGCTTGTAAATACCTGTCCCAAAGATGCTGGCTGTCTGTTGACTAGCTCTTGTGTTTTGGAAAAAGGAATTTCTCTGAAAAAGACAATGTCACAAAAGATTTTCTTCCCTAAAGGTATTTCTGCATAACCAATTTTAAAATTTTGTCTACTCACATCTGGCAACTGTCTGCTGTATTCAGCAGGTAAGGGGTAAGACCTCATCATGGTTCCAGAGCTTACAATTCCCAGGGCTGTACTACTGCTTTCCCCCTTTATATTGCTGAAAAGATTATTTATTGCTAATGCAAACATGAGCACAAAAGCCAGGCTTCACGTCTTAGATTAGCGTTGCTATTCCTCGTGCAGAGTCAGATTSCAAGTTATTTCTCTTTCCAGCATAATTTGTAGGTGCTAACACACAGACAAATGAGGATGGTCAGACATGAAAGAAATACTTGTTAATTTAATGAGCTTTTTACTATTTTACTGCCCCCACATCACTCAGTGACATCTGATTCATCCTAGAACTATGGCAGTACTTGTGGGTGTGCCACTGTATCTACTAATGGCATTCTAGGTATTTCAGGGGGAAGTATTAACATGAATTTGTAGAGCTGCCCTGATTTTAATTTCTTAGACATGACATGGCTTGGAAGTGTTTCTGATAAGGAAAGTAAGTAAATATATGAAGCTTGAAAAGCCAAAGTGCTCAAAGGCACTTAAAATACTTTCAGGTCCTGGTACTACTCCTTTACCTAAGGCAATCCTTGCTTCCATGGTAGTAGGATGCTTTACAGTCTTTAGCTCCACAATAAACTTTTGTGATGCCAGCAACTGTGGCAAGGTTAGAGTTTTAGGACTGAAGACATCAAACACAAAGTTATTTGGGGCCAAATAAAGTGATGGAATAAGATATCTCATATGGTATTGAATGCAATTAATGCAAAAACCTCAAAGCTTATTCAGCTGCCATCCCACTGTAAGGATTTAATGTCCAAAGACATTCCTATGTTAGACCTTTGGGTGTTTTATGTCCTACAGTTCTACTTTAGGAGAAGTCTTGAAATGCTTAAAGCTTCACATAATTGAACAGTTGAATATTGAGCACTTCTGAATTTCACTAGCATTCACAATGTGGATGTGTCTGTGCAAGAGAAGGAGCCTGTTCCACCTGGTATTCTCAGAGAATATGTGCCCTGAGAGAGCTGTCAGATAAACGTATCCCTTCTTCTTCTTCAAACATAACTGCTGAAGGAAAGTACAATGGAGGTGGTAATGTCCCACTTATTCTATAAAGGCAAGAGTAAAACAGCCTGACAGGATGGGAAGAGTCAGGATCAGCTCTCTTCATCACCTGTCCTCCCCACTTGAAAGAAATGGGAACCATATCACCCACCTTACAAATGAAGGCTATTCTMAGGCATGTGAGACAGAGAACATCTCAAAATCTTCATACTGAAATGCTTCTGCTTTATATGGAATATTTGATGACTTGTGTGGGGTTAGAAGATAGCATAAGAATCAGAGGCTCTTATGACTTAGGAAGAGCATCTTTGTTCCAGTTCCAGCTCCAAAGATTGTGTATTTCTGTTGCAGTGGATATATGAGACTCTTAAAGCACAAAATGGAACTCAGAAATTCTGCTTTCATGTGACTGTCTTGTTTCCTAAGTAACATTAGAAAAGTGTATTGAGCCCTGGTTCCCTTATCTTAGGTAGTTATAGTACAATCAAAAATGGTGGAGAAGAGATAGCACTATCAGCTTTCCTGGCAAAAACACCAGGGTTTTAAAGAAAGAAAATAGATAATGGAGAGGGGCGTGACCTTCTTTTAACATTTTCTTACCAGCTTTTCTAGGTTAGTGCCTAAGCACAGTGCTGTTGCTGCTGTGGTTCCTATTTAACGCCCCTGAGTCCCTCCATCTCAGAGGGAGTTTCATCATCCACTGTGGCAACCAAAGCTGCAGGAAGGAAACATTGAACAGAGACCAAGTTCATTATGAATACCTTTCTTAAAGTCCTTTATGCCAGTGCCATTAAAAAATACGTTAACATGGTTTCACTGCAACAATTTAACAGAGGTTTCCATCCAGTTTTCACATGTTTTGAATGAAAGTGGTCTGATGAGACAGATCTAAAAATTATGAACAAATTCTAGTGTTCTTGTAATAATCACAATTTCTATCATCCTATATAGAGTCTTTTTGCATTCTATTTTGTCACATATCTTACAAGAACTGAAAAGCAGACTTGTTTTTCTAGTATTTTAAACTACATTTTCCATGATACTAAACATTGTGTTATATCACAGAAAAACTGTTTTTACAAAGCACTCTATCATCAATGTGTTATTTGGGCTAAGTAGCATTAGCTCATATGAAAAGATGTCAGAGCAAGAAAAACTCTTTACTGTGTTAATTTTATTTAAAAAAAGAAGTCTGAAACACTAAAAAAAGAAGAAAGTAAACGACATARCATAATGGTTTAAGAAAATGTTAGGGGATTAACACTACACTGGTAATTCCAAAAAGATTTCAGAATATGGAATCCAAGATCTATTGAATTATTGCTGGAAAATAAAGCACTGACAAATTAAAGACACTGTAATAATCCAATGTGATGGAAAGCTTTTTTTCAAAAAAATTAGATGTTTGGGCTCATTCAGTGTCCTGAAGATGGATTAGTAAACAAAAATAGGAAGAAAATGACTACCTTCCTGTCTTAAAACTTGATGAGCAGACATGAAACCAAGGTCTGACATSAGTTCACCTTGGCAGAGAAATTTGCTCAGTGTTTCTTAGAGATGTTTTTACAGTGCAGTGGGGGACTGGCTGTACAGAATACAGTAATTTTCACAATTCTTAAGTGAACATGAACTCCAACACTGCTTAAAGACTACTGACACTAAAATGGCTGAATGAAAAAATGTTATTGAATGCCTCTGATCTCTAAACTTTGACCTCACAGTAATTATATTTTAGGTTTCTGAGACATAAACATCTTTGTTATATGTCTTTTTATTTGATCCCCGTACTGGCTCTTTCATATCTGACTATTCAGCATTCTATTTGTACTTTTACCTGCTGATAGCACAGTARCTGCTGGATTGCAATGAAACTGCAAGATGCTCCAGTTCAGAGCCTTGCTAATGCTGACAATTGATTTAGCATTGTAAGCTACCTCAACAGTGCTGGGCTAGTTTTTGTTCAGAGATTTCAGTAGGGAGTTATTTTAAGGGATATATTTCCTTTGTTGGGGCAAAAAAGCACAGTTTGTCTTAATTATCCCTGACGTTTCAAACCTCATACCAGGCACTTCCTCCAGGGACAGAAACAAGCCAGTCTCCTCCAGAAACCAAGTGTGAAATGAATAAATACGGCTCTGGTTTCTTAATGGCATAGTGCGGTTACTATTTTTATTGTGGGGGAAGATGCTGTCTAGATTGTTTCTTTTTATCTCTGAGGAAATTCAGCGTATTGATAGGTGAAATATTGTGGACAATTAAGAAAGGAAAAAAGCTGGTCTAAAAAAGCAATATTTGGTAGGTACTTGGTTGGCTGGTATATTCAATCTGAGAGCTAAGTTTTTCTCAAAGGAAAGGGCAGGAGCAGAGCAGCTATGTATCACAAACAGAGGCTGCTGTTGCTTTCATCTGCAGTCTGCTGGAGATGATAGTAATTAGAAGCTTCTCTGCATCATTTTTTACTTTTTTCAGTGTAGATTTTAAGGCAAGTTTTGTTTATGTTTCGTGTTTATTTTTAATGAAATATCTGGTTGGGGAGCTACTCTTGTCACATCCCTCTGCAAATTCACAAAATCTTGCAAAGAATCTTGATGAGGCTAAGCGTAATGATTCCAGTGAAAGAGATGATTAYGGAAAAATATTTTTTCTTTGTTTAATGCTGGTAGATCAGTAGATAAATTGTAGAGCTCCTTTTCTGAGCTGAAGGTAACTATTAGGTCTTGATCAGAAAGGTCTTAGGGCTCTTTCATCTGGTTAGGAAATCCTGTRTTTTGTGACAAGTACTAAACTTCATTGAAACACAATGATCTAGGAGGAAAAAAAAGAAAAAGAAAGACACTTCGGTATTTTTAGTGTATTTTCGTGTGTTTGTGAGGGTGATGCTCTATCAGAAGGAAGTCTGTATTGCTGCTGCTTGTTGTGATTATTTAAATGAAGGCAGCTCCAAACTGAAACCTCAGTGTAAAGGCATTTCTAACCAGATTCTCGAGACTGTTCCTAACCATATTCAAGGGCATTTCTCAAGGGCATTTCTAATCAGATTCAGTGAGGGACTAGTTCCAGGACATGGAGGACAGTCTGGCATCTTTATTTTACTTAGAGTCTCATGCTCATGCTTGCGGCATCCATGTGAATGCAATGCTTGCTTGTGAATAATCAGAGAAGTTCCGTGTTTTATTTATTCATTAAGTCTATTTTATAGCACTTCATGACCACAGAACAAATTTCAGACAGTAGCCAGCAGAAGATTCAAGATTTTAGACTATCACAATATTATCAGAGGYAAATTCAGAAAATGTGGACTGRATGAGTGAACAGTGAGATGGATTGAAATTTGGTTGAATCCAGGTGAATCATAATCAATGGCACAGATTCTAGATGAAGGCCTGTTACTGATGATGATGGCGTCCAAGGTGCAATGCTGGATCCAATATTTAGCTTATCCTTGAACTTAGGTGAAGGGGCAGATGCCTCCTCAGCAAGTTCACTGATGACACAAAGCTGGGAGGAGTGGCCCATACCCCAGAGGGCTGTGCAGCCTTCAGAGGGACCTYGGCAGGTTGGAGAGATGGGCAGGGAAGAAATTACTAAAGTTCAACTAGGACAAATGCTGAGTCCTTCATCTGGGGAGGAATAACCCAGGCACCAGCACAGGCTGAAGCTGAGCTGCTGGAAAGGAGCTCTGTGGAGAAGGACCTGGGGGTCCTGGTGGACAACAAGCTGTCCATGAGCCAGCAGTACCCTTGTGGTCAAGAGGCCAATGGTGACCTGGGGTGCATTAGGAAGAGCATTCCAGCAGGCCAAGAGAGGTGATCCTGCCCCTCTACTCACCTCTGGTGAGGCCACATCTGGAGTGTTGTGCCCAGTTCTGGGCTCCTCAGTACAAGAGAGACATGGAATTCCTTGAGTGGGTCCAGTGGAGGGCAATGAAGATGATTGAGGGACAGGAGCATCTCTCTCACAAGGAAAGGCTGAGAGTTGAGGCTGTTTAGCCTTGAGAATTCAAAACTGAGGAGTGACCATCAATATCTGTCAGTATCTGAAGGGAGGGTGTCAGAGGATGGAGCCAGGCTCTGCTCGGTGATGCTGAGCAATAGGACAAGAGGCAACGGGCAGAAACTGATGCACAGGAAGTACCACCTGAACATGAGGAAGAACTTCTTTATTGCATAAGGGATAGAGCACTGGAACGGATTGTCCTGAGAGGTTGTGGAGTCTTCCTCACTGGAGATATTCCAGAACCATCTGGACACAATCCGGTGCAATGTGCTCTAGGATGTCCCTGCTTGAGCAGGGAGGTTGGACCAGATGAACTCCTGCGGTCCCTTCCAACCTTACCCTGTCTGTGACTCTGTGACTGATTCTGCTGTGTTTGTGGATTACTTTCATAAAAACACGGTCTTTGAGTACAAAGAGCTGAAATGAGCAGCTCTGCCAAGACTTAATTCCATTTTATGACAAAGCATGTGGCACAATCTGCCAAACAATATTAGTGAGGGCAGAGTGCTTCTATCTTCATGGATTTTTGAAGAATCTGGACCATCCTCTACTGAGAGCAAACCGTAGGCTAATGTTGACAAGAGAAAAAGTAACTATGGAAGAGAGAGATTTCAAGGATTTCAATGTATCAACTGCCATGATAATTAAATTCAGTTAGTTCCTTCTGTATCCACAGTTTGCTACTCTTAGTGCTTAATGAGGGTATAAAATTTGCTAGTAAAGGTTTGCAAGAGAAAGTAGGGAAGCATCATGCAGAAAATCCATATCTTGCTCTGAGCCTTTCTAATGCACTGAAATTCACGTGCACATCCTGAGAGGATTGTATGCAAACTTTGTACCCAAACTCATGCGTGCATGTCTGAATTCTAAAGTTACAGCAGTATTCAAGCACTTCTAACCCCAAATAATAGAAAAGAATACCAGATGCATTTGGTGTGAAATGAATAAAATGCAAAACAGCTTTGAAAGGTCCTTGCCTGAAGACAGAAATCTAAGAATAAGTATTTATTTGCTATGGGGATACATAGGAGCTGAAGCTCTCTAAATACCAGATATTTTCAGGGTCATTAAAACAATGTTATCTCTTTTTTTCATTAATATTACCAGTAGTATAAGACCGACAAAAAGACAGACAAGGTTTTAAGGACTGTAGTGCCACTTTACTTAGTGTTTTATATGCATTATTTTATAAGCCTTAATTTATAAATATRTAGTTGATATAGTTCTGTCATCGTATCTTTTTCAACATGATTATCTTGTCTGTCCTGTTGGTATAGAAATTTTGTGTTTATAATTTTTTTTTCCATAATTATTGAAAATTTGGCTTCAAGAAGACTTGGTTGAGTGTACTAATTTTCATTTTGCTAATTTTTTAATGATTTTGATTCCCATATGGTGTTAGGCATACAGTAAAAATTACTTCATGGGTCACAAGTTATAAATTAATCCAATGATGAATATTTTAAAATTATGACCACGCCCTCTATGAAAACGCTGTCTACTAAAGTTAGAGAACCATTCTTCAGAGATAGGGTGTGCTCATTTATTTGCACAAAAGTTGCATTACTCATCAGCCTATATTAATATCATAGTCTATAAAAATACTAAAACATTATAATGTTATGTGCCAAGAGATTATTAAAGGTTATTAAATAATTCCATAAAATAATAAAAAAATACTGATTATCTGCTCAATGGCTAAAACAGTGGGAGAATTTCTTTGCTTCTATTCATAGTGAGGTCAATAAAAATTTTTCTTTGTTATTTTGACCTTACCCATTACAGAAAATGGAGTAGATTGAATGGAAATAGAAAACGAATTTCAGATGACAAAATAACACCATGGTGAATTCTGGAGTCATAAGTGCTATGGAACAGAAAGTAAATATTAGCCTTAAGCTATATTAGCTAAAATTATTTTAGATAAAAAATACATTCAACTGTTTATTTAATAGTGAAGTCTAAGATGCTGAGAGAAAAACCACTGAGAGGTCTTTGTTTCTTTCATCTCCTTGTTTTTGTAAATGACCTCTGGTGCCAAAAAAATTCCAGCTATATTTCTTTGTCATACATTATGATATTATTAGTTTATATATATATATATATACACTTTATAGAACTAAAAATCTTTCACAATCAGATCTCTTCAAATGGTTTTAAGGGCATGATTTTATTTTTTTTTCAAAATCACTACATCACAGAATAAGCTGAGTTGGAAGGGGCACACAAGGATCGTGTAGTCCAACACCTGGCCCTGCACAACATCATCACCAAGAGTCACACTGTGTGCCTGAGAGCATTCTCCAAAAGCTCACTGAACTCTGTCAGGCTTGGTGTTGTGACCAGTCCCCTGGGGAGTCTGTTCCAGCGCCAACCCCTGGGTGAAGAACTTTTCCCTAACATCCAACCTAAACCTCCCCTGACACAGTTTCAAGCCATTCCCTTGGGTCCTGTCACTGGTCACCACAGAGCAGAGATCAGTGCCTGCCCCTTCTCTTCCCCTCACGAGGAAGTTGTAACCGCGATGAGGTCTCCCCTCAGTCTCCTCTTCTCCAGGCTGAGCAGACCAATAAAACACTACATGAGAATTGCACTACATACTGCTTGAATTGTTCTGAATCTTCTAGATATATTGAAGGTTTTCAGACTAAATTTTTTCCTGCAAAATACTTTGCTCCTAAGAGGCAGAAAACACRTATATTTACAGTGGTCACTAAGCCTATGCCCTGTCTGGGCACTATCTCTGTTAACTCTGTTCTTGTACCTGTTTGATTTTAAGAAACACACCATAGTGTTCTTGTTGATTTCTTGCTTATCATTATTTACTAAGCTACAATACACAAAAAGTTACAACTGAAAGGCAGATTAATAATTCATACCTCTATTATAAAAATCTGTAAATTGTATTCCAAGCAATGAGCTGCATCTGTTACCTAAAAATAAGAAGACAGGCACAGCATGGTAACAATTTAGAATATGGAGCATTGCACGGCAGGAAAGTTCCCATTGAGATGACTTTGGCTTAGATGAAAGTCCTAGCTGTCTACCTTCTTTGATTGAACAGTCTCATTTTTTAAAGTAAACACTACTGTACATTCTGCGAATATTGCCTGTCTCCAAGAATGTCAATAATTCTTTCTGACAAAGCCAAACTGAAAAGAAGAGGTTAGGTTGAGGGTACAGCACATATTGTCTTACAAAAATGAAGGGAAATTTCTTCAGGAAACTGTCTGTTTCGGATATATAAGAAATATTTGCCTAGAGACTAGAGTTATTTATAATGAATTCTGTCCTGGAAAAAGTAATAATTTGTATCAACTTCGGTTAAAAAAATGTATTAGTTGACTTTAACATTCAAAATTATATTAAAGACTGAAGCTACTACAAAACAATCTTAAGTCCATCTGCGGTGCGGATGAAGAGGGACAGYATATCACATCAATAACTGATGAAATCTAGAGCACTTTTTGCAAATTTCAGTTAGATCTTTGTCACAGGAAAATAGTGGCAATCTCACAGCCAGTCTACCCTGCTCCTAAAAAGGTCTACATCTCAAGGCATTTTGTACACAGACCTACAGATGTCATCCTAGAAAAAAATCAATGACATTTTGTCTTTGTTGATACTGAGGGCAAAGGTCTCAATAATTTTACTAGGAAGTCATATGCAACATGCTTTAATTTTTTCCTCAAACTGGATTTTCAAAAACTAAGCTTAAACTTTAACTGAGTGCATTGTCCTTCATATGTGACCACAATGACTAGATAATAATATAWGTTTTCTCATCATTTCTGTTCTCCACTGCTGAAGAGCCAAACAAAACACTTAGATACAGGAGTCCTTAACCATCCTGAAGAATCTGGCTGCTTATATCATAAACCAAGTACCCAAATTAGTGAAAGGGAATTTAGTTGTTTGGAATGGCTTGTTGGTCTTTGTTTTTTTTTTTAAATTAGCCTGACTCAATGGCACCTCTATGCTGAAGTTTTTTAGGAAATAAAACAATTAATATGTTCTACAYACTGTGATGATGTAACATAACATAGTATTTGATGATTTTTTAAAATAATGGCAGAAAGCTCCCCAAGGCCAGGTATCAGAAAACAGATMATTCAGTTAAAAGCTGTTGTCCTTCTGCCTGTAACCCAAAATGTCTCTTCTGCACAGTGGAAATATTTTCACAAGAAACACTGAGAAAATACTGTTCYAATTTTCCATTTTCTTTCTACCCTGAGGTGCAGAGAGGCAAGTATTTTGGGGAAATCTCAAATGCAGAAGATTTATTTTGAACTCTGCCTGGCTAAAGACAGATAAATTAGAAACTGGATGTTCTTCTGTTCAGGCATCTTGTTCATTAAATAATAAGAAATATATAATAGAAAGCTGCTTCTCCTTTCTTTCTAGGATGAAATAAATAAATAAATAAATAAATCTGGTGCAAGACTCCTGGCATGAATTCCTAAAACTGCTACAGTTTTAATGCAGACATGAACTGCAAAATTTTCATTCAAACACTGGGAAAAAAAATCCTGATTTCTGCTAAAGCAAACCATAAGACATTAGACTTCTCTTTTCTGGAGGAAAAATTATGTTTCTTAGAAGCTTTTACTGAAGCAAAGATATTAAATGGAAATCAGTCATTTATGAACTCTACTGATCAGTCATTGACAGATCTAATAAACAGGTATCAATTTCAATATCACAATTCTTTTGTTTCAGATTGTTCCTAGTCTTTTTGGAGATTTCCTTGCCAAGCCATTTGCCCCTGATTTACTGACCAGTAAGCCAAGACAGTCCAAGTGGCCAGGACGGGTAACAGTGATGTACTTTGTGTCAGCATCACACGGAATGTCTCAGTTACAAGAAAGAGTACACCTTAGAACTGAAACATTTCTCAGGTTATTTGCTCAGCAAAGCAAGCTGGCCAAGCCAATTCTATTGATAAGTTCAAGGTGATAATGGGAGGTCAAGTAGCTCTTTCTGCTTTGGTTACAATGAACATATTGCATAATTCTGTGAACTTCTTTAAAACACCTTTTTCATACATGTAACATTTAGGTCATGGAGGTATTGCATGATGCTAATTTACAGTAATTTTTTGTGGGGTTTATGTAAATGCATGAAATTTTACTGCTCAGAGCTTTGCTGAAGGCTACACASTAATTAAAATAATAGGTATGCCAGAGTGTTTTCTCCTGGGAATAAAAATGGTGGTGGAGTTGCAGCACACACTTTTATTATTAGGAGGGCATAGACTGTAAGGGAAGGAGAAAGAGAAAAGGTTGTTTTGTTTGTAGAGTGCAAGTCCTGCCCATATCTTCTGCCTGCGATATGCTAAAATCTGTCAATGTTGAGGTGATTGGAAAGCCATTCCTACAGGCTCCTTCTATTCAATGGGTTTCCTTGTCTCCACAGTCCAGACACGTAGACGGGGAAGAAAAAAAGTGATCAAAGCTAAGATGCCCTCAGCTTCATTTTCACATTCCCTTGAAGAGTAGGATCCACAGAACAATAACAGCACTATTAGCAAGCGAAACCCAAATAGTCCCTCTGGAACCCTTGGAGTGGTCTCTCCTACAATTAACTCATAAAGCCAGTTCTGGATGGCTTCAGTCAACTTCTTTTCTAATGTGTTCTCTTCAAAAGAGGTTAGGAAATTATTCCTTGCTGTGTATTAATCATGTGTGATAAAATTAAATTAAAAATTAATCTTTGAAGGAAAATARTAGCAGAAGGTTTTGAGCATAGATAGCAAAATCACCTTTTGTTCTGTTTCACCATAAAAACCCCCAAACATTCAAATGTCTCCTTAAAAGATATAAAGCTTTTGTTCTGTATTTCAATTTAAAAAACATTTTTAAGTGGGTATCAGCGTTCTGAAAACCTGTTCTTTTCCCTAATGAGAATATTTTTGCAATACACCAAACTCTGTGTTTCTATCAAAGACACGAAAGTTCTGCCCTGCAGCTTATTGCTCATATGAGCACTACATGCTTAAACAGACCTTACTCAGCTTACTTGCCTAAGAACGTGTTACAYATGTCCACTTCAGGGCTGTAACCAGGGTGAAATAGATAATATAATTTGTTCCCAAAATGAAATTTTCTGCTTTATAGCCGACTAAATTTTCAGACATTTAAAAAATAAAACCCACCAAACCCATGAATGATAACTTCATTACCTTCAGCTCTTTTTGTGCATTATTTATGATGCTAATACTAAAAGATGTTTTTCTTGGCTTCCTAATATATCTTGATGCTTTTGTTGAAAACAAATGCTTTTAGGCACCATTCCAAAGAAGTTTTAGCCTTAAAATGGTAAGTTTCAATAAAAAAAAAATTGAATTAGGAGCAACAGTAGTAGAGTTTGCACTACGAAAAACCTCAGTTCTTTCAAAATTTTATCCTCTGCATGTGGAAAACAGTAAGTAATGTATATTTTTACTCATAAGTACTTTATCCAGAAGCATGTTGCCTTCTGGTCAGCTACACAGAAGGTTGTTTCATACTTTTGTCTTTCTACAGACATCTGTGTTTTATTCAAATTCTTTTTAACCAGATTCATAGCCTCTGCTCCCAAAATCACCTAAATTCCAACAGTAAATAAACAGATTGAGAAGAATTCTGTAACCTTGTGTGTAGGATTGGATAGTTTCTCTGCAGACATCTTATGCTCTTGGATGAGAGAAGCTGCAAAAGAATGTAGAGAATTTCCAGTAAATTCTTCAGCACAGAAAAGACAAAGCCAGACTGCATTCAATTCTGATGCATTCACAGCTATCCGTGTGGAAAAAGAGGCAGCATCCTTTTTAAAAATGAGATATATGTGATTTTACAATCTTTTGGAAAAATGTTATAAATTCACTCATAGAATGTGTGAATTAGACACAGCTCTCTCTTGCTAATGTCTTTAGTTTCTTTCCCTGTTTGTAAGTTTTCAGTGCTAGCAGGCATGTGGATTTGACAGAATGCAAGGGTCTCTTAATTCTCTATGGTTTTTAAATTGAGGAATGCAAAAAAAATATTCTGTTAACATATCTGTTCAGATATAATCTTGAATGAAATTGTAAAATGATTCTACATGTAGTGGACTATGATCAATATTTAGATGGTATTGAAATGTAAAATTACTTTCATTATCTCTGTTCTTTTTTCTTCAGTCTTGCCCCCTTCCTCTTACCCATTCCTTCTTCCCTTCCCTTCCTTTCCCTTCTCTTCCTTTTCCAGAATTTCAAAAGATGCTTAGTAATATATACTGGCTTAAAGTGTTTTTCCCTTCCTTAAAATTAGCACTAGCAAAAGAAAATCGTTTATGTCAATCCAACAAAGTAGAGTACATCCAGATTGAGCACAGATACATTGTCACAAACCAGGAGGCAGGTGAGAGTGTTTAAAAAGTAGCTGAGGTTCTTAATGTCTGGAAATTGGATTCTTTTCTTCCTTATATATTCTCCAGCACCTTACTTTTGGCATTATTCAGGTACATGTAGATTAATACAGTGTAATTCGATATTGTCATTTCACAATTTCTTTAAACATTAAAACTGTTTACTGCATTTGGACTGAATATTGCTCTTCATTTGCCTGAAACATATTTATATTTAAAGGTACCCAACGAACTAAGCCAGACTTTGCTGCATGAGTAATAAAAACATTGTACAAGCCAGTTTTTAATTAAACTAAACCAATATTTCAATAGCTATCACTGCAAAAGGACACGAAAATAAAAAAAAATTGGAACTATTGCTTCATTGAAATGACTGGAAAATTATTAGAGTTTTATAGTACAGAAGGAAACTCCGATGAATTATTTGCAGCAAACAATTTGTTCGTGAAATCCAAGGCAATTCTATTTTATTGTACACAAACTGAACATAATCTTCGTTCATTTGACCATTTAACAAAAATGACATGCTGATATTTCAACATACGGATTATTTGTTAAAAGGCCAATTGTCTGTGTTTCCATGGAAATCTTTATGCAGCTTATCACAGCTCATTCTCAAAATCTGAGCTGGGTTATTTGTCATTTTCTTATATATGACTTATAGCTGACATTACGTTGGTTTTAGATTTAATTTCAACATTGTTTTGCTGAGCCCACTGTACCAATGATGAGTATCGGACATTAAACATTACAAATTTTAACCGTTTTCATAAACAGGAATTAAAATGGCAAAGACAGAGTACACTGGGGATAAACTATTTGTGCTACAGTTATCTGCTGTTGTACCTTTTTCCTTGCATTCTACATCCTAACAGAAAACTACCCCATACATTCTTATTATCCTGTTCCTCTGCTCACAATGTACACTTCAGTCGGAGGTGCAGGTGTCCAGTGACACTGAAAATCAGGTAATTACTGACTCTGTTATGGTACTGAGGCCTGATTAGCCTCTGCCTTGTGAATAACCCCTTTGACTTGTAAGAAATATTTTCATGCAGTTTATTGCTGTAGTTAAACTCCTAGTTTCAGCTGGGGAACAGTTTGAAGATGCTGTTTTCTTTTTCCAGTAGATGAGTTGATATTTTAAATAAGCCCTCCATGTATTATTAATAGTAGATCATATTATAAAGGGAACAGACCCTGAGAAATACATAGGGTTTTTTCTGCTCTCTGGTAGTAAAAAAGTGACTCTTAAAGTCAAGTGAGAAGGGAACAGTAGCTGCCAACAGAAGGTGGGTTTGTCTCAAGAAGAAGGAAGAGGAAAGGAAGGAGGGGGAAGAGGAGAAGCAGCAGCACTAATTTCTTTAGGAAAAAGGACAAGGAGTGCAACTGACCGCAGTGAGCATGGACTACAGACTGAATTCTCCARCAGCTCCTTGTCCAGGCAGTTCTTACAGATGAGCATGGTTCTTTTCTATTTAGTACTTAGGTTTTTTTAGTTTAGTACTGAGTGGCTCCACAGATTTCTAGAAGAGCCAGATGAAAGGAYAACAGCTCTCAGTGTAGACTTACTAAATTATTTTCTGTTTTTCATAGGGTACAGAACAGAAAATAGACTTTTTATACTAAAGCAGTGCATCTCTCGTAAGCCTGTATTTCTATACAACCATATTTTAGTGTTTGCTGTGGATTCCTGGTACAGATTTTGATGCCTACATGCAGTTTTACTTGCTCTCTTCTTTTCTGACATTCCTTACAACCACACTGGCAGCAGTAACAGCACTTGTTTTTGCTGGTATTCTAATTTTTACTTACAGCTACAAGAGAAAAAAACGACATCACTGTTCTACGACATGGAGCAGCTGTCAGGTGAGTAAAAAACTTGGACTGTGTTCATGGCTTTCATGCAGAGAGGATTCAGCCCTGCTTACATCACCACCTTGACTTCACCTGTGCTAAATCACCCACTGAGAGCATTATTTTTATAAGCTCTGAGCACAAGCCTAATTTGTACAGTAATTCTGCAGAATGGATTTTCTTTGTCGTATCACTGTGTCTCATCTGCTAAGAAGGATAGCACCTTAGTTACTGCCATAGTCCTCTTCTTTGTCTTAGTGTGCTTCTGCTGAAGTCTGCAGAAACACTCCTATTTCCTTTAGTGGGAGGAGAGTTTTGTCAGCACTTTGTAAAAACCATATGCTGAGTGCACAACTAGCCATTAGCTTTAATCTGAAAGTATAAATTTTGTTTAAAAAAAATTCTAGCACCGTAGCAACATCCATTAAAATACTGCATTTAGTGCACACAGTCACCATAAGCAGCACATAACTTTTTTTTTTCTGGAAGTACATTAAAAGGAAAAATGGGTGACACTCCAGGAAGCAATCTGAACCTTAGTTATAAAATAGATATGACTTCTTGCAATTCACGTGCAGTTTCTGAATGCAAGTAAGAAGCTAAAATTCCAGAGATACAGCATTATATGACAGAAGTCAAGAAAACTCATGCTATCATGGTCTTAAACACCAAAGACCAAAACTGTTGTCTTTGGATCACCACATCTCAGATAGCAAAGTTCTGTTTTCATGAAATTTCTGATGCTTTTTACAGCAAATAAACAATTTCTGTTAAATTTTGAATTATTTTTTCTGTTAGTGTTCACTGTCACAACCTAATACCTGTCTTTACAGCAACTATACCTCAAAACAAATTAGAATGATACAGTGGATTGTGTGGTTTTGCAGCATAAATTTCTCCTCTTAAATTCAAGACTACAAGGACCTCATTGTAATGGTGCGCTGAAACCTACATGGAAAACCATTTCATCAACTAACACCTATAATTTCCCAGTTCCATTATTGTTAAGCTCATCAGCAGAAAAAGTCTTCTTGAAGATCAGCAAACACCTGGAAGAAGCTGGAGTATGAAAATCCTTGATCCTACATACACACATTCCAAAACACAATCTATCATATCCAGTTAATTAAAAACTTTTCTAGAAAATAAATGAATGAACTCTATCAAGCACATTGTACCACAATAAAACCACATAATCAATAAACAATAGAGACACCCAGTCACAGCTGGAAGAACCGCTTTCTCAGAAATACTTTTTACTTGACCTCTCAGTCCAGGATATCTAAAGGAATATCTAAAGAATAAATTCAAAAGACAAGCCTGGGAACTAAATTTCATCACTCACTGGACATTAAAAACCATTGACTTCCATGGAAATACACGTTATAATTTTTTCCCAGTGGAGTGAAAATCTCTCCAGATTGTGCAACATCTTACCATTTTGTTGCTTATTTCTCCTAGTCTACTAGTGCTTTATTTTCCCATTAGTTCTGATTAGCAAGTTCACATTTAATTCAGATCTTTTGATCTTGAAGTCTATTTATAAGATTTTCTTCTATGGAGAAGTTTGATATTTCTATTCCAAACCTGAACTGCTAGCATGCAATGAAATGTTTCAGTTTTTCATCAAGTGCATCAGTCCTGGAACAAAATATATTCTCTCTTTCTACAAGTTTTGCTATGAAGTGCAGCAGGCTCACCAATTTCAGATTCAAGTTGAGCAACACCAACCACTGATCAYATATTTGGCTGAACTCCAGTTTGGATAGTAAGAGGGCATAGAGTCTCTTTTAGGACTTCTAGAAACAAACAGCAAGTACCTGATTCCTCCTAATAGGCCTCAATAATGTTCCATTCAAAAAAGTTGGATTTTTTTAATTATTTTTTTTTACTTAAAATCTTTCTGTTGTCATTTTTGTCCTCCTCCTTTGTGGGGTGGGGAAGACACAAAAGACATTCCTCAAAGTGCTTGACTAAATTTTTAGAGCTGGTGTCTCCAGAAAGATTGAATGATACTGTTACTCAACAGAAAAGACAGAAGAGAGGGATTTTTCCATGTTTATTTTTGCACTCAGTTCTCCATTCTGTTTCTATGAGTTTGACACAAAGACTGGTCAGTTGGCTTCATCTGAGTCATAAGGATACTCCGTGGCTTTGAGTCCTGCTTTCAGCACAGTGATCAGAGGGTTTTGGAAGTCATTTGCTTCTTGTCTTCTCCAACATGTTTCCTAGGCATAGGGAGCTCTGTCTGTTACTTCTTCACTGGAGATGTAACCCTAGCAGCCAGAATTAATGACGCTTGCAAACTGATCTTGGGACATATTTTGATAGATTTCCAGACCCAGGTCTAAAACTAGGTTTTAAGCGGTATTTGAAAGGAACAGTGTATAATATAAGCAGGAACATAAACAGTAAAATTTAAATCTTCATTCTTTACTTTCTAAGAAATTTTGTAACTGCAACACTGTCTTGTTGCACCTTTCTTTCAATTCTTGCTCCAGGGACGGGTCCCCGGTTATTTTCGGTTATGCAAGAATCTTCTCCTGCATTATCTGTTGTGCATATTCTGAATAAGTTTTGACTTCCTTTTCTTGGTCTTGGGGAGCCCTCATCTCCATCACTAAGAAAGCCTTTCTGTATTTTTCTTGTTTTCTTCCTAAATCATCCTCTATCCCCTCTCTAATGCCCTCTTTCTAATAGTTATTTAAGTAATTTTTAATTATTCTAACCTCCTTTATAGCAGGCACAGAGAAAACCTCAGCCTTCAGCTACTGTGTTCTCCTATTATATTCTCTCAACTGCAGAAAAAGACATTTTTCATCATCCTATAACACATAGGAAACTTTTATGAGATCAACATTAACATGAAAAAGAAGTGTTCGTAAAATAACTCCATAACATGGAAATGAAATCTCTGAGAATCCAACAACAGATTCCACAAACATTGTCAGCATCTTGAAACACAGACAAGACAAGAACTTAGTAGGGCAAGATAGGAAAAGGAGGGTATAGAAAAGAAACACCAGGTATAATGATTTCCCCTTTAACTTCTTTTCTTTGCTGCTCATTGAGTACGTTCATATCTAAAATGGTTTCGGAATAGTAATGCAAGGGCCCAGTACTCATCAAGCAAGGCCAAAGCCACCCCTTTGTATGACTTTTTCCTCTTTAAGTAAATAATAAGCAGATCTTATGGTTTTCTTGTGGTTATAACACAAACAACAATGGGATCAGGTAACAAATAAACATCTCCCACAGACCAATGTCATTGAGGTACAATTTTGTACTTCAACACTTGTGACTGCCAGCGCTCTTGGCTGTCCCAATATTTACCTTCTGAAACAGGCATGGGAGAAATAATTCAATCAAATACCAACTACCCTTTCCTCTACTCTTCTAAAAAGTCCCACATATCCCAAACATGTTGTGCCTGGTTTCACCATGGGTGCCTGAGTAAGGAGAAGATACGAAGAATTATGATCTGCATTTTTTTACAGATGACGTCTCATCCCTGCTACTTTCAATATCTAGAAATAGATGCCCTACTTTATTTAGTGCCACTCAAAACTTAACCAGAGAATTAGGTGTGGTATACGACAGATGTACAGATAAAAGATACCCAACAGATAATTACTCTCTGCAATAATTTGTCTCTTTTTATTTATAATGCAAATAATTGAGTCAACTAAAACCAACTAAGGCAGATAATGTCGAGATATCTGAGTCCACTCTACATGGTTGGCACTTTGTGGCATTTTGTACGTATGATTTAAGAAAGGAACATGTTTTTTCTGAAGAATGAATCCAGCTGTCAAGCATCAATTTTTCAAAAGTAAAGGTCTAGCTAAGGAAAGAATTTTGTCCTTTGTGTTCGAGAGAGATTATGCTTAGGAGGGTAAGGTGGAACTGCAAATATTCAGATGATTTATTATCATTTCCCTGAAATAGGGAAACAAATGGAATATGAGGAATGTTATCTCCATCTCATGCGCTAAGGAGCAGGCCCATACAATGATACACAGAAGCTTTATTAAAAATTCATTAGACTGTAAAGCCTCTCATTTTGTAATCAGAATTAAGTAGTTTTCTAATGTCATTAGCTGGAAGTCAATTTAAACCACTATCAGCAGTTGCAACACACTCCAAAATCCTAAATTGAATACAACAAATGTTTTCCACTTATTTTTTATTAGAAATATTAGAATTTCATATTATGACTCAAACTCACACAGCAGTGATACCTCTAATAAATACATTTCCCATGAATTTATTTACTAGTCACATTTACGTTGGTCAAAGAAGGYGAAGGAGTTTCAGAAACAGAAATCCAGTGTCATGTTTAATTTCTGAGCCAATAGAATATTGATGCATGGAAAAGCTCACAAAGTGTGCAGTTTTCTCTTATAGGATAGCCAGGTCCCTTGACGGTAACAGCCAAGTACAGTAAGCTACAGCAAAGAGATCCTAGAATAAAGAAATAGTAACTTTCAAAAAAAAAAACCCGCAAAAACTCTTCAGTATGAATGTATTGTATTAGTTAGGAAGATAGTTGATACTTCTAGAAGCTATGGCTTCTCATGTAAGTAGCCATCTTTGATTTGCTTCTGTACTAAGGCAGTAGCTGTGATCTTAAACAGAATTTTTTTATGTAGGCAAAAATAGCTTTTTTTTTCCTTAAAAAATATGCTTATAGCTAAGTATTACTAAATTTGCAAAGCACATAAGAAAAAATAATTTTGTAATATAATTATTTTAGTTTGAGAAATAATTGCGTTCTTCTAAATTAGTTTTTTTTGAAAAGGATCTAATTTTCTGGGAAGAAGGAAATGGATACTTCCCTTCAAATGAATTAATCTTTCTTGGGGAACTCAGGCAAGTTATCAAACAAATTACTAGTAATTTTTAAAAAGTCCTTTAGCTGATTGTGCCTACGTCTCAGCAGTATTAAATGAGCTCACATGTCAGGTATAACCTCTTGGCCTCTCATATGGCATGTGCAGTTATTCATGTTTTAAAAAAAGATATACTTCTTACACTATATTTTAACGTAATCAAAATATATAAGAGAATATATCTTTTAGAGACATGAATTCAGTATTAGAAATGGCCCCCACACTGAGTTCTTGGCTGGCCACTTATATTTAAAAATTTTTTTGTAGATTGTCTTCTAAAAAAAATATTGCCTAATTTCATACTTTGGCTTTGACATTTGCTCTAAAATAGTTTCCCACAGGCATAGTCTCCACTCTGTGTTGTTGACTGGTCCTTACAGTGACGAATTATTCCATTTTTAAAGTACTCAGTCTTTTGTACCTGAAACGTACCAAAATCTCCAAGGAAGCTACTGATGGCTTTTATATACTGCGTTTCCTTGCATTTCAGAGACAAAAAATCAAAAAATCTGAAAATATCCTGCTCAAACTGGAAGTGGATCAGTCTGTTTTGGAGAAAAATGCTGGGTTTTTTYATTTTTCAAGTAAATTACAGGTATCAAGTATGTTTCCATTTGATTTCAACTAAAGCAGTATTTCTCTTGAACTCTTAACAGCAATAAAATGTCACAGAGAACTTGGCATCAGATGTAATATTTGCTAATATTTTATAACAAATATTTAAGATGTGTGTAATTAAGGAGATCTTTGCATGAAAGGGCTCATATCTAACCTAGTCATCTGCTGTAATCGGTTCGCAAAAGAATTTATCAAACTGAATTTGGAGGATCACTAAACAAGCTCTGCTGGCATGTGCAATAAAATGTTTGGGAACAGAGTATATGAGGAAGAGGAAAAGGCAGACAAACAGAAGCAGATTTACTGCTGCACAGCCCTGTGCTGCCACCAATCTGTTTTCTGTTGCACCCAAGACATGGCCAAATCCTCAGGTGATCCCTGCTTGCCCTAGATCAACAGGGATATTCACTGCCAATTCTTCAACAGCTGGCAGAGTTGCAGAAGCTGGGAGTGGGTACACGGCTAACCATGTGGGTAATTACCATGTGGGCTATGGCCTTTCTGAGAAAACAATCCCTTTTCCCTCTCCCTAGATAAAAATTGCCACCTCGAAGCCCAGATTTGGGAGGCTATGAACTTTAGTGCCAAATCTTTTGCCATGTTCCTTCATAATTCTTTATACCTGAATACTCCTCTAGGATCATAAGACAGCTACAGAGTTTAAAACTGGATATGAAAAATCACTCATTGTGGTCTTGAATCAACAGGTACACTGGGCAGATCATCTTGAACAATTTCATCCCATCTGTAGCTCAGTCTGGTGTGGCGACAGATTTCAGTAAGGAGCTGAATGGGGCTAGTCAATACCCCTTCATGCAAGTTTCACTCCGCTGCGTATTTTCTGTTCATGTAAAAGCCTTGTTTCTACCCTCTGTCCCTGTCATTTGACTTTTTAATTTCATTCTCTAATTTTTTTAATTGAAAAACACTGGAGAAGGTGCATGTCTGACCTCTGACTTCACTGATGGCACTATATCAAGCCCTCATTTCACAGATGGGATCTAGAGCAGTAATCGATATGCATTGGTACAATTGTTCTAAAGATGCTAGAGTATAATGGTAACTTTATACAAACATTTGGAAGGTTGTAATTCTGAGATGAAAATGCTTCACATGGAGACAAAAACCAGTCTTAGTGACACACAATGTGCTGTTTTAGAAAGTCAGTTCGTTATAGTTATATGGCCTTAAACACCCCCCGCCCTGTTCTTTGGTTTAGGCAAATGTAAATAATTTTAACCTATTTGCACTACTTTATAACTTTTTTTTACAGGATTCTCTCTACTACTTTTCTTTTAATCTTATGGTTATAGTGTTAATATGATCCAATGAAAGAAATGGATACAAATTTCTCTTTGCATTTCTTATATTTAAATTTTATTCTTATGCAGCCCTTTGAGTAAAAGGCTGCAAGTTTACTGAGCAAAAACAATAAGTAAGTTTTTGGTCTTTATAAGTCTTATTTCAAGTAACTAAATCATGACAATATAAATAATTTTTAATATGACTGATGTGGTTTGACATCTATTGTAAGACAGATGCATCTCAAAGCCTATTAAAGAAGAGAACGGCCTATTCTTGTTCCCTCTTGATGAGATTATCCAGCCATAAAAGATGAATTTCTGTGGTTTAACATTTCGTTCCACTGATTATTACCAGCACAGTGAAGTGGTAAATACAAATGCTAATTTCAACATACTTTCAAAGCAAATTTTTAAAGTTTGATAGGCTCTCATGGTGTTTTAAATTAAAATGCAAGGTACTGTAAAATCCATTTTATTTACAAACAAAAAATGGCAATACAAATGCAAAAGATACTGAAATGTAAAGCTTATCAAACAACGCGAAGGATAAAAAAACTGATGGAAATAAAGTTAATACAGAGATAACACCAACCGAAGAAGTGATCGGGAAGTGTGAAAGGAATATGGGAATCAAAAATCTCACTAGTGTTGTGGGAAAGAAACCATCTTGCATGCAACAAGCAGTGATAATCATATTCACTTTAGAATGCCATGTTATAAGACAGAGAATATAGCAAAATATTAGCAATTAGTATTTTTTGTGTTCCATTTTTAGGTGCTGACTTCTTTTCTCACTGTATATTCAATGTTTCTTTGGATTAGAATTTAATCTAGAGATACCTTTCTTTTTCTGAGAGTTAGAATAACATATATTTCTAGAAAAATCACAAATTTAGGAAGTTCTAAAAAACCTGCTACTTTTATTAATTGAGGTTTTGAGCTTCTTTTTATTTATATACAATTTTCTGCTTTTGCAGTCAGTTTTGTTCTCTCCTTTGCCATTTTTTTACCATGTTTTTTGGGTATATTTTTATGAAAGAAAATAGTTTTATACACCTATATATACCTTCATACCATATATACAATTTATAAAGCTATTTAAAAGTACATTCTCAACTCATTTAATTGAATGAATTTATTCTAGGAAATTCACTTGGTATTTTGGAAAGTGTCTGCAGATGTTGAGGATACCGAGATCAGGAATCTTTTGACTTCTTCCCAGTACCAAAAAAATTAGCAAAGGGACGTGTGTTCAGTTTCTGTAAAATGTAGTCGTTTGCCGTTTTGGCAGATGTGATGATCAACAACATCAGAGATTGCAAACCACTGTTATCCAGCACCTTGTGGAAAGTTTCTTTCCTCCTGCAACTTTTGCTGTAGAGCTGGACACATAAACATGTAGGAAAATGGATGATACAGAAGAGCTGTCYTTTGAGAGATGCCTACCATCTTTTGCTCACTTTCACTTTTGTGAGCGTGTTTTTGTATGTCTGTTTCTGGACAGCTGTCTAACTCAGGTTAAAGATTTTTTTGTTGTTTTTTGCTTTTGTCTTTTTTTGAAGTATATACTTAMGGGTCAAAGCAAAGGTTTCCTTTACAGGGAAACATTCTAGTACCACTGAACACCTGAAAAATATGAAGGAATCTATCTTTTCACAGGAAATCTTACATCTCATTTTTTTTCTCCTTCATCACATGTCTGCTTTTTCTTACACAGTTCCATTAACGTGACAGGTATCCTCAGCTGCCAGTGAAGTAAGCAGTGTGTGAAGAAAGGTTTGGGGAAAAAAGGGATCATAAAGGTACCTTTTCCAGCAGTGTGATGTTGGCAGTATCTAGGCTGCATTGGGATCTGCCTGTTTGCCTGTTGCTCAGAGGAGAGAAGCTAGCATCCAGGATTCAGAGGCACATAGCAATATCCGTGAGAGTGAAGGGGTTACACATTCTTTATTCCAGAGGAATAACCAGCAAAGCTCAGAGGATTTCCAGCTGTGTCCTGTCTAGAACAACAGAGTTTGAGCTTAACAAAGCTCATTTGATTTTGCTCATTGATTTTCATGTGTATTTTAGCATAAAAACATTCACAAACTCCAGTGTTTACAAAATGTGAAAATGAAAAGGTGGTGAAAGTAGTGACATTGTTCTTGAATCTGAATGAATTCTTACCAGTTTTTCCTTGGCAGGGCAAAAACACCTGTGAACAGCAGCCAATGCACTACTTAAGTGACATTTAGTTTAAGCCCTCAGTGAATTCTGCTAATACAGAAACCTAAGGTCAGTCATTCCATTTTCCCTGGGAAGTGAAGTTGACTCAAGCAGCTTTTTCTCCCCTTGCCAGTGATTTCCACCCCCTGTGACTTCCCATCAGCTGCACTGACAATAACATTGCAAAAATAAACGAGGAGCTTTAAATAATATGAATTCACCATGCAGTTCTTAAGGGAGAAGGGGTGACAGGATTCAGAGGCCACTTATATCAGCCTTGCTGCCAGAGGAAATAATATGAAGCAATAGTCCTGTGCTTATGGTGTGTGAAAAGTAAATCTCAACACCTGCTAAGATTTTGAAAGAAGCTTTGAAAAATACAGAACAAACCACATATCTACTTTAGGTTTGGCCTTTCACCCATGTGGAGGATGCTCAGGCCTAAGTGCAACAGGCAGTTTAAGTGGAAAAATAAACCCCACAGGTAGCTAACTTCAAGAGTTTGAAGGATTACAGTTTAGATTATTAATTTAAGAAAAATTGACATACTGTGAACATAGTGGACTAAGACATCTATAACACTCCAATCATTAGTAAAGATACCGCAGTGATGATGGTACACTGGAACAGATATGCAAACTGAATCAGCCAAGTCTCATTATAAATCAACCTTTCAATCAGATACAGTCAACATTAGCAGAAGTCAGCATTCTTTATATACTGAATAAACTTATAATTTTTAATTTCCAGTGTCATAAATCTGGCAGTTGTCACTAGGTGTAAAATGAAAGCAAAAATGATTTAAGCAAATGCCTTTGAAAAGTACAAGATTTTTCTTTTCTCTCTGTATGTATTCCCTGTGAAGTGAGCCTCACCTTATTCCCTTCAACCTTGTCAGTTTCATCACTGTTAAATCTCAGTAGAAACTATGGGTTTAACGAAACAAAAACAATTTCTTCAGTTGAAAAAAAAGTGGTTTTTTTCAGGAGGTCTTTGATTTTAAAGAGTTTGCAAACATTTAAAAAATAAATTGTGCAATATCCTTCTTGAATAACACTTCAATATAGTGTTACAAATTAATGTGGAGTTTCAGAAGCACTCACATAGTGCAAAATGAGTTCATCACAATTACCATTATTACCATAAATACCAAAGGAATTAATAATGATTAGGGTGTATTTTAAAGCATTCTTCATTATCATGTGCATTGTTTGTAAAAATTCCAGGATGATGATAATTACTGTAAGGCTTCTCTTTGGGCAAGGTTCTCTTCCCAATGGAGGGATAGCCCAAAGCTAAATGCTTCTGAAGTCCCTCTGAAATCCTCAAAAATGGAGTTAGAATGCTTTGCACATACATTAGCTTGGAGATTGCTTTCCCTATAGGGCGAATTTCAAGAGTAGGCTTGATGCAAGTAAGAAACCCCAAGAAATAAGCATTCAAGACAAACTTCTTTTTTTCCTGAATCTCTGGATGGTAACTAGCATAGCTCCTTTGTGAATGCTGTTGCTAGATTTGTGGTAGGTGAAGAAAGCTCAAGGAGGCCTTAGTGAATTCTATGTAAGTATGTTTACTTGTTCAGTAATTTGAAAAAAAAGTCAAAACGTATAGCAGAGAACCCTTTCAGCTGAAAACCCATTGGAATTTTTAATTTTTCATAAGAATGAGATGTATAACACTATCATGCTTAACCTTCATCAGGGGAACACTTTGAAAGATATAAAAAAATTCAAATTATGGCTCTTCGGTATGTTAATGTTGGCAGCATGGACTGCCTTTTGGCTATTTATGCTAACTTACACATCACCTCTGATTTTAGACATGCATTGCTTAGGAAAGATAAGGCAAAAGTGGCTTATAGACATTATTCCTCATTTTTTCTCCCACTTTCAGGCATACAAGGTAACAAAATCATATGTGGAAGAGAAAGTTTTATAAGCATGATTTATATCATGATAAACCTGCTTCTTTGGACAGTCCAAATCTTTCAATTTTTAGAATAGGCAACTTTTCAGAGGAACAGCCTAGAAAAAGAAGCCACTTGTGAAATTTTATTCTGAGTTTCAGTAGCTTCACAATTCTTTCTCTTACCTATCTCATTTCCAGCGCATAAAATGGGGCAGCCAGTGCAGGTCCCACTTCTCATCCTGTCATGGTTCTATTCTCATGTCCTTAATGAGCTGACACTGCTTAAAACTAATCAAACCAAAAAAAAAAAAAGAAAAAAAAAAAAAAAAAAAAAAAAAAGGCAATAAATGATCAGGTCCCAGTACATTGGCTCCCTACTTGAGTAAATGATGCAACCATTGGACCTCAAAGGCTGGCAGAAGGGAATGGGAGGTAATGTGTGGCTGGGGAGATGTGCGAACTAAGAGCTCACTAGATTCCCTCTAACAATTTTCTCAGGATATAAAAAAATCACAAGCAAAGCAAAAGTTATCAAAATTATTAATCCATATCTGTCCATTCCCATGGAAAATTCAGACTCTCAAAGTAGCACTTTTTGTATAACAGTCTTTGTAGAAGGTTTAAAAGCCTCAACTCTCAGTTCAGTGGTTGCTTTTTTGTCCTTTAACTGCCACTTTTACATTTTATCTCTAGTGAGAAATATTTGAAAACCCTAGACTTAAAATTTCCAAAGTGTTTAAGTCATAAATGTTTAAGTCAYTGCTGAAAACAAAATTTGCCTTCTAACCTACTTACTCAGTTTTAGAAATTCTGTGCCTAGATGGTATGCTAATATTTAACTTGGAGATGAAATTTACTTAGTACAGAGTTCATGCACAAGCGTTATAAGCTTAGAGGTAGTTGATAATTTTGTGTTAAAATCAATTTATGGTAGGAAAAATCTTTTTTTTCTTCCTGAGGAAGTATTTTTTATGGTGGAAAGAGTGAAAATGATGAGTCCCTGATTGCTCACCTAAAAGACTGCTATCAGTTTCAATTTTTACATGAATGGTCCAGGTTCCTGGACCATTTGCTGCTTTCAGCAGGGACAGGCAGACTAAGCATCCGTGGCTCTTTGGCAGTAAGGCTGAAAGGATGAAAGACTCCTATCAATTTCTATCAGCGAAAAAGCAAACCTCACAAGAGTCTTCAATCTGTTACTCAAAACAATGAAAAAATCCTTTCCTTTTTCGTGAAAATATTTAATTTTCCTGGAGAATCTATCATGTTTTTTAAACTTTTGTCTTCTTTTGACTGAATATACTTAAAAATAGGACTCTAAGGTCTTTTGGCTGCTGGTGATATGCACCTGAGGGCAGATACACATGCAAGGTACACTTCCAACATGCTGTGGTGACAGGCATGGTGCTACTATGGTTGGGCATCATCACGGTTGGCACAGACAGGGAATGGGATTTTACTGAAGATTATAGTCAAGAATGGGCCTTCCTCGCTTTCCCCAAAGTTAGGGCTGCCTCTGATCACAGGTAAGGATATTTCTGTAAATATAAAGCAGTTTTCTTTACAGTGCTTGAGGCCCTGAGCTATGACAGCAAAATTCAACAGGTGCTGGCTTGTTTTAAGTGTGTATTTTATAAATATAAGCATGAATTCCCTGAGTCCAGAGCTGCTGAGAGGCGATAGTGATATAGGGATCCTTTCCACATTGTGATGTATTGCTGTTATTGGAAATTTTTTGTCTTGTTTGGCTTTATTGGCCATCTCACAGAAAGGGAAAGAGGGGCCATAGATGAGGAAATTACATTAGTGACTGAATAACATTTGAATTTTCTTTCATTTGAATTTGAATAAAACCAAGATKTTTGGAAGAAAGACAAACCATTAGAAAAGTACCAGTCAGGGATATTTAAAAATTATTTTCAGAAAAAAGTAAGGGGAAGAGGTGTAAAGATCTTGCTATTACTGTGATTGGTGCAAGGTAAATTCACGGCACATCGAGAGTTCACATTTGATTGCATTTTGGCAACTTCCATTAAATTAATACTTCTTGGTGAGTCATAMAGAATTAGGTACATTGCAAAATGCCCCTGTTTTTCAAGCTGACATAAATATTGTATTAATTAAATCTATTAAGAACACTGAAATGAGATTTCATTAACTAATATCCCCTATTAGGATAATTATGACTAATTATAGTTATTAGACTAATGGTTTTAATCCTCAAGCACAATGTGTTACAGAAGGTTAAGAAGCCTATGATAAATTGAAAATCGAAAGTACGGTCAAACTCTTTTTTAATATTTTACACAGCCACCATCCCATAACGGTAACTATGACAGCAACAGTTTCATTTTTTGCAACTCACTTCATGCTGGGAAGAAAGATAATTTATTATGATTTGCTAATGATTTTACCTTTCCAACAGGGAGTGTCTTGATTTCTAGACTGTAGGTGCTAATCAGTATGAAAAATTAACCTCTTACATGTTCTCGTAGAAGAAAACTGTATAATTTTATTAAAGTTTTCTGAAGAGAAGAGTGTCATCTTAAGAAGGCAAAACTCCACTCATATTAAAATGTGGTTTTTATGTAGCTGCATAAAACTACTGTTTTGGTATGTATTTGCTGATGTCTCCTATAGAGAGGTAAGAACTATTTGAAAACTTATGTTAGTAAATCAATATCCACTAGCACATGAGTAAAAAATGTGCAATACATGACCCTCGAATCCTTCTTTGGGGGAAAGCCAAAATCTTACCAGGCAATACCAAAACCCGTGTTACGTAACAGAATTTTTTCCTCCTTTTGTGGCTAGACAAATGGGTTAAGTTTCTTGGGGTTTGAACTGTAAAATTCAACAAGATCTTATATGAAGCAGATCTGTCACATAATTAGAGAGTGACTGGGATTACCAGCTGCCTTTTAAGAAAGCACACACAGAAAGATGGCTGAGCTGTACTCAGCTCTTGAATGGATGGTCATAAGGGACTATCTGGATTCAGAAAATTTACCAATTTTGGATCTTGGGTAGATAGACATGACCTAGTAGCAGGGAAAAGAAAGACTCCAAACCAATCTGGGGAACTCAAGGGGTAAGAATCTCAGAGTTTACCTAAAGTTTGAAATTTGCATCTAAAACTTAGTACTATATATTTTAGATGACAGGCACCAGAGAAGAATCCAAAACAAGTTTGGATATCTAAAATGTGTAGGAAGAGACATAATTTGAGCTAAGTACTGTAAAGGGTGATTAATCTGTCTTTTTGTGCCCATGCAGAACAGGGAGAAGATAGGAATATCTGCTTACTGTGCCCGTGAAACTGGGCTAGTGTATCTTGTAGAAGATTATATGGCTGTTCAAAATACTAAAACATTTGATGTCAGAGACAACATTGTCATTTCAACTACTGTTTCTGAAGATTTCAACATAACACTCTAATGATTTTGAATGTAGTAAGAATACTAGTTTGAACAATAACTTGACTATAGTTAAATGTATTTTTAAGTTATCAGTGACATTTTAGAGATTAAAATGGTTCTATTTTTATAACTTTTTTCATGTTGCAAGATAAAGTCTTCATTATCTACCCATGCTAAAAATACAGTGCAAAATATTTCAGTTATTTGAGTTAAAGCTAGTTTCTTATAATAACTGACCTTGCTTCTCCGGAGGTTGGCTCTGGGAAATCTTTATTGATCTCTCTGTACCATGGATTCAATAAACTTAGATCATCATTTGTTTGTTTGCTTGTCTTTTGTATTGTGACATCTGTATTTCTTATTTTACCTTGTTACCTCCCAAATATAACTTTTATAATTGTACAGATTATTTCTTTCAGTAGATTCTGTAATAACGCTCCAGTTCTACCTGAGTTTTCATGTCTCATTCCTGTGTAATTTCCTAATATGCAGTATGTGTTTCTCTTATCATAACTGTACACATCTGCCCAAACCTCTGCTTAGAGTCCTGGAAGGGAAATTGCATATGTTACTAATCAAGAGTCGGTATGCTCTTTCATGGCTGGTTTCCTTTAAGGCACAGCTATTAGAGTTAAGAGTTTTCTTATCACTAGGTAATAAAGCAGTGTTTCTGCCTTGGATAAACGGCACAGAGGCAGGAAACACAGAAGCTGACATGCTGAATCAGACTAATGGCCAGACATGGTGGTGTTGTGATGCTGAAGAATTCAGAATTGGATATGAGATCCCTGTAATGAAAGGGACATCTCTTCCTAACCCCAGGCAATCACTGTTAGGATTTGTGTTGTGAAGCATGAAGAATGATATCACAAGCATGTTTTTTAATGCTTGGCAAGGCACTTGTGATTCCTATTGTTTGGATGACATTTCTTTTTCTTTCCTGAATCCTAATGTTCTATGTCTCAAATGTATTCCATGACAGCTACTTTAGCAGTAATGATGAGCTTATAAAAATTGCACAAGCACAAAACTAAGAATGTTCAGAACTAGAAATTACGAAATATCACAAAGCAGTTGCTCATGCTATGTGTACTTTCTGCTCTTTCCTATCATGCATTTTAACTGTTTATGCTCAGTGGTGTTGTAACTTAACCCAGAAGGTAGCTAAACACCAGCCAGTTGCTTGCTCCATCCTCTCCTTCAGTTGGACTGAAGAGAAATTTTTAGTTTGAGATTAAGATCGTTTAATGACAGAAACAGAAGGAAAAAAAATCAAAAATAATTATAATAATAACTAGATTATAGAAAACATTGTTGCATAATGCAATTGCTCACCTCTTGCCCACCAATGCCCAGACAGTTCTCAAGCAGTGGTCCATGACCAGCTTTTCCCATAGTTTATACACTGAGCTTGACACCACATGGTATGGAATAACCCTTTGGTCAGTTGGGGTCATCTGTCCTGCCTTTCTCTCTTCCCAGCTTGTGCCTTTGAAACTGCTTGCTGATTAGATGGTGTCAAAAGCTGAAAAGTCTTTGACTTAGTGGAAACACTGCTTAACAACTGTTATCAACGTTATTCATATTCTAAATCCAAAACACAGCACTATACCATCCAAAAGGAAGAAAATTAATTCCCTCCCGGCCAAAAACAGGGTAATATCCACTGCTTATTCTATACTATTTATATCAGGCCCAGGTCTCACATTTTTCAAGATATCCCTTCCTGTCTTCTATATACACACACAGATATCATTCTCTAAATCTACTGGCTGTTTCTTGAAAATATCCATTGTTTATGATTTCTAAAATGCCTGTCTTAGGTTACAGTGTAAGATGTAACCAAAAATATGTATTCTATTACCATCTTCACAAGCTGTTAAAGTAGATGGGGCAGTGTTTGTTATCTCCTACCATGACTCATCCCTGATAACTCCCTCCAGGAGCTATYTCTGTTAATGGGCAATCAAGGACCCACTGACTGACTCATTGAATTACATCAACCCATTGGGAGATGCTCCGCCCAGGGGGAGGAGCCAAGCATTCCCACCTGGATATAATCTGGGGTTTGGAAGAGGTCAAGTAGTCCTACCTATTGGATTCCCAGAGGACAAAGGCTACCACTAGACTGTCAGATGAAGACCAGACCCTTCTACAAGATCACTGCTTCAACAGGACCACTTCATCTGGACTGCTGCCACCACCCTGACTAACAGGGTGTCAGGTTGTATCCTGACTCTGTCAGTGTTCTTGTACTGTTGCATTTATTTTAATTTTCCTATTAAATTATAATTCTGACTTGTGATCTCCCACTGGTTTGTTTTCAAACTAGTGCAATGACTTTGAATTCCACATGTCACAGTAGTTTTTTAAGGCAGGAGAGGTGGTCTGATGTGTTTAGTTGTTGTATAATGAAGCCAGTTCTGTTTGGGTGGGGCCACTAACCAGACAGCTTTTGCTGTATGCGTATCCTAATATTTAAATATCCCAGCACAAGCACACATTGTTGTCAGTATAGTCTTTAACAGACCATTGTAACAGTTGCTTTTCCCTGAGGCTGGTGCAGGACAAGATCTGTGATATACCCACTCAGTGCCATGCTCTTTGGCCCAGGTGTCTATGAAGTTGTTTCAGAAATGAATCCTGTTGTATAACTCATGTTGCCATAAGAGATCCTTTCCAAAGCCTGGGATGGTATTCCAGGCAGTGGCATGGGGTGTGGGATATGTTTCCAGCCATCTGGTGTTTGCTTCCACAGTTGTAAGCATATGGCACTTGCCTGGGCAGGTTTGTGGGAGTGTGATATAATCAATCTGCCAGGCCTCGCCATTTATATTTCAACCATCCTCCTCTGTATCAGAGGCTTTAAATGCTTGGCCTGCTTGATTGCAATGCACGTTTTGCATTTGTGGATAACCTGTGAATCCATGTCCATGATTGAACCCACACCTTGATCATGAGCCCATTCATATTGCATCTCTTCCGTGATGACCTGAGGTGTCATGGGGCCCTCCGATTAATCCTTATGTTGCCAGCCCAGACCTATCTAAGCCACTTCAATACTAGAAGCTTGATCCAGCTGCTGGTGATGTTCTTCAGTGCCCCCACTCTTTTAAAATATACTTTTACAACCAGGTTCTCTACCTGAGCAGCGATATGCAGTTCATTATACAGTGGAGACTCTCTGAATCTCCTCCTCTGGTGATTCTCCAAAATCTTTACCTTTTGGCCAGCCCATGACCATTTCCAAAATTCTTGGGTGGCTAGGTTTTCCTGTTGGAGCCTACTGTGTGATCAGTAGCTCACAAGTCGCAAAATGCGTAGAAGAAGCCATCCCTTTGAATAGCAAGCACTCCACAGTCAGGGGAAGCTGTGCTTCAGGACCAGTAAATTCTGAAGCAGCTCAAACCCCTTCATACATTGCCAATTTTTCTTCTACAGTTGAAGTATAGTTGGCCTCAGATCTTTTGTAGAGAACTCCAATACTCTAAAGTCTAACATGAAGTCCTCCCTGGTACCTTCTGCCAGAGATTCCAGGTAGGGCCATTCTCCCTGACTGACATGAAGAGCACATTTTTCATATTTTTTACTGCCTGGACTGGCTGAATAGTTACTGCATGAAATATTTCCTGGCTAATTTTTTTAAAAGCCCGTCATTATTTAAAAGCCCATTTCAAATTGTTCTTCTTCCAGGTCAYTTGGCAGAGAGGGCTTACAATCAGTCTGTAGTTTGAAAAGTTCATTTTCTGAGACCCCACAATACCTAAGAAAGCTTGAGTTTTATTTTGCCAGTTGGTAGAGAGACAGCTGTTATTTTGCTGATTGCATCCATTGAGATCTGATGACATCCATGCTACCATTTTATTCCTAAAGATGGGACTTCCTCTGCAGGTCCCTTCTCCTTTCTTTTATACCAAAATGGGTGTTGAGGATTCTGACTATGGTTTTTTTTGGTTTTTCTTTCTTCTAAAAACTTATTCTGTAGTGTTGCCCCATATGATGACATCACTGATGTATTGCAGGTGTTCTGCTTTGCCGTGTTCCAGTGCAGTCTGAATCAGCCCATGACAAATGGTACAGCTGTGTTTTTAATCCAAAGAAGGACTGCACTCTACAATCTGTAAGCTTCATAGCCTGAGGAAAGACTAAAAGCTTTTTGTTTTTTAAAAAGCACAAAACTCATATGGTACGTTAAAATTCTACCCCCAAAATTATATCCGCTGTATTTTAAGGTTTCAAAGGGCTTTCATCAACTGAAGCATATTACCTTACTGAAGCCAAGAATCCATGAGAGTTTGGCATTAATTATCATGTTCATCTACTAAGAACTTGTACATCTTTTTAAAATTAATTTACCTTTTAATAGAGTGAACATCAATGGTTAGCAGGTCACAACATCACCTCTTGTGAAGACAGGTGTCCAATAAAGACTGAGGGTCGTTTTTTGTTTTGTTAGTAATTCGGTGTTTTCATTCATTCCAATTCTACTATTTAGTTCTGACCAGTTATTGTGATTTAAATTCTCACTTTATTCTGGCATCAACTTCTTTTTTTCATCTTGATTTTTGAGAGTGTCTCATCTTCATTACTAGCCAAGAATAGCTTTAGGGCAGGTGTATATCTGCCAAGTCTGGTAAAGAGGGATGAAAAGAACTCATCTGCTTTTTCTGTAGTATTGAGGAGGAAAGACTGGTCTTCTTACTCCCTGGCAATCTTGTTTAAAATTGATTCCTTAATTAAAAGTTGATCAAGAAAAAATGCAGAGATAACTCCACAAGCTCAGATAGATCTTTCTCTCCATGTTTTCAACATGCCAAAAATCCATTTTCATTGCTGACCACAAAAGCAATCTGAATCTGACCAGACACCTCTCCTCAAGTTAATCATCAGAGAGTGAGCCTCTGCACGAGCATTTCACTTGAGATCAAGAGTGCATTTTTTACATAAACCTCCCAATAACCTCAATTTTCTGGGATTTTTTTTGGCTTGCTTCACAAAGCGGTAACAAAAGTACAAAAAAATAGTTTTCTTTCAGATGAAACTAAAGTAGCAAATATGGTCTTGGTATCTAGTATCTAATACCCTCTAAGTCATAATAGGCATTCTGTTCCCAAGACAGAGCAGAGAAGAGCTAGTCTGTTCTGAAACATATGTAATGTAGTTGCCAGTCCTCAGCACCAAGAAGTCTGCCAGTTGTGCTGTGCTCCTTGCTAATCTAAACAGAACTAATTCCAGGCTGTCTGTTTGCTAAAGTCAAAGTGTTTGTCCCATCTGCAGGTCACTGAGCTGGCAGTCTGACATCCCTCGGTGGATGGCTTAGTGTGCTGTGGAGGAACCAGGAACATTTTCAACCCTTCTCTGAGATATTAAGAACTAAGGTTTTGAGCTCCTTAACAACATCCAGCACCTGGGAAGTTATGGAAGGAAACCAGAAACTTGGGATCCATTTTAAATTTCTACACATAAACTTGCTTCTGTGACATTAATTTGAATCAGATGAAAAAAAAGATTAATATAAAGTTGTTTTTTTCTGACTAGATCTTTCCCTTTATATCAGTGAGACTATTTTCCTGCTCTCTCTGTAAGCTTTCAACATTTGTACTTCAGATTGCCTTTGAAGCCACTTAATTTATGTTTTATCTAACATAATTGTATTTTCCTCTCTACTTCACCAAGACTGGGTTTCAGTGTCTTCCTGGCTTGAATGATTACTTCGATTTGTTGGTTAATCATGCTATTTTTATTTTCCTTTCTGMTTCATTTTTAACACAAACTGTTTAAACTGCTAAGTCTGATAATAGTTTATCATTCACWTACATAATATATGTATATTTTATATATATATAATATATATATTATACATATAATATATATATATTCCACTGCTTTTACTGTCTGAAACAGGCTCAACTCCCTTGCCCTACTCTACAGTCCTGTTGGTTACAGTATTGAGACGAGTTGGAAACAAGGCTAAAGACACTGAAGAAGCTGAAAAAATTTTCCTACATCCTATTCCTATCTGGAAAACCCACGTGACATCAAGCAATCATAATGAAGAGTGAATTGCACTTTTAGACCTTATTCCCAGCAGATCTGGTCTTGGAAAAAAGAAACATTTGGGTATTTACTAGAAAAGAATATCTTTACTCAGTGAAATTGATGGTGATTTCAGCTGAGATTTTTATTTATCCCTTAGACCGTCATGAAAGGAGATAATACAGTATCCAAGTTTACTGAATACCATTCTCAAACCCCCATATTTTTGAAATCAAAAACATTTGTCCAATCTCAGTGAGAATCTAGGCCCAAGTTAAGTAAGTGAGCTATCTCTTCTGCTGTTAGCTGCCTCGGATAGCTTTCTGTTGTCTTTAGATAAACTTCAAATACTATTTGATTTTGCTTTTCCCCTTCATCACAGAATACAACAATTTTACTACATTTATTAGCAGAAAAATACTTGAAGCAGTATTTGAAGATCACTGTTATTAATTCAAAATCATTTTGGTAGACTGTTAGGACTGTGCTGGGATTCTGGACCTTTATATGGTATTGATCAACTAGGATAAAGTGTTTTTCTGAATCCAGCAACAGCCCATTTTAGGCTTCAAGTAAATAATTTCTTGCTCTAGTGGCATTCAGAATGTCTGAAGAATACTACTTTCATATTTCCATTTATGTAAATGTGTAGATGGTAATTTATTTGGTGGCTCACATTTCTAACATAGCTCTTGATAGCTGTGGGTGCTATTTTTACCTTCAGTGGGTTGATGCATAATATTGTCCRTTAAGAATTCTAGCTGCCTGAGAGCGCCCACAAATCAAGTAATTTGGCTGCTCAAACTTCAGTCCTTCAGACACATACGTAATTATTTTTTTCATGTGAAACAGTCCCACTTATTTTAATAGGACCATTTAAGGAGTTTCAAGGCAGGGGCCTGAGAAAACAGTAAGGGGTTCTAGAAAACTAGAACTAGCTAGAAGAAAAAAACTAGAATATTAGCTAGAAGAAAGTTTTCCTCCAGAGTTTGAATGACATAATTTTTGATTTTGAGATTTTGCAGCCCATTATTTATAACCTAATATCTATTCATTTATTTATTCATTTATAATTATTATACATTGCATATATTATAGTAAGTAATAGTTATTATCTTATCTGATCTTGCTATATTCTCAGGCATGAATCCCTATGTCTCTGATCCATCAGGTTCTTGAATGATCTTTTCCTCTGTGAAGGTAACTTCCACAATGATACAAAGAGTTTTGGCTGTGGTCTGCTTTTTAGTGACAGCTCAGGATTCAGGAGCCTGTTTTCATATCTCTTATGTCTGAGGGCTAGGCTCTAGATACCCCTCTTCATGGGAGCCACCAAATAGGAATTGATTTTGGTTTTTCTTATATTGGCTGTGCTTTTTCTACTTGCTGGCGCTATGAAGAAAGCGCCAACTTGAGCAATACCCGGACAATTCTGTTACTCCATCCAAAATTTCTCCTCGGTTTCTTGAGTATATGAATTACCAAGGCCTCTCTGCACCATGAGCCTTGTCACATCTTCTTGCCACCAGTGAATTAATATCTGTCTGCCTCCCATGGTTCTAAAGGATAAAGAAGCACCCAGGTTTACAAAGACATTTCCTCTTCCAGAGTTATTGAAACCTTTTTTCATTTTCCAGAAGATGCAGAGGAGCAGTCAATGATTCAAAGAGAACAGCCACAACCCATAAATCTTCCTACCATCTTTCTGCCCAGAATGCCTTTCTATTTCAGGAGTGAGTTAATAAAATAAGTATTACTGCTCTTTCTTAGAAAACCATCTGTTGCTTTGTTAGACCAGCTGTTGTCTCCTGAATTTGACAGATCAGTCTTTGTCTTACTTTAATTCTCCTTAGTGATGGCATGGTTCCCCAAACAGTCCAAAACAAAATATGCTGGCATCACTGTTGGAACTTAACACCACCCCACCACTCTTCTCTGCCCATCCTCACCTTGGCATTGCCCTTCATCTGTGCTTGCACAGTTCTGGTCTGAATCAGGGAATCAACCCAGAGAAGAACACTGAAATTACAGCAGGTTGTGACAAAATGAAAGAGGCAGTGCTATGGGGATAGAGTAGTGCAGCCAGGGAGAGGAGAGAGTGGAATGGCTGGTTCAGCAGAAGAGACTATTTATGCCTGCCCAAACTGACTGTGAAGCTGTGGCATTGGTGTGCAGATATCCATGTGAAGCAACTTAATTAGCTGAAATATATCTCATATCAATCCTTATATAAACTAACATGCAAATATCTAGACAGGAGATATCTTTATCTATCTATCTCTATCATCTATATCTTATTGAGACAAGACACAGTTGTTATCAGCTGGGGATGCAGTAAGTTTTGGGGTGACTTACTGTAACTTTGTTATAGGAATAAAACCAAGTCTCCTTTGCTGCAGTCTAATTCTAAGCTGCTTCTCATTTYGTATGCTTGTGTGAGGCTTTTAAGTTTCAGAGAAACAAATCTCATCTCTTCCACTTAATCAAAAATCTCTAGTAGTGGTGTGTTTATGATACAACACAATGTTGTGAAATAATCTCCCACTGCATTTTCCAAACAAGATTTCTGCTGAAGCATTCAGTTCTCATAGAGCACTTACCTTTTTAAATGTGCATTTAATTCTTAGCTAATTGCCATCAATATTTATGCTGCTGAACTTTTATCCTGCTATGTATTGTATAATTGCTACCATTAGCTCATCTCCCAAAGGTTTTCTTTTCAGATTCCTATAATGTATCCATGTTATTCTTTCCCAAAGCACAGATTTTTATAATATTGTTAAATTGTCTAATACTCAGTTTATACTTTGGACCACAAGTGAAGTTGATTGCAATTAAAAATTTAGTAACTTCACATCCGCTTTTAATTTAAAGAGGAATAATGTAGTGGTGTTGTCCACTATTTCCTATTGATTTCTAAAATCAGGGTTACGATAGGTATCTGACTACCCTGAAAGCAAAATGCATCCCCTGTCTCAGGAATTTTCTAGGTGTTTTTCAGGTACAACCACAAAAGCCCCAAATTACAGTACTCTACAGAAATAATTTAYTTTTATTTCCAGGTAAAAGTGACATAGAAGGAAGTGCCAGTCACCTTCTCACCCAGAGGACAGATAGGACACCCTGTAAAACCCTTGTACTGACTACTGGTTCTCCAAAGGAGCCATGGCCCTCCTGCTCTGTTTAGACTGGTAAATATCTCAGGGCAAGGTTCACACTAAAGTAAGATCATATTGTGGTGGGATGACCATCGCTGGATGCCAAGTGCCCACCAAAACCTCTCTATCATTCCCTTCCTGACTTGAATAGAGGAGAGAATTTATCATAAAAGGCTCATACTGATAGAGATAAGGACAAGTAGAGACCATTCAGTCATTGCAATTGTGGGCAAAACAGACTCAATTTGGGGAAATTAATTGAATTTTTTGCCAATCAGATCATAGTAGAATAAAGAGAAGTAAACCTAAATCTTAAAAACACCTTTCCCTAACCGCTCCCTCCTTCCTGGCTGAATTTTATTCCTGATTCTCCACCTTCTCCCCTCAGTGCTGCAGTGGGACAGGAAAGGGTTGTTGCGGTCAGTTCATCACATGTTTTTTCTGCCTCTGTTTCCTTCTCAGGGGAAGGAGTTCTCACACTCTTCCCTTGCTCCAGCGCAGGGTCCTTCCCTCAGGCTATAACTATTCACAAGCTGTTCCAGCATGGGTCCCTTCCATGGGGGGGTGCAGTCCTTCAGGAACAGACAGCTCCAGCATTGGTCCACCACAGGGTCACAGGTCCTGCCAGCAAACCTGCCCCAGTGTGGGAACTTCTCTCCACAGAGCCACAGGTCCTGGCAGGATCCGGCTCCAGCATGGGCTTCCCATGGGGTCACAGCCTCCTTCAGGCACCCACCAGCTCTGCAGAGTGGATACCTGCTCCACTGTGGACCTCCATGGGCTGCAGGGGCACAGCTCCCTCACCATGGCCTTTATCACAGACTGCAGGGGAACCTCAGCTCTGGTGCTTGGAGCACCAAATTCTCCTCCTTCTTCAGTGACTTTGTTGCCTGCAGAGCTGTTTCTGCTTTCTCCCTCCTCTCTTCCCTGGTTACTGCTTTCATGCAATAACTTTATTTTCCTTCTTAAATATGTTATCACAGGTGTATTATGCTGTCATTGACGGGCTCATTCCTGGCCAGTGGCATGTCCAACTTGGAGCTGACTGACATTGTCTTTGTTGGATGCAGGGGAAGCTTTAACACCTTCTCAGAAAAACCACACCTATGGCCCCCCACTACCAAGACCTTGCCACACAAACCCAATACACACATGATAACCCACACTGTTTAAGAGCAGGTCCAAGTCCTTACATGCTATTTTGCCTAAACACATGAACACTTTCCCATTCAGTGCCCAAATAAGGTTTGGTTGACTAGCATGTTCTATTGACTATTCCAAGAAAAGATGAAGCTACCTATTTCTATGGGCTTTGGAATGTAAACTGTGCCATGCAAATGGCCTTGAAGCCAGTAAATAACAGCTGTTTGGGTTTTTTTTTGTTCAAAATTAAAGATACAGCCTTTGAGCACATCTGAATCCTGAGAGTGAGGGAGAAAATTCAGCAGCAGACCATATAACCAAATCTGAAAATTCTCTATGTAAAAAATGTTAAGAAATATTGTGAAAACTGATTATAATTGTTACTCGTGTGTTGTATGAGGTTAGTCAATAAACTTTGTGCAAAAGTGGTTTGTTTCATGACACTTTTCAGATTTCATTTGTTTCTGTTCTTAGCCTGGTACAAATGTGCTGGTTTTGGCTGGGGTAGAGTTAATTATCTTCACAGCGGCTGGTATGGGGCTGTGTTTTGAACACAGAGTTGATAATATAGAGATATTTTTGTTATTGCTGAGCAGGGCTTACACAGTCCGAGTCCTTTTCTGCTTTTCATACTGCCACGCTGGGGAGGAAACTGAGGGTCAGTGAGAAATTTTGAGGGCACATAGCTGGGACAACTGATCCCGAGTGAAAAAGCAATATTTCATACCATATGGTGTCAGGCTCAATATATAAAGTGGGGAGAAGAAAACAGAAGAAGGAGAGGACATTTGAAACAATGGTCTTCCCAAGTAACTGTTGCACGTGATGGGGTTATTCTGCTGTTCTGCTCAAACATGTGAAAAAGATTTGTGTTAATTATCTAATCCAGAAGAGAAATTTGTGTTTCCCATCTTTCAGGTAAGGACTACTGGAGTAGAACTCAGGGACAGAGAAGATTTTGGTGAGTTCATGGGTACAATCAGTTGAGCATAAAATTTCAACATACYACTAGGTTTAGAACAGGCAGAGCTTTGGAACCATGCACTGAAAATTCCAAAGAAAATAACATGTGCATTTGTAGCCACTCTGGAATATGGGTGCTGATTTTGRTATCCACACAACAATGCACTTCAGTTCTTCTGTGTGCCACAGGACCAGTTGTAACCATGCTTAAAAATGGGTGAGGTGGGGAGAGTAGTTGGGTGTGGRTGGTGGATATGTGTAAAAAAAGCCAAAAATAGAAGTAGCTAAAAAGTTTATTTTATCATGTTTTACATTAATTCACAGTATCTAGAAAAAAAGTTTATTCACAGAATTCTTCCACACATGATGCAAATATGAAATTAAATAACTGGCARTTATAATTTTACAGTTGTCTTTACTAGTTGGCTGATATTTTTCCCATAATGTTATCTCTGTACTGCAGAGTTTGTTGATGTTGTAGTAGATTTAAGACATTTCATATAGTCATATGCACTGTCTGATGTGTGTGCAAAGAATGGAACATTTAGGTCATTGATTCAGTTGCAGGTTTTGTCTTGATTAAAGGATATTCCATCAAGACCAATCTGACTTTTAATTAAGGTAATCAAAAAATAGTTTAAAATAAGGAAATTCTAATTATGCCCAACTTGGGGGGAGGAGGGAAGGAGATTTGARAGTTCATGCATTTTTTTGAAGAGTCTAGTTCTTTTGCATTAGGCAGACATATTATGGTGGTCTTGCCAGTACCAAAAAGAAACATAAAATAATGGTAATATGACTGCATGTTATAAAGAAGATTACAAAATTCTGCACTGTGCACATAGCCAAAGTCTATTTCACTGTAAAACCTTGCCTTGGATTTCAGCATTCACAAATCTTTGAAAAGAGACATCGAGGAGCAGACAGTGTTCCATAAAGGTTTTTTCTACTCAGTGGGGAAATGGAGTTTTCAGCGACATCAAGTTTATTATTCACTCATCTTATCAACACTAATTTCCTCTATTTGCAAGCAAGTGGTTCTCTTGCCCTGATTTACAGAAGGGCAGGTTAGTGCTGCTAACAGCTGTGGGAATCAACGTGACATCAGTTGTGGTTTTCCTTGATTGTAAGAAGCTCACTGTAAACCAGGGTCATATCTCTTGACCAATTATTCCTYCATCTCACGTTAAGCTTATGTTGAACTATCTTGCATGGGCAAATTTAAATTCTTTTGCCATTTGCTTCTTTTAGGCAGCCTATGCATCAAGTAGGTTTTTTTCCATGTGGCTGAAGGATGGGTGAGTATCTTTGCTACTTTTACTGTATTGCTAATTATTTAATAGTCACTTCCCAACCCCGAGTTTGTGCTTGTCTATATTTGTTTTTTCCTCTCTGCTCAGTGACCCATAATAAAACTCATTAATAGCCAGATGCCTTTAGGGAACACCCTCTTTGAACACATTACAGTATGCAACAGTAATTAAGAATACATTTGGAAGCTCTTACACACTTAATCCTAATATTTATGTCAGTTCTAAATTCAGCTAGACATTAAACTGAGTTTGCAACAGGTTTTCTCATGACTGGCTCTGAGCACCTCACAAGCAGGTTGTGCACCAACACATTACTTACACAGATAGCAATTGAAAGCCTGAGGTACTGCAGCAGGAATTTCCTTTCCTCTAAATCACTGAGTGTTACGCTTGATGAGGTGTGATAATCACAAAAATGTCTAAACCCAGAGCCCAGTTTTAGACTTGGGTCACAAAATACTGCTGTAAAATACTTTTCCAGGTGCTTTTCTGCAGCTTTAACTATGGCAAGATTCTGCTAGATATCAAATCATTGGGATAGATATATTATCACTTTAAAAAATGCTTAAAAGAGCTATTTTAAAAATTCCAGTGACTGTACTTCTACCACTACTCAAACCCAGAGATTTAATAATCCCAACAACTTTCTCCAGACTTTATGGTGGCACTAAGGTCACAAATGCACTTTTCACAGCATAAAAAAGTACATGGTGGCTAGTAAGTACTTTATGTATGTCTCACTGTTCTGGAGAAGGCTTTGCATTTTGCATTACACAGGACCATGGGCTTTTGTTTAAGAAGAATCATATGGGTATTAAAATTAAAAAACCCTCTGAATAAAAGAGCTTTTCAGGTAACATGCACACATGTGAAGGCYGGTTTCAAAAGCCAAAGAAAGCATCTCACATGGCATTGAATCGTTACTGAAAATCCTCATATATAAGAGGATTACGAGCTGCCATTGCATTATTCAAAGTACAGAAGCATGAATAACAGGTCCCACTTGATGTCCAGGAGAGCCAAGCATATCTTCTTAGTAACATATGAAAAAATATGCTTCAGTAAGTATCTGGTAGGTTTTTCCAGTAGGAAAAAAAAATATGCCAACSACAAACTATAGGAGAAAGAAAATTTATAAATACGTGTTTTTAAAGACAGATCTTTAAAAATGAAAAATAGTGAGCTATTAAAAAAAACAAGTCCTTTCCAGAAAAAAAAAAAGAAACCCTGCTATAGTAAGGCAAAGTGTGCTATTTTCTCCCTCTCGTTTTTAGTACAGATACTATATTTTAGCTATAAACCCTACKCACACAATTAGCATTTTTGAAGTTGAAAAGAAATCTGTGGGTAATTATTGAAAGGATGCTGTACATCAGTAGTGGGAAGGCAGTGTTCTCAGTTTCACTCAGTAAATCAYGCTGGAATRTTTGTTAGGTTTCTTTAAACAGTTTTTGATTACCATCTGTTAGTGATGAGACAGCAACAGCTACTATGTTAATCCATCCACTGGGAAAAAAAATAAAAAAAGAGAGAAAGTGAAAACAAATAGAGAATTGAGCCAGAACAAAATTCCATTAAAAACATATCTGAGAAAAATGATGGCAACCAGGCTACTAATTCATGATTTCTGGAAAGAGTCCATTTCTCAGTGTTCAGCAGTTTAGGGGTTAGTATGAATTTGATATGTGCCTGTCATCTTAGAGACGTAGGAAACTTTGACACCAATATGGTGTGGTGAGACAAGTTTATCAGTTAAAGGGAGCAGGGCAAGGAGCAAGAGCATGTTAAGGATCAAAGTTCCTGTCCTCACTTTGCTCCCTGGGAACGCTGACCAGCAGAGCTACACCAGGAGTGTGTGCAACCAGATCTTTCAAAGGCCTGGTCCTCCCGCTGAAGGAAGTTTATAAAAATGTGATGTTGTGTGGTTCCTGCCCCAAAGCCGTGATGCATGTTTACAATGCCTGTTTACAATGCAGAAGACAGAGGAGAAAATGTCATACTTTCTAGTCTTTTCTTTGTCCCTTCCTGGAGACCTCCAGTTATTTAGTATTGCTCTCCATACCAATGGCTCAACCTTCTGCCTTGAACAGAGGCTTAGGCCAGTGTCRTATAGATACAGTTTTTGAAGGGGAGAAGGGATTCTCAGGGAAATCTAGTCAGATTATGATAAGAACATGCTCACATTAATGCACAAATGTTAAAATGATGATTTATACACTTTCTAAGGAAGAATTGATGATGTAAATTCTTTCCTCTCCCTTCTGTTTCTTCTTGCTGAGTTGATCAAGGTAGAGATGGAAATACTTGGAAGGTCAGGCTCAGTGGATAGTGCTCATTTACATCTTACTGGAAAGACAACATAATATTTAATACTTCTAGGCTAATGAGCCTTTGATATAACTATCCTTACTTCTTGTGACCTGCATTTATGGATCATAATGAGTTTTGTTCCTTGACGATGAGCAGAGGCAAAAAACCCAAAACCCAAACAGAGGCACTGTATTTCCATATGTTCTTTATTTAGAACTACAGATGAATAGCCACAACACAAGGAAAGGAGTTCTTTGCTTTTGTCCATTGATGAACAAAGAATATTCAGACACAGAGGAATTGTCTTCCTAATGGTCTTTGAACAAAGTTTTGGGAGTCATAATTTTCTGGAAACTTAGAATTGTTCACCTAACCAATTTGTCAAAAAAACCAGAAACTGTTTCCTCTTGGAAAGGACTTTCAAACCCTATTATGAGTCCTATTCTCATCCATATAGTTCCCAAATTATTCAGAACAGCATACTGTTTGGTAGAAAATGACACAAAAGTGCTCCACTTTGGGTATTTTTGTAGTCTTTGGTGTTGGCAGTCTTTTTTTTCCCATGGACTGCCATGTAGAAAGAAGACTCTGCTGGCCCACAGAATGAAACAAATGAGCCTCAGGGTCCTTGAGGCTCTTCTTATCTAGCTAGTAAGTATCTGAAATCACCAATTCTCATTGTGCGATATGTCCTGAGCACAGGAATGGGAAACACATCTTAAGGGACAAAAGACTGCCTGAAGACAGTTCAGCATTTTTTTGGAAACAGGATAAATGCAGTTTTGTAGGTGGTAGAAWGCGCTTTCATGGAACAAAGATACTTATTCACTGGATATCTGCATGCCTGACTAGGTTACCATGCTAATGACTACTGCCAAAATTATGTTTAAATTGTGTTTAGCACTTATATATAGTTAAAGTTGTATTTTCAATAGCTGCAGGTGTCTTTATGCCCTTATTATAGCTTTTCTGGTTTCTAATATAACTGTAAGGCATAAGAAAAAAGCAGGAAAAATTTTGTGGTTACAATGAAAAATAATTATTGATCTAAGAAAAACTGTATAGTTTTCAGAAGAACATTTCTTAGTTTGATAGGGAGCCTGGATATTTGCTGTTGGAATTCTTGGGAGTAGTATTAGCAGGACATATCTCTGGAATATCTAACTTAAATCATAAGCTGTCTTGTACAAAATCTTGTGGGTCTGTGCTGCTATGACTGAAAAACAGTTGCACCAGAAATGTGCAAGTGCATAATAAGTTTATTGCTCTTTGCTTTTCCTTGCCTCAAAATCAGATTTCTTGCAACATGAACACAGTCGGCAAACCAGAAATTTTGAATGTATGGCATGAAAAAAAGAGTAAAATTGCACTAATGATATCCCTTGGCTTCACCATCTGCCTGCACTCTATTGCATTCAGTGGTTCCAATAAAATCCCGGTGAACCAGGCATGAGATGTGTATGTCTAGCAGAGCTGGCTGAACAGAAAAAAACACCTAAAGTTCACATTTCATACAAGAACTTTCTCCCATGCAAAGCACTGCTTTTACTCTTCCTCTTCATCTATTTCTTTTTTTCCTTGGTAAATGTTAATCATGTAGAGAATCCTCCAAACAGAACAAATAAGTGTAGGTCTGTATCTCAAATAAACCCTTTTCGCCTATGGCTGCTTTTAGACACAAATCTGGGAGAAAAAATGCTCCACTGTGACAGTTCTGACCACCCTCCATGACAGGTCAGCAGATGGTGTCTTTAAGTGATGAATCTGACAACTTTTGAGGGTTAGTTGACTGAAAATGAAATATTATAAAGGAAAAATGTGCACTGTTTTCTAACTACAATTTCCTACTGCCATCCAACAATAGCATAAACGAGGATTCAGTGCTGGTCAAAGAAAACCACTTCCTAACATGTGATTTGTGGGCCATTAATCTTGGCTGCCCATCCTCCAGTTTCAGTCTGAAAAACATTTTAGCTCAGCAGGTGATGCTGTCAGTGACAAATGAACAAGATTAAAATCAAGTGATGTGGACAAAGCGAACTGTCTCAAAATGAATCTTCCTGTACTTGGAAACTACTCAGATTCTTATGTTACTGGAAACAGGGATGGTGGCTTTGTGAACTTAATACAAGAGGATTAAGAAATGGTATTTCTGTCATAGTGAACTAAAAAAAATAAATAGAACCTTCATGAGAAGCAACTGGCATGTTTCTTGTAGGATTCAACTGAATCTTTCAGGTTTTGCCTTATCTCAAGAACTCTTTTTATATGGATGTTAAAATGTATTACACCTAAAGATGATAATGCTGTTACTGGCTATGAAATTTCCATACTGAATAGGGTCACACATAAGAAAGATGGCATAAAGCAGTGTGCCCAGTGGTCCAGAAACAGTCCAGCTGAGAGAACATGAGACACTTTGGAGGAGAGGAGTGCCTGTGAATTTGTACATTTGCACTGAGTGAAGATATGAAGATTATGGTTTCTGAGACACTGAGAGAGGCAGCATAATTGAAGCTGCAAGGACTCACTTTTTAAAGCTGGCTCTGGGAACCCACCTGGAAAGAGAAGATAACTTAAGCAGGTAAGAAAGAATACTCCACAAGAAGTGGTCTAGTAGATCCAGAGGAGAATAAGAGAGCAAACTCTTTGTAGGGTAGGGAGACAAGATTTTCCTTAACGGGCGTCTTAAGAATCAGAAAGGTAACACTTTAAAAAGTTACATTAATAAAGGAGGAATGGACAGGATTGAAAATCAGACCCAAATAACTCCTTTCATCTAGAGACTGCTGTAATCCCTCTAAGAAGTGAGGCAAAGCATGGAAAAAGTGGCATAGTGAAAGGCAGTACATATGGAGAATGTTTTCTGAGGCACTCTTTGATGTCTCACACACTTCCCAATATCCTGCAACTGACAGGTGGATAGTGCACATCATAATGTGGGGGCACATTCATCTCTACTCTCCAGATGCATGAGCCACCTTGTCCATGGGTGGTAGGTGACAATGTATTAGGACTTCCAAACTATCTTCCTTTAGGAGCAGCGTGGTGGCTGGGCATGTTTGCTCTTGTGAGAAGTGCTAACCCCTACATAAGCTCATGTTTTGAAAGACATGGGATGATGACTCCTGTGCCTGATGCTAAAGGCAACAGTCGTTTAGATTTGGGATTCTTGGATATTCTGGGAAAGAGGATGTGAGGGACTGGGCACAGTGGCAGCCATTTTGTCTCAAAGAAATCCTTTCTTGGAATAAGATGATAGGGAACATCTAAGGGCTGTGGAAAAAAAGAGTGGTATAGAGCAAAAGAACAGAAATAAAAATCACCTGCAAAACTGCTGAAGAGAAACTGGAGAGAAAGAAATGGAAGAAAATTACAATATATACATAATTTTTTCTTTGAATATTAACACAGACATGAACATTTAGGACTCTTTTTCATAATTTTTCATACGTGACTGCTGGGGAGATTTGTGCCCTGGTAGAAGGGGGGAGGAGAAAATGCCCCTGTTCCTAAACTCGATCTCTATATTATGCCAAACTGGCAGAATTATGTGAACTTGTGTCTCTATGGAGCTCCCAAATGTACGCAGTCAATAAAAATGTTGCAAGGATTGATGCAGAGAAACTCAGATTTAAAGTACAAGAATAGCAAAAGGCTGTAATTTACTCCTTTTACTTGACCCTCTAGATGTGCATTGAACAGGGATTATGTAGACCAGCACTTCTTTAGGCTTCAAATAGTGTTCAGAAAGCTATAAGAGTTGGGGAAGTTCATCTCTCCCTTCAGGACTTCTGGTCTGCTTTTCCTTTCATTTAACTGTATTTTCCAACAGTTACTGTATCATGTTATATTTGTTTTTAAAATTGGGTTTTTTTTCCACATTTCACTAAAAAAGAGATGTTTTTCTCTAGCCACCACAGAAGATATTTTTGGAAGTCTTATTCTTAGGGCATATCTCTGCCCAGTTTAACTTTGTTCTTTATAACACCCAAAWAATGTACCTTGTTTACATGCTGTGTCTTGTCCAGGAATTTCTGTATTGCACTTCAGAATTCAGGATTTAGTTACTAATTGGATAGGAAGCAACTTCCTGAAGATATGTGAACTGTACAACCTCTAATCTAATTATTCTGGTTATTCATCAGTAATAGAAGTGGTAGAAAGTTCTTTATTGATGGGGGCAGGACAGAGATGCTGCCAGAAATGAACCCTAGATTGGGAGGGGTGGGGCCGAAAGGCAAGGAAAGGTATATAGGGAAGCTAAAGAAGAGAACAGTGCACTCTGAAAAATTCTGTGCAAATGCAGATGTCTGTCAGTATTGGCAGATATCTTTCAGTGATGGTCTGAGCCCTCGTCCGGAAATAGGCTGTTCCATGATCAAATTTCCTAGGCATGGAAGAATGATGCTTCTTCTTGAGATAAAATATWTCCCTTAGTAACAGGTAGTTAAGTTGTTACCTGTTTTCAGATCAAAAACCCATGAGGTTCTATGGCTGGGATTTTTTGTAGGTAAATCTTAAAGTGATTTGAAATATTACTGAGGTGTTCTGTCATCCTACTGAAATCTATTTTCTTATCTGGGGTTTTTATAGAGCAAGAAGTGTGGCAACTGAACCAAAAACTGCTCCAAGAGTTGTAGGACCGTGAAGGATGAATAATTCCTGCTTGGATTATCATGGAAAAAAATTTCAAAAATAACAAAATTCCCAAATCTGGCATTTGGGAATTCTGGCCAGCATTCTGGCCAGCAGATTTAGGGGAGATTAGTCCCATGTGTTAGCTGGTTGCATGGGGACATCCAAGATGCTTCTTTATTTATCAAAAAAGTTAGTACAGGATACCCAGTTTCTAACCAAGCTGCCAGAGATATTTCTTCAGATACTTCCTATGCGTGGCACCTGTGTGAAGCCTAATGGAGACTTCTGCCATACCTGGTGGTCCAGACTCTTTGCTGACTTTCAGATTTTCATATAATTGAGGATTACCTGGTTTGCACTGCTGTAAATGAACACCAAAGCAGGATTCAAAAAATTCTCTGTGCCGGTTTGGCCAAAATCTAGTAATATATCCCCTGAAAGAAAACCAGGTTACAACCACACTTCCCCCCACCAGGTTCACCCCAAGACATTCTCTAATGCCAGAGAAAATATTCACCTTGTAAACAACTACAGTTTTTATTATTTTCACTAGCCATCTGAACAGAATATGTTTTCACTTACATTTTGTGCAACCAGACACACCAATATTAATAACTTTGAGCATGTCAAGCAAATACTACTTGTTGCTGAGGAAACAGGATGCTAATCTCAAACCAACACAGATATTTCCTTGTAAACTACCAATTAGGCAGTAAGGTTCAACAGGGCATGCAGTTATCATAGAGTAATCATAGCTGCGGAGATTTATATGGCGTAGTAGAATTTAATGGTATAAGTTCATGGGGGATATGAATTCAACTCAATTAAAAATTATGAATAATATGATCAGTCCCTAAAATTTTTTTTCTCTGAAGTCACAATAAAATTACATGGACAGGAGACAGCACCAAGTTTTAAAATTTATAGTTTTCTTCTCTCTATGTATGTGTTTAAATCTTCTAAATTTTCTTGGTCACACTCATGCAGTACTCGATTATGGTGTCTTTTCTTGTAAGTCTGGTATTAGTCCTCAGCAGCAGTTTTTTGGAAAGAAGACTCAATCCCCTTCCTTGTCAGAGGATTGGAGCCAACACTGCCATTAAAAGAGCTTCTCTGTCTGGAATGAAAATCCTGTACAGAGTGTGATATCTGCATCAATAAAATGTTATGCCTTCTTGGCAGAAACTCAAAGGGAAGGCAGGTGGCAGTAACACTGCCTCCACTCTGATGATGTGAATCTCTCTGCAGAGGTCTGCGGGTTCAGTTCTGACATATGAAAATTCAACATACAGCATCTTTTATTGGATTTGGTGAATTTAGTTCTTTTGGTTTTCTTTTCACTTGAAACAAGTGCTCTGGTGTTCTTTCACAGAGTCTTAATAGAATCCACCACAATCCAAGTATATTTAGTGTCAAAGCACCAAGCATGTGAAATTTAAGGGTTTGGTAAAATGTGATAAGGGAAAGAGCTTTTTCTTCTCAGCTGCCAAAAAAGCCAGCATAGAGAGAAGGCATAAACCATTTCAATAATTGAAAATTTCTTCCTGTATATCCTGTGAAAATAGTCTATGTAAAACAATTAAAATGCCTGAAAAGACTAAGCAGCCATGTTCCAAGAATGGAAGGACTTAGGGGAAAGATTAAAATAAACCAAAATTAATCTACTATTTTGATCTGAATTGAAGTATAGACAGTTCAGGTATATTATGAAGAAATATTTTGATGAGCTAGCAGACTGCTCACAGCTGCCTGGATCTGAGAGCCCATCCATCGTGTCTACRGGCAATGGAGTCATCAGTTGGCTTTCCATCATTAAAGAGAGATAGGGACTGAATCTCTTCCCTTGCTGAGCACTTCAGCTTCCCTGAGAAGAAAGAAGAAGGCAGTAGCACAAACAGGGCAGATGAAATAACACTGCAAATCTAAGAGTGACTTCTTGCCAGACAAGTTTCTTCCACCAGACTGGCAAGCAGAATAAAACTCCTGGTGCTTCATCATGTGTGATCACAGCCTGGGGTTAAGCTTATGTTGAGCATGGAGAATCTGTTACCTTGCACACTGATGGCAATGTGTGTAAATGGCAATTAATTGTGTTGCAAACTACTTTAAAAGGCTAAGATTTAGTACATCTTACACAGTGTCTGAAAGTCAGCTAGTTAGATGGTGTTTGTCAAATCTACTCTTTAATGCAAACATTTTTCACTMTTCAAGGTTTGGTAAATTATTGGAAACCCTGAATCAGCCTGCCTGATACCTTATCAGTTGAACTGAAGAAGAAGGAGGGCTGGAAGTTTCCACAGGAGGAAACAGAGAGCTGCATGAGTACTGAGGCAGCCATGGGATGATTGAATGCCATGGATTTAGTGATGATGGCTTTAGAAAATAAAGTAGTGATTTAACTGAATTGTTTCCGAGTTCACAACCCAGAGTCAACTCAGACATAGTTTCACTTCCTTGACGCAGGGTCAGAAATCATAGAACCACAGAAGCACAGAATGGCTTGAATTGGGATGGACCTTAAAGATCATCTAGTTCCAACTCCCCCTCTGTGCGATGCCACCCACTAGATCTGGATGTTCAAAGCCTCATCCAGCTCCTCTGTCCACTAGAACAGTTTACCAGGGGATCTCTCATCTACTAATTCTTTAAAAGGCTGGAATTACACACTTCCAAAGGTCAGGCCCATGTTCCTCAAGATTAAAAATTTGTTAGAGCCCAGAATTCTTCCATTCCTAATCTCTTTAATGAGTTCATTTGCATTGGTGAGCACCAGGTTCAGTAACCCTTCTCCTCTGTTTTTTTTATCCAATACATGGTTGAGGAAGTTATCCTCAACACAGTCCAGGAGTCTCCTGGATTGTATACAGCCAGCTGTATTTCTTACCCAGCAGACATCCAGGTGGTTGAAGTCCCCCATCAGGATGAGACCCTGTGAGRGTGATGCCTCCTGCAGCAGAAGCAAGAGGCTTCATCAACATGGTCCTCCTGCTCTGGTGGACTTAAACCTCCACCACAAGGTGTACTTTGTTGGTCCTGTCCTTGATTTTTACCCAGAGGTTCTCAGCATGTTTGTGGCTGTTTCTCAGAGGCAGCTCTTCACAGTTTATTCATTACTTAACCTAGAGTGAAACACCCCCTCTCCTCCCACGCAGCCTATCTCTTCTGTTCTTGTAGCCCTCAATYGCAGTATTCTGGTTGAGAGATTCATCCCACCAAGTTTCCATGATAGCAATTAAGTCATAGTTTTCTGACTCCACCATGATTTGCAGCTCCTCTTGCTTATTATCAATGACATATGCATTGGGTGTAGAGGTACTTCAGCTGAATAAATTTTCTGGAAAAAAAAAAAGAAAAGGTATAGAAAAGAAAAAAAATATTCCTCAGTTTTTGACCTCACTTTGCAGTGGGTGACTATAAAATCTCTTTTGGAATTATTCTATTTTGATTAACATGCCTAACACTCATTAAGACCAACACAAAGTAGCGAATAAGCTCTCATTAGTCTCCCAGTTGAGAGAGGTATGTAGAAAGAAGGACATCATGGTTTCTTTTCCAGCTCTGCTGAGTGCTTGTTTATGTAAAGCGAGAGAGTGCCATGGAAGACTGACACTTCTGCAACCCATCCTGGAGTCTTAAGTGACAGGTAATGAACTGCTGGTGAAACTCTAAGGCTTCAGTAAGCAATATGCATCTGGTGTTAAACTACAGTAAACAAAAAGATGATGAATTCCTCAGATCATGTTTTAATCCGACTCCAGCTGCACACAATTTCATGGGATTGCTGCAAAATCCATGGACTTCTTTCTCTGACAGTGCTCAGACACCTCTACTGTCTCTTCTTACCTTCCTGGTAGGAATAAGAAATGCCTGATGTGAAAAGAAGGAAATTGATTGCAAAGGCAAATCTGAGGAGGGGGCATCAACCTTTTGTAAGCAGTGGAAAGAACCAAACACTGGCATTCTATGTAAGATAGGGAGGCCCTCAAATTGTTAAAAAGCTGTGACCATTGACCATAACTTGCTCTCGCAGATTTCAACTTGTGTATTTAGCAGTACGTTTACTTTCTTTTTCTGGTGATTGCCCAAAAAGAAAAGAATTAAGACTTTACATAGACCAGATTAAAAAAAACCCCCAAAAATGTAACCCAAACCAAACCAACACAAAACAAAACAAAACTACCAGCAAAAAAACCCACCACGTCCTTAATTCTTACAATGTTTTTTTCCTTAGTTTTCAGTTTGCTTCACTAGAAAATGGGTCATTTTTCTTGTCCAGAGGGACAGTATTTGTGATTATAACCTAAAATATGGATGTTGCATTGAGAAGCGTCTATAGAGCTGTCTTCAACATTTTTTCCAAAGCAATTGCTTATTGTTTCTTGCGATACTATATTTCTTAGCTATTTTAAATATTTAAAAATAAAGAGGTCTGAAAAAGCCTACCAAGTGCTTATAAAATAATTAMTTTCTTAGTGTAAGTTTCTATTGTTATCTTAAAATGTCTATCTTGGTTCACATTTGAAGGTGTAAAGTACTAAATACACAACTTTTTAGCAAAAATTCAGATATTTTAAAACCAAGTATATATATTGTGGCTTCTTAGTTTCGAAAATAATCGTGGAGTAAACATATTGCCCATTAGCTATTAATTTTTGTTTCCAATGTGCATTTTCTTTGTGTATGAGAAACACATCTTTGATTAATCCTCTGCAGTTATTTGGCAACTTTTAACAGTTTTTCTACTCCTTGTAAATCTCCTATATGGTAAGAAACTGAATTAAGCAATATGAATATATTCATAACAGGGTTTTTTCCTTGAAATATGCATCCCTTGTAAAAGTTAAACTGAAGTATCAATAGTTTGAGTCCAATTTGGGKTTTTTTTGCTGTTTGGGGTTTTTTGTGTGTTTGTTTGTGGGGTTTTTAGATTGGGGTTTTTTTTKGGGGGGGAAGAGTTTACAATTTATACTTATGAACTATGAAACACATGGTTCAAAGGCATAGACCTAGATTGAAAAATCACCTTTTGCTCTACATATGGAGGTATATTTTATGGCAAGGTGGTATACAAAACACATTTTTAAGGTTGTTCAGTGTTGCAGTGTTATACTGTATAATGCATCCTTTTTTAATTAATTGTACAGTTATTGACTTATTTGAAAAAAAAATATTCAGTTTACCTGAATAATGAAAAATATCAAATAAGAAATATTTGCTTGGAGGAAATAACTTTAATGACAAACTCTCTGTCAGTTGGACATAGACCTGTAATTAAYGGGGATATAGTAAAGGTTAGAAGATTCTAAGGAGCTATTTAACTGACCAGCTGCTAACTTGAGAATTGTTTRCCTAAAAGTTTACAAGGAGGTTGTATTTGTGTAAACAAATCTCATCTCATATGCCTGCATCAGAGTAACATGAGCTTCTTGAGTGTACTGACTACCAGATCAAATCAGTCATCTAAACACAGCTTTTAGTCCATCCAAGACAGTCCAAGATAGTCAAGATAGCTACACAAACTGGTGGATGTGACATAGGTCCTACCAGAAACTTGCACCTTTCTAGAATAGCAGATTTAGGCCATTCAGATTGCCCTAAAAAATCTCAAAAAGATGTTTGTGTTTAGAGMGTTAAATCAAGCCTAGCTGTATACAGATGAAAACACAAAAAAATCTGCCTGAAGGACCTGGACAATCCTGCTCCTTSAATGAGAGTTGATTCTCATTATTTTTCCCACCAAATACATTACATTTATTTGCGTACTAATTTGGGGCTCAATTAAAAAGCAGAAACATGACTTTTTAAAAGCAGGGGGATTATGATAATTCCAAAAATGTTTCTGTACCTACTCAGAAGCAAAGGACCCAGCTGGTGCTAATGCAATTGACTATGTTATTCTTCATTTTTTTTTGCTTATGATGGTTTTGACAAGATGGCCATAGCTTGCACATCCACATGGCCAATACAATGTAGAAGCTGCAGCTGAACTCAGTTTTGTCATAGATTTATTATGAAGCATTGCTCACATTTAGAAAGTACAGATTCAATTATTAATGTTCAAAGGAGTAGAAATCTCATTGCAGGTAGGGATTTAAATTTGGATTACCTACATGGAATGAAAGGCATGTTTTGGTAAGAAAAACTACTGATATTAATGTGGGTACGACTGCAAAGATAGCAAACACAAGGAAAAAATGGGAACTAATTTGAGCAGTGATAAAGTTCTTTGTATAGAAATGGCAGTTACCAATATGAACATTTTTTAGACTAATATACTGCATGCTGTTCCTTGCAACTGCTAAATATGCAATTAATTTCATATTTACTACTGTGACATTTTAGTCAGATAGTAGTATTGTTCATTTAAATGATTGTACTTCTTATCTTTATGTTTTTTTTCTCATTGTAAAATGCGGACCAATATTAGCTTTTAAGATAAAACCTTTCTACCAAGAGGAAGCATCAGCAAAAAGGGAGAAGGAGATAAATGAAGGATACCTTTTGGCAATTAAATATGCTGGCACAAGATTTCATTCATACATATTCTTCAAAACACAAGGAAATTGTATTTCCTTCATGGGAMGAACTACCACACACCCCTGTCTCCCTCTGCTCATTCCTRCGTATTCCTTTTTATAGCAYGTACACATAGTGCAGGACAGTGCACAAAGGACAYKTCTTGTTGGGCAAACAGCACTTAAGAATAGAGTTTATATGTATAAACATTAAATAGGATATTTTACTACCAGAGGTAACCTAATCCTAAAGGTAGTCTTCAGACTACTTGTGGATTTCTCCCATTCCAGCCTGACAGATGTGATATTGCTACAGCTTTGTGTTCCTGAGCCCTGTCAATAGTGAGGCTGAGCATGTGTCCCCAGTAGGCATCCAGGGGTGTGTGCMCCTGTACACACATGCACGAGGGCACACAGAACCCTACACAGAGTCACACAGGTCAGCTCAGACAGAGACTGGCGCCTTCATTGACACTCACATGAACACATACAATGCTACATTTTCCCGTTCTCGCTCCTCCTGGATCTGGCCGGATCCTTTTCTTGCCTTTRGTCCTACCCGTAAGTCTCTTACAGTAAGTTTTACTTAGTGACCAGATGCTCTTCCCCTGCATACTCCCTTAAGTTCTCTACTTCTGCAGGCAACCACACCATCTAACTTTTATGGCTTTCGTGATGGAGTTTCTTTCCCTGACACTGAAGGAAGGGTTTCAAGAAGATGGAGCCAGCCTTTTCTAGACCAAACAATAGGACAACACACAATAGGCAGAAACTGATGCACAGAAAGTTCTACCTGAATATGAGAAAGAACTTCCTTACTGTGCAGGTGATAGACCATTGGAATAGATAGACCAGAGAGGTTGTGGGGTCTTCCTCAAGGCAGATATTAAAGAACCGTCTGAATGCAATCCTGTGCCATGTGCTCTAGGATGACCCTGGCTGAGCAGGAAGGTTTGATCAGGTGACCCCAGAGTGGTCCTTTCTGACCTCACCCATTCGGTGATTCTGCGACTCTTGATGAGTTTCCCATCAGGGACAATGACCAAATTTCCTTCTTTGGTAGCTTCAGGATAGTCAGTTCAGTAAGTGCCATTTTCACTGGTGATGTTAGTAGGGCTCTTCCACCAATCTTTGCRTTTATCGTGATTTCTTTTCAATCACACACTAACGTTTTTATATGTACATACAACACATCAATATAATTACCCCTCTCCCTTACATTCTACTGTTTTTCCAGCTAAATCAGAGTCTACATGCAAGGAACTGCAGGGAATATGTTTATGTCTTTCAATTTCAAGGTGCAAATTTGCTAAGCTGCTGCATGGCTCCTTTACATAGGCTCTCTCATTACTCTGATCACTTACATGAAGTTAAGGTTTCAGCTTTACTGAGCTTACTGAGAAYGTAAGAGTTCTGTGGACACAATTCAACTCTACTGTCCTCAACTCAGTTTCTCTGACAGTGATATTCCCACAGAGGTGTATAGATAAGAGAATTAAAGGTAAATTAAAGCTCTCACCATTGAGAAATAATCTGTTTCCTCAAGGACCTCTTTATTCGAGAGGCTACTACATTCCAGAGTTCCATTTCAGATGCAATGACGCTGACATGCCAGGTGCCAGTAGAGGAACTGTGCAGGAATAACTGATTTATGAAAATTAAATTTTCTGTGGAAGCTTTTTTCTCTTTTTAAAAACAGAGTCAAAAGACTTCTTTTCCTCCTGGAGTGTCTGGCCATGGGGCTTATGTCATAACAGCCTTCCAAAATATATTCAGAACATAATGAATTCCAGATTGTAGGTTAGTGCTTGGACTTGATGATCTTAGAAATCTTTTCCAGCTTTAATGGTTCTATGGTTCTATATGGCCTTCTGTGTAGCTTTTTTTTTTCTTGTTGGATCAAGCATGTTTTGTTTTCCTCTTGCAAAAAAAAGATTGTTAGCTTTTAAGCTGCCGTCTGCAAACAATGTTAGGGAAATATCACTCACTTTTATTTAATTCTCAGAATTTTAATAAGGCATAGAGAGCATTAATATTTAAACTCACTTACAAAATAATTTTTTCATGGTAGTATTTGTTCAGTTTTATGACTTACTGAAGTGCAATACGTTCACATTTCAGAGCTCCAAAAAGAATTAAGAACTTTTGTCTGACACTGTAAAGAGAGTTCATTCTAACTCATATTCAGTAGAAAAAGAGCCCCATAGGATGCCAAAGGAAACAGATACTAGAGTGTAGCTATGAGGAAAGTATGAAGAAAGACCTTGAAACTCATTCCAAAATTATTATTTGGTAGCTCTGGCTTTGGACATTCAAATTGCTGTTCCATTGGCTTAACTTATTGCCTGTATAAACCAGGCTGAGTCATTTCTATATTCATGTATAGGCTTTTTTGTTGCTTTGGATAATCAATACTGCATTACTTAAAGGCATATTAATTTCCTTACAGGTATGTGATGATTTTACATTCCCAGAGTCATATTATGATATCTATTCTCAATATTACTTCAGTGAAATCACTGAAACTAGATCCTATAAATAAAGGTAGGGATACCAGAAACAAAAGAGAGAAAATAATTTTTTTTCTGATATTTCTACTGCATAGATTTGTAGGTCAGAAGATGGATAAATTACATGACATTTGTGACTCTTCTTTCTTCTATTCTCAGGAATTGAGGAAAGTATCTTTAATACTACTGCCAAAGATAACTAAGTCCAAAAATAGTTTGCTATACGGTACCTCTTCAGAGATTTTGAAATGATTAAATAAAATTCTTCAAGATGTACTCAGTCAGATAGTCTAATACAATGTACTTGCTCCTATTAGGAATAAATATTTGGAAAAATATCTACTAATTAGGCTAGAAAGAGTCAGTTCCTTTGTAACTATCACTATCATTACTGCATGGCCTGCAGCAGAAAAATCAAAGTTGCATCAGTGTCCATCAAAACTACCAATCTCTATCACCATGAACACATTATGTTGTGATGTTGTCATGTTAACATATTACACATGACTGAGGAAAATGGTTTTAACAACTACATAACAGTAATACAGGAGCTACTGAGAAGTTCCTAGAGTTCCCACCTTGTGAACCACAGAATATCTTGACACTCCTGCAGCAAAACTGAATGTCAAACTGACCGCAGGACTATATATAGTGTTTACTGTGAAATTCCTGTCACTGCGATCACAAGTGTTTATTTACTAAATCTTAAAAGAAAAAATAATATATTCAGGGTTTTTTTCAGAAGACTGGAAAAGCATCCTGTGGAGTTTTCACAGATGTTTGCTTTCATTTTCAAGAGCTTTGCTATGGATAATTCAGTCCTTGTGGTAACAGCTAAATAACATAGGCTAATCCAGTAGTCTTTGAAGTCAGATTGCTGATATTCCCACTGAAGTAAGCAAGCACTTGTTAATGAGTAGATTGACTTCTTATCTTTAAGAATATGCCATTATCCCTAAAGTTACTCTGCTCGTACATTCGCCTTTCTAGCTGTGGGTCCAGCTGTAATGCGCTTGAGATATTCAAGCCCCAGTGCTGACTAATATGAAATCTCTTGCACTTCATCATTTCTATTATTTGCACAAAACTTGCTAAGTGTCTTTTCTCCTACTAGTTCCTATGGGTTACTGAGGTACTTGGCTTCATGCATGATGTTAAAGGAAATTTGTAACAGATTTGTGATTTCACAAAGATGTATGTTTCTTCATTTTCCCCTCATTTCTCCACACTTGTTTCTTCTCATATTCCAGATTATATTTATTACTTACTATATTCCCCTTCTCATTTTTTCTTAAACTTTGAATCCAGTCTACAGGGTGAGACTTACACCACTCATTTTTCTATAAGCCAAAAAAAAAGACTAATACGTGAATAACCACAATGAAAATGGAAATGTTAGACCGTCTTCATTCATCTGGAAGCTAAAATGCATGTTTGATTATCTTGTAAGGTACAGAAGAGAACAGTAAGATCAAATATTTACGTGCACGCGTCTTTGTGATTTCTTTCATTCAAATATATGTCAGCACAGGGCTGGATGAGCCTAAAAATAAAGCCTCACTAAAGAAAAGTTGCTCCCTGGCTTAAAATTTCACAGACACATAAGAAAACTGAATTAAAACCACTAGAGAATTTCAGAGTGACAAAAGACTGAATGCCAAAAAGAAATGAATCTGTCTATTTATAACCAAATTAAAAGTTTGAATCAATACAAGAGGAATCAGTGGATTAAGTCAGTTATTTATGAGATGGATGGAATCCATCACTGAGAGATAGCATCCGGGAATGCAATGAGGTAACTGGAAAATTAGAGAATCATCCCACAAATATTGAAAGCTACTCAACACCATAAAGTCAGCAAAATCATCATGTATGGGATTAACAGCAGATATGAACAGAAAGGTTAGCTAGCCTTTGTGAGATAAAAGTCAAAGCTTTCCTGATTTTCCTCTTTGTTTCTTCTCTGCCACAGAACCACAAATGCCCAGAATATAACTCATCCAGAATATATCATGTTTAAAAGATATGACTGGATTGCTTTTGTGCCATGCATGTAGTAAATTTAACTGCATCCATACTGCAGATTTGAAATGCTGATTCTCAGCTCTTTGTCTGGAATTTCCAGACGTCTTCCTCTGTATTCAGTGTCATCCAGGCTGCAGAAATTAAATTTCGTAAGTGAACAGACAAAGTAGGCAAATAATTTCCAGCCAGAAAAAGAAGACAAGCCTTGAAAAAACTAGATGAACTAGATGAATGTCCATTGCTTCCTTTATACTGTAAGTTTTGAGTGATCCACCAGTAGGGCCCATTTTTAGCATGTTTCTCTCTCAGTACATGCTTTTTGTTTTCTAGCCCCTACTCCTTAAATCTTAAAAAAAAAAAAAAAAAAAAAAAAAAAGTGCGGTTTTGGAATTAATGTATTTCCACAACAGAAGCTTTATTAAAAACATGATTAAATATAATTAAAAGCAAATTACAGCCTCTGAAAGTAATTTAAACATATGTTAAGGTATTCAAAATGTAGATGGACTTTGTGACCTTTAATACACAGAATTTAAAAGTAAAATATCTTTTCTCTTATTGCTATTTTCAATTCATTTGCTTTACTTCTCTTTTATGAAAAAAAGCAAAATAGAGTAACTTCTTCATTTCTTCATTCCTTTTTTTTTTGAATTTCACAAATCGAAAAGTAAAGCTGTAGAGGTTGGAGGCTGAAAGGCTGATATGCCCTTCCCTTACTGCTCTTCAGAATTAAGTACCCAGGACTGACAGAGAAGGGAAAGGCCCACTGTAACAAAAAACCCCACATATTGATGTGTTCATGACCCATACAGATCTCATTTGGCTTTCAAGACCGCGTTCTAGTGTACTGGAATGACAGTCATACAAATCCGCCCACTAGGCCTTCAGCTCCTCTGTTTGTGCAAAATTCCTGTGTTTCTTTAGATGTAATGCACCCTTCTGTGTGATCTTAAGACACATTCTGGTGGTAAACAGCACACAAAGCCTTGTATTTATATTGGGAAGTCTTTTTCCAAGGCCTATTCATATCTAAGGAACAGGAAGCTGAACTTCTAAGATTTTCCAACGATAAAGTAGAACTTTTTAACTTTCCACTTGCTTGAAATTTCTCTCAAGTTAACAATAACCAAAGCATTACCATTTAATGGTCACTCGTGAATGAAGCCACTGATAACAATATGTTGCTTACCTCTGTAATTCTCTAGCAATAATCTTACACAAGTGTTCACTAATGGAACTCTTGACAAATTGCTATGTATTCCAAGAACTAATAGATCTGTATCTAAACAGCATGCCTTTCTTCTTTAGCAAAGACAATAAGATCTGTTCGTTCGGAATTTTTTGAGAGTTATGAGTTGACAAATAAAAAAAAAAAAACCCCAAAAATTCAAATCAATGCAGAGGGAAATTACTGTCCCTGTTACTGACTTTGAAATCTGTATGGAGTATCCAGCTGTTCTGTGATGTTCATTAGACTAGAAACACAAGGTAGAAATTGTTCAGCCTATCTCTTAAAGTCATTGCCAGCAACAGAAACAAATGTATTTCAGCAGCACAATTATTGATCTGTGCTATTTATAAAGATGAGTGTTTTTCCATTTATTGACACATATTATATGGGATTTGAAGCTCATTTCATGTTCTCTGGCCCTTCTTTATTCTTATTTCTACCTTTACCTTCTTTTTTCTTTTTCTATCAGGGTAAATCTGAGTAAAATTTAAATCCATTATTAGAAGTCTTTCTGAACATCTCATTCCTCTGAACCTCTCACTCTTCTTGAGAAGATGCAACATTGACTCCCAAACAGTGCAACAAAACGTGGCTCTTTACTGAGTCTGAAGTGAGCAGTACAGAGCCAAACGAACACGATCTCACCATGCCAGTGCTGGTGAGGTCTATGTAGGGGAATTTTCTCTCTATTTTCTTAACCAACCCCAGCAAGCCACCTGTTCCTCTGCTTGACCATCAGTTTCCTCTGGTTCTCAAACACACTCACCTAGCCATGTGCTCCTAACAGAAGATGATACATATCTACATGAAATTTCTCTGGAGGTTTATCTCTGCTGTGTGTTCAAGTTTGTTCGCTTTTTCATGGGCTGGGATTTGTACCTCTTCCTACGTATTCCCTTCAGATTTGCTSTACAGTCAGAGAACATGACAGCCCTGTAGAGTGCACAGCAGGCACAGACACTTGCCTTTTGTTAATGTCCCCCATGCAGCAAGGACTGAGCTAGCACTGGAACTGGTGTGGCGAGAGCAGAAAAGATTGTATGGTACTGCTCCCAGATGAATATTGTAACTTACTAATGTTCTAACTTAAGGAACAGTGATAATTAGCCCTTCTCTACTCCCTGTCCTTTCTTGGTCAGACAAAGCTCATTTCATGWGGGAGCTAGAGCGAATGGAAAAGACATCCAACAGAATTTATGGAGAAATTCTTCAAACATGAAGGATATGGGAAATGTATTTTCCTTGCCATTGAAGACGTGTTGTAGATTGCTACCCTGCCACTTCTTTCCTTCTACAGGCACAGTAAAAAGATTCTTTTTAATATGTAAAGAAATAGAGATTTCTTTGAGATTCAGATTAATAATTTATTTCTAATCTTATCAAATAATTAAGTTAAGAATGAATGTCTCACTTTTAAAGTTGGAATCTTGAGATTTATGAAAAGTAAAGCATAATTCAATGTTTAAGAAATATATCACTAAAAGGCAATTTGGTTGGTCTTAATCTCTTCAATCTTAAAATAGAGGATTTCAGCTATTGAATAACTCTAATCAGTGAAAAAAAAAAACTTTAAAAAGATTCTGAGATTTTTATTGGTCATTTGGAATGTCTGTTGTTTCAGGCTTTTATAACTTTAAAACTTCTGAGGGAGTTGTAGTTTCTTTTGTTGTTGTTGTTTCTTTGTCTTAGAAGAAACAAACAAAATGCATTTTCTTAATTACTTCCAAACTGAGAAGCTACTTCTTTCCTCCAAGTTCTTTCCTTTACTGAGCGGTCCTTATTTACCTTTCCTTGCATGCATTGTTTCAGAAAGGACATATTCATTATGAAGTGACATTTTAAGTTTTCAGAAGCTCCACATCTCCAGAAGAATCCTGTGGCATGCAGAGAGATTGGTCACTGGACCAGTAGTTCACAGACTGGTCCAGTGGCTTTCAAGTACATTCCAAAGTTTTGAAGTTTTGCCTCTAAAACCRTGGAAAGTCCAGAGGTATTTCTGCCATTAATCTTTCAGTGAGAACTCAAGTTCTTAATGTCTTTATTTTTTCCAACAATTTTTATAAAATGCTTTCATTTAACTACTAAGATGAAGTATATTGTACTTTTGATATCATACAGAAATTTACTTCATTTAAGATCATAAAGGACACCAAAATTCATTTATGTAGACACAGACAAAAGCATATAGACATAAAAATGCAGATCTCAGTCTTTTGTTGTGTTCTTCTGAGGTGATGCTGGGATATGTATCCAAATTCTGCAGTTCAGGTGTCATTTTTGTTTACAGATAGATAGCTCCATGCTGAGTATTTAAACTGTAAGGTCTTTACAGCACTGCGAGGMTACTGCAAAGATTTGTTTTTCCTCTCTTAAATCTCCTTAATCCCATTCCGGAGTATAAATACTTCCCTAATCTCTTGCTTTTGAGTGAAGATGTCATTATCAGAGATGTCATTTTTTTCACTAATCCTTGTTCTGAGTGGACACATTGCTGCATGACCAGGATTCTTTTTACCTAGCTAACAAAAATACTCATGCCTAGCTACTGACTCTGCTCTTCCACAGCCTCTGTTTTCCAAAGTGCCAGGAAAAAACAGACTACCGTGAATCATCTCAGAATTCTCTATTTTTTTTCCCCCTTAGTTTTTATTTATGACAAGACACTGGAAATATACAAGGAATTAAAGCTTTGAAGAGAGATTTTTTATTCATGCAGAAAGGGCCCTGGAAAAAGTACAATTGCAGAAGATGACAAAGAATAAAGCTTAGTTCTTAAAACTGCCACATCTTTCTAAGACTCTTGTTTTCAACTGCTGTTGTGGGCCTTTGAATCAACATACAATTTTTGAACTTGCTTTTAGCTGAAAGCTATTTAAAGACTTCTTTTTTCAATCAGCATCCTACAAAGGTAGAAGTGTTTACTCCTTACTTTCATTGTTATGTTTTAATAAGAGAAGCCGAATTCTAAAAGTTGAGTGAAAGACAAACCCTTGTCTGTTGGCACTTGCACAATAGATGCTTACACAAAACTCAGAWGATTGACTTTTTAATGTTAAAACATGACATGGCAGTGCAGAGACACACAAAGTCATTCTGTAAGGTTTTCAGTACATCAGTTTGATACTAGCAAAGCTCCTTCTTGGAGAATCAAGACACCTTTTTTTTCAACTAGTTCTTTAATTTTTTGTGTACTGTGCCAAACAAGTTGAAATTAAACTAATATTCTATTTCTGGAAGCTCTCAAAACTGAGATAGTTACATTTTAATGCTATTTGCTTACCGCTTGAATGTTAATTAAAACTGGATAATTTTTTTTTTCTTTTTGTATTTTATATCATCAGGTAAGTAAATAGAAGTAAATGAAGTAATGACAACTCAAAACTAGAAAGCTACTTCCTTCATTTCAAGTATATGTCATCATCATATCATCTTCCTAGCTGCTCTCAAGTGTTCTCATTTAACTTTTTCTTTTTCTTAAAAGAGAAGCCCTCCTATTCATAATTAAGTTTTGTTGCTTGCTTGCTTTCTTTGGTCAAATGAACTGATCAGCTGCCATAAAATTTCCATTCTTGTAAATAAACTTTTGTACATACACATTTTGAATGACGTTTTAAGACTGTGCAACTTACATGTCATGTTCTAGAGAAAATACATTCTTCACACTCAGCACTTAAATGTGTCATTTCACAGTAGCTTTGCAAAATACAGTAGTATTTTAACAGATTTTGCTATTATTGGATCATTGTTACTCTGAATATTATTACCAGTAAGCTGACATCTAGTAAACCATCCTGAAAGAATCATAGAAAAAACCTGTCCTTTAATTGTACTATTGAAGATCAAACACAATAGTTGACTAGTGTACTCCATCAAAATAGCCACTTATTAAATGCTGTCTTTTATGTTTCAAAAACTTGAAAGTGCTCCAGTGGGGCAAACTAATCCTGGTAAAGTGCCATAAGGTTTTCCTAGTAGAAAGATCTTTAGGAAGGAGTCTGAAACACTGGGCAGGCAAGAATCACACCCTTTTACAGTTTTAAAATGTGAACAGATGGTCGTTCTTGGATGTGCCTAGCTTAAGGAGTGCTGTGAAAATAACATGCACTCTAAATGGGATGCTAGTTAACAGGGATGTAAACAGAAAAATCAGTRGGAGGGTAAGGGGTGAGGAAATTACTGTATCTCACTGATACTGCTTCTTACAGAAAACTTGTGCCACTAGATTTATTTAGTGAGTTGCCTTTTTATGTTTAGTAACAGTTCATTTCACCACGTCAGTAAGTTTGTACTGCCATTATGCTATCAAATATTGTATTAGTGCTCTACTGAAGCACTTAAAGTGCAGCACTGCTGCAGGATGCACAGCTTTCTGGTGATGAGTTTTATTAAGCAGCCTTACAAGCCTCTGTGATAGCATTTTTCTTTGCACTTTGAGTATAAAACTAAAGAGATTTGATGTGTTGTGTCTTGTTACGTCTGATTCTGTCAGCATATGGCTTTGTGTGGCTCAAAGTGATGTGATGTGAGCTGTAATGCGTCAAAGAGATTTTAAGTTTCTTCTGCATTCTGAATAATGACAGAAATTTTTGCTACAAAACTAATGTCATGTAATGTTACATATTCTTTGTAGGAGAATTATAGTGCTTAGTTATGAGCAGGATGAAATTGATACAGGGAAAGCGGTGAAGTCTACTTCTTAGACACATACAGCAACTTAAAAGAAAGTCATAAGATAATTAACATCTAGCATCCTTGGATATGAGAGATAATACTTCTAAAAGCACTTTGTTGAGAGTTTACAAGTCAACAAAAAAGAAAGATTACAAATAAGTTTTGGATTTTTTGCTGGAAAACCTACAGGCTTGTAAACTGAATAAAAGGAGAGTAGGCATTTTTGGATGAGAAAAATAATCCTCTGTGTGTGTGTTAGTGTGAAAAAGAGAAAAATGTGGGGTGGGGGAGGGGAGCAGGGAGACAGTGAGAAGTACATTGAGACAGATAATTGGATGGGTAGTGGGACAAACACCTATAACTTCAAGTTGTCCTGAGTAAGAGCCACACATCCTGGAAAAGTTTTAAGAAACCTGCTAAAGGTAGATACTAGAAGTTACATGGAAATGGTTGAGGTAGCTCATTAATAGGTATTTAGCCTCCTAAAACAATTTTATATGCCTGAATTAGAGGATGACTTCTAGACTTAAAATTTCCCTTTTTCTTTTCCCCATCTCCTAAATAAGCGTAATAATATCTTACTACCTCATGAGATGTGATGAAACGAACATTTGAAGGGAACTAAATTATCTCAGAAATTAAAGCCATATGGATAACAAGATATGTCCATCATGCAAATGTGTTTGAAACATCAAAAGGCAGCAGCTTTGTAAATCTTATGCACAGATTAGAAGGCTTTTTTGAAAATCTTTGCTATAAAAAGGCAGTTTATTGTAGAATACATTGAGAGCTGCTGATGGCTGCTACCAAGAAAATCTTTGATCCAAAATCCATTACAGGCTTCATTAATGCTATCAGGTGTTCTAGACACTGTGTTTCAGGCACAGTGTAAGTATCTGTTAATACAGAGAAGGAACCAGCTAGGATTTTGGACATATGGCAGACCRGGAGTAAATAGAAGAATATGCCTATTGAAAAGGACATGTGGTAGGAGAGGAAAACAAGTCTGGGGAAGGAGTCATGGTTAAGTCCTGAGAGAAGGTATTGAAGTTGGACTTTTAGGAAACAACTGAAGTGAGATTAAGTAAATTTTGGATCTTTTTGCTTCTTCTAATTTATTTTGTCAGAAATAGAGCCAGTAGTAAACTTGATATAAGTACTGATTTCTCCTAATAGCAACAATCCTTCTTGAAAGAAGACACATTTCTTTGTCAAATCTTTAGGTCCGCAAATGTAAGAATATTTTATTACACTGCACCATTTCAATTTTAAGTTACAGAACACAACAAATAACTGCTAATTAAAAAAAAGTAATGGAAGCTATCTTCCTTCTAGCCTTAGAAGGGAAAGAAATTATTGTATTTGATTGTGAATCATGTATATGTACATTCATACATTCTGAAAAATCTTCAGTAACTAGTTGCTTGTTTTTGTGAAGAAGAGAGCTGTATGAACAAGCTCTTAATTTTTTCTGCACTAGGCAAAATCTTTTTTCCATAATCGTTGATGGCTTAGAAAGGAATACATGCCAGCATACAAGCTAGAAATATTGAAAAGCTTTTCTTACAAAATAAATTTTGTATCTGTACTACTGCAATTAGAATTTTAAATGGGAGATATGACAAACAGTTTTATGGGTCATATATTAGAAAAGGATGAAACTTAAAATTCTTGTTTCTAGACAGAGAAGTTAATATGGCCTTCCCTATATTRGTGGTGGCAAGTTAACTAGATTTCTTCCAACTTTTGTGTTTCTCTATGCAGGAATAATATGAATGGAAATTCCAACTATGATATGGCAATTCTGCAATATTTTTTTAAGCTAGTGTTACTGGTACTTTCTGGGTTGCTTGAAAGTGGCATTGAACTATGTGGTAACAACAGGCACTGCTGAACCCAGCTTTCAGCCATGGCTTGATTTTGTCAGCACTCGTGTTGAAATCATCTGTACCGAGGCAATTTATTATAGTATCAGACCTACTACTACATGCAACTCCTACAAAAGTAAAGAAGTGTGTGTAGCTTCAGCTATAATCAGGCAGTAGAAAATATTGTTCCTTTTCCATTTTATGCTGTAAATGTGATGGGCGTGGTGGAAGTGCCTGGAACTAGAATAGAATTGATGTGACTTCTGAAACAAAAACAGGCTATCTTTTCTGATACCTAAAATAATATCATGGTATGCCTTAGTGCCACTGTTGGAAAATAAAATCAAGATCTACTATATCTTTTTTAGACGGGTGGCGTAATTTGTTTGCTCAGAAAGTATAATCATTCATCACAAAAGAGAAATAAAGGAAAAAGCTAGACATACAACCAAAGAAAAATGTATTCTCTGGGTGAGACATAAGACATGATGACAGCAGAATCCATGTGTTTCTTTCCTTGATCTTCTATATCACAAAACCTGACTAATATACTGAATTCCAAGAAGTATTCCATCACTTAAGAGTGTTACAGAAAACAAGATTGCAGAAATTCAGTAAGAAAGTAAAAGTTCACTGAGAAAGTAAAAGTTATAAAAATGAGCCTACGCAGAGGAATAAGAACACACATACTTCCTTTCACAATGGAAACAGCTTTTTGATATTTAAGAGGGAATTTTTTGTGATACAAAGGATGTAAAATGGTGACTTATATTCTACCAATCAAGAACAACATAGTTGACTGTTGACACTTGAGTATCAGCTGCATATGCAACATACAGTTATTTTATTTTTGTTTTGACATTTGGGCCTACATTTTCTGTAGTTTCAATTTAGTGAACTATTTTAGGGCCTAGTATAGAACTGAACCTTGGGAAAATAAATATAATGACATATAGAGCTTATCTTCCACATGTATGTCATCATTTTCCCACCCCTTCACGTAAGAACCATGTCCACTATTTCTACTCATTATTTCAGTCTTGTAAAGGCTCTTGAGTGTCAGGTTGATTAATTAGCCTTTGTTTTTATGTTTTTATATTTAATGCTTCTCCAGGTCACTCCTATTCTGATCACCTCCCATTTCGTTGCTCATAATGGAAGTTATTCTGAAAATATATTGTTCTAAAATAATTTCCAACTGACATTTTAAAAGCATGCCTTAAATGTGTCCAGCAGGATACTCAATACCTTTTCAATACAGTTAATAAATATCAGCTGACAGATTCATACAATAACTCTTTGTGATTCTGGTAGGAATGAATAAGGAATTCACAGGATTATAAATTATAAAAGGAGAAAAATGGGAAACCAGTACAAATATGACCGTGCTACCAGTATGCTTGTTTTCAATTTCCATCTCTCTTTGCAGTCTAGGGTATAGAATTTGAATTCTTCCTTTCATTACCTTCTTTACAGTGTTTTCCTCTGTAATACAAATTATTTTTTGTTCTTTATTCTATTTTTTGCCTTTATTCTAAAGGCAGCAGAAATTTCAAGACTAATATTGACATAAGCAAAAGCAGGAATGAACCTTTGGATTAACAGAAAATACGCTTTCTACTTGTATTTTTCTCTCCTGTTAAGAGGGCTAGATATTCCTGTCAAAAGCACTTACTATTCCGGTCATCGTATATGTAAACAAAGTCAAGACATAACATTTTGTAACAGGTATAGTATTGAGCTGGAGTAAATTTAAGAAGCAACAGCAGGTACATGCTTTCCCACAGTTTTGAGGAATACAGAAAATACATTATCTCATCAGGTTTTTCTCTAATATTTCATGTTGATTTTCACTACCATCGGTATATCACTTATGGCCACATTCAGCAGTGTGGTCTCAGAGTTGTTTGATATGAACTTCATTTACGTTTGCCATGATTTTTATTTAAGGACATTCTTAAGAACATTTTTATAAACTGTACAGGTCATTATTCATCTTTGTTATATGGATGGTTTACTAGTTACTTGGCAGCCTGTATGTGATTTATTAGATGAGTGCTTTGATGTCTAGAGCACCAGTTTTTCAAACTTGTCTGAAGTGGAAGCAATCTTGAGGCTGTGATATATATTGATTTGATTATTGTTTTGCAAATATTTTCTTGCTTAATAGAGAACAGAATGCCCCTCTTGCAGTGTAATTACTTGTGGGAAAGGGTTTTTGCTAGTCATCAAATAGGACACATAAATCAGTATTATTGAATACAAAATCTATGGCTTGATTTTAAAAAATAGGCTTAAGGCTTTCCTTTCAAGCTGAGTGTTTGGAGACCGATTGAATTTGTATTTATTTTAATTTTTTTATATTATTTTTCAAATTTCTTATCTTTGCATATTTATATTGCTTGCTTCATTTTATGCAGAAGGAGATTAATTATATACACAGAGTTTTCTCTGATAAAGAGATAGTTATTAACTGGATAAGTATTATGTGCTATTGTTGCTATAGGGCATACTTTAAGTGAGTTGAAGCATCCCTTTGCTTATTTTTCTTCCTTTATTTCCATGCCTCTATATGATCTTCATGCTGAAAAATAATGATAATAAGCAGATTACCACATGTTAATATAAGATAATGCCCTGTCTCATAGAGCTAAATAATGGGTTTTGTTCATTCTTTTTCTGCTTCCTTTTTTTGACCCATCGCTCTTTTTTCTTCTGTCCTAAGACATCTCACTTCTCAAACTTTTGGAAACATGAATCCAGCTCTGCATGGACTTCAGTTTGCCTTTCATGAAAAAACATTCTCACCGCTGAATGCTTTACAGCTGGTTGTTCTGCTAAGATATTCTTTTAAATTACTTCTTTTAATGAAAGCCTTCTACTATTTTAATTTTRTGCTGATGGTGTTTTGGTTTTTGGAGGGGGGGTTTTTTGGTTTTGTTTTTGGGGTATTTTTTTGGGGGGGGGTGGTGTTTGGTTGGCTGGTTTTTGTTTTGTGTTTCTTTTTGTTCGGTTTTGTTTTTTCCCCCATAATCTTGGAATGTGCTTTAGTAGGTGGTCTTAATAACATGTCAAACTACTTTTTCACGTAGTCTTGGACAATACAGTAACATTATAATTATTTAATTGATTGACTGGTTATACTTTCACTGCATTTAAATTTTCAAATAATCTTTTTTGCTTTGTTATTTTGTTGGTACCTAAAAGAAGAATTATTTTGCTCAAAGGTATGGTAAGTCACATTATACTGTTTATTTTTCAGCCTTAAGAACAAAAATCTGCCTTGAAAATTTTGCAAAGCTCAGTTTTCCAAACCAGGTCACAATCTTATGGAAATAATCAGGTTTGTGCTCACCTGTCTCTTACACTGACATTTCAAATTGTTGCATAATCTTCTACAGAGCTTCATGAAATTTTGGTACTTTTAATTTTCTTTCGTATTTCTTTGTTGTTCGCTGAGTAGTAAATACTTTCGCTAGGTCATATCAACTTTTCTCTGTCTAAACAAAAATTATTCATCCATTGCACTGTTGTAGATTTGTCCTCTGAAAATGAAATCCACTGCTTTATTTTTTAGAAAACCATTCCAGAAAATTAATTTGTGAAATGCATAGTGAAAATGTATTGATACTTCCTGAAATCTAATCAAGTCTAGTCGAAGGAGGGATCAACTTACTATTGCATGTTTGTGCTTCTCTGGTTGGATAAGGAGGTGATCTCACAGCATAACGTGATCTTGTCTTCATCTACTTTTCCTGGATTTACCGATATTGGTCTTTGCTTGGGTATTGTCACAAATTTTGATTTTCCAAACTAGTCCTTTGTGCTTACTTCTCAGCATGGGGTTTTCAAGAATATGTAGCTGTATAGATGACCTTCTTAAGTAGTTTTGTAATAGTCTRTGATTAGCTGTTTTAGTTAATTTTCTACTTAGAGTTGCATGAGTATTTTTTCTCACTTCTACAGAATAATTTAATAGCTTTGGAGTTTGTTTGTTTCATTTTTTTCTTGAAAGGTAGGTGCTTGTAATACCAGAATATACAGTGTGTTTTTTTATTTAATGATATTTCTCTGAATCTTATATCTGAAGCATAACAGATTAGCATTAGTGCTCTGACAATTATTGTTGTAGTGTTAAAAGTGCTTCATTTTATAATTTTGAGTTTTAACCTTCTTTGTTGCATCTCTTCCTACACTGATAGCACACACTGAGAGCTATCCCAAGGATTTACAGCTTGTGGGAAGTGGGTACAGGTTCTGAAAAGTGGCATGACTGTCAATATGCAGCACATGGTAATGCACAAACTTTAGAAAAAAGAGAAAGGTGTGAAATAATTGATATGAACCCAAGTTGTCATGTCTCTCACACCTGCAAGGCATTATCAAGACTTAGGAGTACTTTGAGAAAGACACCAAAATTAACAAGAGACAGCGCTCCAAGGAGTTTGAGCTTTAATTCCAAGGTATTTGGAAAAGTGATAGAAAAGAACAGATATGCTCCTTCAACCAGTGCCATCAGAGTTCTTTGAGGGGGAAAGTCCGTAAGAATCATATGAAAGAGTAGTTATGGCTTACATGGAAGTACTGTGTAGATCAACAACTTACTAGGATGCAAAAAGAAGGGAAGTACCTTAATCTTTGTGAATTTCATTTATTTTAGACAGGATTTTTTTCCAATTTTCTGTTCTATGCTTTCGAATCCATAAAAGAACACTAGGTTCTTCAGTGTTGGTTTGGTTTGGTTTGGTTTGGTTTGGTTTGGTTTTTTCTGTTTTGTTTTTGCTTCTCAGAGTGTCGATAATGACCATAATCAAGGTCTTGATTGGAAATAGCATCAAGTTACACCAAGGGAGATTTAGATTGGATATAAAGAAAAATTTCTTCACTAAGACTGTAGTCAAATACTGGAAAAATTGCCCAGAGAATTGGTTGAGTTACCATCCCTGGAGGTAATTAAAAGATGTACAGATGTGGTGCTTAGGAGCAGGGTTTAGTAGTGAATATGGCAGTGCAGGGTTAACAGTTCAACTCAATAATTTAGAGGTCTTTTCCAACCTAAATGATTGCATGAYTTTATAATCTAATAAGAGCTTATCTCTTTAACCATCTTATATCTGAAGCAAGTCCAGTATCAGATTTGTTGTTGTGGAGAGGTTAAACACATGACAGAGAACTTTCCTAGAGCCTTACATACAGCACAGGAGGACCCTCTCAAACAAAACACTTTCACTGCCTCTTCTCTCCCCCTCAAAAAGGAGTGTCCATATCCTCTTCCCCATGATCTAGCAATATGCCAGTGTGTAGGTTCGTGAAGAATACGGATTTTGGATTTACCTACCACTCCTGTGGTGCCACTGTAATAAAATATATAATTTCACAGAGCAACTCTATTGCCACTTTGCTGCAATGCCTTTCATATCCCATGTATACTTCGGCTACTTTGACTGCTCAGCTGGGACTGAACCCTTTTCCTGGGGAGGACGGCTGTCTAGGGACAACTATAACATTAAGGTTTTCAGAAAAGCTTCTAGATGTAAAAGAGCTCACAAGTTCAACTGGATAGTGCTCCTCCAGAGGACTCCAAAATAAAGTACTGTTAGGCTACAGTGGGAACAGACTCATTTAAGAAAAATGAGTCCACAGGCTCATTTTATATGCCAGCAAGAGAAAAAGCCACATAATTCAGAGTCCCCCATCAGATGAGGACAGGGTGGAATAACCATTTCTAAAAAACTAGAGGGCATTGAACAGAGGGCTTAGTTTTGCRGTTTGACTTTGTAGGCAGATAAGGGTGCAGTATGGAGATATGGAGGGGTACCAAGTCTGTTAGACTACTGTTGCAAGAAACTAGGACTGAGCCAATTTTATCCAGCCCTCACTTAAGCATGTATGTTCTACACATGTCCTAAAAGGAAGGAAATAAAAAGAAAGTTAATTTTTAATTTTTTTTTGTTACTCAAATTCAGGTTTTSTCAGAAAGAGAGGCACTTCATGCATGCCAATGTTTGCACAGACATAATACTGTTTCAGACAGTCAGGAATCAGGGCTTAAGTGTGACATAAGAACAAGCTATTACAAAAGTACAGGGGCTGGAAACTGCCTTTTGAATAAAGCAAGATTTAATCATATGCTTGTGCACATAGCGAAAGCAGAGTCTTGATGTGTAGGTCAAAGAACAGYGCTTAAATGTTGGGACACATCTCTGAATTAAAACCACCTCACTTTTCTCAGTATCCGTTGTGGCTCTGTTTTCCTCATGATAACTCTAATGTTTCAGGTATTTGGATTGAACCATCTGGGAAGAGAGAGCATGCGTGAATGCACATAAAAGCAGTCTAAAATAAAGGTTACTTCTTTTACAAATATTTTCTATTTTTTTGTCAAATGTAACATGGTATTTCCAGGTAAAGAATACTTAGAATTTATGTGGAAAGTGAAGGAGGAAATGCAGGGTGAGTTAAATAGGTTGTATATCAGCTCCCTAAAAAGATCGAAACTTGTTTCAGTTATCCTACTCCCTAAAGCAGATTTGTGTTTTTAGCAAAAAAGTCTCGTGGTGGATCACAGGCTGATGTAAATAGGTATACCTTTCTTGACTTCCATATATTTCCCCAGTCATATTCTTATTTTTATTTATTTTCTTATTATTTTTAAGTGTTATTACCCCTATGCAGGACCTAAAATATTTCCTCAGGAAAAGGATAAGACATGATGAACAGTCTTTCACATATTAACTACCCTACATTATTGTCTTGTGTGATAGTCTTGGGGACAAGCCATCTGTGCTTTACAATTATTCTGGCAACATTAATAAAATGTTCACACACTGTTCTTTCTTACTGAATACACAAAACAATTATTGCTAGTTAGTTCTTTTGTTTAAAACATTCCACAATATATTCTCCAGTTGCAAGTACAAAGTCAGCCTTTGCTATACAGGGCATTATATAAGATTATCACTATTTCTACGTGCACTTTACTTGGAATGGAAGATTTCTATTGTAGTTGTGTATAATGGCTACCAACGTTTTTCTTTCATAATAGTTTTCATGTATTTTCATTAACGATTAGGTCTGCTGCCTTTAAATGTCATTGATTTACCTCAAATGAAAGAATTCTGACAAGATTGTTAGTAGAATGAGGAAGTACGAGGTGTGAAAACAGAGCACAGGAACTGATTGAAATATTTACAGAAGATTTAAGCTTTATTCTCTCTATATTCCTTGTTTTCTTTTTCTACAAGTAGGATGAATTGTTCCATTAATATTGTCCAATGAATAAACACAGTTAAGTAGTGGCATCTACTAAGATGTAAATATAAGCTCCCATCCCATTTTACTATTCTACTCTTATTTTTTAACTTCTGCTAGTAATCTGGCCAAGGTGCACAGACATTTCTTCTCTTTGATAATATTTTTTCTGTGAAGACCCAATTAAGAAAATTTTTGGGAGTATAATATACCTTTGGAAAGCCTGGAAAATAAACTCTTCAAGCAAAACCAATACTTAGAGTAAATTAAATGATAACCATTGGATTAACAAAGATTATTCTTTGTAAAAAAGTAAATTGCTAATAATATTGATTGTTAAGAGGGTAGCATTTTCTACAGCATGAATTGGAGCAAAAGAGATAGCTTTCTATCCAGTGCTTATTGTTTTAAGCGTCTGTGAAAGCCTCTCTTTAACCAAATGGAAACTGGAACAGGTCTAAGGGTAAATAACATACTCTGCAATGCCATGCTGCACACAGGGCTAGTGCTCTGGTTGGAATCAGGCCAATATCAAACCAGGAGCCCACAGTGCTATTTGTGGAGTATATTAGAAGTAAATCGGAATTAGGAATATGATTTGATCTTACTCTTCCAGAAACATATTTTAGGACAGCATGATTTGTCCTTTGAAAGTGACCTCTGTCTCCAGCTTCTATACAGAAAGACTGTAGGAAAAAAAAGTCAACAGTTTATCCTGGGCGAGAGGATACTAGGTTTGATAAAATTGCCCTGTCTTACTGTGTGCTACAAAAATTTCAAATTAATTTGAAGGCAAGGTATTTACAGACCTCCATGTACAGTTTAAACTCAATCTCAGGATTTGGGATGAGATTTTACATGTACATGATTGGTCTAAGAAGTGTGCCATTGAAAGTCAATAGGATGTGTAAACCTAAATTGCTTAGACTGCAGTTTTAGAGTCCAGTTTTTATTCGTGCAATCCATATGTAGTATTTAGAAATATAGACTGGTGTGTGGGGAGAGAGTAACAACTTTGTTCTGATCAGGGAGGCAAGGAGCATTTAACATTTTTAAGTTAGTTCAAACCTAAGTTTCATTTTCGTCACACTTTAGCAAACACTCATGAATGCTTCTTAGGGCACTTTGATTTTTGTGACTGCCTTAGAGTGAATATAAAATATAGTTTGTTATCACTTCCAGATCACAGAATATTCTGAGATTGAAGTGATCTAGAAGGATAATCAAGTCCAACTCTTAAGTGAATGGTGCATGCATGGAATGAACCCACACCTTTGATGTTATTAGCACCATGCTCTAATCAACTGAGCTAATCTCAGGGTCTTTAGTCAGATATCTGTCTAGTTGGAAAATACAGTTGTTGAAAGGAATCTCAAAGCCTCATTATAGCATTTTTTAGTCTCTTCTGAATATATTAATCACCAAAATGTCAGGATAAAACATCTTACATTAATACAATTTTCTCTGTTTAACCAATAACACTTCAGGAGCTGAGTGGTCTTCTGAAATACAGCTGTTTTGTGAAATAAAACATAGAAGTTACGAGTCTTTTATTTTTCCAGTTCTATTGCCTTTGTTTCCTCTGTTGAATCTGTTTGGCTCTTCTAAAGAGCAGTGTTGAAAGTTACAAATCAGGGGAGGAAACCACTGCTTCTTTAGAAAAGTGCCATAAGAAAACTCTAGCAAAAAAGGAAGGTTTTGTAATCTGTCTGATTTAGTCGGACGGGTGAAATCCTTAGGACATATGTTCCTGGACAAGTCTGGAGATAATATTTTTTTTTTTWAAAAAAATTATATTTAAAGCTGTATTTGTTATTTTTTCTTTTTTCTTTTTTTTTTTTTTTATTTTTATACCTATTTGTGCCTTGCTCATAAAAGGAAAGGGAAAAATTCTATATTTGAAAGTGTTAACATTTTTCACTAAATATTATTTATTTCTCCTCAAATTACAGAAACATATCTTTGGAAAATAATATTAATTATAAGTATACATTAATGTTGACAAATGTATTTAGCCATTTGGATTCATTTAAAAATATGTATTTAATTTTTTCTCTTTTCTGTTCTACAGATTTTTTCAATGTGGTCTCTCCAAAATTTCTGCTCTCAAAGTGAGAAAGTAAGTAGTTAGGTCCTATTTTCATGTGGACCAATTTTAGCAGTGGGCTTAGTTTAAATTTGCTGTATCATCTGTATAATGTTGCTTTTGTGGCATTATAAACTTCTCATGTGTACTGCCAGAAGACATAAAATGGCCCAGTGGCATATGTTATGCTCTTGCATCTGCCTAATTTTCGACTTGAAATACCACACAGCAATGTTTGTGATAAACTACACACAACAAGGTCAAAGTAGGTGCCTGCTGGGATGAGTAATCATCTTTATTTCATCATCTTATATCAACAGGTATCATGGAGACAAAGTAATAGCTTTTATGAGAGGAGCTTCATATGTACCTCTGAAAAGTTACGAGGCACAAGACAGAATCAACTAAGAGATAATGACTGTAGATTTGCTATAGAGTGCCCCGCAGTTCAATTTACATTGCATCCTGAAGGGTACCGTGTAGGAAGGACAGATTTTTCAAAACAAATAGGCTTGAAAGCACTGTCTGATCACTAATGCTCAAACTGTGTGTGCTGCTTTTAAAGTTCCTTCTCTGTAGAAAGAGTGTTTTGGTTTGGTTTTTGTATGCAGTTTTACTTCTCTCTTTACTCTCTGTTTTTTAAATAGCAAATATATGCATCCCCCAACATATATTTCAACACTTGTGCAGCCCTAATTGTCACATGAAAAGTGAACTGGTTTTACATTACCTATAATGAAAATATTGTATCTCTGTGTTTTCTCTAATATCTAGAGAATTACTATATTAGTGACGTGGTAGAAGCTAAAGTCAAATAAGTGGGTATAGGTAATATTTTAAGACATAAGTGATAAGAGATGGAAAATACATAAATATATCATTGCCTAAAACAGCATGGAGTAAAATCAAGTTAAAAAACTAGTGAAATTGCTGTAGAAAGAATCTGGATATGCAACTCACAGCACAAGGGTTCAGCTGTCTGCAAGTTTGTGCTTTGTGGAGCACAACAGTATGACTTTTGAGTCAGCTCTAAGGAACAAAACTGTTACTGAACTGTGAAAATACACAAGCTGAAGCCATGTAAGACAAGAGAAGTGAAAATAAAAACAGAATTTAGTTTTTGAAATTGGTAATAGTAATTCAAAGCATTATGAAAAACACGAAAACCTATAGCACATGATCAGTTTTGGAAGACAATTACTCACTGAAATAAAAAACCAACATGTTTTGAGGACCAGTTGGTGTTAGACAAAAATATATTTTGCTGGGTAGGTCAACTTGTTACCAGTTTCTGTCACTTGGACACACAAACCCCTGGGGCTGTAGGCCTGCTCCGGTTCCTGGCACTGATGAGTCCTCCCACACACACAGCCCCCCGTGCCATGTTTGGCCCCCAGTGGACACCCCCTCTGTGCTCTTCCCCTTAGACATGCACATGCACCAGGGGGTCTCACCTCTAGAGACCCCCAGACTCCACGGTGTCACACATCACCAACAGCTGTCCATGACTACACTGGTCCCTCTGATAGCCAGTTACTCCTGTGATCTTGCCCATGGGAAAGAGTTGGAAATTTAATATATAAGACAGACTGTATTGACTAGGCTTGGGGAACAGACAGATAACCAACCAATCAACCAGAAAACAACACATGACCAGATCTTTTTATTCCCTTATGTCTCTACTTTCCCACACATTCCTTACCAGACCACTTGGAACCCTCYCCTAAATATACCTATAAGAATTCTTGTGAAATCCTGAAATACATTTCCTCTGCATCCCCTACCGTGTCTCACAGCATTASGTACTGACCCCCTCAAAAAAAAGGTGCTCCTGCTTTGGCTCACTTTGACGTGTTTCACAGTGGGTTGTAGGACAGGCTTTTCTGAGACAGCTATGGAAGGGCCTGAACAGGGCAATTCTTGCTTCAAGCCCTAAATTTGTTTGGCTGAATGACTTTGTGCCCCTGTGCGTCTCTGTGTTTGTGGAGATGAGCCTTTGATGGACTGATGGCTCCTGTGATGGGCTTGGAAGGAAGGTTGGGGTTGGTTTGGACCTCCTCACCCCAAATGTTATCTCTGTGTTCTGCTTTGTAGGCATGCAGACGAGCTTCTGTCACGAAACCTAGCAACTGAGCAGTGGCCACTTGCCCAGGCTTGTCTGGTGCCTGTTGAGCTGGTAGAGAGCACATTCATGCTTTTATTTTTAGAATATTGGTCTTAAATGTTGACATGGCATATTAATAAATACTTGTTTTGTGCTGTATAGGTCCCATATAGTTCTGTCAAAGATGCCCAAACAAAAGTGACCAGTGAGGACCAAGCTGCAGACCAGGTTTTATATGCAAACTATCTTGTCTCTAAAGAAGAATATATAAAAAGAAGGCTTTTCTACCTGGTGTACCTCAAGCATGCAAATTTAATTCTCTTTTCCAATCTCCAGGTCTAATGGAAATGATGTTTTCATCGATATCAGCCTTTTTCAACCAGACATATAGTCAAAAAAAAAGATTAACTTTCAGGGTTTCCTTTGCCTGAGTGACAGGCATATGAGTAGTGGGAGGGGACCATGTATGACGTAAGACAGCCTCCTTGGACAAGCCACAACACTCCAAACTCTATCTTTCAGTCACCATTGTGTCCTTAAATACTTGTGACTAACATTGAAAGATGCCTGAGGGAAAAAAGAGGTTTTAGTCTTTCCCTGGAGAGTTAAATCGATTGCATACTTTAGTTTCAGAAGCATCTGGGAAATTTTTTAATGAAGAGATAAAGTGCTAATTGTGAGATGCAAACAAATTTGTCTTGAAAAGCAAGCAGCAATTGTGAGGAAAGCTGCAATGTGGTTGCAAAATTCCCTTACTCTCACAGCACTTCTTGACATTTACAGAGAATAAAACCCTCATAATAAAAAAATTCTGACTTGGTTTTCATGCATCAACTGTTTTTAAGTAGACTGTRGTTTTTCATACTTTGTTTACCTGTAGCAAAATATTCTAGTCTGGTTGCAGAGATTTTATGTGACATTTTTCACAATAGGAACATCACAAAAGGATGCTTCAAAAAAGAGCATGTAAAAATTAACAGAGTCCGTGAAAGTCCATGCAGAATCTAGCACTATTTTTTTTTTCTAAAATGTTTTGGGTAAATTGTTATGATGTATTTAAAAGAGTGTAATTACATAAGAAAAATTTGTATGTAAGCCACATCTAGTATAAAAGACTTCAGAGACCTAACTAATATGCTAAATTCCATACTTTAAAAAATATGATTAACCTGAATTTCTTCTTATCCCAAGTGAATTCTATAATGGGCCTCTTTAGCTCTACAACAAGAAATAAATTTTCTTATCCTTTTCTAAAAGATTGGCCAGACAAAAATTTAGCTCGTCCAGAAAATGATATATTTCCTGCAATATTTCCTCCATCTTGAGAGACAGAGAAGAAAAATGACAGGTCAGGTGAGGTCCCAATTCACCCAAGAGGAAACTTGAATAACTACAGAAACCAGAAGTTCTGGCAACAAGCCTCTGCCTACATTAGGGTCCCAAAATAAGACTATGGGATAAACYTGTGACTGTGGCAAGAGAAGCCAAATGGGAATTTTTCTGGAAGGCCAGACAGGTCAAGGTGTTTTAACATTCTGCCTTAAATATGAATAAAATTGAAGTTATTTAGACACCCAGTGCTCTAATTTCAGGAGAAAAAACCAGCTCTGGACTCAAATTGAAGTTTGATTAATATTAAGCTCTGGACTTTGATCTATATGAAGGAGCAGATTTGTGCAAAACCAGCTGGATTTCCTGCTGTTTTATCAAATACAGTCTGTAAATTTCAGAAATGACACAAAAGGCTTCCTTATRCCCTAACTGGAGTTTTTAATGGTTACTCTGCATCCATGCAGTTTTTGTACCTTATGTCTGGTTACACAATATGTCCAATTACAGATACAATTTTCAATTTAAACCCACCTTACAGCTGTGCTATTTTTACAGGAGTTTCTGACCCAGTGTTTGTGATTAAACAAGTGGTTTCTTGCAGGCAAAGCACAAAGGAAAGTAAAAAAATTATGAGAAACAAGAAAACTGTATTTTGCCGCGTCCCATAGATACAACCTATCCACAATATATTAAGTGTCTGATCTACATATGTAAGAATCTATATTCAATAACTTGTTCCTACAGATAATCAAATGTTCTTAGTATCATTCGAAAATGAGAAAACCCCTCATTTTTCTTCAACTCTTTTTTGAACCATTTTGGAGTATCTGTCTTAAACTTTGCCAGATTTTACAGAGAGAAAATTCTTTTTCCAAGGGGAAATAATCAAAAGTTTAAGGTACTTTTGTATTTTAATGACACAAACATTGTCACTACCATGAGTTCATGAAAAAATCAGGAAGTTTCTCCATACATCCCAGGTGAAACAAGTGAGCCAAACCTCACGTGGCTGCAAAAATTGCTGTTGCAGTTTTCCAGCTGTGGGGAGCTCACTGCAGATTCAGCAACCCTGTGTGACATTATGCTTATTCTTCTTTGGGAAAATAATTAAAAAGCTCAGGTTTCATATGTTTCATTTATTTACGGTCCACAATTTATTACATTTCACAGGGGAAAATGCATCTCAACATTCCAAAATGTTTTTAACAAGAAATGTACAAATAACAAAAAATAATACAGTACAAATAGTTGTTTTTACATGGAAAAGAAGAGAGCATCCCTCTCCCTCTTATAATTTATTTAAGGTTATTTAAAATAATACATGGAATTTATCTGTGAAAGAAAATTCAGTGATCATGCAACATTTGAACAGGAATACAAAACAGCAGTCACCTCTCTAATATCTGCAAAACAGACACTCTTTTATATTTAAAAGAGGAGAATATAGCTAGCAGAACGACACAATCTCTTGCAAGCTGAAAGTCTGCTCACTGACAAATGCACCCCTTCCTCTTTGTAAAACAACATGATAAGCCAAAATTATTATTTTTATAATAATAATAATCCCATAAATATCATACATGTGTGGAATGTGTGAGTTCACATAGCAAGCAGACCATTCGAAGTAAAGAGGAAATGTGATGAAATAACAAGCACAGTGTAACAATTTAAGACAAAGTRTCCGATAACCAGACAGATGAGCTGCTGGAGATGATGCCTAAGTTGTGGCAGAAAAAAAGCTACATCAGGTTGCACCTCTGTAACTTTAAATCATCTTATCCACAATGTGTACTGACTTCGGGAGTGTAAAAGCTCTATTTCCATTTCCTGTGTTGTTGTAAATAGGAATTGACTTTAATGGATGCAATTTTCTGGAAGAAAGTCAGGAACTGGTGTAATAATATTTGTTCATAAGAGTTGCTAGATACCTACCTTTCTGCCCTGTGAGAGGAACCACTTCAGCTTTTCAAGTGCAATTTTGCTAGACAGTACCCCAGTAACCCTGGTTRTAGACTGACAGCAGCAGTGATAAAAAGAATAGCAGTGAAGATAATATCAGCAATCACAGGTCCCTTTGCTACAGCTTTGACTGATATTCCAGAAGTTGCAAGGCCTAAGGAATAAATGCACAATGGAGGCTTGTCATGTTTTTTTTCAACTTTTATTACTTCTTGCCTTTTCATATGCGTTTTGTATACAGGATACATGAATACATACAGACAGCATATTTTATATAGTGCTTCACACCTAGGAGCACCTTAGAGAAGAAAGAATCCTAACAAAATAAACAGACTTAAAAACACTCTGAAGTTCACAGCTTTATAACATCACTGCTGACATAGCATTTTTGAAAACATCAGTTATGGCTGAAAAAGATTATACTGGAATCAAGCAGGACTTTCAAGATTCTTGATGTTTACCTTTCCCTGTTGTCTTCCTAATAAACACCTTTGTATTTAAATTGGGTTTTGATTAGTAATTTCATGTTCAATCTCTAGGTTAGCATTCTATTTTGAAAGATGGAAGTGTTTATGTGAATTGGAGAGGACTCCAAATGGGAAGAGCAAAAATTTCATGAGAAGRGAATGAAAGGGTTGCTTCAATCCATAGTTTTCACAAAAGTATAATCACTTGCAGTTGCAGCTGTGAGTCAAAACTGCACAGCAGAAGGGAAAAATACCTGGTCATAGGCACAGAATCAGTCAAGGCATGGTCACCTGAACATTCACTGAATCTGTAGTTATAGCTGACTTCCTGTCTCATTAGTTGCTTCAGTCACTTATTTTCCTCACAGACTGTTCATACCTGCTTGATTCCATGTTATACTCTCTTCCTGCCCTGTTACCCTGTTTATCTTCCTTTTTTCCCTGTGTTTATTGCCTCCGAAGTAAATCACTAAAGAAAGAGATATGGAAAAGATAGTAAAATAATGTTTATTGACTCCCTGTGTGCTATAAGATTGCTATAATAAGAATGACTCAAAATAAGTACAGTTTATGTGAATTGAGTATCTTAAAAAGACAGCAATAAGATCTATGTCTTCCAGGTCCCAATCTTCAAGTTCTGAACTGGAATCCATCCCTGAAAAACAAAAGAGGAATGCAGAAAGGCCCGGCTATCTTCTGACAACAACCTTCTAGCAGGCGATATTGGAAGATGAACTGTTCAGCAATTGCACAACCAGAGAGCTTCCCAGAGTACCTGTCAACTAAGCTTAGTCCTACTGCCTGTGACCTTTCACAAGCATATCAGCTTCACTTTAGTCATAGAATCTACGGCTGACTTTTTTGCAGCTCTGTGACAAACTCTGTCCCTTTTAAAGTGGTTAACAAGTGTACTTGAAAATTCAGTGTAGATGCAGAAATGCCTTCCTAGTGTTGAGTAGAACCCAAGTCCTTGAGCACAGAGTGTGAAGGTTAGTTCTCATGTGCCTTCATCTAAGTGGGGCTGCAGGACACCCTCTGGACCTTCCAAGGTGCTGTAAACCAGAGACTTTGAATTAGGAGGTCAGGTTGTTCCAGACTGTTTTTGTGTGAACTGGAGTTCTTACAAAGRGGTACAAGTGCTGACTCTCGTCACAGCTCTGCTGCAAAAAGCCAATCCTTTCATGAGGCAGCAGAAAGCTAACTCTGAACATTTCTAAAAGTCTCATCCACAAAGTCTTAGTCACTATGACTGCATAGCTGAAGAAAACTAGTGAGAGAAGATGCAAAGGGAGACAGGCATCTTTTGGCATTAGTCCTCACCAAAAAAATAACCTCTGTAGTGTCATAGAAAAAAAAAAGTCTTTCGACTTTGATGCACATGATACCCATTTTTTCATATTATCTTATTGTTTAAATGCCCTGTGATGTAACACCATGGTTTCCCATAGAGAAATTAAACTAGGACTGCAAAGATAAAGAATATGAATGACTCAAGACAGAGAATATTCTTAGTGATGGAAACCAGGAAAGTGGAAGGTGTTATGAAAGAGAGTTGAAAGTTGAACACAGGATTGCAGCTCTGCATAGTGTTTCTTCACCTAGAAGACGGTCACACATTTTCACTCTCAAGTTGATTTTCTCCCTCTTCAGTAACTGTTGCTAAAGAAGTGTTTGTGGGGAAATGCTGTAGACAGATGTTCAGGAATGAAGATAACAAATTGATACATTTTTAGCAAAAAACCTAACTACAGTAAATTATTGAGCTGATGTGGAGATCAAGGTCTTTGACTCTTTTTTGTCAAAACTAATGGGGCAGCAAGCAATGGTTTGCAGAACCTAATCTGTCTTAACAGAAAAGAATAAGGAGCAGATCTCTTAGACTTTGCATAAAACTATGTTTAATTTCTTGCTATTTGCTGTCTTGCAGTAGAAGGAAGGTTTTGGCATCTTCCTGAATCTTTGAGTTAAAACATTTGTTCTCATAAGTAGCATTTTCCTGAAAAAAGTGAGAGACAAATCATTTTTCCGGGACCCATGGACTACATTACAGGGTAGTAATACAGCAGAAGATGAAGGTTATCTTGAGTGATTTGTTCTCATGAGGAATTGTTAAAGCTGCTTATAAAAAAATTATCATTTTCACTTAGACAAAAACCTAARGAAAACAAAAGCAGTGAGAGCACTACAAACACAGTAATTTCTGCTTCCTTCATTACAGTGTTTTCTCTCAGGCTCTGGAGAACTTCTTGTTTGACTCATGAGGCTTTGAGAGTCTCTCCAATATTTTCTCTAGTAAAAGCTGAGGAAAACTAGCCTTCTTCATTCTCCTATATTTAATAATGTAGTATGGCCTTTCTTTTTCTAGAAGAACATAAAAACTGAAACAATTAAGAAGGTGTATATACATAGGTGAGTGAGGGAAAAAAAAGAAAGCTGAATGAACTTCACCACTCCATTCATACCTCATATCTTACATTTCTCCAAGCAAAAGGTCAATCAGTGGCATAGGTCTTGCATAACAAGTCCTTAATAGCTTAGTAAACATAACAAGAATTGTGCCAATATGCCAGAGAGTAAGAAACAGTCACACTGGCACAAATATGTAGTAGAAAACTCAGCAGAAGTTATCCATTTAGTAATTTAAAACAACCCATCCTAAGGTAATGGAAACTGGCAACAAAAATGAACTGCCTTCCCAGGAGGAAGACTATTATCATAGGTGAAACAACTGTTTTAAAGAAAAAGTTGCTTCAAACAAAGACGACAACAGATGCTTAACTAATTTTAGACATTTTTCAGARGACAAAAAAAGCACCAAACCACCAAATGTATGAAAATAAGCTTCCTTTAAAACCAAGAGAGTTTTATAGCCTAAGCTGAAAACCAAACAAAAAACCAATTTCTAATACAGCACACTGTCTTTGAAAACCCTAGGTATCCTAACACTCTATCCTTAGGCATCTGTAGAAAAGCTTTCTCTCCATCTCAAGAATCCTCATGCTGCTTCTGGGTATAACCAACTGAGAGCTGCTGCAGTTGAGGATTTCGTTTATCCACAGCTTGTTATGTGCTGCTAGGACATTACAGGCATTTTTCCCCAGGTTCAGTCACAGAGGGCAAGTCCCTGTTCCAGACAAGTGAAGAAATTGATGAAAAGAAAACTTCCCACAGACGATTTTCAATTTCTGTAATACCTTCTTTCTACATGAGGAGTGCTGATGATCCCAAAACTCAAGTGATCTGTGTCTTTGCTATAGCAATTATTAGCTCCTCATACAAAGCAAAATTTGCCTTTAGAAGATAGAGGCTTTGGGGGGTTAGCCATGAGTGTTGCAAGCAGAATCCTGAAGTTGAGAACACGAATTCAGCCAAGTGTATGAAATTCCCATGCAGCAAAGATCATAGATGCACAAACTGAAACGTGTAATACTTGCTGTCCACAAATAATTTTCTAAGTAAGGCCTGATTTGAAGGAAATGGTTGTAGTTGTTAACTCCATTACAGATACTACTTAACTCCACTACCTATGCTCTTTGAAATCATTGTTTTGCCTATAACTATGCATTGACAGGCTCTGTTTTTAATTAGATTTATGGTGCTACCAGAACATAAATAAAAGGTAAGGTAACTTAAAAAACCTGTAACGATGCAATTCATAYTGTCACAGAATGTATTTTATTGGCATATACAGTGGCATCTAGAAACTAAAGCAGATAAACATTGCATTAAATAGACACCCAAGAAAAACTATCCCAGAATTAAGTTTTAGTCCTAAAAATCCTTATGAGATGTGTGAAAAGACTCTTCTCTGGAGATGGGCAAAGCCTTCTGAAGCTCCTTTTTGTATTTTTCAAGTCTTCCTGTGATTAAGGGGATTGTTTTGTTTTGTTTTGTTTTGTTTTGTTTTGTTTTGTTTTGTTTTGTTTTGCTTTGCTTTTTATGCAACTTACCCTCTGAAATGCACATTTAAAAGTCGCCCCTTTCTTCCAGGTGCTATGCAAGATTCCTTCTGGGACCTGAAAACTTTCTGCAAAGTATCCCATTGTCATGTATGTGAAAATATCCATTCTGGGTAGCAGAGCTAAAAATTTTGTCAGAAGGTGTGGTCTTCTGACAGTTAAAAAGTAGCTTGGAGGTTTTGATTTGTCTTAACAATAACAGTGCAGTTCTGGAAGCAATAGTTTGATCACCAAATTTGGTCTAATCCTCTGTTCTTGTATGAAATCACATCACAGAAATAAGGCTGGAAGAAAGTTTCAGAGATTGTCCAGTTATCTAGTCTTTCCCCATGTTGTGTGGATCACAGTGCTCAAAACCATTTGTCTATGCTGTTCTTTAAAGCTTGCAATAAAAAGTTTCCCTAAGCACCCTATGCAATCTATTTTAGGGCTCAGAGGTTCTTACTGCCAGASAGAAAGCATTCAACAGTCAGTTTATAAGCAATTATTGTGCTAACATTGTCCTTTAGTCAAACAGGTTTTCCCTTATTTTCCTTCCAGTATAGCTGTAGAAAGTAATTTTCCTTCTGGCCTTCATTTTGCTATGATAAATAACTCAATTTACGTATTCCCAGAAAAATACCTCTTTATTCCCTAAGATTGCTTTTAATGTCTATTCTCTTGTCCAGTCTAATCATTCCTGCAAATAGGGGATTCAAGCAATACTCAGTCTTCTGTCTAGGTAAGGTCATCCCAGAGCTGATTTTCTGATTAAGTTGTAAAATAACATCTGAATTTTGAGCAGCCAAAATACAGTTTTCAGGCTACAGCGCTGCAGAACAAATGCCTCACAAATATACTAGTAGAACTAGTGAAAACCTTTCTAGCTAAAAGTAGGACATTAATAGTTCACTAAAAGCAAAATATCTCAAGGATATGTGCCATTTGAACAAAACCATTTCAAAAGAAAATGTGTAGGGAAAAGGGAGGTTGAATTCCCATTAAGTAAACATACTGTTTTGATAATTGATTCTTTTTTTTTTCCCTCCAAGGTCCAAAGTGGAAAGAATTCTGGTGAAAATTTAAAATTAGTTTCGTACAGATGTCTATGTATTGGCCACTAAATGCAGCATCTTGTTTTTGAAAATGACTTTTATAATGTCGAGGGTATTTTCCCTTAAGAGCACACTGTTCTCATTGTACTGAATAGACAAGCCACAATAATCAACTAAGTTAGGTTCCCTACAAGTTTGCTCCTTTTCTCAATCTTCTTCTCATTTTCTGCCTCTTTTCTTTTCCCTCCTACTTCTCCTCCCTTGAATAAGGTGTTAAAAGACTGTGACCAAGAGCTGTTGTTGAGCCAGCCTAGTGGAACAAATCTGCTGAATATAGCTGAATATAGTATTAAACAAATGGAATTTAACAGTGACTCACAGTAATAATAATTATGTGGGAGAGCAAGCTGGTTTTGAAGACCTGTAATCCATTTATGCCAAAAGATGTGGTCAACTTACTATTTGTCTGTCAAAAGCCTTGATATCTCAGTAAAAAATTGAAATATTAGCATACCTTGGTCTTACTCCTGAATATTCTGCAGTAGAACCAGTTTTCTAATGARATGTGGGTAGGGATGCGAGACCTGTTACAGAAAAGAATGCAAGTGCATGAAAAAAAACATTTTGCTGAGTGCAAAAAACCCACAGAGCTTTCTACAGTAGCTCAACTATCTCTGTGCTTCAAAGCTATGGCTGAAACTTCCCCTGAAGCCTACAATACTGCAGGGAAATGAAGAGTCAGAAGAAGACCTGTACTGCAGGCTATGCAGTTCTGTGGCCACTGAAAAGCTCAAGTGATCAAAACTTTGAAGTATACATAGATCCTCTGAAAACTTCATGGATTTCTGAAAGGAACTGTCTAAAGGGGCTCTCCAAAGCTTCTGTGAAGGCAACATGTGTCAGTATAACTTTCTCAGAGTAAACAGGAGTTGTGTAAAATTTCTAGCTACCTTTTAAGGTCAGCAATATGTTTTTCTAATACATTTCCACTTCCTAGTGTTTTGGGGTTTTGTTTTGCTTTGTTTTTCCCCAGCTGCTTTCCATTTATTTTCTTACACAAAAAAACCCATCATGGCTGGCAACCCACAAGTTGATTGTAGAACCTATCTTCTGGTTATTTCTACTGCTCTGTGATTTTATGTTTATGGTTTACAGGCAAAGATTTGAAATAAGAGATAATCAGGTTAAGTGCTAATTTTAGCTAAAGAAATACTCAAAAAGTTTCTAAATGCTTTGAGATACTTCTAGAGATGGGGAATTCAACCAGTAAAATGTAGTGCTTGGAAGGAATAACTCCTAACTGAAGTGCTGGAGGATGTATCATTGAAGAATGATGTGGAGGCTTTTTCATTTTTTTTTTTTTTTAAATCTTGGATTTATTTCTGTGTCTTCTTGCTTGGTTTTGTGCCTTAAAGATGAGCTGATGTTTTTGAATATTAGGTATATTTAATGCAGTTTTCTGAGAGTCATTAGTGTCCTTATAAGTGAAGCTTTCACTCTGATCTGCCCAGAGTGTAATTTCTTAATAAAAATGTAAGCTTTGTGTTTCAGATTTAAGTATACAAATAATGTAATACCTATACTCAGGTATTGTTCCCTAAACTTCTTATTGAAAGCCGTATAATTGCTATTATAACATGAGAAGCCAAGTTACCATTCCATGAAGTGGAAATACCCTCTGTGTTGGACTCTCCTGCACATCTGTACCTCATGCTGTGCTTTCACTTACTTTTTAAAAGAATACCAGTCTGAACCAGAACCAAGGGTATGTCTGAGCCAGTGCAAAACCTGATTGAGTGCGACATACATGAAAATGCAGCTATACACCTGATATGTCAGCCAGCAGTGTTTGAACCATCAGAAAGTCCTACTAAGTACTTGTTCCAGGATAACAGCAGACCTTTGACCTTGGATACAAGGTCATATCTGAATAATTTGGTTATGTATGCAACTATCCAGCTGAGCTGAGTTTTGGAATTACTGACCTTGTTTTGGATGGTCTGTAGTTTCCTTCTGCTTTCCTTTGCTTTTTTAGCACTGCTAACACTGGGTTTCAGAGACAATGTCTTTGTTCTATACGGAGAGATAAACTGTGAAATTAAACCTCATCAGCACAGCAACTTAGATTATTTAACACATTTTTCTGAGTAAAAAGTACGAAAAATGAAGAGCTGAAGCAAATTACTTTCCAGTGAATTGCTATCTGTATTTCAGAAACGTATCAGTCTACAGAATTTCCCATACACCAGTTAGGTTTTTATATATTTACATAACACAGCTAATTGCAGATAGTTATGTATTCTTTCCTTGCATTGCTTAAAATATTGGCACAGAAATAACACTAGATCTATCTTGTGGCAAAATGCCATAGCGTTGTCCAATTTCCGAGGAGCCATATGGCAATGGTACAGCCATCTGTTTATCTTGATATTCCATTCCTGGCAAACCTTTTACCCATATGGGTTATTGGTGCCCTCATCTGTGTATATCATGAAGAAGTTCAAAACCAAAATCTGTAATTTTCCCTGGTATAAGTTTTAACAATTACACTGAACATAAAGATCACACTATCCCCATGTTTAACCTCATCCATTTTTGTTATGTACACACCTGCCTTCTCCTGTTAGATGCAGGAACAATTTGATTTCCAGAATTTGTGAAAGCTGTCATCACAAGCTGTCAGGTTCGAGGCATCATAATCATCTCAAAGGACTGATAGCTTTTGCTTTGTGGATTTGAAACTTCATCACTAAAGAGATTAAATGATCCGTCCTTTTACATGCTGACAGGGTAGCAATTTTGTGTCAGTGTAGAGATTCACACATTCAGACAGTAAAGCCATGCCGAATATATGTGGAGCCCTTTTACATTTTATGTGACAGCCATTTTCAATAATGTCTAAAATATTTGACATGCACTGTTTAGAATAATTTTAAATAAGGGAGAGTGTCGGCTTTCATCCTGATGTATTAGCAAGCCTGACTGAAATCATGTTTATATTCCATTTAGCAATCTGGTCTTTAATTTCCTCTTTGCGTGAAAGAGTTGTTGCAAATTGGATACACCCAGAGTACAAACCAGACATTTTAAGTGTATATATGTTTCAAATCACATCAGAATAGATAAATATGGCTTTTCTTTATTTCGGGATTTTTTTTCCTGATTTAAAGTAGTACAAACAATTCCATTCCAGACACCAAGCAAATGCAAAGATGCAAGGAAAAAGAACGTAGGCTAATGCGTTCTTGGGGGCTATACTGAATTATGTACATGATGAATTGTTTTGCAGCTCTTGGGTGTTTGTTGACTAATGAAATACATTGACTTGTTGCGTTCCACAAGTTTGTAATACAGTTTATTTATGAAATTCATTGGTTTATTTGGCAACTTTATTGCTTTTCTTTGAAAGATCATGTTTTGTGTACATTAGACTAGTTACAATTCATGCAATGTACTTTTATGAAAATTTAATTGGATTATCTCCCTGATTTTCTGTTAGGAATTAAAAAAAAAATTATAACTGTATTTGTTTGCATTTTAAGCGTTCTGTGTCTGCTGCTGATTTCAGTTTAGCGAAGTTTAAGATAAAAAACACTTTAATTTTTAAGGATCTCTGCCATGGCCCTTGTTTTTTTGAATTCTTTGCTTTAATAATAAGCCATTCGGAAATCACACGTCCTGTTCCTTTCTCTTTTAGATGAATTTTATCAGACTTCCCACCATTCATTTTAGAACCAAGATTGTTCTTCAGCCCTTCAAAAACTCTTACTATCCCAACCACTAACAAATCAACCACTGGCTTTGATACTAGCAAGACTTTGAGACATGATTTAACTTTTTATGTCACATTGCATGCTTGCRTGCATATGTGTGCTTCCATCCCCGTTGCTGCTCTGTGTATCATCTACCATCTACAGATGTGCTACAACTTACATGTCTTTTCTTTCTAATCACCTTCCATGTTCGTACATTTGTTGACACACCTCTGCTATATCTGTGAGCCGATGCTTGAATCAAATTTGGCAGCAAACAAGCTCGGTTCTATTTTTGTGTAAAACCTTCCCAAGAAATAGAGAGCAAGGTATTCACAAGACTCTTAGTCCAAGACTGGTGCGCCAAAAAGGGAAGAGTTTTAATGATAGAGGAGTTAATAAAACTGATTTTTTTTAAGAAGGCACTCTAATTTAACCTGTCAACTTTACTGTGGTGTTGAGTGTTCTGTAACAGATGCAAATACACTGTACTTTTCATTTTGAGCAAGGTAATTTMTCTCACTCTTTTCACTTGAATGGTGCTCTTTCATTCCATGTGCAGACATAATACCTCCTAACAATGTACAAACATTTCTGCCTTCCTTGCTTCCTTTAAACTTCTTGCTAACTGAGGACATTTAGATTTGAAAACCTGCTTGGCTTTCCAAGGGGTTGAAGTTTCTATTTTGGGACACCTTGAACATATCCTCTTGGTCCCAATTTAGTAAATATATCTCTGTCTAGCAACTCAGATTCTGCCTTAAAGGTCTTGGCATAAGGAGGAGACAGCTGTGACTTTTCTCCCTCTTTTCCAACATGTCAGTGTCCTAGCAACACATGAATAACACTGTCATGAAAAGAGCCTAGAACAGAAAGAAAAACAGATAAAATATTTGGGTGCACTGCCTATCAAAGTAAAATAGAGGAAAACAGACATACTATAGCTTCCAGAGTCTGTACAATGCCTTCACCTGGCTCCAYAAAAGGGCAGAGATCAGAGGCAATACACCTAAACCAGCATGTCATTTCACCCAAGCTAACACTGCCACTGATAGTCCCTTCTAATCACTCCAAGGTAATTCAATGATAACATAAATATAGCTCTTTCAGAACCCAATCTAGAACTCTTGCTTGCTTCCCTACATGGTGCAGCTCTACTGGTATTTAAAAGACTAATCAAATAGAAAACATAAAACAGGTACTTAGATCCTGAGAATACAATTGAACTATGTAGTGAGACGGTCTTCAGTGCTTCCCAAATTCCTAATCCCTCACATTTCAAGCTGATGACCCAACCAGATCACATCACGCCTCCTATCTAGGCAAAAGTTGGCCTTACACTTTCTTGACAAGAAGAGGCAGAAAGATGAGTGGAAGAAGGAATCATATGTGTCTGAAATTCTTCTTGAGACAAAATGGGGTGACAGCTGGAAAAGATAGCCAGGCTGAGTCCATCACATAAATACAACATACTTAGGTTTTGAACAYGGAATTTGTAATGATATGGAGAGGAAATTTTTACAGATTCTCTTTTATTGCATTACAGCTCCTCCGACAGTTTGTGTATTACTTTCCCCAAACCATGTTTTGTGTTACTATGAATGCATCATATAAAGAAATAATAAGTAGTGAAAGTTCAGGTAGCTTTAAAAAATAAGGCTGCAAAATTTCAGTTAAGTGTCTCTAAGTAACTTTGGAACTGAGAACTTACCTAGGAATCCCAAACAGTGCTTTTCAAACCATGAAGGGCCAGAGAAAATGCAGAAGTATGAGACTGTGATGGTTTCGGTAGGGCTAGAGTTAATTTTCTTCATGGTGGGTGTTATGTGACTGTTTTGGATTCATGCTAAACACAGAGTTGATAATATAGAGATGTTTTTGTTTCTGCTGAGCAGAGCTTACACAGAGCCAAGGACCTTTCTGCTTCTTGTACTTCCACGCTGGTGAGGAGACTGAAGGCCTGGGAGGTTGGGAGGAGACGCAGCTGGCACAAGTGACTCAAACTGACCAAAGGGATATTCCACACCATATGGTATTATGCTCAGTGTATAAAGTGGGAGAAGAAGGAGGAAGGGGGGACATTTGGAGTGATGGTGTTTGTCCTCCCAAGTCACCATTGCACATGACGGGGCCCTGTTCTCCTGGAGATGGCTGAAYACTTGCCTGCCCATGGGAAGCAGTTAATTAATTCCTTGTTTTGCTTTGCTTGTGTGTGTGTCTTTTTGTTTTCCTATTCAATTGTCTTTATCTCAGCCCATGAGTTCTCCAGCTTTTAGTCTTCCATTTCTCTCCCCAAACCCACAGGTGAGGGAGTGAGTGAGTGGCTCTGTGACTATGTGGTTAAACCATGACGTAGACTTTTAATTAAATCAATGTAAAGTCAGCTTATAATAGCATTAATCAATGGCTTAGTGCAGTTAACAATAATAAAATTAAATGGTCACAGCACACAACTTACTGCAGATAAAGAAATAGGCTTAGTGAAGGCTTTAGTGTTTTCTCCTCTCGCTGACAGTAAGCTACGTAAATCTTCAGCTAAAGAACTCATCAAGCATGCCTCTGACTTTATTAGAAAATGCAAACTTACCTTTTGATCTGCTGTATTTAACATATGAATACCATTAATTAGTAGTGATGTCAGGAATAATTCCTTTAAGCAGAAGACCAATGTACATGTCACTCTGCCTCTGATCCTTGTGAAAAAGCTCTTGTTCCTGTACAGGTTTCAGAGAACACTGCTGCTTTCCAGCGAGAAGGGCTGGCGTCGTGTGAAAGCATGGCTGGAAGGCTCCTGGCGTATTATCCAGTGTTCTACTAATAGATATGATGTTTGGCATTAACACTGTGAACAAAACTGTTCATTCCTTTAAATCCACTGATGCCTTGGAAACAATGTTCCGGTTAACCAATTTCTTCGGGCAAAGGCATAGAAAAATCCTCTGTGGAAACAGAACCAAACTGCAGATAACTACAGATTTTTCAGTAGGCACAGATTTTTGGAGACTTGGAAAATAACAATATTGATATTGTTTATTTTTTAATTCATATCAGACTGGGTAAGAATTGCAAAGCCCGATGTTTCATGAGAGAAAGGGGAAAGAGAGTACTGCTCTACGTAATGAACACAACACCTTGTGGCTCAAGAGATCTACTAGCCTCTCAAGAAAATCATGAGTCCACTTTTGCTGAGATCTTGCTCTACAGTCAAAAACATTTGGGTTTTTTTTCCAAAAAAGGAAAAAACCCCTCGGACAATAAGCATTCTCTAACCACTTTGCATATTAAAACTTTACTTTTCATATGCCCTTTTACAGGATCACTTCAAAAGACTGACTGTTAGAGGTGAGCAAGCAAAAGTATTTCTTCCCATTTTGTAAAACTGGTTGCTTTAGTAAACAAGACACAGTTTGACTGCGATTCACAACAAATAGTACACACAGGATGCTTACAATTTTGCAAGTGTTGTTGGCAGAAGGTAAAAGGCAACTTCACCGCCACCACCACCTATTTGCAGAAAAAGATGACATATTGATTAGAATGTGCTTCTGGACAAGATATCTAAACTTGAATTAAGGTTTTATTACAGCTTTTTCTTACTTTTATTCAGTTAATTTAGAAATTATATTAATGCCTATAGCAGTGGCTGAAGTTTAAAACCAGATTATATTCCAGCACTAATGAAACTTCTGTCCAGTTTCAGAGATTTTTGAAGTGCTAACTTCAGTTTTGCTTTCCCTCTCTTGTCCACAAGTTATCAGAGACCAAAGCTGTAGCAGAGCTTATCTGGAACATAAAAAAAAATGGTTTTTTGAAGACAGAGAAGAGATGAGAACCAATTTGATTAAAAATAAGACATACAGAATACTTGTTGAAGAATAAATTGAATCAGGAATTCATTTATGCTTAATCCAAGTTAAATTTTGAGATTTTTGTGGGGGAAAAAAAAAAAAAAGCAGTACAAGTGAGCCATTGCTTGGATGTGTTTGTTGAATCACAACTGAAAAAAAAAAAAAAAGAGGAAAACATAGAGTGGTACAGTGCTTCCTCATTCCTCCTTCTGCCCCTATTTACCTGTCTTCTGAAGAGTTTGTGCCACTAGAACTCCAGGACAACCTAGGGCTACAACTTCTTAGTACATCTTCAACCCCATTTTCCAGATAAAGAGAGATGGAAAGAAGCTGTGGCAGTATGACAGGAATGAGAGCATGTAAAGAGTGAAAAGGAGGTAAACCCATGTCCTGAAGGAAGATCTGTCCGTTGCTATTTAATCTTTTCTAGTCTTTAAAACTGCATTTTTGAACACTGACCAACTAATGAATTGCTCTAAACATTAATCAAAGGTACAACTTCAGCCATTACTGGAKTGGAAGTGGAAGCAAATGGAAAAATCTGCTGGTTTGTCCCGCTTAACATGAGATGAAAAAGGGAAACAGAGAAGTAAAGTCACTGGTCCCTTTTCCTAACATAAGACAGAATTACAGATTAACARGATATATCTGATGCAATCTTTCCCTCTTCAAGGTAGTTGCAAGTGATTTGTCAGAGAACATAGGCAATTTCCAGCATAGGCATACATAAAATAATTTATTTTTTCTAATATGCTTATGCCCACATGAAATACACGAGTAAAATGGCAAGAGCTTGAATTGAAGAGGAAAAGAGAATTTGAATGCACAAAGATCACAGAAAGATGGGTGCAGGAAAAAAAAGTACTGAATGCATGATTGTCATTTGTATCAAAAATGTTGGATGCTTTTCCAGTTTTCCTTCAGAAGAAAATTCCAGTTAATTGACCTGATTCTTTAAACATGTTGATTTTGGCAAGATTTTGTATTTCAGTGAAAGCTAGTCCTGTGAAAACTCTTGAAACCAGCTGTGTTTGACTGACTTATGCCCTAAAGCACAAGAACTTCTTTATAGTATGTTGGAAGAGCAGCAGTAGTCCAAAAGCTTTTGATGGTGCAGAGGGACCTGAATGGGTCACTCATTGCTTACTTTGCTAAAAGACTGAGGAAAAAAAAGAAAAGCCTTTTTCATTATTTTATGTACAGAAGATTTTCCTTTTATGTTCATCCTAAGCCAGTGTCCTTATATAGGTTGGAGATCGCCTCTTCATTGACTTAGAAGGCAAGTTTCCAACTGGCTATAGCTCMTTAAAAAATTTGTCTTTATACCATATTATCTCTAATTAAACTGTACCTAATTATAACTGCAATATTTTATTACAAATCTGCTGTGCATCCTTTAATTTTATTATGTCCTGCTGACCAGCAATTCAGTAGTAGACTGGAAACACTTCATTTTTTTTTTTCCTTTTTTTAAATCTTCTGTTATGAAGTTTCAGGTTGATTTCTCTGTGAATTCTGCACACAATTATCTAAGACCACATCTAAAAATCATCTACTTTTTTTTTTTTTTAGAATTGATACGATGTGATTGAAGCAAAAAGATATCACTGCAATCTCTCATGAAGGCTTCATTTTCTTTGTCATTTTTTCCTTATTATGATTTGAAATGTGTCTGTTAGAACAGAAATTTGTTATTCTTTTTTGCTGACAGAATTCACAGAATGGTTTGGTTAAAAAGGTACAAGTGCACTGGTCATTCTGACTATGCATTCAGTTAGAATGAAAGATACCTTAAAAATGCACAGTATCGCATGGTCCAAAAGACTTAGTACTGTGCAGTGTCAACATTCATAGAATTACAATTCGATAATGTTCTTGAAAAAGGTTCAACATGAGGAATGATAATAGTTTGAAGGTTTTTTTTGTTCTGTTGCTTTTTTTTCTGTGTGTGTGGCTAAAAATAAGAGAGAATAGAAAAAAATATTAAAATAAACAATTATTAATGAAAACAGGACTAAACTTTGCTCAGTAGGCCTCCATTTAACTAAAATTACAAGTTCAAAGAGAGTTGGTAGGTAAATATCTTATTGTTTCTTCTTGTTAAGTAATAAACAAAAAAAAAAATTATGAGTGTAAAATTCCAGGCAGATAAATGTCATAAAATTCTCCATAATTATTTAGACTCTTAGGAACTCTTACAGAAAGACTAAAGGGTACCTGGGTGTGGAAGCGAAGTGATTCTTTTAACACATTTAACTCTTCCAGGCCATCAGGGTGGTATCAGATATTGTTTCAGCTTTACAAGTYAGACAGTATTCAAATGATAGGTATGTGACACCCTTCAAAAAAGGAAACGTCACATTAAAAATTGAAAATACTTAGAAAAAGTTAGATGAATGCAGCTGTAAAATGTGAGTGGCTGAAATCGGAACAGAGAAAAAAAAAGTGAATTAACATACAGAAATGCTTTAGAATGCCATGACAACACAAAGACAGGCAGGCTCAGGCTATTTCATATCATTCCATTTCACTTGTTCTTGCCCCCTGCCTCTCAACTTTCAATCCAGGAGAACAAATGCTTTATGTGATATTTTAATGAATTCTTTGCACATTTACTGTCACTAAAGCCTATTTTCTCAGTGTTAATTGTAACAGTCCTCCTGTTAGTAAAAAAATAAATGCTATCCTAATGGTGTCCAATTCTTGATTTTTTCCATCTGGAAAAAACAGTATTGTTGTGCAGCAGAATGCTTAGGATGCTCCAGTTCAGATTCTGTCAATGTTTTTATTAACTCGTAATTTCAGAGATGTCAAAGCTTACAAACTATATTCTACGCACAACTGGACAGGACCTGACAGTGCCTATGACCTAAGCCTGGGGCCAAAGTCAATACACCACTCTCAGAAGGGTGAGTGAGCTAGGTAATTCTTATATATACAAAGAATTTCTGTTAAATAATATAGAAAGATCTATAAAACAATGATATATCTACCATGGAATCACGGCCATGTGGTGTCTTTGTAGGTACAACTGTATTATTGCTTATACTATATGTTTTTTATAAATCAATGACTGACAGATAAACACTGATTTTTCTGAGGTAATCTGATTTTTTTCCCTGATCCAGTGCTATATGCTGCACGTAGTAGGCATATCACTTTCATTTATTCTGAGAAAAGCACAGGTGTCTGTCATTTTAGTTGCAGTAATCTATATTTTTTCTGAGCTTCCTCAGAGTCTTTGTAAAGCAGAAGCAATTGTCTGCAACGTTATAAATCATGTAATACAGGAAGTGCTACGACATTACATCAGTAAACTACACAGTTCCAGCTCTTCTTTCCTTAAGCACTCAGTGGTTTAAAGGAAAGAAAACACTGTCTGGATTACAGCCATGAGGCTAAATTAGTAAATCTGTTGCTAATAAATAGCCCAGCTGAAAGTACATTCATGAGTGATGAATCTTAAAAGTCAAAATAAGTTTAAAAATCTCATTCATTTTWAATTATAAATTATACAAGCCCAAAAACAACAACAACMAAACAAAACAAACAAACAAAAAAAAAMCAAACAAAAAACCCACAAAAAAAMCCCCAAAATCCCAAACCAAAAACAAAAACAAACCCCAAAAAACCCCAACAACCAAAAAACACTTCATCAGATTTTGGGTATGTGAATCTTCAACATGGGAGCACCTTCCTGCTCTGTTACCTACCAAGGACCAAAACTGGTTGTGTAGGAGCAAAGAAGGCTCCAAAGCCAGAAAATGCCATTTCCAGCAGAAGCACATACCCTRTCAATCAGAGAGGCACTAACAGTACTTGGTATGCTTAGTGCTGGCCTTCTCCAGACTACTGATGTCAGCTCTGCATAGTTTGAAGTCAGCCTTTCTTACATCACTCTTATGTGTCACATTATTTTAAGAAGACACAGATAAAGACACCAGCTACACAGGAAGAAATGTAGACAGAAGTTTGACTGGCGTTCTGGAGATACAAGCTGGGTGTTCTTCCAAGAAGCTTGGCCTTGCTCTTGAAGACTAACTCAAATTATTCTTTTGGAAAAAATTATCAGCACCCTGAAGTGTATTGAAAGACCAATATATACAAATTTCTTGTTGCATTTATGAATATTTTCAATTTAAATATTAGTATATTTCTTTATATTTAAGCAGGACGTTAGCAATGACTTTTGATTTACCATTTTAAAATCTGTTTCCAAATATTAGCATATTTAATTTGCAATTCTAGTTAATGCATATTTTAACTGCAGTGAAGATTTACAGCCTTAGTTAATGACAGGTCGTAAAGATATTTTCATCAGGTAGATATTATTGATATCTACGTAGTGAAGAGTGATAACCCATTTAGCATTTCTAGAAGTGTTAACATAGGCTGAGAACACTGGTACTGCTATTTTGGATGGGCAGTCCTCCATGACACCAGGAAAGGTAGAATTAYCATGGTCTTCCCTAGGAAATTAGGAAAGTTAGTTCAACTCTTGTACAGAAGCATTTGAGAATTTGTCATTTAGAAATTAAAATAAAGAAGTTCACACTGCAAGCAAAGAGTGTCCATGAAACAGAAATTTGTATTTAGAAAATATATTACTAAAAGAGCTAACCACTAAGAAGCCCTTGTCAGTAAGCCTTTTAGTTCATCAGAAAGAAATCTTACACTGAAAAACTCCCTCACCAAAACTTCATTGCAATTCAATATAATAAGAAAGATTTCTCTAGAAGAAAGAAAATTGATATATGACACAGTGGAACAGAGTGAGGAAGTACGATTATGRTTTACTGCATACTCAGTGATCTGAGAGCACATTTTATGAAAATTTATTTATAATGAGATGGGTACCTAGGTAGCTCTGTGGTCTTAGTGCCTGAATTTAGTGCTTCAAAATATGCTAGACTTAAAGGAAATTATTTAAAGATGAATCATAATAGTCAAAGAAGAATGAAGCTATGCAAACAATTTATTTTTTTTTACTATTGTAGTAAACGTTTATGGTTTATTTTTGCTTCCATTGAAGTGACTAGCAYCATTTCCATTCTCTTCTTAGTTTCCTGTTGTCTGTTTACTTATCCTTTATGTTGTTCAGAGCTAGTTGTGACTTTCTCTCAAGTTTAAGCTGGAGTGTGTTGTTTTGAAATCAATTTATAGATTCTAGTCCGCAAGGAAATGAGCAACTACTTTCCCTTACTATGGCTAGACMTTTTACCCAGGTGAGAGTATTGTATTTGACTCTGTATTTCTCACAGGTAAGAAAGAATTTGATTGAAATATATTCACTTGTTCTGAGGGAAAAGGATCTCAATCTCTTGTTGGTTATTGCCCCACTTGGTATAAATAATTTTATTATTAGAATATGGATGCTCTACTTTATGAATGCAGTCTTCATATGCTGCAATAAATACAACTGCTTATAAAATACTCAAATATTCATTGAGCCAAAATAAAAATATATATGACCCTGTAGGCTTTGACAAAGCCATTTGCCTGGTTCCTGGTTCCTGTTTCAGAATATATTTTAATACTTCATATCAAGACAGAGAACATGACTATAAGRCATCCAGAGTAACTTGTGACAGCATATTTGATTGAACACCTTGGACTTTTCTTCTAGGAATATCTGAATAACCTTTAGAGCAATGGAGGAATCCCTAACTGGCCTTTTGATTTGTTGGGTGAATGCATTGAGTTTATGCATTAAAAAGCTAATTCCTTATTATTAGTTTTAGGACTTTATTTTCTCTGTATGTGGATTGAAATACTTCACACAAAACTGAATAACATATTTATGTTGGCACATGGAAAAAAATAAACAACCCTGATTGACATTTGCTCAGTGAACAAGATAATGTCAATCAGAAGCTTGCTTTCCCAACTTATGCGATCAGGTGAGTACCTAAGGAGTGATTATTTAAGTGGTTCTGTTTCTGTATTTTTGAAAGGGAGGTAAAAAAGTCCACTAAAAACACTTTAAAGGAAACCTCCAAGAACCACTCATGCATGGAAGCACTCCTCACAACTCTCATTTCCCATAACGAATGGCTAGCTGTGGCTGATGTTCATATGGAGATTTTTAAGTATTAGTTCACATTCTTATGTATATTTATTAAGTCAAGAGAAAAATCACTTAGAGATCTACCTTGTTTTGCAGAGAAATAATTAATGATCTCAGGTCATAGTACAGATAATTAAAGATAAACAAACCAAGATCTAACCTTAAAAAAAAAAAAAAAGTAATGCAAGAAATGGCTATTCCCTGTGGAACTTCAGTGTTTATTTTCAATATGATGTTAAGTCAAATAATTTAATAGTTCTTACACTGTTTTATACTATTTCAGGGAAGAAAACCTGAATATCATACAGTCAAGTTTCCCATATGAAATAGAGTGTAGTAGTAATTTCACTCTTTACTTTTCCTATATGAAATAAATGTCCACGCAAAATTTTAAGCAGAATGCTTTGGGATCAGATCAATATTCAGTGAAATCTGATTATCTGTAGATTGCCTGTGTAAGTATGAAGAGATTTCTTTCAGAGAGAAGGATTTTCAGATCTTTGAGTAAACAAGAAAAGAACTCACATTTCCTTAGAGCTATGYGCCCTGAATATTTGTAGCAGCACAATTCCTGCACGTGCTTCTTGTTTACAATACTCTCATATTCAGATGGCAGACATATTGCCAAAAAAAAAAAAAAACCCAACCATAAGGACTAGGGGACTGYGGTGTGGTGGACTTTAAAAATGTGGTAAGGGTTCAATCCTGAAGCCATGTGTTGTGAAATGGAGAGGCTAAGGCTGCATTAACAGATAGCATAACCTGGAGAGGGACAGACCTACAGAATTAAGTAGACCATATGGAGGAGCTTACATCATTCCCCGCACATTTATTTCATACTTTATGCAGCTGGACCCCATTGTCCAAATGACCATCACTAGTTGGAGAATATTCAGTGCCTACCTGAGGAACATGTTCTTGTTCAGTTTCACCTGACAGGAAAGGATCAGGGGAGCCAAGCAAAACACACCACCTAGGGAGGACTAGGTGACTGATTCCGAAGAAAAGCTAAAGTGTTTTTCTAACCATAGCACCATTTTATCAGTTTTTACTCTCTAACAGGCCTTAGGCACCTTCCTGTGAATCCCATTCTGTGTYGGTTTGGCACATAATAGAGTCACCCCAAGACACATTCTCACTAAATATACATATCTATTTGGGTCATGAAAAAAGAAGAGAAGCTTCTCTTCTTAGCACAACTTTAGGCATCTGAATCCCATCAGAGGGCAAGGTTTTCAGGTGCAATCAAGTAGATATTTAAAAGGCATTGTTTGAGGAGTTAATACATCACAGGCACTACAACAACAAAATCCTCATTATTTAATTTTTCCGACAGTGAGATACAGTGGGAGAAAGAAAGGAAATAAGAAGGTATAATTTTATTTAATTTACCAGAAAACAATCTGTTCCAGCAGATACTGATGCATTTCTGCAGACAAAAGCCATAAGATTCTTCTAATTATGAATATTTTTAGTAATCTGAAACTTCATCAAGGTGTATATCTGAACTTGATTTGTGATAAAAGCACTTTCCATCTCTCTACCTCTGCCCAGCTTCCCACAGAAATTGAAATTCATATTCCATGTGCTGGCAATGATGTCAAAAGCCTATAGGTTGACAAGCTAAAGTAATTATTTTCATTATAACGAACAGAGTGGGTTGAATCTACAGGGTTTGTTCTGAAAAATTCTGCTTTTGTCCACTGTGATTGTCTGTGATAAACGCATACAGAAAATGGAAAGCACAACAATAGATTTCAATAAGGATAGAAATCTGTTTCATACCTATAATTTAGCTTGTTAAAAATGTTAAATTCACATATTTCCATTTGAAAGTATTTCAGACCTTTGATGTTTCTATATTGGTAGGAACATAAATGTTACTAAGCGTAGTTAAGGCTGTAAAGTGATAGAAGTTACAAGTACAAAGCAACTTTTTCCTTTCTGTTAGTTTTATGTCTGAATGTGTCTAAAATAGACTGATGCTGGAAAAAAAGTTATCCCTCAAAAAAAAAAAAAACCCAAACAGAAAGCAATGCCTCATTTTTAATAACTTGTGGCTTGTCTTAGCGCTCTCCCCAAACCAGRCGCACTAGCCCCTTAAAGCATTTCACTAGGTTACTACTAATGTAAATATCCATTTAAAGGTGATACTAGGATCATGGCATTTCTTTGAAATACTTGTCTGTTTTTTTTCTATGCCATTTTTGCACAATATCTGCTCTGGAATTATTGGTCTTAAAATCTTTCTCCTTTCCTGAAACCCTGTGACTGCAATACTGCCTTTTAGATCGTCACTTCCTACAAGGTTGATAAAAGTATTCCTTTTTACACTCTGGCCTTCRTGTGGTTGTAGGACACAGTCACCTAATTCAGGTGTGGTATCAGAGCACCAGGACTGGCTGATATTGGCAAAGCTGTTGAGTACTATAGGTGGGGTTGTATGTTGACTACACCTCTGGTGAAGGACGTAGCTGAGGAGCGTATGATTGTATGGAGATCTATTTATTTCTTCCACCCGGACAATAGGGCAGTAACAGCAGGGTTCATCTGGCTTCCTACACAAGGAAAGACACAGCTGCTGTCATGAGGAAAGACAGAGAGCAGAGACCCTCCAGGAAGAATTGTTCCTTTCTCTGAAAATCACATTTCTTTAGAGGAAAATATCCTTTTCCAAGTTTTTTCGGGTTTTATTTTCTCCCTTCTCTAAAAAAAATACATCATAAGTTAACATCTCTTCCTATCTTCACTCAAGTGATTTTAGCCCAGGTTGTGCAGGTAGAAGATATTGCATTAACCTATTTAGGCACAGAACATTTAATAATTAGTCAAAAATACAAAAAGTAGAAAAAAATATCACTGCCCTGAGTGCACCAGATAATTTATCATTGTTAAAGAAGCTGCTCCAGTGACCACCTGAAGGTTATCTTAGAACTGTCAGTTTTTCAGAGAGCCTAATTTGAAGAGAGATACTCTCAGTATCATGAAAAAAACAATTATATTTATTAAAATGAGAAATAGTTCCTCTTGCATCTCCAAAGGAACTTGTAGAGGAGACATTTTCATTTTCATTTTTCACAGAATGCTTGTTCCAGAACCTGTTACACACATCTACACACATCCAAACACTCAACTACAAAAGAAAGGAATAAGGAGGCCTGAGGATTGAAATTATTTAAAACAGCATGGGAGAGGCTATTCTTAAAGATATGCATTATTACGTGAATATAGAAGTTCTTGCAGCCTCTAATTGTAACAAAACAGGTYTTCTCCTTCCCTGAGGATGTCTCATGTTGCCATATGAGCAAAGACCAACTCAATTTCCCTTTATCTAGGGTGCTTCAGCTGTGTCCCACTTGGCTTCCACTTCTGCTACCAAACTTCAGTTCCAAGTTAGGATCTTACTAGCACTTTTTCTTTAATTATGTCAAAATGCATTTATCTTGGAGAATGAGTTTAAAGAAATCCAGCTGAAATGTTTGAGACTAGCAACTCATTATTTTTGGCAGATATAGTTGACGATCTCGTTCTTATCTGAATTCTTATCTCTTTCTAGCAAAGGTAAAAATGTTCTGAATGAATTTACAAACATTTCTACTAATGTGTTTGGACAGGAGGTTCTGATAAATAAAAAATCAATGCATCAGATAAATATCAGTATGTTTACACTGGGGGAAAAGGAAAAATATTTTATGACTATGGTCAAATGAAATGAAGAAGTAATTTTTAATAGGCCAGGTAGACCTGCCTCAAGGAGGAATGGCACAGCAAACATAGGTGTCAATTATCTGTATTAGAAGTAAAAAAGTGAACAGAATGAGCAAGGATAAATTCTCAACACAAAGAAAGATAAAAGAAAATTTAAAACACAGCTTATTTTAAAAAAGTGTCTTCCTGCCTGACACTGGATTAAAATAAGTTGAGGGAAATAGCCGGATCCTGGAGAGTCACATACACAGAACTGCAGACTGCTGCAGAGTAGTGCTTCAGAAGCCACAAATTATTGCAAGTGAACAGAGTTGTTCACCAGCTCATATAGCACCACAAGACACACCTAAGCAGTAAAAAATAAATTTACTGAATCACAACTGATGATGCTGACACAGTAGATAGTCCCATCTGATTGAGACACCTAAGTGAGGGGCTGGGGCATCTTCTGCTATCAGAAGCTGTTCCCGGGAGCTCTCCAGGGTACCTGGGTCTGGAAATGAGAGCAGAGTCTTGATATTTCACGTCACTCTCTGAAGTCATCATTAAATAGTCTAGGCTCCTAATTCAGATAACGTGAGGACTGAAGTTAGATGTTGAAGATAAATTGCCTATTTTAGCCACTGTAACCTTCMATTTTCTTTATTCTGAGCATCTGGAAAATATCTGAAGAGCCAATATTTAGCCTCTATTATTTTTATAGTGGGCATCAGATGAAATGGTAGAAGTGCAGATTAATGTGTACTGAATTGTTCCTTATTGGTCCTAAACAAGATAAACTTTTATGCACAGGAAATTGTATCCCACTCTAGATTTTATAAAAGATGACTGGTGATGTGTTACCTATTGGCAAATATATTGCAGGACTTGTTAGACATGCATCTTCCAATATCCCTACATTGGTTTGGTCAGCTGTATGTTTATTGCAAAATCAATAAAATATTGAAAAAAAATTTGTTGAAAAGTTCTTAGGCAGCTGGCTTTTGGTGGTCTATAATAAATGATCATGACAGGCATTTTTAAACCTTTCATTTCAGATGCATAAGTATGTTTTAAATAAGAGGCTAAAGATGCCGAATAAGCTAATGTGTTTGTCACTTGTGTAGATTCATGCTCAGCTGTGCTGATGTTTTCCTTAATAAACACTTGCTCAGGAAGTCCACAAGCATAGTCTGCAATCCACCAAGTTGGTGAAGAACAAAACAAATTAATAAAAATCTGGTGCACGAAATCTTCTTTGGGCCCTCTTCCAGCAATTGTTTACATGGAAAGGTAGCTCACACATTTGAGCAATCCACTTGCAAAGGGACACTTACATAAAATCTCACACACATGTGAGAGCTTGACAGTTCCAGGCCTCATTTAAAAACCAAGTTTGTGATCTGAATTCTGTAGTATGCAGACTAAGAAAGCATGAGGTGGAAGTGGATACAAACCTCCACAGAAACATCAAGATTAATCACACATTGGCAGGAAAATATTACAAAGTTGATGAATTTTTAATTTGCCACATTTTTTGTAAAATAAGCCACTTTCTTTTCCCCTTCTCAGTACTCTAAAATTATGTTGGGTTTTTTGAAAGAAAAGTCTCAAAAAGAGAAGGGTTCATCAAGCATAGGCTTATAAATTTCACTTTAAACTAGTGATAAAACTTTTAATATGTAGATACATGTTTTCCTTTCCCCTCAATGCATGAAGGTAAAAACTGATTAAAAATGCATAATGACTCTCCTTTGTAAGCGTATCATTGGTTGCACACCTAATAAAGCAACGACATTCAGTGTCCAGAAGTAACAATAACATTACATGAATGGGCATCTCACCAGCAGCAGAGAAAGCTAGGACACTGACATCTGTGAAAATATCAGTGCAGAATAGGTTCCTGAGCACCCAGGTTTTTCTACTATTGCTTTATTTTTGAACAATTGATTCTCAATAGTATATTAATATATACAATTACCGGGGAAAGGTTTTTGTCTCTCCAACACAGCCATTCACCCTACTTAAGCATTCAAGCCGTGTCAATTATGTACACATTCAGTTCTCTCAAACTGTTAAATTTTCATCTTTAGTAAAGAAGACAATGCTCATGGAGGTTTTGTGTTTTCTACATAAATATTTGTGCAATGTACTTAGTGTGGCAACATATGACTGCTGAAGATAAAGCAGATTCTTCAGGCACAAGAGTACTTGTAATAATGGAAATGAATGACAATCCAGTCTCTGTGCAGGTTGGGGTGGGAGGAAGGAGAGGTGGATGAGATGCATTAAGTGCTCAGTACAAATTCCCAAAAGCTTATGAATATGCAGAGGTATCAGTGAGAATGTGTGACTATGGGAATATTTTCAGATGATAATTCCAGAGTTTTCTCAACAATCTGTATGTAGTTTGCCATCTGCAAATCCTCTTAAAGGAGTATGAATATGGAGTAAGTGCAAAATGTAACCAAGGCCTATTTACAGAAAGAATTGGCAGATTTCATATTGTTTGCTCTGGAGAACTACTGCAAATACGTTCATTCAAAATTTTATTTAATTTATGCTAATAAAATAAGACAGATCAGTAATAGGGAAGACAAAAAGGGCATAGTAAAACACTAATATGTGAGATTTGAAAGCTCCACATTTTTGTAATTCTCATCAAGTGCTGTTTTATGATTATTTTTTCTTCTCTGTGGCACTATATGAATACCCTGGGGGCACCAGGAATCCAAAAGGAGTTAGAGTAATTGATTAGTAGATGCCCAAGATCACCATTCATCTGGCATAAATGTTGCATCAAAGCTGACATATTTTCAAAATCTTTTCATTTGGCTGGTAATGTAAGCAAAACACTAAAAGGCAAATTACTTCTACGTGATCAAATTAAATAGAAGGTTCACTGCCAATACTAAGAAATACTTTTTACAGTCTGTTGTAACAACTTTTTAGCAAAATAAAACATTTTTTCCCAGTGAGGGAGAGTCAGAAACACAATTTACTTTGTTCTATGTATAAGCTGACTTAAAGTCTATAAATCATGGTCACAAGCATTCCTGACTTTGTCTAGGTGTGATGACACCTTGGTGAAATACTGGATGTAACAGATCCTGTTCTGAAATGGTGATATAGCCACACTGTTCCCCTATTGCCAGGCACTACACCAGTGACTTGTACCTGACCTAGGAATAAAGACAGAATTGTAACACATCCCATTRGAATTTGTCCCTGATTGCAGTCTCTTACTCACACTGGAGCTGGATTAAGCATAGTTTTCAATGTATAGACTTTGTTGTTAGCGCTCTGCCTGCAGCAAACTGTTTCTGCAAGGCAGGGCAAATGGGTAAACTAGGTAGGGGGGGAAATCTAAACCAGTCAAAAAAGTCTTAGAGGCACTTAATTTGATTTTCAGGCTCCAAAGACTACAAGTTTGGTCTAATTACCTCATACTAACTCATGTAAATGTTATATGTGTTCTATTTATGTGTCTGATTATAAATACTAATAAATAATAATTAGTACATTAGTTAGTAATAAAATCTACWTACTTATTTTTTAATAACTTTAATTTTTCTGATTGAGGCAAGTGATGTGAGGTAGTGGATCCTGTTGCTGTATTAACTGCAGAAGCTATCTGCAAGTCTGGAACTGGTCCCCCCTCTTTCTTGCTGTCTTCTACCTTATTTGAGGAGGCAATTTAGACTGAGATTTTCAGAGCATCTGAAATCTCATAGTCCTCAGAAAGGCATAGTCTCACTTGTCTTTCCGTGCTCCCATGTACACCATGCTGACCCTCCCCAAAGCCTTCTGGATGTTGGAACTGCTCCTCCCCAGTGCCTGCTGGACTGTCTGGAGGGTAGGTTTAGATTAGCTTTTAGGGAGAAATTCTACACTGTAAGGGAGGTCAGGCACTGGCACAAGTTGTCCAGACAGGTTGTGGACTTTCCATCCCTGGAAGTTCTCAAAGACCAGGATGGGTGAGGCTCTGAGTAACCTGGTCTAGTGGAAGGTGCCCCTGCCCATGACAAGGGAGTTAGAACTAGCTCATCTTTAAGGTTTCCAGCCCTAAGTATTTTATGATTCCATGACATTCCAAAAGCAATTCATTTATTAATTCCATAATTGTCCTCTTTATTTCCCGAGTTGCTGTGTTGAGCAGGTTTGGTGAGGTGAGGACTGGAGGGGTGTAAAACAGATGAGGAAGGTACATGGTTGGCAGCAGTGAGGGAGAGACTCAGTGGGGGAAATGGGACCCATTCTTTAGTTGGTGGTAGGCTGCTAGGCTGGCCTGCTCATCTCTGGGATCTGTTGCCACAGGTTCCTAAGGAAAGACCTAGGTTTGAGCCTTGGGTCCTGGTAACAGTATTTTGGGCAAGCCTGTAAAATTTGGGGCTCTCTTTCTTCAACATCCTTCAGGTTACCTGAAGCTGTTGTGAATTGCTGTCTCAGATCCCTGTCAGTGTTTCTCCTTTTGTTATATAAGAGAGAGTTTAACTACCAATTAATTGCTGTTAATCACATATCTACTGGAATGCCAGCTACAACACTAGACCCAAATTCCTTTTGAGATGTTATCTGAAGCACTTGCCCTCTATATTTGAAATCAATAGAAAACCTTTACAGACATTCAAGTGATAAATACACATGATACAATGATACACATGATAAAATACATGCTCACATATTTCTGGTAGTTTTCAATGTGATACAAAATGGTAATTATTTCAAAACTGTATTAGAAAAATAAAAGAAGGGATATCTGAAACAGGTGAGATGTTTGCCTTGATAGCAAAGTGGTACCTGAATAAGGTGTCAGGATGTTAAAACACAGACACAAACGCAATAGATTTTATTAACGCACTTTGATCCTCATCTGGAGCTGCTTGATGTTTTGTTAGAAAGGCTTCATAAGAGAGAAGTGTTATTTCTCTGGGGTTGATGGTTTTCTTTTATTCCTGTTAGTGCCCAGATTTTATAGCAAAACACAAAGATTTGAAGCAAGCAGACATATTAGGAATTCGTACTATCTATATCTCACTTTGAAGGTGTTTTAGTGTGTCTTGGACTTTGATCCAACTGAGTTTCCCTCAAAAGCAAATTAATATATTTTATGACTGTATTTTGCATTCATTCATTTCAGATAAACTGCACCACATTAGATCTGTTGCAGAATCACTGAATGTGAGCTATGCAAGAAAACAATATTTTAATTCATGAAGTCATTCAAAATTAGCACAGAAAGACTACTTTTGCTTTGTATTTCTTATTTTTTGCCAGATAAAAAGAAAAATAAGGTGTAAGGTATGTAATTCTGAAATTAATTCAGGAACCTTCTCTTTTTAAAGTAAATAACATCTTTTTTAACTGTTGAAAATCAAACTATAATGACTGACTTGTTCTGTTAAATAACTTTTTTTTATTTTCAGAGTAGCAAACTATCTTCTTTAAAGATAAAAGAAAAGGGAATAAGGCTGCCTCAGGTATATTGTGACTGGGACAGGTACACTCTCTGGTGAGTCCTGAAGTCCCCATTCCTTTTCATCCAGCAGAGAGGATGACACTAACCTAGAGTTCAGTCTCAACTTACAAAAAAAATTGATCATATTTATTAAATATATTTGGGTAATAACTTATTTTAACATTTACATGTACAAAACCCTAAAAATCAAAAGTCCAATGCAATAAGGAAAGCAAATAAGACATGAAAATGATGGGATTTTTAATTGAGTAAGATATAAAGATTTAATTACAAATACAAGCACACAGATCCCTACTAAAATCAGGGACGGCTCACAATGAATTGTCCCCAACTTCTTTCCCTACCAGTAGCTTTCATGCGAGGGTCAATGGAATGATAGACCAAGATACAGACAAGGTAAGTCACAGCACATTCAATAAAAAGCCAAATAACAATTCCCTTGATGGAAATTTTTCACCTTAAGGATGGATCATTCAGAAACTGAATGCAGCAGAACAAAAGAGTGTCATTTCAATTTTAGTCGAATTCTCTTTAGAATCCAGTACATAATTTCTCATCATAACAAATAAACATTCTCATGTTTGGTGTATATTTTAGCTGTCGTCTGAGGAAAAGGCAAATATCATAGTATTTATTTACAAAACCCATTTTGATCCTCCTAAATTACATATTGCTTTGAAAATATGCAAGCAGCTACCAAACAGATGCATTGACAAATATCCAGTGAACTCAACCAATCTCTTCCTATTTACACCCCTTCAGGATAACACAGAAGTATATAATATCCTAAGATGAGATTTTAAATGTAAATGCACATTATCATTAAGGAAAAATTTCATACAAGAAAGACAGAATTAGTAAAATATACAGCTGTCTTAAGAATATGAAGTCTAAATGTGTCCAGCTGCCAGAAAGAATGAATATCAGAAGCCTGTGAAGTGTTTCTGTGATGCTTACACAGTATCTATGGTTTTAGTAAAGATTACTTCCTTTTAACAGAATATCTAAAGATATTTTAAATTAGAAGGTTCTATATAGATATTAAATAATGCATCTGACACTTTTATGAAATCTTCTTCCAAAAACACTCTTAAATTATATTTTGCAGGCTTCTGTCTAAAGTAAACAAGGTAAATATATATCTTAATGAAAATACAGAACACTGAAACAGGTTCAGTGATTTTCCGAAATGACAGAAACATCATGTCAAAATAATGTTATTATAATGATTTTTGTACATATAGAACTTATGTGTGTTTATGGTGTCCAAATATCTTTTGACATCCTAGTGCTAAAGCTTGAGCTCTTGACTTTCTTCTCAGAGAGTTTATTGGCTCTTAATTTGAAATATATTGAGAAGAGTTTGTTTCCTGAAGAAAAAAAATCTCAATATCTATTTGTATAGTTTAAAAATTTGTACAACTTCTATTACCCATCTGTGTTATAAAATGCAGAATAGCACCATTTCTTTTGTCAGTAGAAATACTCATCTGTGGGAAAAAGAATAATCCAGCAGCAACAGCAAACCTCTGCTGATATAAACATGATCAAGATTTCACATCAATTTTGCTTAAAGATCCATGTTTTTATTCATTCTAGGCTGCTAAAATAAGGGTAGATCTAGTCCAAGTAGCTTATCTCTATTTTAAAACTAACGTCAAGGAGAAAAGTAGGATGAATTAAATAAATGTATTTGCATGCTTAATATCTGTGTCTCAGTAATTTTGAACTAGCACAAACTTGTATGGATCTAGAAATTATTGGAAGTTATCTATTTCAGTTATATATTAAAACCTTCAAATTCCAAGTTGAATTTGGTGGGTTTTTTTCTTGGTCCAAACCTCCTACAATACATTATCACAGAAAATGGGCTTGGAAGGAACCTCAAGAGATTATCTTGTCCATCTCTCATGCCTCAGGCAAGATCAGTTCTCCCAATGACATTTCTGACAGATGTTAGTTAAACCTGGTTCTAAAACCTTCCAAAACTATATTCCTGATATCTGTAAGGAATGTATTCTCACTCCTAGAAAGAGTGATGTACAGATTAAACACTGCCTTAAGAAACACACAAACTAAAAAACCCCAAAACAACAAAAACAAAAAAACATGCACTGGGCTGAAAAAACAAACAAGCACAGAAAACCTTTAGGCTTCCTGACATCTATTTGCTCGCCATTAACAACCCTGAAACAAGAGAGAAAATAACATTGCTTATTATCAAGGCTGAACTGATTTCATTTTGCAATTTATTAAATACAAAGAAGATGCAGCTCTGATAGGGCAAAAACTTGGTCTTCCTGGGTGGAAATTGGTGCTCACAAAGACTGACCCTGTGTATACCAGCAGGTATTTGTAAATATGAGAACGAAAACAGCTGTGTGGGAAGGGCACGTCCGCATGGCAGGGTGCAGATACAACTCTGAGTACATGAAAATGGATGGACTCTTGAATGACACCTCTGTCTCTTTGAAATTGTACTGAGTACGGTACTTTGCATACCATAAATACCCTTTAAAGATTTTTTTTTTTCCCTACTGATTCTTTGTTCTGTTTCTCTTGTATGTGGATAATTATGGTGGTAATTTGGCTACAGCATTCTGAACTTGCATGATTTTTAGTAAGGGCTACATGGATTTGAATCTGTCAGCTACTCATAATGCTTCCTCAATATTACCCATTTAGTGTCAATTATAAACAAAAAATAGCCCACTTATTGCCTCATATTAGCATCCAYATCAATAATTGTGCAGAACAAAAGGCATAAACGGAGACCATCTGCTCTCACAACAATAATCTACCTAAAAAAGCTTAGCCAGTAACACAGTAAAAGATCCTAATGCATTTGTCTGGGATCATGCTGTTTAAGTGTCTTTTGTGATTAAAATTATTACTGCTTTGGTCTATCACCTATTAAGACCTATGTTTCCTCATTTCAAGTAAAATATTGTCATTTTATTTTTATTACTGTAGTAAATTAAGATAACCTATAAGAAAAAACTGTACTTTTGTTTTATACTTCGTCACTCTCTTTCCTGCTGATGTTGACAATACTTAGACATTTCTTTAAAAAATCATATATGCTGCAGATTTTTATTTTTTTGACAAGTGCACAACACTTAAGCTCTGCTAAATGCCAGTATAAAACCATATCAAAATGTAAAATGTTAACCAGAAGTGCCATCATGACCTGAAAAGTTAAAAAAGAAAGAAAGAAAAGAATATTTAAAATCCTACAATCAAAGAAGATTGTTGATGTTTAAAGAGAATGTATTGTGAGTTTTCTCAGCATTGGATATGTGGAATTTTTCCTGGCAGCTTACAAGAACAGATAGGAGTTTAAGAAACATTCACATGAAAGTACAAAAAGCAGGCAAATCCCTGCTGCTTTATGCCAGTGTCCTTACACTATTCTCTAGCACATCAGGCCTGTCAAGGCATCTCAGTTTTTCACTTCTAACAAAAATAAGTAAATGAAAATAATGCACTGCAGATGCCCAGTGCATTTAATACAACGTCTTAAATGTTTGGTTCAGATCAACTGCAGATTCAGTAAATGCTCAGATGTTCCCCAACCCTCAATGGTGACCCCTGAAACTCGATTACAAGCTGGTTTTGAATAGCAAAATATTCTTTCTCTCCAAAAATGAMATATAATGCTACACTTTCTATGTCTGATTTTCTAATATGCTAAGCACTCATCTTTCTCCTTGATTTCAAATGGTTTTTTATGTGCTCACAGCACGATTCATATACTGTGTGACTTCTTTTCCATTCTATTTATGCTATGAATTCAGTAACAATTTGCTTCACAATATTCAAAATAAAACTTGGAAAGAAATCAAAGAAAAATTATCCCTTTAGGAAACTTAGTTTATAAAATATATTACTGGTAGTTCACGAAATGACCCTATGACACCTGAAAACAAGATTCAAGAGGAAAGTCAAATATTCATGCCTATTTCTAGTTTTTTGAGCTTGGCTAAAATGCACAATTTTTGTATTAGATAATTTTTAGCATTCAGGTTAAGAAGAGGCTGATGTGATTGTATTGATGGTTAATGGGTCTATTTATCAGTCCCTGCCTAGTATCTTGCTGAGTTTTAACTAAATTTTGGGATTAAAAGTCTCTTTCATCACAGGTATGTCAAGAATATGAATTGGAGATCTCAAAAAGAAGGCATGTAGAGTTATCCACTATGTATTAGCCAACAGTAGCCAGCATATACAGCACATGTACACAGGCATCTCATCAGCTTGTGTGTRTAGTTGAATCATTAGCTCGAATATGTCAGTGAGACCACATGCTGTTTTGTGACATTCTAAGGTTCTCGAAACAGACACTGAAAAATGGTCAGGGAGAATTGAGGAAAGAAGTGTGCTTGCCATCAGTAACCAGGCGTTTTGCTCTGCTGCTTGTGTACCAACCTGCTTTTCTTCTTCGATTATTAACAGTCTACCTTTTAGGCAACTCATGTGCAGAAATGAGTCTCACCTTCATAGGTAAGAGAATTCTGGTTATGCATCTTGTATATTGATAACTCAGTAGCTACTTATATATGATAAATCAATGCATTTCCAAAACTTGCTCATTTGTTTAAAGCAGAAAAAAGCAGCGAAATAATAAGTTATAAATTCAACCTCTGCTTCTGCTCCCAGAAGTCCAACATACTGCCCTAGTGAAAGTATACTCATGTTTGCTCTTCAACCTGTTGTGGAGAAATACTTTCACTTACAAATGTGAAAAAAATATTTGAAACTAATAAAGTGTTTTGGCCAGTATCGAGGGTCTTATTTTTTAAGTTCGAAGTATTTCCTTTTCAAAATTCAATCTTATAAATATAAAGTTTTAAAAATTGAAATTGAATTCTTACAAATTGGCCAATGAATCTTGGAATGCCATTTTTAATACTTTGGGAAGCATAATATATTGTATATATTCCTGCCATTTCCAATTGGAGGACCCTTCAATTTGTTCTGGATCATACAATTTATTTTTCCCAAAGTCTGCACATGTCTGTGCAACTRTATGGAGCAATGTGTAGGTTCAGAACAATGGCAAGCACCATGGCAGGTATTCAAAAAATTGGCATATCATTATATCAGCTTTCATCTGCTTAAAAGTATGGTAATGTGGGCTGTATTTATGAAATCAGGGCTGAAATACACTGTGCTCTCCACCTGTTCCTAAAGTAATAAAGAACAGGTAGGAATAAGTGTAACATGGGATAGTAATTTTGACTAGCTATGTAAGCTAAGCATTTTACACTCATATGTTATCATTAATAACGCCATATACCCACGCTTTTCTTGAAAGCAAAAAAACCTACAAGCAAAGTAAAAAAGTTAATTAGAAGCAAGGAAAACAAAATCTACAATTTTTTGCAATATATCTGGAAGAGGAAAAAAAAAGTGTGGATTCCTTTCTACTACTTTCCATTAGCATCAAATCTGTAAATCTTACTAAACATGACAAATTCTTTTGTGCATATTAACATCATCCAGCAATAGAACAGACATTTATTTTCCTGACAGATAAGAGAATCATATCTTAATATTTAAAAACTATATGTATATAAACTATAAACTAAAACATAAATTATATCCTATTTTAAAAAGAGAATAAATGTGTAGCGCTTGAGGTTTTTTTTCTCACATACTGAGACAAACACAAACAYTAAATTGGTTTGTTTTTTTCTCATAAACTGTCCAGTACTTTCACATACCAGAGGACATGATCTAGGGACTTTAAGATCAAGGCAGTATTCATAATAAAACCTTCAACCGGTTGCCCTGGAAGCTGAATATATCTGGACAAAAAAGTGTAAGTTATAACTATCCTTACAGAAAGAGATTATCAATATTATCAAGGATTATTCTTATTTCTGTTGCTCAGGCCATTTGTAATCTTGTTTTCTCTGTGGAGTGATCCACATATCTTTCTACACAGGTAAAACCAAGCTGTACTCAGTCCATAAATGGAAATACTTCACAAAATATTGTTTGGTTTCATACAGCTATTGTATGCAGTCTTTCTTTGTATGATGTCTTTGAAAATGTAAACTTAAAATTGGGTAACGCTTCAAAAGGCTACTGCAAACTCTTGGATACATGAGGAAGCAATCAAACTTGTCAATTAAACAGAGATGGGACAGCAGATACGTTTAAAAAACTTGTGGATCTGGCTAGTCAGTTAAACTGGTTTTATTTTCTTCAGAATATAGTTGCGTCAGCCTAAATATTTAATGTATTTTTGTGAATTATGCTTTGTTTTTAGACTGAAAAAAATATCAACCATAAACCCTAAAAATATATAATTCTTTAAACTACTTTTTAAACAGCTGTGATTTCAAATGTTTATTTTTATGTCAAGATGTATGCCCACTATTTTGAAATATGTCCTTTAAAAATGTGGTTTATCTGAGCTGCTCATTTCTACTCAGTTTGTGTTAATTTGTTTGTATATTCAAGTGTTTTCTCTTTCTCTAATAAGACACAATTTGACACTTTGAAACAGGAAACTGAATATTCTGACGTCTTTTCACGGTACCAGAAATARCGAAAGCAGAACTATATGGGGCTGTCATCAATCTGTACCGTACCTTTATGCATATGATTCAGTTCAACAAGATAACTGGTAAGGAATGACAGGCATGGGCCGTTCACTTAATAGTTGGTCTTGATGATCCTTGTGGGTCCCTTCCAACACAGAATATCCTGTGATTCTTTGATTCTGTGATTTCTGTGTCTTTTTAATATCTACTAGCATGTATGATAACTCCTGACAGGTGTCTTTGCTATATTCTGCAGTATGAATAGAACACGTAAATTTATTCTAGTGAGTAAGTGATGGTACATATGAAGTAAAGTATGATAAGACATGATGAGACACGATGGCAGAAGATGTCCATTTATGTAACATAATTTCCGTATATTTGTAGGACTTGTAGGATTTTGGTCCGTCTGACGTCAACAGGTTTTGCAGACTCCATTCTCTTGCCTTTCTGMGAGGGTCATTCCTGTGTATCTGCTAAAGAAGGAGATTGTAATGTTATTTTGTGAGTATATTTAACATTTACTCAAATCTTACAACTCCTTGGGCAGCACCCTTCCATTGTGATCTGAGGGACTGAGGGCCACGGGCTGAGTAGAAATGGGGTTCTAGACAACAGGGTGAAGAGGGGAAAGGGACAGTAACGCCAGAGAATACCCTCAGGGCTGAGACATTCACTATGACATTCTTTTAGACACTATCTTTGCAGTTTGTTGTTTAGGACAGTGGTAAGAAGGTTTTTGGGTTTGAGTGGGGTTTTTATCTGCTTTGTTTGGSGTGTTTTGTTTGTTGTTTGCTTGTTTCTAAATAAATATATGACAAGTTTTCSTGTGTTGTTCCGTTTGGCTCATTTATGGCTCATGCATAAGGATCTATACTTCACTTGCAGCCACTTACAAAGTTCCTTCCAGGAGAAATAAAATGGCTTATCCAATTTACGTTTTCCAAATGGTACATGCTGTCCTGCCTCAATAATTGATTTGCTTATGGCACTTACTAATTTTCAATATTTTGCCACTTTTCTAACAATAACAAGTAGAAGCATGAACATTGAAGGTTATTATTTACTAGCCACAGCTCAGTGCACCATATAATCAAATCCTTTGTCAGAGCATCCTGCCACATAATCAGATCTTGTGAATTGTCAAAGGCAATTTTATAAATATATATATTCATTTAAAGCCTCGGTAAGCTTGTCATGGCATGAGATAAGCACATTTTTCTTTCATTTTCATGCTTTTCCAGTTCTTTATATATGTAGTAATTACATTGTCTTCATACAATTTCTACGGTGAGAAGTAACACTATATATATCTATAGCATGCTGTACATACAATCTAATAACAACAGTTATTAGATTGAACAGTTGATTTAATGGTCATTTTTTCCCTATATAACATTATTTAAAGATTTATGTCATTAACACATTTTACAATGAGCAATGTAATGCACAACACAAAATGAGAAGAACCAGGAAACCTCACAAAGAAGGCATATCTCCCCCAAGCTGGTGTAGTTTAAGATGTCAGATTTACTTCTTGCTCTGGCATAGTACTGAACACCTTTTGAATTTTTATTCACTACAAGGAACAGGTTGGAAGATTTTTCATAAAGCTCTTGTTTTTATTGATTAGAATAATAAATTCCAAAATTGAAATAAAATTCTTTGAAAAGACTAGTTGATTCAATGCAGGAAAAAAGGTACTGGACAAATGTTCTTAGAAGGAAAATTTCCTAAAAAATTGCTGGAATTATTGCAATAGAGGATGTTAAATGTAATTTTATGCAAAAGTTTTTATATAATGCTCTCTATATTCAAAGCCTGTTTTCAAACATTAGGTGAGAACATAATGGGTTTAGAATCTCAGAGAAATACCTGAAATGTTCAGAGGTCTATTCTACATGTATATGAGGCTTTAGTATTTGCAGTGGTATAGTCCCAAAGAGATGTTCTGTGGGTGCTGCAGAAAGCACGTTATAGTCCAAACACAGTTTGTGCTTAGTCTCTAGTCTCCATACATCTTCATTGACTGTCCTCTAATTGGATGGTGATGATGAAGACATCTGCCAGATTAAAAAAAAAAAAAACAAAAAAACATAATCAAGTAATGTGTCAGCCAGAACAACAGTGAGGAAAAAAGAGAGAGAAAAAATAGAAGCTGTAACAATATCCCAATTAAAATGAAGAACAAAACAGTTGAAGCGCAGATGAGTGTCAGCTTTCTCCAGACTGTACAGACAATGAGAACTGTGCAAACACATCTAAGATATGTTGGAAAAGAGGTGTCTATATYATGGAAAAAAATAGCCCTGAAATAAGTAATTGAATAATATTGCCAGGATTTAGCTGTAGCAAATGAAGCAGTACATTTTCTCAGATGCATACCCTATGTGAATTGACATTCGGGGAGTGAAGGGTTAGATAAACAGTAACCAATTCTTGAACACAATATACTTTAGCCTTGGCTTTCCTTAAAATCCTGTTTATTGGATGTTGTGGTTTATTAATTTACTTTACACAAAGAAGAAAGAAGGTTATAGAGAGGCCACAGTTCTATTTGATATACCTAATGTGATATCATATGCGTAAGAGGTGTCATGTGCATTATCAAATTGCAGGGAATTTTATTTAATTTCATTTTTTATTGTTTCTAACAGAACAGTTCAGTCAGAGTATGGGTATGGGTAAATAGAAAGTTTCTTTAGATTTAAAGGGTGTTCAGTCACTTCTGGATAAGTTTATATGTTGCAAAAGTCCACAGGTACCTTTTTCTAGGCTAAATTATCAGTCTAGATCTGAGTCCAAGAAAAGTTATGCTGCTGCAGCTCCATGCCCCAGGTTCAACAAGGGGCAAGGCTGAAGATGCACATTCCCATTAGGCACATGCACACAGAGCACGTGTGGGCAGCACACACAGACAAAGCTGGCCACCGAGCACTGACATGCAGCCACTCACATCAACACAGACAGCACCAGCAGCTTCATCCTGCTCCCCTCTCTGCCTGTGAAGGAAGAAGGGCTTGTTAGGGGGTTTGCATATATATGTATATAAAGGGGGGTGTATATTAATATAAATGTGCACTTAAATTTTATATATATATATATATATATATATATATATATATATATACACACAAATACATATGTACAGTCCCTGGATCACAGTCTCCTCAGTTGCTGGCATGTGGACATCTGAGCCCTTGAGGCCACAGTCCTGCTGCCTCACATGCACACAAAAATGCACACACATGCAAAGAGAGCTGTCTGGGACTCTCCTGGTTCCCCAGGGGAACTAAAGCCTCTGAGTTCTTTTTCTTAAAGACACACACAGACACACAGAAAAGTCAGTGGGTACCCTACCTGGACACCACCAGAGTCTGGCTGGATTCCCCAGGTCTCCCAGTAGTCAGCTCCTCCCACGGTCTTGCCTGTAGACCCTCCAACCACCCTGAGGCCATTTCACTTTCTTGCCATYTCACCCTGGTCAATATTTGGTACCCACGCACTCACTCACACAGTCACACCTGCTCCCTGTACTGCACCACAGGCACAGAGCTCTGGGCAGTGGTCCCACCTGCCTCTGCCTGGGTCTTTTCGTCACTCACTTGGGTCTTCCCACTCACTGCCACCCAGGCACACAGACCCTCCGGCCTGTGGTCCAGTCCAGCTCCTGACACCCAGACCTCACTCGCTCCAGGTGCTGGTATCACAGGCCTCTACCACCCAAGGTGCCACTCCAGTTCCTGGCTCTCACCTTGAGATACACACGCATGCAGACACATGCAATAGAATTCCTCATCCAAGGAAAGGGCTAGAAAGGAATTTAGAAAGGTGTACAGGTCACAGTGTTTAGGCAGAGAGTATGGACAGACAAGCATATCAAACTATTTAATCACCACCAGCCCTTTTCATCCCCATATTATTCTATTCACGCACATTTCCCTCCCCAATTCACCTAGATCCTCCCACTTTTTGTTTCTCCTCTAAACATCTGTTAATAAGTCCTGTGCAATTCCAAAATTCCCCTGCATCCCATAATGTATCCCCCACTGTAAACAGTGACCGTCCTTAGTGCAAAATGTGCTTCTGAAGCATTGACACACTTTGATGTGATGCTAGATGGTCTTCAAGGTCCCTTCCAACCCAGGCCATTCTATGATTCTACGTGTTTCACAAGTGGACTTTTGAACTGAGGCTTTCCTGAGAAAGCTATGGGAAGGAACTGGACAGGACATGCCTTTCTCTGAAGCCTTAATTTTTGTGCCTGTGCCCCTGTTCTTCTGGGAATTTGTGGAAATCAAAGTTTGATGGGCTGATGGCATCTATGATGGTCCTGGGTGTAGCTGATGCAAGGTGTTATTTGGCCCCCTCTCCTGCCATGGTCTCTGTGCTCCACAGATGAGCTTTTATCACAAACTGTATATCACAGGTCTCTTATGTGTATTTATGTCTACAGTCAAATGCCTGAAGAAGTTCTGGCTTAAGAACAGAGACAGAACTATTAGTTGTATAGTGAATAAAGTGAATCACATGCTTGAACTTCAGTACCCAGAACTCACTTGAGACACCCCAGGGTCCAAAGTGACTGATGCATTGATGGTTCTCTCTCATAGGACAGAGTAAGCTAGGGGAAGATCATCTGGAAGCATATTCCTTATTATTGTAAAAGGACGCACCCCCAAGAAGTGTTGACAAGTGTCAATCCATTACATTTTGTTAGGAATTTTTCCCATGTCTTCTATTTTGCTTGCATAGACATATCCATAAGAGTGATGCAAAGAAAAATGTAATTAGGCAGAAGTCAATATTGAAGGTGTATTTAACAAATTGTTCCCTCAAAATGGGATTTTATCAAATTGGAGGGGTTATTGCAGGGCTTTTTCTTGTTTTGGCAGAATTTGGTTTTTAGTTACTTGAGTGATGGATCTGCAGTGCATCTTGGTTAGTCTGTACATGTTGGCAGATTGGGAAGGATACCCTTCCAAAGGGAAAGGCTAGAATGCAAAATGATTGTGACAAATTAGGAAGCCTCACTGAAAAAAATAAGATGTCCATCAAGATGGACAAGTTCAAAGCGCTACTGTGAGAAGTAAGAAGCTGAAGAGGAATGATCTAGAGAATGGCTGGTGAAGCAGCAGGTCCGCAGTTATGACCTGGTCTTAGCTGAACATTTATAGATTCATGGAATCACGCTGTCATAGTGCCAGTGGTACAAACTTCTGGGAGGCACCAAGTACAGCCTGTACAGGATATTTTCAGCACTACGTCAAGTCAGCTATTGCTTTTGTTTTTTAGGCAGCATGAGTAGAAAATGTCTGTGACATCTTTGTTCTCACTGCAAAGTGATTTCTTCATGCCTGGGCAACAGATTCATGGCCACTATCTGTGCCTAGTCCTTTCTTGAACAGTCTGGAGTATAGCACTCAGTAACACTTGACATCTAGTACCTCCTACAAGACATTTGAATGTTTTCAATTTCTCAGTCCATAGGCCTTTCTAGATCAGTTATCTGCCCTGGTCAGCAGTTTTCTGACTCAATATTTTTATTAGACTGTATCTTGATGTGAAGCCTAACCTAGTAGTTCCATACTAGATTCCATGATAAGAAGGACCTGCTGGCTTAGCATTGGACACATACTCTGGAATATGGAAGCAGGAAGACTTATTGCAGACCAATGCATATTGCTGCCCAGAGAAGTCATGGATGTCCCATCCCTGGAAATGTTCAAGGCCAGGCTGGCTGAGGCTCTGAGAAACCTGTCTAGGCGTCCCTGCCCATGGCAATGTAGTTGGAAACAGATGATCCTTAAAGTCCTTTTCAACCCAACCGTTCTATGATTCTATGATTCCATGAATATTGCAGAAAGAGTCCACAGATCAGTGAAACATAGAGTTATATGGAGAAATTTTTGTACAGTTTAGAGCAAAAGAGATCCTGACATTCATCCCATCTGAGTACAGTGTGGATGCTTAAGCTAAGAGGACCCGGAAGAAAATAAATCTGAATGTAAAAATCAGTGGAAACCTTGAGGCGTGGCTTAACAAAGGACTATTGCAGAAAAAGACTGGTAAGAACTTCATGAAAGACACTTGAAGTGTGTCCTCTAGTCTGCTCAGTGCTGATAAAGCATATACTAGACCTTTTTATCCTGCTGAAGTCATCATTCTTTTGGAAAAGATAAAACAGAATTAACTAGTGGGAGATCAGTGCAGAATGGTAATAATGATAGATGACTACAAAGACAGGAGTATTTGGAGCTGATTAGTCTGGGGAAGAGAATGCTGAGGGTACCAAGATCAGACAACTGAAAATGAGAAAAGCATAAACTCCCTGTCATGAGACTAAGGCAAAGAATAACAGGTAAAAGTAAATCAAGGAAGGTGCAGTATCAGATATCAAAAAAATTATTTGCCAACAGTAAGGATAGTTCAGCACTAGTTTAAACAAGAAGATTATAGACTCTGCAAAACTGGGGATTTTAAAAAGCAAATTAGACAAATACCTGATAGGAATGATTTCACTGCCCTGGGGCAGGGTATGGATTAGACAATTTCTCAAGGACCTTTTGAGACTTATTTCCTATGAAACAATTACAATGTAAATATCCAAACAGACTAGTAATATTGCCACTAATACTATAAATTCTGTTGCTAGGGAAAAGCACACTCAATGCTTCTAGACAAACCTACAAGAGGGAAAACAAAACAAAAACACTTGCATTGTAGAGCACTTAGAATATGAAATGTACTCACTCCTAGATTTAGAAGATACAAGGTACTTGTAGTAAAGCCATACTTTCTACTCTGAAATCATAAGAAAATATAGTTTACTGTATCGAAGCTGGATTTTTCCCTTCGTTTTACCTGTTTTGACTTCATTCAGGAGCAATTTGTCACAGTGATAGGCATTGGAGAAAATCTTGATGGCTGAATTCTTAGTCTGCTTATCTAATAAGAACTATGACAAAGGGTTACAATTAAGTTTTTTTATTCTTGACCTACAATGTGTCATTGTATCTGCTTATGATGATAAAGAATTGTATAATCTCATGAAGAAGGAGCAAGAGGCAGCTGGCTAATTTTCTTATCAACAACCACTATAGTGCTTTGATAAAAATGAAAACTTTGGACACATAAGAATTGAAACTGATAAAAAGCATCTAGTGGTTTCTGGACTAAAATTGCTAATCTTGCAAAAGGGGGCTGTTGTCATCATGACCTTCTACTAATAAACATTAAAATACAGAACTATTTAACTTAATTTTGTAGCTATTCCTGCAGTGCATGCAAATGGAATTTAATTAAAGATGAAAAAAGTTACATTAGATAATGTTTTTGACCTCCTGTCCAATTACTGTCTATAAATATACCAACCTCTGCTTCTGGCAAGCATATTGTAAATAAAATAAAAACTACATTAAAGAAATATATCTATTGAATAGAGTTTGATAGTATTAGGAAACATTGGATGCTCTCGAAGCACATAGGAAAAATATTTTTTGTCTCAAAGACCTTGCAGTTTCAAGTGCCAAAACCTGAGAAATGTGGAAATAAACACAAGCAACACAATCAGGTTAAAAATAAGTGTGTGTAATACTTGTGTGCTTCTTTTTGGTTGTTTTAAAGATGAGCATATGTATTTCATCACATACTCTTCTCCTCACTTCTCTTAAGCCATTTTGTCTTGCTTCAGTATTGAGCACCCATTTCTATCCCTATGCTTTTACGCACTTCTGATCCATCTGTATCAGTTGCATTATTGTACATACTTGTAAATGAAAAGGCTGTCACTCTTTGCTATGTAGACGTGCACATGACTGTAAATGAACCTTGTTATTGGATTGTTTGTTTCTTTGGATACTTGCAAAAGGTGATGGTGTGCTGCATTAAAAAAAGAGAATTAAAGTAGTAACTGTCATGCTCTAGTTTCTATACTGGTTACTTTCACGGTTTTCAAGCCACAGCTATTCATGTGCAGTTCATTTGTATTTAAAAAAGAGTATTTAAAGCCTTTATTATTGGAAATTTTTTATCCTCTTTTCATAAGTAGATACAACAAATGGAAAACAAGACTTTTCCTGCCTACCAATCTCCAGAATCCATTTTGAAGCACTCTTCAAAGATTTCAGTTACCAAATAAAACTAGTCTACCTAGGAAGTCCACCCTGCTTCTTTCTTCCCTAACAGATGTGTCTAACACAGGTATAGGAGAAGGAATTTTTTTATTTCTTAGAATTTCAGTTTATCTGTAATGTCTCAGTTTTCATTTTGTTGATAGAGAATTTTTTTCTGTACTTTACGCAATTATGTCTTAATCTCACTGTTGATGAAATGGCACTGCAGCATTCAAAGGTCAATCTTTCAGATTTCATAATAGAAATGATGGCAAAAATAGTCACAGGCACAAAGCAGATATTTAATTGTATGTTCTGAAGAGTTGCTGCTGTTCTCAGTAGAGCTGAAATTGCCATTCATTAAGACATCAAAAAAAGTCCACAGTTACAAGAAAAGAAACATTCAAAATAACTAAAATCACAGCCAAATGCAGTAATAGCCAGTTTATCATCAAAGCAGTAGTAGTTCAAAGTACTCAAAAAGTGTGAATAAACTTTGTCAGCTCCTGCATTCATGATGGAAATCATAGATAAAATCTTTTTTAAATCAGAAAATGCAGCATATTGACTAATTTGACTGTCTTGAAAGATTAAGACCCTGAAGTAGCTACCAGCCTTAAACTGAGAAGCATTGATATGTACCAATGGTGATATACTTTGCAAAGAATAAAGAATTTGTAAAGAATAAAGGAGACAAATTTCTACTAGTTTCCAGTGGCCATACTAAAGCAGAATTACACCCTCCCATTCATTTCTAGAAATGAATTTGCACTAAACCTTCTTTTTTGTCCTCAGTGCTCTGTGATGTTCAGATGCTAGCTCTCTTCTATAGTTTCATGAAAAAGGACTTAAAAAATAAAAATCTGGTTGGATCTTAAAGCTTTCTGCCCACAGCAGGTGGAGTGAGACAGCCAAGTCAGTTTGAAACTTATGATGTTCTGATAAATATTAGGAAATTGAATTAAGAAGAATAAAGCAGCTTTAACCTATGACTTATTCAGCCATAAAGTTAGAAAATAAGAGTCATTCAGATTACTTCACTCTGAAATCCAGATATTTTAACAGAATACTCTAAAGTACATTCTTTTTAGGATAGCGGTAGCTACAGGAAGTAGACTATAAAAGAAATGTGTGTAACTTGTCCCAGTGATGAGCACRTCTCACAAATTACTTCCATGCCCACAAGTATGGATTTAGCAGTCTAAAATTTGCAGTGGGATTATGTTAATTTTGAAACAACCACTTACAAAACCCATTTTCTGGAATGCTTTTCTCCAGACAGCACTTTCATTTAATTCAGCCATGCTGACCATGTCAAATGCACTTGAAGGCTGTTATTGCCTCTACAGAATTCCATACATGACCTTGAAAAAATGTCAGTTTTACTGTTAATATAATTTCTACAAATATCTTGTAACTTTTTCACAAGGAATAAGACTGTAGTTGAAAAAGTATGGAAAACCGCCAAAAATGTTTTATTCCTTTCATAACTTGAAGTGCGACTTTCTTATTAATAAGAAAATTGCAGTAAGAAAGATATCTATTAACCTCAGATAACAGAAGACAATATGTAAATACCAAGTTGTGTTCAGAGGAATGCTAGTCATGCAATTATAAGTAGTTTACCATCACATACAGTGAATTTTTTGCAATTTGGATCAGTTACAATAATCTCTTTTGTGGAATACACAGTTTACAAGGCAATGCTACCTTTCAGAGAGCAAGACGGCATACTATCCCTCACCTTTCTTTGATTAATTGCAAAATTCAATGTGTCTGGCCTTTTCCCTTCTACAGCTGTGCGTTCCTACTTGCAGGAGTGGTTAATCCAAAAAGGCATTCATGTTCAGTGCTTAACGGAACTTTCTGAAATGAGGGCATGGGATTTAAGGTAACGATTTACTATGTATTTACAATCTGGTGAAGTATGAGACTTACTGAGATTTTCCAGTGATAAGATCTTTTCCCTATGAGTTTAAAGTATAATAACAATTTCCACCTAACTTTTTTATTAGATCAATAATGATCCTGAAACTATAACATTGCTGCTATATTCCAAGTTATCTACATTTAAATATGCATTTTAAAAAGTCTTACTTTTATATTTTGTGTATAGGTGTGTGTTAAATTCAAAGCTGCCTGTATCAAACAATCTTGAAAGACCATATAATATGGACTAGTTATGGTAATAATCATTGAATAAAAAATACCTTTCTGATTTTTTTTTACAGATTTACTGTATATCTTTTTCCTGTCAAAACCAAGCAAAATCTATACAATGTCTTATTTTGAGAGTTTGGATATGGTGTTTTTTTGAAGTGTGTTTTGTGTTGTAGGTTCACAGAATGGCCAGATCTCATTTCAAACATCTAATCTGACTTCATAAAGGCCTTGGTTGAATCAACTGAACTTCAAAACAACTTCAAAACTCCCAGATTTCTTATGGATAAACTGTTTCTAATATTTTTAGGGAAGGAAAATCCCAAAAGACCCCCACAAGTAACTACTTTCTTATTAAAACCACTTAAAAAATAAAGACTGGAAATGTGCTGACTAGTCAGTTTTATATGGCTGTTAATATCTACAAAACACAGACATATTAAACAAGTATTTCCCTCCCCTACTGAGGATGGAAGAGTATGAAGAGAAGGATGATACAATTATATTTTGAAATGATGAAGAAATCTCTTAAGAGAGTTCAAGGTTGCTGCCTCAGTTAGCTAACAATTTTCTTATTGYAACAGTAACTTCAAATTTTGAGAAGAGACAGAAATTGAGAGTATTCTAAAGAAAACTTTAACTACTGAACTTAGCTCATATTTTCTCTTTGAGAATAATAATTGCAAAAAATCAAATTTTTTCATACAAACATAGGCATACTCTTGTTATGTGAGCAATTAATAGGTTCTGATTTAAGAGGAAAATGAACAAACTTTTGTAGATTTGTAAGAGAATAAGAATGAGAGTGACTGTGAGTTTGAAAAAAAATGTTTTGTGATGAAAAAATACATGAGTTCAATAAAAGAACAGCCTTGGCTTGATCATACTTGCATTGTTGTAAAGAAAACTGGTGACGGGATCTTCAGCCTGGCAGAGATATGATAAGATTCAGTGGTAAACATAAAAACAATAACAGTGCAGCATAATGTTAAAGGCAATCATACAATTTATAAAGTGTCATATTTCATTTTACAACACTAAAAGAGTTAAAGTTAAGTCTGGGTACTTTCTCTAGAAGATATAGCTCAGTTCTTAATACTTCTTCCTTATGTCAGGTTTAATTTCATGACCAGCACAATTTTGGCCTCCCACACTTGTATTCATTCAACTGGGACCCAATGGTAAAGAAAAACAAAAAGAAAATTACCATCGATTATGACGATTTTAATATTAGAGAAAGGCAAATAGAATCTAAGAACACAACTGAAAGAGGAGTACACAAGCAATTATTTACTTTGCTTAAATTCCAAAATTTAAAAAAAACCCCAAAACTGTTTTCTTGTTGTTTTACCTCTAGGCAAGACTGTCATCTCATGTTGCGGTCAGCCCTGGTAGGCAGCTAAGCACGGAACAACTACTCGCTTGCTCCAGAGAACTGGAAGGGTAAAATTTAGAAAACTCATGGCCTGAGATACAGACAGTCTTACAGGGAAAGCAAAAGCTGCACTAGAAAATGTGAAATTTATCTACTCTTTCCCAAAGGCAGGGAGATATTTTGCTGTTTCCAGGACAGTAGGGATCAACACATGTAACAATTACTTGGGAAGAGAAATAGAGGAAGTCCAAACTGGCCCCCCTTCCTTCCTCTTTCCCCCAGCTGTTCTTGCTGAGCACGACGAMAGTGTGGGATGGTTGAGGTCAGCTGTCCCAGCTGTGTACCCTCACGGCTCCCTGTGCACCCCTAGACTACTCACTGGTGGGACAGTGTCAGAAATAGAAAACACCTTGACTGTGTTAGCTCTGCTCTGCAACAGCTGAAAAATCCCAGTGTTGTCAACACTCTTTCAGTCCCAAACCCAAAACACAACAACATACAAGCTACTAAGCAGAAAATTAACTCTATCCCAGCACAAACCAGCACACCTTATTTCTGTAAGTTGTACATACCTATTCACTGCATTCCTGATCATTTGAATATTTACAAATGGGCAAGATATTGACAAGGTTGTCATTGTAAGTTACCTTCACCATTTCGAAAAACATTCCTCTAACTTTTAAAACTCAAAAAATAAGCAAGCCATTTCTCAAAAGAAGCATTGTAATGAGAGTGAAAAATGAATGAGATGTGAATTTAATTCTACTATTTTCATTTTGGCTTGGCTTCTACATCCTTTCCAAAAATAAGTGGTCTAAATGACTTCATGTTTAAGTAAAGAAGCTGTGAGTGCTTAACCGGATAAAATCATCTAAATAGCCCATTCAAAATCCTTGAGAGAAAACTCTTATTAAGTAGACTCTTACAACTCCATCTCATTTCTTTTGATTGTCTCTAAAATCAAATGGTGGAGGCATGCTTACCTGAAAACTTGCTGTGCAGATTCAGGCTGGTGCCACGGGGAGGAAGGAGAGAGTTGTCCTTAGCTTCCRCTTTCTTAGAGTAACAAGACTGATCTGGGAATAGTGATCTTGGGCTGAGAAGAAGGYCAGAGAAATGACCTGGATCAGCTCCAAAGGCTTTTAAAAATATCCCTTGTCTCTAAATAAATGGAAGAGGGAGGACACTCTCATTCATTGTTTTCTGGATTCATAATGAGCTGTTGTCATTTTCTGTTTGGCCTTATTTCTTCCTGAGATTTTTTTTTACATGTTTTAGCTGATGAATAGCCAATCTGCTACTTTATATACAGTACATGATAGGTAGATAGTCCTCATATCACAGGTAGATAGTTTCATCAGTTATAAAAAGAGACAAAATGTTTGTTCTAATAAATCCAAACACTCCATTACATATAAAAACTTTTCAGCTCTTAAATTTTTTATTAAAAGTCTACTGTTAAAAGTATCTTTCTTTTGAATAGTTATTTGCTCATGTTGTTTTATTGAGAATAATTGCTTTGCTTCTTCTCAGCATTCTTGAGGGTAGAGGCCATTGACTATTCAACAGATACATAAAAGAAGTTTCTTAACCATTGTCAGAAAATGAATTACTCTGTTAGTATACGGGCGCTTTATGCTTATATGGCTTTTTTCTATTTGGCAGCCTAAATGGTCTTGCTTTATTACACAAAAATGGCTTCATTACTGAACAGTACGAGTATCAGGAAATTATAACCTATCATTTCATGAGGTTTGTCATCTCAATTATCTGAGGAACAAAAAACATGTGCTCTATTTGGAAGGAGATGTTATTTGTAAGTATTGCTAGTGCCAAGAAAATTCACCATTGAAAGTGCAGTGATGGTATTTCTCTCTACCATAAATATCTACCCAGGACAGAACTTATAGTAGAACACAGAGTTCAGTGACTCCTTTCAAAATATTTTACTTAAATTAGCAAATATGTTAGTGCTTTAAAAAAAAAGTTAGATTATTTTGCAAAGTTCTCTTTTTTTTCACAAAGAGGACTACAATCRTCTTTTCATATCTCTGTGTATTGATTTAAAATCACAAGTCTAATCTTGTAAATTTTGAGTTAACTTTTTTAACAAACAATTTTTTAATATGTTTGATGTATCTCATGAAAGGACAATCTGCTTTTCAAGAAGACMTTCTTACTGTTCACTTAGTTATTAAACAGGAGATTAATAATTGCGAAATCTGGCATGCATGATATACTTACAGTTTGTCGCAGACTCAGAAAAAACATAAACCTTACAAATAAATATTTTGGGGTTTTTTTAATAGCTAGAATTAAATGAGAGGGAGTTAAAGCAAGACATTCTAATTTCTGTTTTATTGTCAGTGGTATTATTGCCACTGATAAAGCAGGCTTTTTCTTAAGTTACGAAATGTAGAGATTTATTGAAAATTATTTTTTTAAATGAGATAGCTTATTTATAAAAATAGATATAAAATAAAATAGATAACAAAATGTGTGTTAATGGATTGCTATATACTTTAATCACAGATATAAATCACAGGAAGCATTATTTTAAGTTTGGTAATGGCCTAATACTTAAAGAGAGAAGCCTAACGGCCCTATTCAAAATAATGATGAAATAATATTGAAGCTCCTCTCCCTTCAACTACTTGCCAAGTTTTACCATGTGACATTTATAAGCAGGTTTCATTTCTTCAGACCTGTTAATAGCAGTTCTCATCCTTATTTTCCCAAGACTTATTCTTCTTGCCTAATTGTGCTACACTTGCTATGATCTGAAACAACTCTGTACTAAATAGGAAAAGGTAATTATTTTCTCCTTGTTTAATTTGGTAATTCCAAATGAGATGTAAAAATACTGCATAGCTCTCAATRCTTTCTCTTCTTTGAAAACATTTGTTTACATTCCAACTAGAATATTTTTTCCTTGTTTGAAAAGAAACAGCACACAAAATTTACTTGAGACTGAGAATGTAATAATCATGTTTATTCTGAATATAAATGTTCCTTCAAAAATTAAAATATTTACTACAGAAATTTATTTATATAAATACTATTTATATAAGCAAGAAAATTTCCATTAACACACATACAAAGAAGAATGAATGATATCTTGAAGAAAAAAATTACCCTAAGAAATCTTTTTGCACAATGAAATTTGTGTTTACATATCTTATTGACAACACTGAGTGATTCCAATATTATAACTCTAGATTAGTTAACATTTCTTAGACAAGTACAAAAAAAAGTGAAAAGGAACTCTGGGTTCTTCTGTAAAACTCTCATTTTCAGTTATAAAAATGTCTTCATAGATAAATTCAGTGACATGTAAAAACCCTGATACCCAATATTTTACAATTGTAATCAGCATGATCTCAGTTCRAGTTAACAATTAAAATTAGTTTAGCTTTAAGGATACAAATAATCTTTTAAAGTCATATAATTTCAGCTCCTATGGGACAGTTCACATGGTGAAAGTTCTGCATAAGATTGTATATTTTCCTGAGAAGAATACAATTAAGAAAAGCAGCATAACATATGCTTCTGCAGATGGCATGAAAAATAGATATTATTTTTCTATTATGTCACACAGGAGAAATTCCTTTCAATTTATTTTACAAACTAGGAACGAAGAATTTCATTCTACACTTTTCATCCCATGTCATGAATGGGAGGTCATGTTTTCTTCAGAAGTACCTCATTCTTTGTTGATCGCTAAGAATTGCTCAAATATCATTCGGCTAGAGAATAGCAGAGCTTAATGAATTTATTCAAATGTCTCTCTTTGTTCCCTTATATCTCACTAATTCGAGCTCTTTTAGGGAAAAGAGGCATTTACTAATAAAACCAAAGGAAAAAGTTATAAGAGATAAACACAGTTTTCCCTTTCTTCCACAAAACTGTTTTTAAAGAAATGTTCACAATGAAGTTACCTGGAATATTTGAAGTTAAGGCTGTATTTGTATACCTTGTGAAACACAACTACATTAGACAGGTGCTTGAGTGGCTGCCTGAGAAGGAAAACTATGACTTGCATGAGAAGACAATTTTGTTTAGATGTTCTAAGAGGAAAAGTCTGTGTATTTCAGCATTTTTCCCATCTAGAAGGAGAATAAAATTATTCACTGAGCTCTCTAGGGGTTACTGAGCTGGGATTCCTGAAGTTAAGAGAGAAAACGAACTACAGTGTTGCTGTTGCTTGTCTCTTGAGTAGACTTGTTGATGCGAAATTTAGGTGGAGAAGTGAATTGCTTAAAAGCTTATTATTTCTCTGTTTCCAAGTTTTGTATTACTGGTTAAAGTTAAAAAATAATATTAAAATGGCAGAACATTTTTGTTCTGTGGCTTCCATCTATAACGTATATTCCACTCCTCCTAGCTCTTTCAGTTATACTTTTTGCAAAATGTTTCACAAAAAAACCACCAGAAAATATAAATTTCATGTTTCAGTTACTAGTTCTGAAGTGCTCCCTTTTAGGGCCAGTACTCTTCAATATTTCCATAAACTACTCAGACACAGGACTTGAAGGTAGACTGGGTAAGTTTGCTCATGATACTAAATTGGGAGGAGCTGTTGACTCTCTCAAAGGCAGAGAGGCCCTGCAGAAAGACCTCGACAAATTAGTCAGCTGGGTAATCACCAGCTGCATGAAGTTCAACAAGAGCAAGTGTTGGATTCTGCACCTGGGATGGGGCAACCCTGGAGGTACATAAAGGCTGGGGAACAAGACACTGTAGAGCAGTGCTGTGGAATGGAACCTGAGAGTCCTGGTCAGTTTAAGTCAGTAGTGTGAATGAGTGAATGTAAGGCCAGCTGCATCCTGGGGGGCATCAGGCACAGCATCACCAGCCAGGCAAGGGAGGGGATTGTCCTGCTCTGCTCTGCACTGGGGCAGCCTCACCTCGACTCCTGCGTGCAGTTTTAGATGCCACAATACAAGAAGGATGTAAAGCTATTAGAGAGTGTCCAAAGGGCTCTGAAGATGATGACGGGGCTAGAGGAGAAGCTGATGAGGTCACTTAGTCTGTTTAGCCTGAAAAAGAGGAGACTGAGGGAAGACCTCACTGCAGTCTACAACTTCCTCACAAGATGAAACACAGGGACAGGCACCAACCTCATTCTTCTCTGTGGTGACCAGCAATAGGACTCAAGCAAATGGGAGGAAACAGTGTCAAGAGAGATTTAGGTCAGATATTAGGAAAAGGCTTTCTGCCCAAAGAGCAGCTGGGCACTAGAACAGGCTCCCCAGGGAAGGTGTCATGGCACCAMGCCCGCCAAATGTTCAAGAAACATTTGGACAGTGGTCCCAGGCAAATGGATGGGATTCTTGGGGGGGATCATGTGCAGAGCCAGGAGTTTGACCCAATAATCCTTGTGGGTMTCTTTCAACTCAGGATATGCTATGACTCTATGATTCTACATTTTACCTGAAAATGTCTTTGCTTTGGATCCTATTTGTAAAATACAGAAAGTTTTAAAAACATGAAAACCCTGGAAGAGAAAAGCCTGAAAGTGGCGTTCAGAGTCAATGGAAGTGCGAGACTCGGGCAATCAAACATTCTAATTTGTGCTTACCCAGTCTGAATGCAATGGGCATATTTCACTTCCCTGTCATGCTCTGATCCACTGTTGCTAGGGAGAGAGGATAGGGTGGTAAAATGACTTTATGTACTAAAATTGATTTAAATTACAATAGTCATTCTCACAATAATCCTTTTAATTGCTCTTAGGAATTATGAAATTAATTAAGAAATATCTTGTGCCATCCCCTCAATTTAAAAAATAAAATATTGGTTTAACTCATTGAATGATTGCTACCTTGTGAAAAGTAATCATCTTAGCTTTTTTATTTCTATGAAAAAAAAATACCAAAAAGAAAATGAAAGTTGAACGTGACTGAGAAATAAAGATTCCTCTTTTGAATCCATTTCACCATCTTGGTGCCTACCTTATCAGCTAAACCAGATGAGATTAGTGGTGTCTTGAGTCCCATTAAGAGGAAGAAAGCCTTTGTTTTTTACTTGGTAACACTCACTTTCCTGTCATTTTCTCTCTTTCTAAGCCTTTGTGTTCAACTTAAACCGCTGGGAAAATACATTAACCTTTAAAGGGAAGTRGCAAAATAATCTATTATATGAAATATAAAAATATTTCCTTCAAGCTATAGTATTTCTTTTCTTTCTGTACTAATTAAGTGTTTATGCAGTATTTACAGTTGCACATTGTTAGCCAGATTTAATTAGGTGACACAGGACACTAAATATATTAAGAGAGCCCTGCCACAGCTGAAGATACATACCAGGAATCAAATGATGACAGAAATTTCAAGGGTGGCATTAAACTTTTATCTGCATTGCCCAGCCCTTAGTTCTTTGAATTCTGGAGTTCTTCCTCTGTAACATTTTAGAGTATTCTCAGTCTAATTGCTAATCACACTGATTGTCAATGACTGCAGGGTGAGAAAGGATAGGAAACTCTTGCTCCTGCTCTCATTTCTTTACACCATCTGTAGCAATAATACAATGACAAGGTAGGAATCATTATTTTTCGTTCAGAGCACTGGAAAAGTCCTTATTCTGGAATTGATATTTTCATAGCAAATAATGCCAGTCAGGTTCCACCAGATATGTGACACAAAATCAGTTATGCTGTACCTAGAATCTAGATAAATGCTTGTTTTGATCCAAACCATACATTTTACTCATCTGCAGTTCTGGTATTAAAGACAATGCATTCTGCATTTATATCAAATGCTCCTCTTTAATGACTAGAAATGAACAAAGAAAGAATTACATTAAAAACATAAAAGTAGAGACAGCTGGGGTGGGGGAGAAATTCAGTCTGTTCAATATAGGCAAGATTCTGAATAAGGGTCATGAATACTACTTAAGCAATGGGCCATTAGGGCGGTGTGGTTATCATGAAATAATCTCACCCCTGGAGAGATAACTATAGACCAGATGCAGCCATGTGCTTCTAAGCACCCAGGGGTGTAGTTATCATGATAATCACACCTGCTGATTTTGTTTCATTGCCACTATAAAATTTCCTGTATTTCGTCTCAGTACAAACATAACACAGTGTTTAAGTATATTATTCTGACCACAGAAAATTGCCAATTAATGCAAGAATGGTTAAGTAATTTAAGCTGCAATGCTACCGCAAAACCATATAAAAATGTGATGGAGAGAGTAGTAAGTAATAGTTGTAGGGTAAGCTTGAAGGAAATAGATCTTTTTTTCAGAGGAGAAAGGGTACATTATCAGATGTTTAAGATATTTGAAAGACAAGACCCTATGTTCCACTGCACCAGGACAAAGCCAGAGCTTCTGTCTTTTCTTCCCCACTTGCCAAATATTTGACCTCTTAATGCTAAAATAGATACAAAGGATTCAGTACCTGTAGCAAAAAGCTTTAGGTAACTTTTTTTTCCCCAAAAACCAGGCTTCATCAAACCCCTTTGGTACCTATCTCCTGAGAAATCCCAAAGATTTGAATTCATAGTGTATGCATCAAAGACCCCACTTCTTTTTGTCTGGAGACAATGGTTGGGATGGCTGTTGGCAAAATATTCAGAGTCCCCTCAGGGAGACGAGCTGTCAAGTAATAATAAGGCAGCAAGGAGCATCAGGGAACAGGGTCTGGGCTTCTGTGGAAATACCTCTGAATCTGACTTGTTTTAAAGGCTAGGGGCTCCATCTAAAGAGTATATGGTCCTCTCTCTTCACTGAAGCAGTGTTACCTGACACAAAAGAATACATTAGGAAAAAAAGTAAACAGATGGAGTTTCATCTTCACAGCTTTAACCAAATGAAAGGAAAGAAGGGGCTTTGTTTTCTTTCCATAATTAAATCTGATTCTCTTTGAAGTAAATTTCTGTTGTCTGGAAGAGGCCTACAAAAAAAAAAAAAAAAGGCTGAGGAAGCCTGGACAAAATTAAATTAAATGTTTTCCTTTCACTGAGGTTTTAAGACACAGGATGATTCTTGAAATATGCCTGAAATTTTGACAACCTCTTCATAAACATGATCTAGTGGAATTAGGTCTGTAGGTTTATCAGCTGAACGTCCTGTGATTCATCTAAGGTACACATTTCAGTAGATATAGAACACAGACAAAAATTAAGTGTTAATTTTATGATAGATATTGATGATAAACAATACTTGTTAAGAAGAAATTTTACCAGAGACAAAAGCTAAATAAAACATTTGATTCATGCACATCATCTAATTTCAAGATGTTTAAGTATTTTAAGCTTTTGTGGCTGGCTTTCTAAAGGTAAGATTACCGACTCTCAAATCATAATGTTGTAGAAAGTACTGACAATCACATTAGGACTGCATGATCAGAAGCTGTTAGTCTAGCTGGGGTTGTTTTTGTCCAGTTTCTTTGTTTGTTCGTTTGGTCAGTTGGATTTTTTTAATCCAGATTCCTTAATAAACGTCAAGACAAAGTGGACAGAATTGAGGATAAAACTTAGCAACACAGTTAGAAATATAAACTATGTAAGGCAAAATAGCACTCTAAATATTTTTAATATCGTGTTTTCATTGCTTCTTGGTTGTCAGGAGTTCATGAGGGAGAAAATAACAAAGAAAACACAATAACTGAGACATAGTCAGACAAATGGCAGAGGAAAGAAGTTATGAGACAAAAGAGAATGGGAAGGTATCAAAAGCAAATAAAAATCCTAAAAAGAAAAGAGAAAAATGGRAAAAAAAAAACTAAGGAAAATTAAGCAACACATAACTGAGTAAATTGTACCAAAAATGTTATAAAAAGCAAGAGAAAACTAATATATAATAAAAGGTTTAATTATTATAATATGTATTATTTTAATATATTCTATCAATTAATTAATATAAATATAAATAAATCTGAATAAATCTTAGATTAATTAATATTATAAATTAATATGATTATATTCCCTTCATTTTAGTTAACTAGTGACATTCACATACTATTAGAATTCTGTCTGAAATGTCATTTAGTTAGATTTGGAAAAATAAAATACATTTTAAAACCTTTTGTAAAAGCCAGAGTTCTCTTTTCCATATTTCTAGCTCTATTTGAAATGGCTGAGGTAAAGGCATTAATCAACTTGATCAAGAAATGAATTTGTGGGGACAGAATTCCAAATATCTTGAGGAATCTTCAGTTTCATACATTGCATTAACCCCTAACTGCTTCTATACTTTAAAAATAAAGAAATTCTGGAAAATAGTCACCTGAGCATTTTATAACTCTTCATATTTTTCCAGATACAAAATTCTATTTAAACACACTMTTGTCTTCCTGTGACATATGTTTAGACTCATTTTAACATGCTTTTCAAATTTAGATATTATTTTCTCTGAAAAAGGTTTCATATAGGCAGTTACTTGAAAGTATTTTTACCTTTCTTTGCGCTTGTGTGTCTGAATTTTGTGGGGTTTTTTATGTTGTRTTGTTTTGTTTTGTTTTTCAAGAAAAATGTACTGAATATTTTCTCAAGAGAGCACATACAGGAAAAGAGTCAGAGCCGACACTATCAGATATTATTAACACGATCCAAAAGTGACTTTGTTTTAATTTTTCTTAGAAGAGTTTAGGAAAAAAAAAATCTGTATCYAGTGAGGGGAAACTGAAGCTAAGTACTAAATAAAAATATGTAAGGGATCCTTTTTGCTGTGCGAGAGGTAATTAATAATAAACCACTGTTCAGGAGAATGGAAGAGGAAAAGGAAAAGAAGATAATTTGTCAGATAGCCAAACTCTGGCCAAGAATTCCTTTAATCATGTGGACTTGAGCTCATGACCTCATCCTCATTTGACCACTAAATTTAAAATAAATAGATGCAAATGGGTCTGCTAAGGGCTCTCGTAAACTACCCCCCAAAAAATTGGTAACTCCACAGTATATAATTTTCAAAGTCCAACTGAGAGTCCTTTGCCTTTTGAGCAGGGAATGGGMGAAAGCATTCAAATACTTTATGACTGAGCTGAGTTTAGTCTTTTGTAAAAGGAACAGGGCACTGGAAACTGATGTGCATTTCTTCTTYGTCTGTGTTCCTAGTCAAAAAGCAAAATATATTGAGAATAGCTCATGCAGAAAAAAATTATTTTATGGCATTTTTTAGCATTCATTTGAGTCCTTGAGCAGTAGCTCCATTTAGCCTGATCAGATTTTTYTTCAGGATGCTTAGTCACTAGGTAAACTTCTAGGAGTGTAAAAACCTTTAAGAGTTAATTTATCTTTTCTTCTCCTCCACATGTGTTCYCCTTGAAGTACTCTGGGCTAAGGAAGAAGAATTTTGTAAGGTAATTTCCTTAAGAAAACAGGCAGATCTAAGATTTTCTAATTAACTCCTCTCGCCTATTTTAACTTATGCAGATGTAAGTTATTTAATTGCTACTTTATTGGCTCTGAATAGATTGGTTGTGTTTTAATGGCATCTGTATGTTTTCTGCTTCACTGGCATTATAYGAACCATTGCTGTGATCTATATAGGAAAGGTACATTGACTGAGTTTGAGGTAGCAGAAAACTACATACTGAAACTCAGCACACAATTTCTTATTTTTTTGCTATTTAGTGCAAGAAGTAGAACTTCCACAAATCCAGCAGACCAATTTATCTATCTGCCTATTCCCTCAACGTCTGTAGTGTGGGAACATATAATTGGTTTATTTTCTACTAAGAAATAATAAGTACAATCTGATGAATGAAAATATTCCACAACTCAGAATATTCTACTGCTTTGATAATGGCATTAGGCACTACCTCACTTTCCTTTGTCTCATTACAGCTTCTCCTCCTATGACAGGCCAAAATGCAAACACCATGAATAGCTTTCCCAGACATAACAGGAAAATAATAATAGAGAACACAAAAGTACAAATCTGAAAAGGTGGAGAGACAGCAGGGATCTTAGAAGGAGAACAAAACAGAATAACCCTATTGAAGAAAAGAGGCAAGAGGGGGTGAATAGAGGAAAGGCAAGGCATAAATTAATATGAGCATTAGCAAGAATGGGAAAACTGTATTTCAGCAATAAAACATGCTAAAATTGAAGGTATTTTCAGCTACTGTCAAGATGGGAGACAAAATGCAAGAACAGTTATATTTGATAAAGTGTAAAGAATTTATAAGACAAAAAAATCTGGAAAACTTGCAATGACAAGAGAAGAAAAAGTATTGTTGAACACAGACCCTTTGATAAGGGGGAAACTTGAAAGACCCGTCCAAAAAGAGAAAAAAGTCTGTATAAAAGACAGTTATATGGAGAGACAGAATGGAAGAGTGGGGATAGGAAACTTGAATATAAATGAGGAGCAATAAGCAGACACCTAGAGCTGTGGCAGTAAGGAATTGGGTTTTAACAAATCCATGAAAGAGAGCAGAGATCATAGGGAATAATGAGGTTCTTAGACAGTCCCCAGCCATGTTATGGCAGCATGACACTGTAGGAACATGCAGCATTGCCACAACATCTTTTAAAGAATTTGAATAACACAATTTACCATTTATTGTGATTRGTTCACTTTAGATTGGGGATGTGTTGATTTTTAAGGCCTTGTGTTTGAAACAGACTGCTCTCTAAAAAAGCAATCTGTTAAGGTTCAATTTTTTTAGTTCATTGATTTATATTATTCTAGTAAACCTGACACTTCTGCTCTATAATAACCACTTGAAAAACAAGATGTCTGTTTAGTGAAAATAGTAAAGTTATGTTTTACTTTACAGTTTGTAAAGCACTTTTATCTTTTCTCTGTTGCTAATTTTACCTGGTTCATTTTTAATTTCTTTTCTAACTTTTATCAGCATTCAAACCTGCTATCAGAATTCAGAATCCTCAAAAACAAATGATAATCTGAACTACTAATGTTCAAGGACAAACAGTACTCAATGAAGATTGCTTTTGTAAGTGACTGAATAATGAACTGAAGCTGAAGTCTCTGGCAGTCACAGAAACAGCTTTTGAAGACTATATTCTATTGTCACAGAAGATGGTAGCTCTTTTGCTAGAGTTCAATGAGTTTCCTAGAATTGAAATTTGTAAAATGAAAAAAAAAAAACCCATTTATAAACATTTATAAAGAGAAAATAAAGGTGAAAACTGCCACACTGAAGTAAATTCCACATCCCAAATGTAATGGATATCAGTGCTCTAGAAATCCTCAGGCATCTTAGTTTGGACATGCAAGAAAAGTGCCTTGCATAAACAAGAGAAATTCAGCTCCAGCTTGTATACAAGCAATGTTCAGTGTTGATGGGCTATCTGCTGCCAAATCATTGCTCTTCCTTACTGTGTTTAAGTTAGACCTCACTCAGCCTGACAGCTGTAAACACTACCTTTCATCTAAGACAGGATGAGTAAGAACATAGTTAAACCACTAAGTAATTCCATCCCAAGAATACAGATCTGTCCAAAGAAGAGCTTACCCAGGGAATGAAGATGCTTTTTTGGCCAGTATTTGTCTTGAAAACAAAAAATCAGGAAATGTTGTTCAAATGGYAAAGTCAAATTTTTAACTGTCTGTCCTCATACATGGCTCATTGCCTTCCTTGGTCATGTTTGTGGCACCATGTGCTAAATCAAATCCCAATAATTAATAATTAAAAAATAATAATTTTTGCTTACATTATGCCACAAAATTTGTAGCTAGGCAGAAAGAAAAAACACCTGAAAAATAGGGATGTAAAAATTACAGGTTGAGTGGATGTATCTTGCTGAGAAATATGTATATAACAATAAAAAAAGATAACTTTACCTTGAGCTAAAAAAGGAGTTAAAAGAGTTTTTAGGTGCATACTATTTAAAAAGGTCTCAGAGCAGTGAAAAAAAGTATTTTTATTTATTTACTTTCAAACTTTATTGTTTGATTTCTGTTGTGTTCAGGGAATCAAAACTGTATTTGTAAAGAGGATTTCATCAAGAGAATAACRCCTTCTTCTCACCCTAAATAGATGACTCACAAAAAGTTGAATTTTTCTACCTTCACTAAAGAAGATAAGACAGGATATCAGCTGCAACACTATAAACTGCAGCCTCTTATCACTTTTGAGATCCAGATTGGTTCTCAGTTTCATGTGAGCTCTGACTGTGCTGATGCAGATCTTCCTGGAAGAAAAAATGACACCAGTTTACGTACTTCAGTAATCTTCAGGAAAAAGGTAATACTTGAGCATAAAACAATGTGTTCTCTAAAATATCTACTTGTTGTCCTTCCCATTTATCTTATTAAGGAATGAGGTACTTATTACCAATCCAGTCTGATGATGCAATGTCAGTAACTTGCTCATACCGAGGTTTTGTTACACCAGGTAACATAGATTAGGCCACTTGACTTTGTGAGCTTGAGTCCTATCTCGGGAAGCAGCTTCCGAAGACCCAATAGATACATCCAAAGCAGTACTAAGCATCTTTCAGAATCCTGTAGAAATCCCACACTATACTAAATGCATAATTTTCAGCCCTTGAGACACCTCAGAGCAGTGCCTCAGCCCTATGCTTGTCCTCACCGTGTCCTTCTACAGGTTTAGTGCCTGCCACCAATTCACAGTCACTAACGTGTGCCTTGCTCAGCTCTTCTGGCCTCTCAACACGAAGATCTGCATGCATGTGTTTTGCTRGGTGTATGAATGCTTACCCATGCTAAGAGACAGAGCAGTCACCGTGAGAATGCATTTACAGGATTCCAGACAGGGATAAAAGTCCCTGGAAAACCACCATGACTGTCACGGTAGGCTACAGTAGTCTCTTCGTATCCATTAAAAGATAACTCCCTGTTACATACAGATTAACCCTATCAAGCTATACTAATTACCACCCATTTAAACCCTTCTTTGCTTTGTCTGTGCTTTTCTGCAGGTGTGAATTTCATGCTAAATGAAAACACTGTTAATGTCTTCATGCCTGGGAGAACAGAACRATATCAAAAGCATTGTCAAACTCAGGGAAAAAGGCACTGGTTTGCAAAGAAACTATCTGTGGGCAGATTTGACTTTTAATTTCAATTTAAAGAACTGCTTTCTGCTTATGAAAATGGAATATAATGCTCGATTCTTTTTTTAAATTCAACAATTTAGCAACAATAAAAAGATAATATGATATATTTTGGGAATAACTCTGCTCATAGCATGTTTTGTATAACCAGTGCATGTAGAGAAAGAAAACAGGGAAATGTACTTAAATATTTATTGAATTTCAGGAAATGACAACTATATCATATCATGAAGATACTAAAACATCACAATTACTTAAACAGTACCAACTTATTCTGAGAACATTTCTCTTTACAAAGGTAAGATGTGAGTCACATTTTGCCCACAAGTATGACTGAGAAAGTAGTGTTTCCCCCTTGTGAATGCACACTTGCCTGCACAGCAATTACCCTTGAAAGTACACACAGTTGTACTTTCTCTGCTGCTTGGAATTCATCCAGAGCAAGTCCAGAAATAATGCTGTCTATCTCAGCTGACCAACTAAAATAGTATTGATGGTGAATACTCCCAATTACATTTTTCTTACTCTAATAGGAACATATTTTTTCATAATTTGTACGCATAAAAAAAGAAACAAAATTCATTACTGGGTAGAAAATAAGTAATCTGCAAAATGAGTACTATGTAGAAAAATATTTTATTTTTAAAATCGGTGCTGGGTATAAAATTCTGACTTGTTTTTGTTTTATATTCTTCCTCTGAATGAATATTAAAAAAAGTATTATTTTTTAACGATTACAAGTTACTTGGCTCCTCTTCTGTACATTGCATGTTCTGAAAATTGTGTGCACATAATTGAATATAGATTTTATATTATTCTTCTAATTTTTTTCTTTTGTAGCATTGTTTGGTTAATAATCTGTTGTTGCATTGTGATACCCAAGAAAAAACACTCTTAACACATGCTGAAGAAGTAGCATTTGAAAGTACTGAAGTCATAGATTAGACTTTAATTTTCAGTGTACAGAGAAATCAAAAGCAGCTTTCTGCAAAATAAGAGATTTATTGAAATATGGTTTATTCTGCTTATTATATCATTGTTCTCAACAATCTTCCATTTGGGACCATTTTTATAGGCACTTTACAAATGAATAGGGAGGGAAGATTAAATTATAATATCAATTTTGTATGGTGAATAACCTGCATAATTCAGATGGAAGATAAGTCTAAAATCACATAGTTGACATCAGAAAAATATTGAGTTGAAAATAAAAGGGGCTATGTACTGCCTCAGTCCAAATCTTTTTTTAACCTTGTTTATTGTGAAACATGAGTGCTCTGCTTGCTCATTAGTATTCATATCAATGTTTGTCCAAAGAAGAAATGGAAATGTACTCTACCATCTGATGTCCTGTTTTATATTCTTTTGCTTTGTTTTAGTTTATTCATCAAACACTGAGAATAATAGGCAGCGAGCAGAGGTGAGCCAGCTCTGTCACACATTTTCCTGCATTGAAGCTGCACAATTATGTGACAGCAAGTATTGATGAACTCCAGTGTAGTCATAATTTTGCCACAACAGTCACACTACATTCTACTTAAAAGTGAATTATCCTAGCTGAAAAAGCCTAGTCTTCAAGGATTCCCCCCTGCTAAATAAAATACTATTTTAGGTTCCGTCAAACAACTTTTTGAAGAATTAGAAATCAAATAATCTTATTTCTTGATGACTATAAATTCCAAGCTAGTGTGAGATGACAGAAAGAAAATAAAATTGATCTTCTGTGGTGAAATCAGAGAATGAAGCAAGTTTTTAAAATAAAAAAATTGAAAATAAATTAACAAAATTTTCAAAGTTAAACTAATTTTCATTAAGAATAGCTCTAAAACATAAGATTTTTTTTTTTCACTACCATTTTTAACATCTTCAAGAAGAGTTTTTTGCCATAAATTATCTTGGTAATATATTTGGGATTTACATTTTTCAGCTCTGAAAGCCTGATCCTGTCTTTCAAAAAAGCACAATGTGTTTTCACAAGGTGAGATAAACTCCTACTACATTTTAGTATTATTGGAGAACAATTTGCAAGTACAGTTTTCAGGGAAACTTTTGTTTTATTGTCAGAGTGTATGCTAGTATTTTGCCTAAAGGACACACTTTAAATACCGGAGTTAATTTTATACATATATTTATATACATTCTTGCTATGTCCCTGACTGTTTTTTTCACAACATTCAAAATCACAACGTATTGTGAGACAGTACTAAAAGAGTAACAATATTTACAATAACTCCAGATACTTTTTTTGAGATAAGAGTGAAATCTAACTCAGTGCACTGATGCAGGATCTGCTTTCCTTCCTCTGCTTTTCTCTTTCTTGTGCAATTTTAAAATTAGTAATTTGCCTAAAAAATCTTTGTATATTTTGGAATTTAAAGTCTATCCTGACAAATACGGACTGAAAAATTTAGCCGTTATTTCTCACTTTTGACCAGTAACAATAGCATTATTCTAATTAGTATTTCTAAATGAGTCAGTAACAAAAGAAACATAATTAAGGCTGAAAAATTATGAGAAAAAAATATTTGTTTCCCTCCTCTTACACTATCATATATAAACACATACATACCATGAAATAATCAAATACTGCAGAGCTAGAAAGAGAAACAGATAGGAAAAAGTATACATGTACTTGTTTCCCACTAACTTAGAAATATTTCTAGAAACTGCTGCTGGGGTTGTCAGGCCATTCTGAGGGAGATGTAATCACACATTTCCTGAACCTGAGAGGGTAAGAAAATCTAACCCTACCTCAGAGCTTCAATTCTTATTCATATATTCATTGTGCTGTACTTGTTCATTTCTGCCAGCTGTTGACTTTAGGATTGCATTGGTTTGTTTGTCATTAAAAATGTTATTTTCTAATCAATAATAAATATCATCTGAGGAAAGAAATAGAAAAAAGAACAAACAGACAAACAGAGACCAGAACTCAGTGTCTGGAGAAATATACCTCTCTATTAAAAAAAACACAACAAACAAATTGGTTGTAAATAGAAGACCCTTATTCATCATCCATTTAATAATACCTGGAGCCAGCATCAAATAATTTTGGACTGTTTATTTTTCTAATTCTTTTTCCTGGCTGAAGCTTTTGACAAGTCTATTTCTAAAGGCATATTGCTCCTACCAGCTACCGAAATTCTAGTCCTTCTACAGAGCTCAGAGAGAGACTGAGAATGCATATTTGGTGAAAAGAGATTTAATGTTATGAACTGAGATGGTGAGGCTGATGTGGAAGAAACATTATAGAGTTTGATCTGAACTTCTTTCTGTTTTTTTCATATTTTGAATAAAAACTCTAAAAATCAGTGCAGGGAAAAAATATTGCAGCAGTTTTTGCAAACAGCTTTTTAAAATAGATCTCCTTGAGAAACAGTAATTTTGGAAATTAATGAACAAGATATGCAGTTAATATTCTTGCTTTAGTTTTGCTTTGCTCTTAGAGATGATTCTTTAGTCATTCTTTCTCTTCTTTCTGATTGCTATAGACAGAGTTGTTCTTGCAGCGTTGAATATTTGCTCATACTCCTTCCAATAAATGACTCATGAGAGCTTGTGATTACCAGTATAAGAGTTTCTACTCTGACTTAATATATTGGTACTTGTACAATGAGTAGGTTTTTCCATAAGTGCTAATGCTTTCTGTGTGTCAGCATGCCTTTCTCTCTTGTGGCTGACCCACAAAGCTTTAAGTCTGCTTCTCTTCCAGCTGTCAGCTCAAGTTTTATCATTGCAGATGAGAGATGCAACTGTGGAATAGGCTTTTATTCCAACATTAAACTTCCCACTAGGCTGTATCAAGCCTGAGACCTTGACGACCAGATTTAAGTTTAAATAATTACATACATTGCTGAGTCTGCTGTCTGGCCTGAATTTAGTTTTATTTTAGCAATCAGTCAGCATAGGAAGTGATCAAAGTTTAATCCTTTCCTAAGAACAATTTTGGACCATACTTTAAAAAATAACATAATTCTAGGGTACATTTTCACTTTTCAGAAACAGTGTGAGAGATTGATATAGGATATTTCACAGTAAATATTGGTATAAAAAAATACACAAGAACCTCTAAAATTTCTGAAGATAAACCAAAGGTTTTACCTCCTCAGTGTCACTGAAAACGGGGAAATAAACTTTCCAACCAGTTTGTTAGGTTAGAAAGACAGCATTACTTTATTTAACGCACTGAGTGCATGGGGGAATCTCTCCACCTAACACACACACCCAGCAGCTTAACAGACCTGGCTATATTAATGAAACCAATACATATTCACTACATCCCTCTTACATATTCATTACATTTCCTGAATTCATGCATATATGCTACTTATTTCAGTGGACTTATTTGGATGTGGTTCTGGATCATCTAAAGAATCTTTTCTCCTTGAGAGTATCGCAAATATGTGGTCAGGTCATAATGTACTTCTCTTACTAGTCTTCGCTGTGACACACAACCCTTGTTCTCAAAACTAAGACATCTGCTAGTACATATTAAACACTGATATAAGTAAATAAGGAAGCAATAGCTGGCACAAGACCATTAGTCTCAGATATAGAGAATAAACACAAAGCCACATTAGTCTCTGGCATTTGTACTAAGCACTATGTAGTACAAAACCAAGCATTAACCATGGATATAGGAATCAAACATTATTGTGCTAAAGTTAAAAGAATTTTCCAACATCTTCCTCCACTATTGAATACATTCCTTTTTAAATATATGCAACTTGTTCATTAACATCGAGTGTACCAAGAATTCAGTATGGAAGCTAAAGACTTAAAAATGAGTAAGAATATTTCTAGAGAGTGGTTTTGCTCAGAACTGAGTGGCAACATGGATACACAATTCAGGAGAAATTTTGAAGGTGAAAGCAATATAGTGTTTTCTCCCCTCATCTTCCTGAAGATGGATTTTATTCTTTAATGATTCAAATCCTTTTGCATTCTAGTGTGTTTCTTACATTCCTGCATCTTCCTCCATTCCATTCTATTTAAAGAACATACAGATGCTCCTTTAAATCATTTTGGGGAAAAGTAATCATTAGTTGCATCAAAGTGTTTTTATATAGTTGTCCAGGATGAGATGAGATCAAAGGCTAGGGGATTCCTAAAGCAGTCACTGTGGTTACTACAGTCTCAGCAGGGACTCTTATTTTATACAAGTTTGAGAAAAGTTGCTAGCTTTTACTTGCCTTCAAAAGGTATAAAGCTTATTTGATTGTGACGGGTTCTATTCTTTGCTAAAACTTGAAAGAACTGTTGTCCTTGCATACTTACTTTTTCGGTCCTCTACATATTTAGAAACTTTTACCACGTGGCTGACCTCATCTGGGCCTCTTTCCCAAACCTCACTCTACTTACTAATTAGTTTTAATGCCAGAAGTCTAGGTTTTTGTTTTATTATGCTAGTCTGGTATAGCAAAGTTGTACCACACGATAGATTTATAAAAGCTTAAGTAGATCTTAGCAGATGCTTTTGCTGCCAGGCATCAAATTTATTCCTGTCAGTGTGCAGCCAATACTTTGTTAGGGAAAAATTTATCTTCTCTTGAGTTATTAAAGAAGAGTTAGAACACTCCTTCTCATACATGCAAAATATACTCTCTAAAGTTTCATTTCTTTTTGTTTCCTTCCTTGACTGTTATTGTTGAAGTCAAATTTCATCCTAATCTGACTATTTTTTTAAGGTACCTAGTAGTTAGTATTTACTTTTAGTACATTGCCTTAGTCACTTTTAAACCCTGTAAAAATTGCTCTGTCTGTTCAGTGATTTCAGTATTTGTGGAGGTTCAGTAGTTTTCTAGACACCATGTGATGCAAGATTACAAGGAAAGCTGTATATAAGCTTCTAATTTAAAGTAAACTATATGATCTACAGAGGAAAATAGGTAAGTTTTCTAATTCACATTATTCTTGTGATATCCTCATATGGAATCTTCTTATCTTGCAGAATAAACTTGTGTCCATATTTTTTCTTCCTGTTTTACATCTCAGATTTTTTTTTTTAAGAGTGCATAAGATGGTACTTTCATTTATTATGACAGACTTGCACTACTGGATGCCATTTAAATACTGTACTAGCAAAAAGAAAATCCTAGTGTCTGCTGTAGAGTACAGGTCTATTGCCCTTTTCTATTTTATATCCTATTTGAAGTGGATATGAAATAAGTATTTCTAATCTGTACTTGGCTATGTAAAATTAATTATCTGGCTGAAGCAGGAATTTATTTTGAAATAATGTTTTTGATATAAATATTCTTTGATTTAGTATTTTAACTATGAAAAAAAAATTGTTTTTCTGTCTAGTATACACTGTAAACACTAAAGGCATGCCTGGCCTAGGGGCCCAAGGAAATCAGGAGTGACAAGAAAAGGAAGTAAAAAAATTGCATGAGTGTTGGTGACTTCTTGGAAGAGTAAGAGACCATGAAGTGGATAGAGAAGGGACAATTAAACAGAAAAAAAAGTGAAAAGAAAGTACAGAGTAAAGGATAATACAGAAAAAAATATTAGTGTGGAGTTTTTCCTAAAGAAGCAAAAAGCCCAGAAACAAGACAGGAATTCACAGTGAACATGGGCTAGAATCATAGAATGGTTTGAGTTGGAAGTGACCTTTAAATATCATCTAATCCAACACCTCTGGAACGAGCAGGGACAATTTTTTCAACTAGACCAGGTTGCTCAGAGCCCCAGGCAGCCTAATCTTAGATGTTTCCAAAGATGGGGCATCTTTCACCTCTCTGAGCAACCCATTCCAGCATTTCGACACCCTCATCATGAGAAGTTTCTTCCTCATATCTAGTCAGAATCCACGCTTTTTTAGTTTTGAATCATTACCCCTTCTCCTATCCCAGCCCTACTAAAAAGTTTGCCCCCATCTTTCTTGTAAACCCCTTTCAGGCAGCGAGAGGCTGCAATAAAGTCTCTCCTGAGCCTTCTCCAGACTGAACAACCCCAACTCACTCAGTCTGTCTTCATGTGGAAGGTGTTCTATATTCCTGATCATCTTCAAGGGCTCTCCTCTGGACTTGCTCCGTGTCCTTCTTACATCAGGAACCCCAGAGCTGGATGCAGCACTCCAGATGGGGTCTCACCAGGGCAGAGTAGAGGGACAGAATCACCTCCCTCAGCCTGCTGGCCACAAAGGAATCAGTGCATCTCAGTCGTAGCCAAGCCTTGAATTAGAAGTTTAAGTGCTTCCTAGATTTTCCCAGACAACTTTTTGGCCATTTCTGAAAACCAAAATGACTGTATTAATTATATATGGCTAAACATCTGTACAGTTAATGATTTTTGGAAGCAAACGAAAGCTTTTCCTAGTTGTTTTATTCTGCCACTAATTTTGTTTGGCCTAGTACTTCTGGCTTTAATAGTGTAGTTCATTACTGTGAAGGATCCATCTAATGAGAAAGGCAGAATGTTGGTTCCAAATCAAAAGCCTTTACCGACGATACATGGTTGTTAAAGCACGGGATGGGACAGGATACAGAACATGATGCATGTAGTAATGGTTTGTTCTCTTTTCTCCCCTTATTGTGAGCTCAGTGTAACAAGGCCTCATGTAATGGTTATATGTTGAGCTACATTCTATGCCTGTAACTCCCATGGAAGCCTGGAGAAGCTTTGCTCTTGTCAGAACATCATCAGCTACTGAGGCATTACACACATGAATGGGAAAAGTGGAGGGTGTGGGGAGAAGCCAGAGAAAACACGATTGCAAACTGGCTGTATAATTCCTGGAACATCTGTTTTGAAGCCATGTCGTGCCTGCCAATGTGCCAGCCTTTAATCTGGGGATCTGACCAGTCTAAAAGTACTAACTCTTGCGCAGTTTTTCACTGAGCATTAGGCACAGTAAGAGGCATGATTAAGATGTTAACTTGTATGAGCAGTTTCTCCACTGTTTTATTGAATCATACTCAATTGTTTTCCCTAGAAAAAGAATTTTTCAACTACCCTATTCTGGATTTATATATTTATGCATATGAGTTGCTTCAAAGTTGAAACAGATCTCGCTCTTTGGGTTTTGACCTGCGTTATGAAGGCAATTTAGCCACAAGTGTGAAATGGTGAGATAACTTTTCCTGAAAAGATCTATGTATCCGTACAGAATGGTGTGTCTTTACAGTTTTATGATATGTGGACCACAATTCACTCACAACCAGTCTTCTTAAAAAGTAGGTAGATGACCCCAGATCACATTTAATTACTTTTTTGCATATGTGTCATGCTGTCTGCCTACGGGCCAAACTTTCAAAAATAAATATGTGTCTTAGGATACAATATTCCATGAGTGTATTGGTTTGGCACGGCCTGGTTTTAGGTAGCAGGGGGGCCACAAAGTTGGCTCCTCTGAGGAAGCTGCTGGAAGCTCCCACCATGGCTGGCAGAGCCAATGGCTGATGGCTCTGGAGATGGACGTGCTGCTGGCCAAAACTGGGCCAATGAGAGAGGTTGGTAAAGCCTCTGCGATGACATATTTAAGAAGAAAATGAAAACAAAGTCACAGGATTTTGGCTTCCAGTCAGAGAAGAGGAGGAGGTGAGAACATATGAGGGAAACAACACTGCGACACYAAGGTCAGTGAAGGAGGAGGGAGAGGAGGTGCTCCAGGTGCTGCAGCTGAGATTCCTCTGCAGGCTGTGGTGAGGACCATGGTGAAGCAGCTGTGCCCCTGCAGCCTGTGGGTCCACGGGGGATGCAGAGATCCACCCACATCCCGTGGAGAAGGTGCCCGTGCCTGAGCGGGTGGATGCCCAGAGGAGGCTGTGATCCAGTGGAAGACCCAGTGGAGAGAGAGGGCCCTGCTCCCAGGCTGGAGCAGCCTGTCCTTGGAGGGCTGCACCCTGTGGAAGAGAGAGCCACGGCACAGCAGTTTTGGGAGGGCTTGTGTGCCCRTGGGAGGGACTCACGCTGCAGCAGGTGCAGTGTGGCTGCTGCTTGTGAGGGTGGACCCACGTCGGAGAGGTTCAGGAGAACTGTCTCCTGTGAGAGGGACCCCAAGCCTCACAGGGAAAGACTCCTCTCCTGGAGCAGTGGAAGGAAATCTTGGTGATGAACTGACCAAACCCCCATGCCCTGTCTCCCTGTGCTGTCGGTGGGAAGGAGGGAGGGGGTGGGGGGGGAAGGTTTTCTAAGGGCTTATTTTCCTTCTCGTTATCCTCCTCTGATTCTGGCAGTAATAAATTCACTTTCAACTTAAGTTCAGCCTGTTTCACCCTTGAAGTGTTTTCTCCCAGTCATTATCTCACTCATGAAGCCTTCATTAATTTTTTTTCCTTTTCCTTCCTCTGCCCAGCTGTGGCAGGGGAGGGTGAGCGAGTGGCTCTTGTGGGTGCCTGGCRTTGGGCCAGTGTCAAACCATAACACATGAGCAATAAAATTACCACTGAATAACTGTAGGATTTCTGTTTCTAAGGGCCAGATTTGTAAAGATATGTAGGTGCCTGGCTCCAAATCTTGTCTTTCTTTTAGTTCCTAAGTTACTCAAGTACTGAAAATTTCATGCCTCTGGATAAAAAGAACAGCTTGAAGATATGAAGAAGCACAAAGTAATCCCTATGACCTGCCAATGGAACTGCAGTAAGTTGCCATGTGAAAGATCACTAAATAAATACAGCTAAGAATACAAAATTGTCTATACTGGTATGGTGCATCATTCTTTAGGCCAGCTCCTGATCCCAATACCCTTATCAGATTGTTTCAACTGATTTAGCTACATCTCCTCTGCTGTTGTCTTTAATAAATATTTTTAATGTCTTTCTCTCCTTCTGTCTCCCATACTACAACCTGACACCTTAAAAATCCATGGCATTCTTTTATACCTATGTTGATGCTGTTCATACCAGATACAACACTGTATTCAGGGGTAATAGTACATTAAATTTTAAGTGTGCAATTGTTAGTCATGTCTCTTCCTTACTCACCATATATATGTCCTTAAGATATTTTCTAGCTCCACCAACGAACAGTATCTTTTCCATTCAGCATTAAATATGGCTACTGTATTTAATTACTTTCCTTAAAAATACTGTTCCAGACTAAATACACTGTAATTTTGCCTATTTTTTATACATTTGAATCTTTCCTCAGCATTTCCTTCTTCTTAATGCTTTTTAAACCTTTTCTCAAATTCTTCCCAAACCTCTGTGGTGTTGTGTTGTACTGTAACCTTGTGGTGTACCRCCTCCTAAGCCCAGATACCAATACCAGATTTCTTCTTACAATATCATTTTCATCTATCRCATTTTTGCCTGCTTCATACCAGAGATCATACTACACTTTCATCTCACAGCTCTTCCCTGAAGATCTTTGTGATGCYGAAAAGAAATCAGCCAGCTAATAATGACAGCAGCTGCAATTTTCTACAAGGCTTGTGTTTGTTTTCTTTTTGGTTTTTGGAAGCCTTATCCCTTTACATTTTGGAGAATGGCTTTTTCATATTGRGTTTTCATTCATATTTTTTATTTAGAAAATGCTACTTACAAAACTTGATATATGTTAAAACATGTAAAAGAAAGAGGGACTGGCATTCAGGTATTCTTTCAAAGGAATGGGACATCTTCTCCTTACTTAAAGAATTTTTTCTGAGACCTGAAACCTCTTCCATCTCTCTCTTCCACACAAAACTGGAAATCACTGGTAAATGCCATAAAGCATTCTAAAACTCCCTTCTAAACATCTGTGTAACTTTCAGATGAAAACATCACTTTCTGACTATCAAATATCCTTCAGTTTTGGGTTGAATCTCAAAGGATGAAAATGATTTCTTGAAACAAATTGGGAAGGTAATTCTTAAGTATCTAAATAACACTGATGAAAATAATTGCTTGTACAGTGACTCTGAAGCTGCTATCCTAAAGAAATGCCAATTCTCTTCCAGCTGGCAGGGGAGCCACAGGGATATTGCCAGAAATAATGGCTGATTATTATAGAAAAAGATACATTTTGTATAAAAAATCCCAAAAGCAACTGAACCTTTTGTTCTCTAGAAAATGATTGTCATCATTAGGGAGTATAAGTGTTTATTTCTATGTGATAATATAATTCAACTAATATAGATTGTAATTGTTTTGAAAAAAAAGGAGAAAAATAATCTCAAGTCAGCTTTGTTGGTGGGTGGGGAAACATAAACCCTGAATTGAACTTAATTGTTATTACAGATGGATGATGTGGGACTCATTTGTATGCGATTTTTTTCTTCTGTTAGTTATGTCTTACCCTGCCTTATACATTTGAGCCCAGGTGTTATGACTTAATTTTCGTGTTGCCCATACCCTCTGTATTGTCATTAAATAGATAGTTACCAAATGCCCATGTAACTAGAAAGTTTTAGATATAAAACTAGTTTAGCTTTAATATTCACCCACTTTTCCTGTACTTCTCTTTAGTTTTTGGATAGTTAATCTGGAAGCAGTACTTTTTGTAAGAAGCATTTTACTTGCATTCAAGGAGTATAACCTTCCCATTTTTTAAATCCCCTTATTTTTCTTTGAATGGGTAAAAGCTTCTTTTTCACCTTTTCTCTAGAATTTTGAAATGGAYTGTAAAGAGCAATATCTTAGAAAAAAAATTTATGTTCTGATTTTTCACAGTCTTTCCCAATGTCACCTTACTTTTAGGAGGTAACATTTGGGCTTGCTGGACTACTTTGTATTTGTGTATTTGTGTGGGTGAGATATTTAAGATTTACTTATGGAAGATCAATTAACTTGTTACAGAGAATTTTGGATGCAGAGCACAGCAGAAGCGCCAAATATACTGAAAGGGTTGATTTCTACTACGTTATGACTTAAATTAAATCTATGATGAAGATTGAAATACTCTTCCATACACTTTTTTGTGTGCAGAAGACTATGCTGTTCATTTTAGGCATTTCTGAACTGATAAGGACTCAATCACATTCAGAGAATAATTTCTATGATTTTGATATATTCTATTGTACTTTTATTGGCCTAAGTCATTAAAATCCACCCCAACAAAAACAAAGAGTGTGCCTTCCAGGAGCATATATGCATACATGATAAAGTTTTTTGATTTGTTTTTTAACATCATCGTTGTTGTAGCAAATTCCTGGAGCTATAAAGTTCATCTGCAAAAGAATTTCTCTTTGTGCATAAGTACAATGCACACACTGAATGGAACTGGAACAAATTGGCACTTCATTCCACAGTGGGAATAAAATACTTTTCTTGATTGCATCTTTTCCCAAGATCTAAGCAAATTAGAGAAATAAAGGCCATTTAGTAAAATTAGATTTTATGCTATTTAACAGGTGTTTTGGTCTATTTTACCCTAAGGGTAGATCACAATGCAGTCCAAAAAGTTAAAAGTTTGATAATTTTACAGTTTGTACATTTATTTCCAGCAGTTTAACCTATAGTATAGTTCTGTTAAACTTCTGTCATCTATCTTTGGACCTATTCTTTCTTTAATGCACCAAAGAATTATAAAGAACAATAGCTTAACTTTATTTTGAGGGCAGTTTCATCTGATATTGTCGGAAACACTGGATAAACCATCTGAGAAACAGAACTGAAATCAGGAGCTATTGTAACAAATTTATATTCCTTAGGGTGTTACTGAAAAAAGAAAAATAGTATTCCCTGCTCATTTTCAATATAAATTTTCCTGAAAGATTGAGAATCAAAGAATAAATTGTTTCATGCTGCAGTATATATCCCCTGAAGGTCTTGCTCAAGGAAAGCAGAAGATGGACCTGTTAGTACAGAACTGTATGTTTAGCCCCCAAAAATTTGCAGATATCTTTCACAGTACAATGCTCTGACATGAAAAATATCACAAAAACCCCCAACACCCTCCACCCAAATGAAACACACAAAAAACCACCTCACTGAACACAGTGAAAAAATACCACTCAGCAGTCTATAGGTGAGGACCTAGCTTTCTGTCTCTCATCCATACAAAACGTGCCCCAAATATATAATAAATACAATATTGGAAGAGAATAAAAAACAAACTAAAACCAGCGCAGTAATACGTATGTATATTCTWTCTTAGCAACTTGGAAACCCACATACATAACTAAAAATAGGGTTTTATTTCTTTTTTTTTTCTGAAATGGGGTCACTGAAAGCTTCCCTGTAGCATTAGCAGCTCATCAGCTAACTATTGTATAAATATCCACACCATAAATCTATTGGATTTCTGTTTCTCATATAATAGTAGTAAGCAAATCTGTCCAGAAATGGAAATAACTCATAACCTGGTGCCCCAAGATCTGAACATTTATGCTGTTCTTTTCAATTCAGCCCGGTGGATGAGTTCTGATCTCTTATCTGGTGGCAAAAGCCTTTGAAGGGATTTCTTCCACTCTTCTGCCCTATCCTTTTACAAAAGCATTGAGTCAGAATTGCCTGCTTGTCTCAGTCAATGTCTCCCTAAGGTAAAATATCTAAAAAATATTGAGGGAAGCTACTAATATTTAAAAGGACAGTTCTGTTCCTGGGAATATTTCTGGGTTTAGATACTTTCTGAATAATTTTATAAATCTTCAGTTGTTGAGCATTTAAAGCTGAAAGAATATAAAAGTAAAATTTCAGAAGGAATAGGAAGTAACGTGCTAATTCTCATAATTACAATGCAAGACTAATGTGAAATAATAAAACATTTAATTTCTGGTAAAAGTTCAAGTTAGTTCTTCAACTTATGAAAATGAAAAATATCAATATAATATTTGGTTTTTCTTTTTTTTTTACTTTGTAAGAACTGTAGCTTAATCCGTTTCCGTTAATTTTTGTCTATGTATTGCATATATGTTTGCACAATAAATATGCCTTGCAATAGACACAAGAAGGTAAAGTGACTGTTGATGTATGAAGCAGTGGTATTTATTTTCCTTTAAAAACAGTAATAAGCCCCTTTCTGTTTAGAACCCTTTTCAATTCACTGAATTGATTTGTTCTAGGAAACTAGGTTTTATGAGCTAATTGACAGATCAGTTTTAATAAATTACTTTGCAAACTATCTAATAATGTTTTTCCTAATTATATCTAGGTACTATTATTGTTGCAGGTAATAGTTTTCCAGTCTTTGCTTTTATTTAATAAATGCATCTTTGCAGTTTTGCAGCAACTTTCAACCCTTACAGAGTTACTCCAGACAGATGGCACATCCTTCCTTTCTGATACTTTTCATCATGTCTAATGTCAGTATGTTGTGCAAAATGATTTAAAGGTATAATATAGTGTGAAATGGTTTATGGTAATAATAAATACATGGGGATGAACTCTTATTCTCATTTATAATATAATTTATATTTTGTATGAAGTTTTGAGTACTTACTTCATCTCTCATGTGAATGAAGTCCCAAGGTCTTTGACCTGAACCTCAGAATTTGAGTGWAGTTTGCAATTCCCAGAAATGCCCTGTCCATTATATAGCCTCAGTAATAGTGACACAATACTTGACCTCAGGCTGTACTTGTGCTGTAAAATCAACAAAACGTTCCCTGTCCTTTGGGGAACAGATGGGGCAATTTTATGTCTCTCATTTTATCAAACTTCTTTGAACTTAAGTTACTGATACCATCAGCTAATACAAAAATGCAGAAGAAGTGTATTCGATGTGACAGCTCTTTACTACTGGCAGGCAAGTTGTGACCAACAGAATTCCTTTGTGATATTCAATAGCACACAACCCARGGTTAGTGGGTGAGGATACTTCAGGAGCTAGCAGCTAATATCGTTTTTTTTTTTCTTCTGTTCCCAGTTGGGTCTGTTAAACAGTGCCAATTTACAATTAGATTATGGGATTAAATAGGTCTCAGTAACATTTCTGTATTCATTTTTTCCAATGGAAAGTATGCATTTTCATTGAGAGAATGAAGTAATCTGAAAGAGTGAAAACAATATGCATTCTATTTAGGCATGCAGTAGAAATAAATACAGTAGACAGAACGTCAGATCATAGAACTTTAGTCTGATCTATGATGGCATTTGCATTTTATATATCTCAGTTTGTACTAAATGTGGCCAATTAAGAAAATTTAACTGTAACTTTAGTCTCTTCCCCTCAGCAGTTCTAATTTTAAAGTAATAGTTGTAACTGAAATAGGAAAAAATGCAAAGCTCTGTGCTTTTCAGTTACTTTCAATTTCTTTAAGATACYCCTAAAGAATTAAGTATACTTCATTTAGAAAACAAACAGAGGAACTAAAAATCTTTGTTTTGTCATAGGCTTCTACCCAAAATTGAGCTTGTGAAGATTTAAAAATCAAATCAACACAGTGACTCCTGCTTCATTGACGTAGTGCCAACATAAGCACTATCTTTTAAATGAGATCACTAAGTGAGTAAATCTGCAGTACCAAATATCCCTTGTTTACTTTTTGAAGCATGTTTGGAGAGAACTAAAGCAACTGAAGGAGATAAATAGGGCGAAAAGAAGAAACTGCAGAAGTAGAAAGGGTTGGGGTATTGTCAGAGACTGAAAATAGTTCATGCCTCAAACATTGATATAAAGTTTTGCTCATTATAAAGAAGCTACAACCAAAGAAGCCTCCCTGAAGACTGGGACTTTGGACTGAAAGTCAAACTGCTGATTAGATAAAAGGAAATCCATTGTTCAATCATCCCTGGCTGAGTTTGAGGTGGGGGGAGAGCACAGCTCACAGAAGCCAGGTTTACACAGACTCACCCCCAGCCGATGGGGGAGGAGAAGGTTTTAGGTGCGTGGTGCAACCTCTGGCCAGAGGCACTGAGCACCCATCCTCTGTCACACAAACCGGCCCAGCTGTGGAACCCCCAACCCCAGAGGGCACATCCACGGCGCTTTCAAGTGAGAGGCAGCTGAGGGGGAGCCATAATCCATCAGAGACCCCCCCAAAGTGCTCCACAGAGGCTTKGCACCACAGGACTGCACGTGATGCCACAGATCCAGAGTCTGCTGTAAGAGACTGCCCCCATCCCCCATGGGGACATGCCTGGACATTGCCACCTGGCTCGAGGGTATGTTAACCCATGGGATTCTATGCTTTCCGGGGGGACCTTCACCACCAAGAAGACCAGCTGGACAGGATCAACGGAGCATCGCTGGGATCCACGGAGTTGTGATATTTTCTTTATTCCCAGTCATTCTCTTTCTGTCCTCCCCACCTATTTTCTATTTCTTCCTTTCTCTCTCTCTCATATTTATTATCAAATAAACCCCTTACTATTGACTGGCATATGGTCTCATTTGCACCCTAATTCGGGCAGAGGTATTTATAAAAACCTCAATAATCAGATCTTGACAGGTATGCAGCTATCCTCTCTCTCAGCATTTGCTAGCTAGAGTTCAGAAAACCTTGTACTATTCTACATTTGATGAGACTAACAACTGCTTTATCTTAAATTATCTATCAGTAACACTGCCTAGTAATGTTCTGTATATACATAGCATATAAGACTGACACAGATTTATAAATTTTAAAGCTGTGATTTTAGGTCAGGTTAATAACAAATTAGTGGATGGGCAAGTGTTCTTTAACAATTCATGAGCTACTTGGTAGGTCCACTTAATCATAAAACACCCTTTGGAAACTCTTTCTAGATAAAAATGAATAAAAGGTGCTATATAATTAATTATTTTTGATTCACTGTAGGTAGCATGTACAGTTCATGAAGGGGTTTGCATTCTCATAATTTATTTTTGTTATATGATTCTTCTACTGCTGTTTTTCATATAAAAAATTGATGTACTACCTTATTTTGACAATCTGCTAAGAGTCATGGYCTCTTTCTGTTGGAAAATTCCCATAAACTGTTTAGGGTGTTTCTATCAAATGGTTATGTAGTAGTTTTTAAAAAAAGATTTGGGCCTGCTGTGAAATCCCAGCTAACAGAGAATGCTATTTTTGGAATATAGTATTTAAATAATGAGAGCAATCAGTTATTTCACAGACCGAATTTTTTATTCTCTGGTTGCATGCTCTAAGAAGGACGGTCCATGAACCAAGAAATTATTTGTATACTGAATCTCTTAGGAGATGTGCCGTGTGTTTGAGGATCTAAAAAAATAAAACATGGGGTAAACAACTCTGCAATCTGTAAATCTTTACCAAGACTTATATGTTGCTCCTTCCACTAACAAGTAGAGATATGGCTGAGACAGTTTCTGCAGAAGTTTTCACTAGATTCATAAGGCACAGAGGTGTCTTTTAATAAGTTTTTCCCTACATTAGCTTATATATATTTCTATTAAATCTTTCCACTTGTTAAGTCCACTTTTGCAGTGGAAGGAAACATTTTCTCCCTGTTCTAGTAGAGGCAACAAAATTGTAGACTTCATCAGATGCAGGTTACAGCAGATGAGCACTCAACGTCTGTAGCAGAAAAGTACTTGTGTGTACTGATCACCCACACCTACAACTCATCTCCCCAACACACATGCTGCCCTTGCCGAGATATGAATCCATCCATCTATTGGACAAGGCAGAGAAATCACTGTTGCTCGACTTCAGTAGCTCTAGGGTGGCACCATTGGTTACACTTGTTCTGTGCAGGCTTGAATGCGGTGAAACTCAGTAAGCCAAGTTTGATTAGTTTGATTAGTCTGAAACAAGAAGAATTCACCAAACGAAGAATATCTACACTCACCTCATTTCTTTGCATACTTGTTGACAACGTCTTTAATAAGTCTGTTCATATCTCCTTGTTCTGAGCAAGGAAATCCTGGAAAAACTCAAACACAAAAAGTAAGCCTACAAAGGATGGAAGCTTGGGAGAAATACAACAAAATTGTCTAAGCAGCAAGGGATCAGGTTAGGAAAGTTAAGCCCTGATAGAATTAAGTCTGGCCAGGGRTGTCAAGGTCAAAAAGAAAAGTATTCCAAAAAGAGTGAAAAAAAGTAAAGCTAGGGAATTRGTTTTGTATGCACTCTGGAAGGAAATGGGAGGTCAGGTTAAATGGGGCTCAGGGAGAGGGCTGGTTACCTAGGAAATATGCATGAGGTACTCAACAGCTCTTTTCTTCTCAATCTTCACAGGCAAGTGATTCAAGTTGCTGGGGGCAGAGGCAGGCACTGTGAGAGGAAAGAACTCCACATAGTAGGAAAAGATTGGGTTCCAGACCATCTAGGGTACCTGATAGTGCACAATTGCACAAGTCCATGGGACCTGATGAGRTGCGTCTGTGGGTTCTGAGGGAACTGGTGGATGAAGTGGCTAAGCCACTAACAATCACATTTGAGAATCTATGACCGATCAATGAAGTTCCCACTGACTGGAAAAAGTGAAACAGTTCCCCAGAACTAACATCATCCCAGTATATGGCACACAGCAACCTCTCTGCTGTCTCCCCACTCTCCTTTACTTTATTTGTGGAAGTGGGAAAGCTTTAAATGTGGCATTAGCTTTTATTTCCACTAGTGCAGCATTTGAAACTAGGGAGAGTAGATATTTGGAGCTAAAAGAAAACACCAGATTTTACTGGTGTTTACTGGATGTCATTTAAAGTAAGGTGGGCAGTATCTGGCCTCAAAACAGGCTGATCAAGTCTGATTTACTGGCCAGTATGACTAGAGAATCTGATGATAGTAGTTTCTCCCCTATAAAAAACTGTTTTGAACATTTCAGTAAGAGTAAATATGCTCTCTTTGAGTATCRCACTGTGCTTTTCATTTCAGGCAGGCATTTTTAGAGACCAGYTTCTCATTGTCTTGTGACTTGTGTAATTGCTTTTACTTGGACAAATGAATTATGAAATACTGCCATTTTCATTTGGCAATTTTTGCACAGCTATATATGACAGCATAACATTAAAAAAAGGCATTGAAATGTCAAGCATGCTTATAAAACAAAGGAACAGCCTCTGAGTGAATGGTCTATGGTAGGAACAATTCTTTAGAGGTACTTTAAGGGAAATACATTTTAAATGCAGATATACATTTTCCAGATCTGACACATTTCCCTCTATGCTCTTAAAATGTATGCAACCTTAAACTCTTGATRTACTAATACATCATGTAAGATTTCAAGGCCCTTCTTTATCTGAGAAATACAAACATTTCTATATATCAGGTATTGGGATATCGGCAGTAGTTTAGAAACTACTTTATGCCACCTACTAAATGAACGTGGGTTTGTAGTTATGCGGCAGATTGGTTAGTTCAGATGTATGGGTGAACACACTTTATTTAAAATATTAATTCCTGTTAGAATCAAGCTCTTAAGGTCTTAAGATCAGCACAAACAGTAAATGCAGCAAAATGCAGACAGTCAAGTGTGTGCATGTGTGCATATATCAGCATTCTTCAGGTGTAACCACGAGTCAAATCTACCATACCAATGGTAATAATTAGCAATTCTATTACTTATTTCACTGCCTTCTAGGAGATTATTTGCAGTTGCAATTTTTTTTTTTTTTTTTTTCTGGACAAAGGACAGCTTTCAAAGAAAGAGAATTGCCCAGTGGCACTGCAGTATATCTCTGAAGCCTGTAAGAGAGCAGAAGGTATGTAAATTTGATCTACTTGTAAACAGATTAAACATTGTTGTCTTTGGTTCAGGTCACTGTATTTAACACTTTTTCAAGAATCCTGTTATTGAGCTGGGTTCATCAAATGAGACATATGCACAAAACAGCTGGGACTGACTGATGGAGCACAGATGTGTATCTACTAAATTGTTTGTGACAGAGACTGTAGTTAATTGTGATGGGTGACAGGTACGTTGGAGGCCAGTCAACTCAGTGAACTGTTGATGAGTGTGGTATGAGACATGGTATATATTAACAGCAAGTGGAAGATTTATGTCATCCATGACTGAAAATTCAAATCAAGTGCAGACAAATAAAGCAGACTGGAGCTGTTCATAACCCTTTTCCTTTCTTCTACTTTCTTGCTGTTCTTAATATTAGAACAGTGTGATAATGTTTATTTCGCATAAACATATAATAGTTTGGTAAAAAGTTTCACTGGAACCATTATTATTATTGCTCGTGCTATTATTATTAGCTATAGAAAAAAAAAGTGCTTTGGTTCAATCCACACTTGTTTCATTTGTGAACTCAATCAATACCCAGTTTTATTTACACTTTATCTGTGTCTGTTTCCTTAGACTAAGTCTTTGTGCCTTTTTTTCTCCTCCTTGCTACAAATTCTCCCTTATTAATGTTCTGAAATATTAAATGAACTTTCTCTTTCCTGTTGTGAAGTAAAAGCTGTGCAACAATCACATTTCATTTTTCTAAAACTGAATTTGGAGACCTTGAGATAGAACAGTAGTCATAGATGATTCAGTGAGAACCAGACATGATAGATTTGGAGAAGCTCTGAAAGAAGCCCTGTTAAACACTATTATCAGCAACAGAAGTTCATGTTAACTGTGCTTAGTACTTAGACACTGGATGAAGCAGGGCTGTCAGACTCATTTTGGGGGGACAGAAATGTTTTGACTCAGGGTTCTTTCATTTTTGTACAACCTGGGTGGCACAGAAGTCACTTTGAGGTTTCCAGACTAACGCTCTAAAGATCCCGTAGCGTGCCCTCTATTAGTCTACCATACCACTGAAATTTTACTTTATTCTGTCACTGTCTGATGCTAGTCCACCAATTCAATGCCAGAGTTTTAWAAATTAATATTTTTAATGTTACAAAAACTGTAGCTAACTAATGAGTAAGAGGGCTATGAATGTGAAATGCTCAGCAGAAAGGATGGGCATAAATAAAAAAAAGTTGTCTCTGTTTTGTTGCAGAAAAGATTCTACAACTAGTTTCTTCTTTCTTCTAAGCCCCTACAACTCCTGAAAACAAACYGGGTATCCTACCAGGAGAATGTGGGATTATAACAGTCTGCATAATTTTTATGTGAGCTAGATATTTATATCTTTCATGCGTGTTTCCTTCTCTCGTACGATTTCTGCTTAAATAGATGACCTGAAGGTCTGCCTTGGGAATGAACCTTTATTTCAATTTAGGGTAACAGGAAACTCACACTGCCATTTCTCAGTTCCTAAACACAGATTGTGAGCAACGTCCCTTTCTCCTTTTCTTGTACCAGAACTTTTAAAGCCTCCTATGGTTACTGGTTCTTCAATAGTTAGTTGGGATTCATGATTAACATGGCATTGTCGTGGGGTCAATTTCTACTTTTTACAGCATTCCTCTGTGTCAGCTCTCATCATTCAGTAACAATCATTATGCATGTGGTCTTCTTCATCTGAAAAGTATAGCAGGGAGGTAGAGCCTACCTGCAGCTTAACCTTCTACTAGAAAAACAGTTCTGATGAGATATGCTTCTGTGATATTCAATTATAATGGATTTATGTAGAAAGCATAGAACGCATCTCTTACCCCTCTTGGAGCATGGTCTCACAAAATAGAGAGCTGTAGCAAGACTGGCATACGTGCAGCTACTCATCAGATGAAATTTGCCTACAGAGGCCATTTTCTGCAAGATGTAGGTTTAGCAGAATATGCTGAGTTAGATGAAAATCTTCCCCAAAGAGTCATGGAGGTCACAGTGTCAATATAAAATTGGCATAAATTTCCAGCCGAAGGAAATAATGTTTCCACTGCTCCTTCTCTACCCACACCTCTCTGTGGTCTAGAGATGTTATATCTGGGACAGCAGGTAGATACTGTAAAGAACTAAACTCCATGCTGGTAATATCTGAGCACTGAAACATTAGAGAGCTTCTAAGAATTGTGAGGAAAAGCAGGTTCTGTGCTGCTGACATTATCTGCCTGCTGTTCCAGCCAGCTCRTACTCACTACACTCTGATAAGTGCCCCAAGCCTTGGAGGCTTCTAAAATTCTGAGGACTTCCAGAAAATTATCCTCTCTGCTCAATGCCAGGTACACTGTAAGAGGACAGAATGGGTGAATTCAAAGATAACTTTCCCATCTGCATTTTCACATGATTTGGTTTCAAAAAGAGGAATTGAGCTGAAAGTCCTATTAACATCTAAATCATTTGTGCCAGAGTCACATTTACATTAGGCTACAAGATTAAAATAAATGGAAATTAAGTACTCTTATACAGGTGTATAGACTTGTGTCTGTCTTGGTTTTCAGGCGAGAAATTTATTCCCCTTAAAACAAGACTCAAAATGAGACTGTACAGAAGTTTTGAAGAATTATATGATTTGTTCACTGTCAATGGCCAGAAAAACATTATCAAACTGCTCTCCTTTAGTCTTCTAGATTAGCTAAAGGGAGAGGACGTTTTTGTTGCTACTATCTGATATGATAACTTTGTGGCACAGCTCTCTACATTTCCTTATCCTTTTGTCTGGGCAGAGCTGTTCTTCTCTRTCAATCTGCATCTGGTCCAGGTGGTGCAGCTGCAGAGCAGTGATTGCACAGAAGAGCACCAGGATGGCAAAGATAAACGCACTTGCACAGTGAAGCTTGCAAAGTGGCATGCCCTTCTAGGTACATTATATAGGAAGCTCAGTAGGGGATAATTAAACGTCAAATCTGTGTTTCTTTGAGGTGTGAAAACAGTGGTTTGAGACTGTGTGAGAGAGGACAGTGGCCACACGCAGAGCAGAGTCTTTCTCCTATTAAAGCCAGAGGGAAAAGGATTCCTCAGAGAGAAAGAATGAAACACAAATGCTTTTACATGAGGTTGAATTTTTAAGGAAAAGGGCAGGAGTGCCCAGCCAGGGCCAGGTTGCTGTCTGTTGTTATGGCAACAGAGGGAGAATCTCCTATGCAAGGGGAAAGAGAGGGAGTGGGAGGGCAGAAAAGAAAATGGTTTCAGAAGGAAGGCAAGAGGGTAGGAGTTTGTAAATGGAAAGAGAACAAAGCTAAGTGTCAAGGTCAGGCAGAAATGCATCTATGTCCATGATGACTGAAATGCCCTAAGAGACCTTGTGCACAGCCATTCCCTTTGTGGGTGGGCAGATTTGCTGGGGTCACTTCCACAGTCATCATCTGGCTAGCAGAACGCYGCCGCGGTGCCCTGTCCTCCCGCACCCACTCCAGCTGAGGGCTTACACCTACCTTTGTTCACTGCCTGGATGTGCATAATACTTGCAAGGAAAACTCTTTTCATTGCCAAGGACCCCTGTATCTGCTACCTGTCTAATAAATTGAACTGATCTCAAATGGTAAACTTAATTTACTTCTTGGGGTAAGTTAGGTGATGAGAGCTGGTTCTTCAACATGGGAACCTCCCTTTTGTCCCCAAGGAGCAGGCTTTCTAGATAGAATACTACTTCCAAGGTGCACTCCGAAAATTCTGACTACCGAGATGTGCAGATATTTTTGTCAGAAATAATGTCTTGATACGTGATGTGTTCAGTAGAGAGAATTATTTTCACTTGTAGCAAAGCAACCCAGCAGGAAAGAATGGAAGTGCAGTATGAACCAGACAACTGGCTGGCCAGGGATGCAACTTAATACTTTGCTAAACAGATTCAAAATGAAATCTCTGTGCCCAGTGCACCAGAAGGAAGCATTATAAATCAGGACTAAGCAACACAAAACTAAGACTTTTCTTTCGGTCTTCATAGTAAAAATCAAAGAAAAATAATGAACAAACTGGTGAAACTTTCCCAAAGGGAGATTTCTGTTTTCTTTATTTTTTTCTCTCTCTCCTGAATAAAAAGTTCGTGGTAGTCAGGCTGTTCATGAGTCGTTGCTGTTGTGAGAGCATGGCTGTCCCTGCTACTCCAGCACTTTTGAACTGGCTAGCCCGTTTCTATCAAATCTGACAGAGAGACAGAGTTTTCAGATGTTACACTCTTACAAGTTCTGTGAAAATTGTTAGCCAGGGGCAAGAAAAAGGCTACAATGATACTTACACTGAGGGAAAGACCCGAGTATGAACTGCGCTATTACTGAATACGCACATTTCTTGTGAAGAGTGTAGATAGGAGGGAGAAGTTATAAATGTTTTAATTCTTGGGAAAGCTTCAATCAAAGTTTGAACTTTATTAGACACTATCTAGCTTTCATTTTCATTCTCTCTTTCCCTCCATATATGAGTTCTCTAGTGTTTAATAAGGACAGGAAACATGCTGCAGGCTCAGTTTACTTCATTTAAAAAGCCATTTGATGAAATACAAATAATTTGAAAACACAACTCTATTAGTTCTAGTGTTTGTGGAACTATTTATTACTTAAAGCAAATGATAGTTGCATTACACTGTCACAAAAAGGGTTCTCAAGGCCTCTCAATTGTCTTCCTATTAGTCTTCATTTATTTTCTCTCTCTTGTCTGAAATATTCTTATTTTCCAGATTTTTCCCTTAATTGCATTTTCAAATAACTTACCTGGAAGACAGCTTGAATATCCTTCTCTTCTTTCCCACAAATATTCAAGTTTGAAAGTAATTTCAGTATGAAGACCAATGGAATTCTAAAGACAATGTCTAGAATCTTATCGCACCAAGTCATGTGAGGTTCTTTTAATTTAAAACAAAATATGGCTTCTTCTGTTATAGCTCCTAAAGATCTCTTAAGCCTCTGCAGTACCATTTTAACCTCCTGGTTCATTATCATCACACACATTTTTTTGGGAGGAAGTCGTATAATTTGGTGTCCTCTTTGTATCACATTATGCTTTCCTCACTTTACTTTCTAAAACCTTACTAATATTGATTTTGTATAGTTTTTAATTTCATCAATAGATGTGCCTTCATCTGCCATCTACTGGTTTTTGCTTTCTTGCATCCTGTAATCAAAATAAAGATTGATAGAGTATTTGTACCACTTGGACTAAAATAAAAAATTGTAAAGGGAATTCGAAGATTTACAACTGGGATGTCAAACGTTGAGGATTGAATCAGTTTAAAGTGATGGCTTGATGAAGACTGACTTTCACCTTCAGAAGAGATAACACTGCTTAGGATGTAGTATCCCTGATGAACTACAATCTATTAYACTGTTAATTGGACAGCAAGAAATTAAACATAAATCATTCAACAGAATACAGTGATATAAAATCAATTAAGTCATTGCACTGGAAAAAAATATTAAGTGCTCTACATTAGGGAACATTATGAAAAAGAACATCAATTTTAACGAAACTTTTGTTTGATGCTTGATACAGTTATTCACACGGATTTTAGAAGATTTGTATTGGCTTTGATTTTGAATCAGGAAAAACCCTTCTCATAAAAGCTAGTAGGAGCAAGTAACCAAGCAACCACTGACCATCGTAGCTATATGAGTTAAGGACAAAATTCAGAAATAATTAACAGATATCTGGCCTTGATAATTTTCATCAGATTGCACCCATGCAAAATGTGCAAGAAAAATTAAAACCTGGCTTTTGAAGACATAAACTCTAATTTTTCCCTTAYTTATCTGCAGTCAGACAATCCATGAAGTTTAGTTTCCAGACTCATGTTAGAAGCAGTCTAAATTTGGTGGTTATGCAAGGCCTGAAAAAGAAGTGAATTTTCTGTAATTGCTGTAAATTGGCTGTTTCACACTCACTCTGAATGACAGTGGGGTCTTGACAAAGTTCTCCATTTCTTCTATCTCTACTTAGCTAGCTTATTCATTTTCACTCACCCTGCCAAACGAAACACTACTTTAGATATTTTTTTCCTTTTTGTTTTAGCAAGATTTTGGATATGAGAAACTAGGTGAACCTCCTTCTGGAAGCAGACTTCTGGAAAGAGGGACAAACCCATATCCTTTACTCAATCACTAGAAAAACATCGATGAGCAGCAACTTCTAAACAGCACAGATCTCTTCCAGGAAGACCTCATCATGCTGCTTCAGAACCGATSTAGATACCAAGTATTCGGGTTTATTTCATAAGTTCTTCATTTCACTTTCCAGAAGCATCTCAGTTGGCACTGACCAGGTGATTTTGTCATATATCATAACCTGCAGCTCAAAATCAACACCCAGAAATATGTGTCCCATAAATATACTGAAGCCACTAGTTAAAGCAGATATCTATGATACCTTTATTATTCTTGCAACATCTATTTGCATTTTGCTTATAAATGTATATATGCTACCCCACACACATACAAGTCTCTCTCTATAAAATTACATATGTAAAATATTACACCTAAGATCAATTTTTAGCAGTTTCTTTGCATTCAAACTTTCTGCCAGTGCCCGCAAATTAAAATCTACAATTGCTGATGTTTTTAAATTTTAAAATTTATTTCAGTGTTTCTTCAAATCATTCATTATTGTGGCTTTTATTAGGAAATATGCTGAAAACAACCTGTCATTAGATTTAATGAGGATTCCATATGCCAGCTCAGTATACAAAAACAAATTAAGTCTATAATTAACTTATTAATTCAACACAGCACTAATTCTTAGAATTTTATCATTGCTTTCTGTAAATGGAAGTTTTAAATTCACAGCCTATCTTTAGTACTTGGGAATAGCTTCTGGAAACATGACAGCTGCTTCCCCCTCCTTGCCTCCCCAATTCTACTGAGAATCAAACTATTAATGTACTCAGGAGCAGTAAGGTAATTATATGTTTTAGTAGGTTCATTAAGAGCTCTGAAAATATATTTCACTATAAAATAATTTCTGTTCTCTTCAAATTGTCTAAAACATGAGGAATTTTTAGTGAAAAAAGGCTAAGGTGCTATGTTTCTTTGCTTTAGACAACAACCTCTTACAAATCAGTACTAAATGATGCACAAAAATCCCTTGGTATCTTAAAGAGGGAAAAATTACATAGGTAAACAGATAAATCTTTAGTACATTTGTCTTTATGGGAGCAGCTCCTGCTGTTGGTCTCTAACCTGGAGGGCATTATTCTTTTCTAAATTGCCAGTAGTGTCTCACRGCACAGTGATAAATAGAAACCACTGAAAGAAATAACGTTCATTCTAACACACAAGAACTTTCCAGACAGACATTGGCCTCTGAGAACAAACACTTAGACAAAATAGATTAGTTGCAATTGCAGAATATATCACTCTGGTTCCCTATGAACAGGCATTATCCCAGCTGTGCAAATAAGTGCCTTTATGCCAATCATTAAGTAATAAATACATTTAATAGAGGGTCTAAAACTTTAAGAAAAACACAGGAAAAGGTCTTTCTATATCAATTATTTTTTGCATGAAGCCGCAGATGTATTCCCAGCACTACTTTAAAAAGTCTCTAATAATGTAGATTTTTGTGTGTTGTTTTGCGGTAGAAAGTTTCCTTTGTCAGACAATTAATAAAACAGAAAAGAAACAAGTGCTGCAGAATTGCAATTAAAAGTACTAGTTTAAGAATAGAACAGAAAACTCCCTAGCAATTTTCTCTCTTATTTATCATTTTACCAGAAGCATATATACTAAGGCAGAATTTTGTTTGTTTCTGGTTACACTGGAGTAACATTTAGCTATGCTGTTTATGTCTTTCCTCATTAATTGTTTCAAAAGTCTGACAAAATGATAACTGCCTTGGAAAATACAGTTTTTCTGTTTTGTCTTCTAGATGCATGGCATATGGATTGCTTTTAAGGATTGATATCACTAATAATTTGTTTTTATTTTTTTATGCAGTCAGAACCGTGAGAAGGTATTGTGACACTGTCAGCCATTTTCTCTACYGCCTTTATCCTGGCCACAAGACTCTAGGAATTCAAGTGCTTGAAGTGGGATCAGCTATCCAGTACAATCAGAGCAACCTTACCCTAACTACTTATCCTGTCTGAAAATTTGCTTTCTTCTTTTCTCTAGGTACCAGGAGCAATTAGGCAGACAGAGCCTTCCTTGCTCCTGGGGCAAGAGGTGCGTTGGGACGGATTGGATGTGAACAGGGGGAGGTGCAGTGAGCACAGCAGGGAGTCCAGGCAAGGACATAGAAGGGTGGGAGAAAAAGATGGCAGTGTGGCCACTGCCAGGAAAAGAAATGGACACTGGATGTAAGGAGCAAGTAGCCTGCTAGGAAGTTCTTGAATGGGCAGGGATGTAGCTGAGAAAATTGTACCTCTGCATGTCATCTTCTTTCCTCATAGAAGTTGCATTTTCTCTCTGTCATCGTTAGACTCTAAGAACAACCCTTTTTTTAAGTACAACATTTTTTGTTTTGTTCTGTTTTAATATATACAGGATTCAGTACAAAATCTGTACTCCTATTGACATTGGGATTGAATTACTGTGATGGATTTTATCTAGGACTACATGTTTGAAAGTTAACTGGAAGCTCTCTCTATTTTTTTTCTGTGGATGCACTTCAGCTGAAGGACGTGCCGGAAATAGAAATGTCCTTTTTTTGTTGCTGGTAATAGAAATGTCCTTTTTTTGTTGCTGGTAGAGATACATTAATTTTTCTATAGAATTATATTTTTCTAATGACTGCTATGTATGCATGCTACACCTTTTAATTTATTTGATTACAATATTAAAAATTATACTTTTATAGTAAATTCAACTTCCTTATTCAATATGAGTATTCCTTACAGTTGGACGGTTGGTTTAGGGGAGTATAAATAAGTATTGACTTCCAAAACAGTGAGTGGTCTTACTTCCTTCCTACATCTGTCTGTAGGTCTCAAAGCAAAGGGCATGTAGAACAGGCTTAAAACTAATCCATCAGCACTCCAACAGAAAATTCATAAAAGATGTTGAAGAGACTTGGGGAGGGTCAGAAGCAACTGGACATCAATGGGAAGGGAGGATAGACCCTCTTCTGTCTTCAATTTATGTTGGTGCAACTTTTAATTAGATTAAATGGATTCTTAAACCTGCTTGTTAGATCTAGGTCCAAAATGTAGAACAAAGGAAATGTCTGTTTGAATTCCACAGGCTTCTGAAGCAGCCTGCAACCTTCTCTGACCCGGTTTCGTGAATGTTTCTTCAACCAACTAAATATGACGACTGTGCTGACTGGGACTTTTTCATTTTCCAGGGTGCTGTAGATTTCTTAAAATTCTATTTGTTCTGTCTTCATCACCTTTGATCAGCTTTGCTCATTTTTTTTTTACATTTTTTTGTCCTTCCTTTCATRCTCATTTTCTTTCTTGTTATCTTTTCCATCCATCTGCTCTGGAGTATAGAATCAAAGTCTTTTCTCCTATGCACTTTTTTCTAGATTTTCTCGTATTCACTTTTCTCTAGGACTATCAATCATTTCAAAGACTACAGTAAAAGTTTTATAATTCTCTCTAACTATATACATCTGCTAATCATACTTTCAAAATAACACACAGGACACTTCTCTTGCTGACTGTGTAGTACTGATTCATATTCATTTACTCCATGTCTGATTGTAATTAATTTAGAAAGAGCTGAACTGGCAATAAACTAGCTGATTTGAAAACTGTGCCTTCACAGACTTCCAAAGTCACCTGTGAAATTATGGAAATATTTCTTTTCACTGAAAAAGAAAATGAGCTGCCACACTGATACTGCTGCATTTGCTGCTATCTGGTCCTACTCTTATAAAAAGGGTAGCTAGCAATTTCAATTGAAGCATTGTTATAACTTGCACTTGAACCTTGGACTATGGTATAAATTGACCCCTATCGATATGAGTAGGGTGCGTCTTTTGAATTTTGTTCTTATTGGGACTTTAAATTGGGAACTTCATGGATAGTTGAAATTGCATCAGCTACATATACAATTTTCTCTGATTTATAAGCAATAAAGTATGTACCATCAAAAGTGTAGAAAGTGTTTATATGCGATTGTATTGACAGTATTTTCACATTTCTTGGAGCATGGAATACTATGTTTTTTCCTATTATTTTTTATTTTTCAGGTCTTTAGAATTGCATTAATATTTGCCTTGAAGAAAAGAGAGATGTAAAAACCATAGGACAAAGATTCTTGTAAAATTCACGTTGCTTTGTTTGACTGTGTAGATCAAGAGGCTTTGTATACTCATCCTTGAGGGAGACCAAAATTCCTCTGGAACTTTTACTGTCCATATAATTTCACAATTCAACAGTGAATCTGCACAGTAGTGCACAGGATTAACTGCACAGTAAAAACTATATCTCTACAGAACTAGGTACTGGTCTGAAAATAATAGTTTCCAGTCATTAATAGCATTTTGTGCAAGACTCATGTGATCTAAGAACACACAACAATTTTTTTCTTATATTTTACTAATCACAAGGGCGTGTTATATGTGCATTCCCACCTTATCCWTTTTTTCTTTCAAATGCTATTTTAAAATCTGTTAGCCATGAATGCAGTTTTCACCTTGGAAAAATAAAAGCATATCGAGCTGAATAATTTTGATTTTCAAAAATATAGTAATGCTTGCCAATCATTGCCAGTATGGTGATTATGTCAGTACTTACATAGTGCGAGGGAGAAGTCTGGAAAGCTATGCAGCAAGAAAGAGAGTCAAGAAGGATTGGTTCATGGAAATGATAAACAGACACAAGTGTCATGAAAATCAAATAATTTCATTGTAGTAAGCAATCTGAGAGGAGAATAAAATGGTTAATGAGTAGCTAAATTTATTTTGATCAAATATATGGTTGACTTAATAATTCTGAATACATGAAACCCTGATATTTTTTTTCTAAACAAAAATCTTCCCAGAAACTCTGGTAATGCAAGAAAAAAAGTAAAGTATAAAAACCACTTGATTTAAAATGATGCATATAAGTAAAGAATTAGTGTATCATGATATAATAAAATACAGTGCTGAGCATAAAAAAACAAAATGAAAATTAAATGAACTTACATTAAACATATGTCTTGGGAATATGGCTCCCGGTAACGAAGCAGTGGTTGGATATGTTGACCATATCAAATAAAAAGAATTGAAAAGCTTAGAAAAAGAATAACCATACCTACTCCTCCTCAATTCATGTAACCTTAGAAGAGAAATCTGATGAGCAAAGACAAGTGTTTGAAAAATAAGATGACAGTGATGTGTGGATATTAGAGACTTTTACTGAATTGTAAAAAGAATTATGAATTATTCTGTATGCAAGAAACTGTGGAATTACTAAAATATAAGGACAAATAAGAAATTATCTGCCTCAATAAGTTTTATTGAGCATAGAGCAAATCTAAATCAGATCCAGCAAAATGTGAAAACTAGAGATTGTCTGGTCTTTGTGGAGTACTGTCACCAGTTCTTCAAGCAAAGCAAGTGAACACAAATTGGTCTAGAAAACACAGAGCCAGAAAAACTGTCACACACTAAACCCAAGGGAGTAAATGCTGACTAGATTATGCATGAAATCAATTCTCCAGGATAACCCATCAACCTGAGCATTTATTTCCACATATCAGCACCATTACACCCTGGTAAAGGAGATAATTCAGTAGTTTCAAAAGCAGGTTTATTAAAGATGTGATAGTATCTCTTCTATTTCTACTAAAACCGTGAAGACTCAAGGGAAAATTCACATGACATAACTCAATAGTTTCAAAGACAAGTTTATTAAAGTTGTGATAGTAGATCTTCTGTATCCACAAAAGCCCTGAAGACCAAAGGGAATATTCTTGTGAAAATCACGTTTCATCACCAAGTAGYTTGGCATAAGTCTTTTCTCAATCCAATAAAACAGAGAGTAACTGAAAATACAAGGGGACGTGGGACTAAAAAGTGAAGAAAGCGAGTTTCATAGACTTTGCAAAGTAAGTGAGGCTGTTCAATGTATTAAACATAATTGGCTTAAAATATCAGTTTTCTGATGGTTTCACAGATGAGAAGAGAGACAGGAGATGTGAAAACTAACTCAGGTAGAAAGAAAATATTCTCTCACCTCATTCAGGTTTTCTTAAGATTATCATGTTAAATAAACACAAAGGAAGCCAACATAGAAGAAAGATTTCGCAATGGATATATTAAATCTCTTCAGAGGGAAYCAGACTGTGTCTTTTAACATATTTACATTAAATTGAAGTCAATATGAAGATTTGAAGAGTAAACACAATTTGATTTCTATCCTGAAATAAGTTGATGTTTTAAAGTAAAATCCAATCTGCTCCTCTCAAGTCAAACAAGCAGATGATATAAATAAATAAATAAATAAATAAATAAACAAAGAGATTCAGACCTTCTTGTTCAAATGTTCACCTTCTTGTGCAAATGTTCACCTTTTTGTCATTCTTGACTCTTATTGCATGGATTATTATATGCTACTGCATATAACATACTACTAAATGCAATAACAGAACCAAGATCAAACCATTGTAAAAAAAATCTTGACAGTTGGAAGAACAAAAACTTGAAGTTTGAAGGTTAGGGTACTAGTAGTACAAATTCAAGAGCCAGCATGCAAATAACCATGAATTTTTATTCTTAAATGAACGTACTTAAGCATCACTTTTTGGAATGTAACTCTAGTTGAATAGATAGAGAGAGAATGAAAATGAGATAAAAATACACCATTTTCCAGGAGGACAATTGTGTTTCCATAAGCTTCTGAGATACACAGGAGGACAGTACTTTTGAAGTGGAGTAGAAAATCTGATAGACAACAATACTCCAGCTACTACAGCTTTTCTGTACATAAATAGATTTTAATAAGGCACTTTTGATTAGTACCTTCAGTATTAGCAAGACTGAACTTACTAGGTAAGCACCATTTTTTTTTTTAAACTAGATTTTAAAGTCCAAATTTCTAACCTGCATAGATCTTCCARTCTCCTGCAATTTGACATTCTAATTTAATATTCAAGAAAGTTCACTAAATTCTGATAGCTAAAAAACCTTATGAAATGTTAATTTTCTAAAAAAAATTTGGTAATGCATAGTTATTAAAATTATATAAAATTAAATTAGGCTTGGTCTGAAGTCAATAATAGTGATTTATAAAGTATATTGTCAAGTTTACAACTTCTTAAAGATTTTCCTGAGCATAATAAACTTYAGGAGAAGGGTAAATGGGACCCTACCTATGGATGCTGAAAAAACTCCAGCAGAGAATTTCTTCAGCTCTCTGCAGCATTTTTGTGAGAGTTCTGCCTTTCCCATGCAAGTAAGTCARAACAATGTTACAGTTTTGTAAACTTCTTGCAGCTGTGGGTCGTTTTGGCAGAGTTGTTATGGTTCTAACTAGAAAAACATTCAGAGAGGGATGTCTTAGAACTTGACCAATCTCCTCAGGGGTGGATGGCAAAAAAACAATTGCCTTATGCTACTTAACACACCTTGCGAAATAACATATAAAAGTCTTCTGAGAATTCATTAAATCATCATCCATTTATCCCTGAGCCTGGACTTTGTGTCGTTTCTCTACTCGTCCGTGGGGAAAACAGTGACACCTACCAAATTGCCGTCACATTCAGCTACTGAGCTGTGACGTTTCATCAAAACTGAATGTGTGTTGCAACAAATTTAATATAGTCTAGTAAAACTTTGGAAACCAACTTTTTCAATTTTCTTTGGAATCCATGCRGCACTTGACAATAGCCAATTCCCAGATGATTTCAGACAAAATAATTAATTTACTAAAAGGTATTTCTGCAGATAAGTAGATGTGAAAACAATGAATTTGTTTGTTTAGAAAAGTGTTGATTTCATCTTTATCCTAAGGAGTAGAAAGGTCAATTTATCTCCTTTCCATGCAAACTGGAAGCAACAGAAATGAGTAATTCTAAGCTAGAACTGGTGAAGAGTTAGGAAACACATCCCCAGTCTTATAGCTTAATCTTCAGTATAAAGGTATTTCCAGATGACTAAAACTGTAGATAAAAGTGTGAGCAGATCCTCCTCAACATAATTTATGTATTCCCTTGAGTGCATTTATTAATCCAGGACTGGACCTGGCCTAACTTGGCAAGATGGCTTTCATACCAAAGCTGGTGGGTACATTTGTAACTGCCTGTCTGGATTTGTAACTACATCCTACCTCAGAATTTTAACATTATCTAAATAAAAACTTATTCTTTTTCTTCTTAAATAACAAAACAATGCCTTGTGCAGCCGCTGAAATAATACAAAGATCATAAAAATGTTTATCTCTTTCCTTTAGGTGAGTTACAAAGGGAAAGGAAACCCAAGGTAAAGTCCAAACTACTCATGGCATAGGAAAAACCACTGTCTCCTTAACCTGTGGCCGGGTGTGTGATGCACTACAAGYTACCTGCCGAGACAGGAAGTCATGCCTGACTTATTACCATGAGAGTGCTGTGAGTAACATGGTCTCACCTAACAAACAGTTAGGACTGTTAGAACTCGGGTGATCAAGTCACAGATATGACGCCGTTAACTTGTTAATGAAAAGTCCTCAAATGTTATTAATTTTTATTGATTTTTATTTCTTTTTCTCTTCAAGRTGGTCAAGACTGTATTAGATAGAAAAATGAAAATTCTATTAGTAAGATAGTTCCCCCATGTTTTAGCATTTTAGGTGTAGCACTTTTCTTAAAAGCAAATATTATTAATCATAATGGTTCATAGCAAATTTCTGGTTCATATAATTAGATAATACATAACTGAATATGATTTCTAAGTGGCTTTTGTTGCAGCAGTCAATTCATACACTGATGTTAAAAACTCCTTTACCTGCTTCTTCATTTGCCATAATGATCTTTTTAAAGGAATATTTCAAAATTTTGAATTAAAAGCTGTATAGAAACACAAATTAAGTATAGAATCATAAAATCATACAATCTTCAAGGTTGGAAGAGACCTTTAAGATTATCAAGTCCAGCTGTCAACCCAGCCCTATCACTGTAACCCATAATCTACTAAACCACATCACCCAGCTGCATCATTCCAGGCCAGCTGCAGGTTTAGGAAGCTGTAGATTTCAGGAAAACAAACCTCCACTAATAGAGGGTTAAATAGCTTTCTGAGAACACTCCCCACAATCAGGTCTTGTACTATTTTCATATTTTCATTTTAATAACACCACTACAGTAGGTTAAAAAGGCCTCAGAGAACTAGAGTGGTAGATATTGCTTCTTATCTGTAATATGTCTGTAATCAGATTTTCTAGAATAATGCCTTGAAAATCTCTGCAGCTAAATTTAGAAACTTTTAAATAGATGTATTTCGTTCCAAACCTAGAATTTCTCTCCAGCAATTACCCTCTCTACATGAACATTAAGATGTTAGATACTTCCTAAGTTGTACAAGAAAGTATTGATCTAGCGATTTCTTCATTAATTTACCTGTGCTCTTAACTATTTAAAATTAGTTTGTTAGAACAATAAATGGAACCCATGAAAACCAACACTGCTTTGGAGAATTTTTTTTTTTTTTTTTTGTTTGGAGAATGGTTATTTTACTCATCTTGGGTTTTCTTAAACATTTTAAAAAGGAATAAAAATCAAGAACCTCCTCAACTGTACCTTTTTTCCCTACACATGTGAATGAGTCCTGGTTCCTCCTTACCTTGACGATGAATATTACAATTGAAAATAACTTTTCAAAACTAATAATATGCATCACATACAGTCATGTACAACAAAGATTTCTGACTAGAGTCTCCTAGCGGCTTTTCCATTCGATTTGATGTATTCTTTAGACTTTTTCAAGTTCAAGGGCTTTTTATAATAATCTGAAAAGCGCAGGCCCTGAAACTTACTATGGCAGAGCCACATTAAGGGTAGCCAAMAATAATGCAGAAAAAAAAGACCATATATTTGTTCAGTTCCTTTTAAGGGACATAACTTCAAATGAAAAATTATGAAAGTCCATTTAAGTTCACTCAAATTGATGTAATTCCAGGCTCCCTGGCCACAAAGGCTGCTTATTTTCAGAGCTGATCCTGCATATGCTAATAACATTATCGAGAGATCATGAAGAAAAGACAAGTTCTTTGCTTCATGCAGCTATACCCCTTTCAATCAACCTCATGCTGAGAACCATTTATTACCATAACATATGACACAGAAAATCTTAAGAGGCAGTAAGGGGCAAATTTTCAGATTATCACATGCCATTCTAGCTGTGACTTTCTCATTAACTTTAAAAGAATCGTGTGTCTCAGACCAGCTCAAAGCTCTGAAATATACCCCTACACATGCCCCAGAAGAAACCTTTATAAACATAACAATTTTCCATATTTGACTTAATTTCTATAAAATAACAGAAGTCAGCAACTAAGCAGACTGTTCACAAATAGTCTTCAAACTGCAGACAGCCTTGCATTGTGTTTGAGGTGACCTTGTAGTATGCATGGGGACAAGCGTCAGCTCTTCAGCAATTTCAGGTCAGGAAGGGAGATAAAAGAAAAGAAACTTCTGGCCATAAGACACCATTAATGATCCTACACTACTGTTAGCAGTGCTAGTATTTATTTCCTTTGACTTAAAGAAGCTTGCAAAATGCAGTTAACGAGAAATAATTTTTTAAAAAAAATCTAGAAGTCAAACTGAAGCAACATGGACATAAGGGAACAAAGCTTTATTAGACAGGCACCTTGACATGGTGTACAGGTTTATGCATTCAAAATGAGAACGTAACAATGATATCCCACCTTTTTTATCCTTTCTGCTCAAATGGAGTTTTTTAATTCTCTCCACCCGAATCTTGCTGTCTATTACATGCTCAAAGGCCATAATTATTTCAAAAATAGACTTTTGAGAGAAGCACATAATTAGTCCAGTGCAGCTGGTATAAAAATTACTGGCAGGAGTAGTAGTATCATTAAAAAATTGGAACTAAAGCACACCAACTATACTCCAGGGCAAGTTAAACACACAGAAACTCTAGTAAATATTTTAGCATCCAGGCTAGTACACACTCAGGGCACCCAATTTTTTTTAACATCGCTGATCCAGACTCRACAGAAAGTCATTTCTGCCAAAATGGAGCTATAGTGCATTCTGGTTTACATAAGTCTAGCAAGATGATTTTCTTTGACTCTTATATAGAATTAAACTGCAGTAGAAAAAAGACAAGTTTGCCCCAGAGTCATGCAATGATRTTAGAATTCCATTTTTATTTCAGCTATTTTCTTTTCTATGAGAAAAGTCTTTGAAATTATGAACTGGAATGCGAACTAATTTGTAATAGCTGTATGACTCTGTAGGGAACCTAATATAGCAGCTTTCTCGGATAAGACATATCCCCTTCTGTTGTGACTTTCTTAGAATGACTCAAGAGCCTAGCCTGGGATGTTCTTAGAACCGAGATGCCTACAACCAAAATTACACTTATTGATATGTCTATTTAGATGCCTCAAAAAAATTGCGATTCTAGAACCATTAGCATCTTATGTTTAATTTTCAAACTGCTTAATGTCTAATCCTAGCCATGTGTGCATCATTTTATTTCAGGTCAAGCAGTTTCTGACTCTGCTAGAGACAAAATGGAATTACTGTACCTGAAACGTCTGAAGGTGTTAATCTGGCAATTAGATTTTGGAGTTATCTGTCTGGTCTAACAACAGTCTGGCACCAAAATCCCACAGAGTGTCATCTTATACATTAATTCAACCACCAAAAAAATGCTTGAACTTGGGCTGAATGATCTGCATGATCTTCAGGTATTCAGTCAAATACTTTACCTCCACTGTGAGAAGTGCTTGAGTGAAAGGATAATTCCTGACTGAAGTTTTTGTATAGTGCTTCAAAAAACTGGAGATTCACTAGGTGAGAGGGAAAGAGTTTCAGTAATCTCCTGGGTTAGATACACATTTTGGCTGCTCTTACTCATTATTGTGCTAAATATCCCTGAGAGAAGGAGCAACAACCTAAGAGGGAGAGAGGACAAGGACAGCAAGGAATAGTGGCTGGTCCCAATGGTCAATCAGGAGACACTGAAATGAGCAGTCCTTAATTTCAACCACACTGTACAGATGTGTTGTAGAAAGCCTAAATATTGCAGTAGACCAAAAATACCTTTGTTTAAAGCTGGCTATGGAAATCTGAGCCAAAGATGTATTTTAGAACTTTTTTTCCCCTCACTTGCTTCAACTTCACTTCCATTTGTCTCTTCATCCTTTTAGCTTTCTGATTCTTTCTTCTCCTTTCCTGCATTCCTTTTTATATGTTCATATCTATTTTTCTCCCCCATTTGTGTCTGTTGTGTGTGAACATTATTATACTTGTCACTGTATTTTTACTGCTCATGAAAAATAAACACTTGAGAAATAATCACTGCACAGGGGCCAAACAGAAGGCAATCCTTCCTGTAAATACTACTTTTGTGTAATGGGCATGGTCAGATCAGTGCTAGAAATATAGTGAGAACAATTCATCTACATCATTTTTTTTTCCTCTACAGAAACATTGCTGTGGTTCTTTATACTTTAAACCCCATGTAGAATTTATCTTTTTTTCCCCTCTCTTATTTTTTTGGCCCTGCTCTTTCATACTTCTAYTTTATGAAAAACAGTCTTCTGTCATACAGACTCTCTCAAAGTCATCATTCATCCATGTGTTAAGACATCTGCGAGCTTTCTTTTCCTACATCAATGACACACAGTTTTCTTTTGACTTGAACACTTTTTGTTCTTCCTATTTTATAATGCATGCACATTTGTGTTATAAAGACTCATCAAAGTCACCACTGTTCTACATTTATCTGCATTGAACTGGCTTTGTCATTTATTAGTCTTTTAAATGTTCTTTATATTTTCTATCTAGTTACATTCTCCTTCAGTATTTACTGTTCCTCTATCATCTCTTTCTGATTCACGTTACTCTGCTCTTTGACTTTAATATTATGGACCTAAAATACTTGCCACTAAATCTTCAAAGTCAAAAGTCTTAGCACTGATTTTATTGTAAGTTAGTAATGTAACTTCTTATAAATAAACATTATTTGAATAAACACACCCTGTCCTGCTTTGGGAAGCTAAAAGCAGGCTTTTGAAGCACTGCGTGAGGGTATATTAATGAAATCTTCATTGATTTTTATGGGAATGGTATTGCTTTAATCCTGAGATATGCTTTGGCACTTTAAATTGAGGATCTAACACACATTTAATAAAATGACTTCCCACCCTAGATCCCAACTACCAAATCCTGCCCTTGAGCCATCATGCCACTTCCAGTGGTTCAGTGTGTGGCATGCCAAAGCAAAGGGGAAAGTTTTGCCCACAGCATACATAATCAGACTTCGAAGAGCAGACATTTTAACTTGCATTTGTTTAACAGTCATTAGAATTAATCACAAGCATGGATCAAGAGAGTAAATCTCCTAAATGCATCTCTAATGACGGTAGCAAGCTCTGCTCAGTGTACTCATCAACCCCTTTACCCTGGGAAGAGAAAAATAGTTCTGTCTCATTTATTAGATGCTCTGTCATTTAGTCAGTGGTGGATGAGTCTAGAAAAAGTAGTTCCACCTGGGAAGGTGGACTATGGGAAAGATGTGTGACATTGCACTTCAACAGTATAAAACCTATGAGGCAAAGAAACAGGTTAGAAAGTGTATTTACACAGAAAGTACATTTGAGAAGATTTCCATCCATATTGAATTTTTTTTGCTCAGTTGTGAAGTTTGCTGAAAACATTGCCAAAATCACAGTCTTGTGCTGTAGTTTCAAAGAGCATGAAATATTGACTGGTAAAACAACTTCCTTATAAGCCCTGCAGATGCAACAGATATTTGAGACTCTTGCTCTACAGTAATTGCTTCTCTTTTTGAGTAYATGTCCATGCTTTCATAGTCTACACAGTCCAAGAGTTCATCAGCCAAAACAGTGAAAAGGACAACTCTATTAGCAACACTGTTTTTTCATCCAGGACATTTCTTGTGTGTTGGCGTTGCATGTTGGGGTTTTTATGTTTTATTTTGTATCCTCTTGTGGTCTTAAAGAACTTTTAAGAAGATGGAAGTCATCTCTCACTTCCTTTGCTGTGTCTCATTGCAACTCTTTCTTCTCTCAAAGTTTCTTATATATTTATTTGTCAGATTGCTATCACCAGGTCTATGGTTTACACCCAAAGAGCACCATGTAGCCCCTTGCTGACTCCCCCACCAGTGGGCTCAGGGAGAGAACTGGAATGGTAGAAGTGGGGAATCTAGTGGGTCGAGATATTTTATAAGGAAAGTAAAGCAAAGCACTCTTTAYGCAAGCAAAGTAAAACAAGGAAATAATTCACCACTTCCCATCTACAGGCAGGTGTTCAGCCATCCGCAGGAAAGCTGGGTTCCATCACATGTTAACAGTGGCTTTGGAAGACAAATGCCATAACTCCTAACATCCCCCTGCTTCCTTCTTCTTTCCCTCACTTCATGTAATGATCATGACGTCATATGGTATGAACTATCCCTGTGGTCAGGGGGTCAGCTGTCCCTGCTGGCAGATTTTCCTTTAATAACTGTTGGCATCAGTATCATTTAGAAGAAAAAAGTGTGCATCTAAGTATTCAGGCTTCACTAAAATTTTTGAAAACTTGATGATCATTTTCAGTTATGCAATTTTCTCTTCACCAGCAATATCTGCTAATAAATTAATAAATTTTATTGACATTTAATTCCTTATTTTAGCTGCAGCTAAATTTTCATAAATTTAGAAGTTGTGAGACAAACTATCTATTTCAAAAGTACTGAAACCATTGTAGAAACATTTTACAGAGACATCAGACCGTTCTTTTCCTCAGGCCTTTGGTGAGAATTCCTGTAGTTCASAAAAAAGATTTAGTGCTCTTCCACACTAGCAGGAAGTGGATGTTGTGACCAAGGGAGGCATTGCTGTAGATTTAGGATAGGAGATATGTGCCTTCACTAGCTTTGCAACTCTCTTCTCAGTGGAGAAATTATGGACTGCAGATGTAGAGTGCAGTATTTGTCATGAAGAATATTTCCTGCTACTTTAATTCCTCTTGACCTCATTTCCTTTGTTTGGAACTTTGTTATTTTCAAAGCTCAGTTAGTTTCGTTTATTATGTACACTGTSTATAATTTGTGCACATGATTAATCTCCCATTTGTACTGATTCTTCATGCTTGGAGGCGAACAAATCCAAGGATTTCCTTGTACCCTCCCAAAAGATCACTCTTCTCCATTTTCTGGATTGAGYACAGAACATTTTCAGAGAACGACCTAATAGCTCATTCAAAATGAATTTAGATACTGAGCCTTAAACTTCATAGCTTTCCACTTTCCATCTTATGGAGTTAAACAAATGCATTGTAACAACAGAATCAAAGAATCATAGAACATCCTGAGTTAGAAAGGACCCACAAGGATTATTAATTCCAGTTCCTAGCCCTACACAGGTCCAMCCGTCGTTTTCCAAAAGAATGGTCAATAACCAGGGCAATTTTTCTTAATGTAATGTAAAACAAGTTTCGTTGTTAACAATGCTTCACAGATGATAGTGTCTACCAATTCATATGCAAATATCATTGAAGATAATTTGATTTCAGTAAATGTCTGCATTGTGGCTCGTCTTTCTCTCTCTCCATACCAAAGATTGGCAATAAACATTGACTTGTGACATTTAAAGTTGTACCTACTTTTGGTCTTACAAATGTGGAAACTCTTAGCAGAATGTTATTAAAGACGTTTGTCACCATTTCACTAAGACATCAAATTGCATGTTACTTTTAACTTGAATGGAATGAAAGATTAAAGTATTTGCCTCACATCAAGCATATTTAACTAGACTGTAAATGAACACCATAAGAGAAAGATATTTAACCACAGAGAGCTGTAAGATGATTAATGCATATTTTTCTTTTTTGTTTATTAAAAGAAGCTGATAATTATTAGTACAACTTTGCGTATTTTATATATTTAGTAAAAAGTGAAAGAAACCTAATTATTAACTCATACTGACAGATAAAAATAGACATCAATAACTAGATAATTTTACGCATGATGCGCATGTGCATTTGTGCATGTAGAGTGAAGGGACAAATAATTTAAAAAAAAGCTTTCTGTGTACCAAATATTCCCATGTAAATTAGTCAGAAATGTGTACCTGTAAGAACTGTTAGTGTGAATTGTCTTATTGTACCTGCTGACTGTGAAAAGGAGAAATAGAGGAAGAACATGTTTATTCTCCACAAGATTCTTTCTAACTTCCCTCATAGAAATGTAGGAACTACCTGGATCAGATGGCGCTGCGTCTGGTTTGCAAAACAGTTGCTGAACTTGTGAGAGTTCTCATGAAAGCAGCTGTGCAGGTGCATAGTGTGTGGCAGTCATATAATATAAGGTTTTAGAAATTTGTGCTTGTCCTAAGGGAAAATGTAAAATATTTCCTTTCATGGACAAAAAACCTATTTCTTAGGAATTGCTATATATTTTTCCCCTTTATAATTACATTGTTCTTCTAATTAACAGAAAAAGTCTGTAAATTCCTTTTATCATACTTAAAATATGGTGAATGGAGCAATTTGTCAAAAGAGAAATCAAAAGTCTATATTGTTTTGCTTTAACTGGAATAACATTTATATTCTTAGAGAAGGAAAAAATACCACTGGATTATTAGCATTTCTGGTATTCTAATTCCATTGTTTTTCTCTGAGTTTCAGTATATGTTCTCTTTTATAAGACTTTTCATTCTGGTTATTTCTGTCAGGCCTGTAATTGCGAAGTCATTCCATTTTACATTTTCTTCAGATATCCTTTGTTTCTGACTGACAAATAAAGATGGCTTTATTTTTATTATGGTACATCCATAAGGACTGCATATTGACAGTATTTATAGTTCCCAAACTTCACAGAGTTTTTCAGAAGAATAATCCAAAAGCAAAAGCAAAACTAAAGGAACTCAGAAGTTTCTAAGATGGCCACAAAAAAACTAGAATCTGTACAAGAGTGCTGGCATTCTATTATTGTCACAGTTTAAACATACAAAATATAATACCTATTGCTACAGCACAAAGTAAAACAATTACCCTGAGAATCTTAGTTAAAAAAAACAGAGATTGAAAAACTGATACAGACTTTTTTTCGCCTTCATAGCTGGAAAAATTCTTGCATCTGTGCAAACTTTCAACAGTTAGGTTCTGAAAACTGGAAAAAAGTTAAGAAAAACAAAATAAAATACTTTAATGCAGTAAATATATGACACATAAGTGTCCATTTTAGGCAGTCTGGGAATACACATTTGTGGTCCATGGAAATGAACTGCCGTATGGTGTACAAAAATCAGAAAAGAAATATCATAAAGGTGTAAAATTGTTTCATTAGGGTTGTGATTGTCTGAATTAATGTAAAATATGTCCTGCAATAGATTATAAAAAGTAAAGAATTTTCTGTCACCTGGCATTGTGAATTCATGAATAATTCCTAGAGATAACACAGAACTTTATCTATTTCACTCTGTTGCAACTAATTTTCTTGAAATTTCTGCATTAAGGGAAATGAAAGTCAGTTCTTTATATTTTTTTAATTTTTGTTTCTTATATACAGGTATGTTATTGTGAGTGTGATCATCACTATWATGTAGAAATATGGGTCCCAGATACAGGTCATATGAAACAGTAATATTGGTTAAAAATTTATTTTAAACATAAATTATGTTACATTAATTTCTGGAAAAAGTTTCTAGAATCTGCCAGTTTCCTTAAGAATGAGCTGGGGCATCACTTCATCACATCTGATATTGTTTATCTCATTTGAAGAAATGCATTATAGGTCTTGGTCAGAAGGTGTCTTTTTTTATCATCACTTACTCATTATAAAACCATTTTAAGAAGGTAATGATTATTTTGAGTTATAAATGACTGTGTCTTGCATCAGTTTCCATTAATTAATGACAAAATGCAAATTTTGCCATTTTCACCACGATTAACTCTTCGTATTTCTCTTTTCAGGTTTAATATAAGATGTGACAAACTGATCTCTTGTTCTAATGACAATGCCAATTACAGTTACGCGACAATTATTTCATATTTTACAGGTCTTCCCTAACAAAAACAGTGATTATTAGCATTGTTCTAAGATGGTAGGAAAAGCAAAATTGTGTGAGCATGAGAAAGCAAGGAGAATAATACCCTAAAGGTAGGGTTCTTAAGTGCCGAGTGCCCTTTCTCAGCTTCAACCATTCATTCTGAAAATGGTCTATCAAAAAGGCTTAGAGGGAGCAGTTTAATTACTGTTCCTTTGACAAATGTAATATATTTTCAGAAGCAGGCCCATACATTTATTTAAGGCCAAATGTTGTACAACAAAACTGTCCTCAGAGGTATTTCATTCTACCGTCCTATTTTTTTCCACCTGGCTTGCACTGCTTTTCCTTTTTTCTAATGACTATGTCATTCCTAGAGACATTTTAAAATGAGTCTTAAATCATGTTTTCCTTTAACAGAACATAAGCTACATGAGCAGGGTGGGAGAAAGAGAAAAATAGTGTAAATAACCATAAAGATTTTATAATGCTTTCATAAGAAAAGAATGGCCAACAACCCTAAACCAGTCCCTATACATCTTGTCCTGAACTCAGCTGAGAAAAACACTTAAGTCCTCTCCTGGATCATTACAAATATGAAAGGAAGTCCAACATACTTCCACACATATACTTCTTTCCTCCCCACTCTCGGGAAATACAGGAAAAACATTGACTACTTCTTTAGGTTTCTGAGGTTAAAAAGTAACCTAAAGTAGGCTGGAGGGCAGTTTTTGTAAGCAGTCAGCTCAGATGAAAGTCCTGAAGGTGATGACCACTTCTAGAGAGTATCCAACTGGCAAAAGCCAGTTTCAGGAGTAGATCTGCATAGATCTGCAGCAGGAATAGACTGAAAAATCTTTCTGCTCTTGGCACATACCGAACATAGTACTCAATGTTTAATTATACAAGCGCAAGAAATGAGCGAGGCACTTGTTGCCACCTGTTGTGGCAAAATCAGAGTAAAATGAATATTTGGGAAGTTTATATAGAGGCTAAAAGAAAAAAAAATTAGTTAAATATTTCCTCCTCTCCCCACTCCATGAACCTAGCAACTACCAAGTAATCCTAAATAAATCTGGTATATTGTTCCCAGCTGACATGCAGATGCTTCTATGACCTAATCCTCACAGCTATTTCTGCAGAATTATTTTTTTATACTAATAGSTTCTATTTATCATATGGCACTACAAAAGCATTTGTTTTATCAGCCTCTATATGAAGGTGAAATTTGTCTCCAAAGCTGAAAAATTCGTCAGCTAGTTTCTGAGCACTATAATGCTGTCTCAGTATTCTGTGCATGTGGAAAAAAAAAGGTCTAAGTAGACTTTTCATTTTATCTTATCCTGTGTAGCCAAAGAGAGTCATGTTCCCAGTAATTAGAATTGCATTCAGTGATCCTTACATCTGAATAAGTTTTAGACTGTAATTGCAAAACTCATTGAAAAGAAAAAAATACAAAAAAATCCCTGTATAGCATCTTTTCTGTATTCAAATTTGCTGAATTTAATTAAATTGTTTTTTCTAAATTAAACTCAATATAATCATTTAATATGTTTTTAAAATTGAAATAAATCTTTGAAAAAGAAGCAGATATAATTATGTCCTGAGTATAAAATGAGTTATGGTATTGTTTCCAAATAATAAAAAATATAACTGAAGGACAGATTTTCAGTTTGGTGCAAATGGAGGACAGTTAATATCTATTTCATCTTTTCCTTCATCCATGAAGAGCATAATACAATTTTCTTTCTTGCTAAACTGTCTAGACAAAGAAGGAAAAAAATTTCTTTCTTCTTGTGCTTTTCTTTTCCAGATGTGTGTGATGATTAATCACAGTATGTGTCTAGACCCCATGGTAATCTCTGTCCCTGTTTCTGTCTCTACATCCGTCTTTGACATCAAGAATTTAGTTCTAATACAGTCCAATTGATTTGTTTGCAGCTACAACACTGTTTTCATTCTTTTCCCCTCTGAAACATCTTTATAGCACAAATACAAACCTGCCTATAGTCTCAAGCTGTGTAAAATTGATTTGTGAGAACAAATTGCAAAACTTAAGTGTATGGTAATGCACGTCCCAGATTGCAATGCCTGCATTAAAGATGCCACGGTGAAGTTAAGAAGGACATGATTTTTAAGACTTTGCAAAGATTTCCATCTCCTTTATTAATTTTAATCCAACTGTCATGAAAGAAATGGGAATCAAAATAGCTTTGTATGGTATAAATAAAAATGTCTGTATTGGTTCCCATATGACTCTGTCATATCTTTTTCCCTCATCTACTAGGAAAGTGAGGAAAATTAGAACCATAGGTGGATGCTCCAATAGCTCATACTTTGAAAAAGAATAGTTTTGTGAGATCAAAGTAGTCATACAAAAGCTCCACAGTTTTCATTTTAAATTGGCATTGAGTGATGTTTTAATTTATTTGGGACATTTTTAAAGCATCTGTAGAGCAGAGAAAATCCATTTTGGGTGGATTTTTTATTGTTCTTGATGACAACAAATTATTCCTAGCTTTGGTTCCTTACTGGATTGCAAATTGGAAAATTCTTATTCCTGGTCGATTTAGTGCCCAATAATCCTTACAAGAGTAGCTACATTAAGGAGGTGACTATTCTTAAAGAAAAAGAATCTTAGAAAATCTGGAAAATCATATAACTTTTCATTCTTATATGCATTTGATAAAACTGTGAGGAATCACACAATATTTTGACAAACCTTTCCTGCATGCCTTAGGACTATTATGTGAAACAGATTTCAAGACAAATCCAGCCTGAAGTTTGTCTCATACCTAAACTTTTAATGACAAACAAGTACACAAGAGGCAGTTGTCTTGGGGTGACAGTGTCTAAGAATCCTGAGATTTAGGCACCAATTCTTCTCTCCATTCTGTTCTAATAAAGTACAGACTAGAAAACATTTCCCTATAAGTATTTCCATTTTCCTCATTATTAAGGCTATTTTTTTTATTATTCACAAGTTCAATACTGACTCCTTTTGAAGTGAGAACAAATCTTTCTATGACTTTCAGAGGAGACAATGTGAGTAAAAAAACCAAAATAAAGCATATGATCAGGCCTGTGGTTGATTCTGGGCCTTAGAACTGGAACACTTGTCTTAATGTCAGCTTCTACATTTTTGAATGCAACGAGTACCGCACTTTTGATTTAATACAATTTTGTCTATAATCTGTTCAGCACTTACTTTCCTGTTTTTAAACATTCTTGTGTTGTTTTCTGTGAGTGACATATTTTTGGTTGTTTGTTAATGAAAATATTACTAGAAATTAGAAATGTTGCATTTTGTAAATTATTTTACAGTGCCAGATAGTATTGTAAAAAAATTCAGATACAGTTTTTCATAAATAATTTATATATGCTCAACAATATTAGAAATAAAGAATCCACAAATTATTATGCAGAAATGATGAGGAGAGTAGTCCCAACCTGGGTTTGGTATATAGAAGGTATTGAATAATATCTGAACTTCCTACAGGTATAAAACCTGTAAGTAGAACTGAATATCTGAGCAACAGACCTGGAATAGCTTGATTGACAGTGCTATACACAGTCATCAATTTGTGTTGGAAACTAATTTTAATGTAATATTTTCTTAAAAAATTGGATGCTGTTATTAACAATTTTCTTAATACTACATATATATATACACACATATATATATGCACATATCTATAAAAACAGGAATTACATCATTGCATGAAAGTAACATTTTTTCTCTTTATCTAATTTCCTGAGTGCCAATTTTAAGTCAAACAGATGAAAATAAGTCTTGAGTCCTGTAGAATAAAAATAAATGTAGGACCGATTAGATTCTTGTGGGCTTTGTCAGCCAGATTTGAAACAAACACCAGACTGCTGAATCTCCCATTTATTCCACCGTAGTCAAAAATTTAAAGAATTGCATTGGTTAGTTAATTTTTACAAAGTATTTTTGAACAACTAACCTAAGCGTTATTTTTGTGTTTAGAAATACTGAGGTGTTCTACAAACATCTATAGTCCAAAGTAGGTTTTCTTGGAAAAAAATAAAAGACCAAGCTGCCTGAACTGCTGAATGTGGTAATTGTACTTAAAAATATGAGAGTGGAAATGCACTTTGGGATTTAGGAATGCTGAAGGCTTAGGTTCAGCAGTACAAGTTCTAAAGAAATTCTGGAAATAAACTTATTTTCCTAAGACTTAAAGAAATTCTGAAGCGACTTGAGTTTTATAAATAATGAAAGTCATTCCTACAGATAATCCCTAACAATTTCTGAAGGTAGAGCCAGAAGTCAAAAAGTTCATTTCCATATTTCAGAAGGGAAGGGTATGAACTAATTAAGAAAACTTTCTTGGCCCAGACAAAAAGTAGAATTTGTAGCTGTATCATTCTCCTCTCTCATGGAAGGCCAAGCCCCTCTTTAAAATCTCAAGAATTTTAGTGTCAAAAGCACTGCAGAAAAAGACCCCCGATGGGGTATGGGGATGGAGGGAGAGATACACGGAGACGGAAATAGGATGGGTTTTCCTGTGCTTGAAATTGTCCATTCTTTAATCTTTTATGAAAAGAAATAGTCATGTTTAATTTCTTTCCCCACTAATTATAGTCATCATTATGAGCAAGATTAACCACATAAATCCTACTAAAGAGATATTACAGGGCAATTTATGAGACTAAAGACTATAAGAAGATTTGTCCTTCATGACATCTATAAACCAGCAAACCGAAGTACAAAGACTGACTGCGAAGAGAGTACGGCTATCAAAATATCTATTTAACAACCAAAAGTATTGTAACAAAATCCAGACTCTCTCAGGTTGGCTTTGTATTTTTATGATTGCAAATGGGTTTTGGAACTTGCATCCCAAGTGTTCTGTCCCATCTTACCTCGTCATAGCAGTTGTCATTTCCTTTCAAAGCACAGTAAAATTCTGCCTCAAAAGTATTCTGCAAATTCAGTGTATTAAAACACACTAAATGTTATGAATTCTTTGCAGACTAGCAATTCATCTTAACTTAATTTGTATCGGAGTTTGGCTGTCATTAAAAATGAGAATTTAAAGGCAAGTTAGGAGAACAAATCCTGCTCTATAGAAGGTATCAGTTCAGTTGCCTCTTTGTGACACCTTCCAGTGTAATTTCCACAGGTGCCTCTCCTTCAGAACTCTTGTATATCTCGTATATTACTACCATGTAATCCAATTAATAACTGCTAGGTGATCAGTGAGCATCAACACCAGCGTTGTACATTTCTCAGAACCCAGGCAGGATGATCACACTTTGTATTTCTATCTATGGCAATTCATTACTGTAGATATGGATATGCAAACACAAACCAAAAGGAATTATTCCTATATTTGAAAAAAATAAATTAAATCACTATGTAGGAAAATATATTTCTTTCCAGCACTGACAACTGTCAAGTGGTATTATTCAATTCCCAGGATTAAAATCAGCAAGCATTCTTGCTGTCATTCTTTTTAGTAAACCTATGATTTTTATTAAACACACTTACTAGAAATAGTTCTTAATTTATTCAATAAGGTCAACGCAGTATAAAAATTGAATTTTTAGTCCATTTTAACAAAGGGTCTTCAAAACATAGGAGCCTTCCGCATAATAGTCAAGACAAAAATCAGCATTTAAAATAAATAGAGTGACTATGTGAAAATGTACCCACTTGTAATTTCTGAAGCATTTTTTTCTTTATAATAAGGTTCTAAATATTCTTCATTTCAGGTCRTATTTTTATCTACATAAAAAGATGCTCAATGGATTAGAACATACTTATGTGTAAAGAGCTCTGAAGTTATGTCTTTGTTGCTTATACGAAATTAACACATGAAGGAAAAAAATAGTTAGTGACAGGTCATTAGCTAAAAGAAAAATCTATCCAATTTAATGGTATCTTAATAAAAACTAGTGTATTTTTGTTCTCCTGTTCTTCCAAAACAAAGCTGGTATTGTTTAAAATGTGTCAGTTCTGATATTTTAGAGCCTTTTGCATGTTCTTCTAAAAAGAATGATTTGGCTTAAATATCAGACTGAAGATATTTTATTTTTTGATTAGAACARAATTAAAAAAACAACCTGCTTTGGATGTCCAAAAGTATTGGAACTGTTTAAAATACAGTTTTACTAGACCAATTTATTCCCGAGACTACTTCCTCAAAACCTTATTTTAACAGCCCTTTGTATTTCAGTGGAACATATCTGTATTGAACTGTCTCCAGCCTTACACCCAATACATATTTCTTACTGTATCAGTTAGAGAAATTGAACCACTCCACAAAGAGTTTTGAATCATTCAGTATTAAGACGTGGTTTTTGCCTTATTCCCTCTGCTGATCTTCACTTACCTGTTTGAATACAAGCCATGAATATCTATAACTACAGTAAATATAGTGTATTTCTTTATGGTCTAAAAAAATTCAACTCAGCTGTATGCTGGCTTTTTTAATTTTTAGGCTAGTGACCAGTAGTATCTCTTGCTTAAGAAGAAAGACATAAAAAAGAAATATTCATTGCATTTTTGCCTTTTCAAGATACCTTTCAGAAGCAATATGAAAGTGATTATCAACTACCTAGTTATGAGGTTTACCCAAAAAATAAAGATAATCATTAAACAAATCTAATCATCTTTACACAAAGCTGTCAAAAAAATTTTCTAAATAAATGTTTCTTTTTGCCACGTATGCATCTCTTCACAACAATAACTGAAAAATATGCAATTTTGCATTTATTGCAAAATATTATACGAAGTGCTATAGGCTTCCAAAGTTTGGTTTGTTTTTTTTAAGGAATCAGAAGTATGAGTTTAAGTATGAGTATGAGTCTTAGACTCACTGTCTTATAACATCTCTTTGTGATACTGACTTTACTTCTGTGAAATCTTCCTTAAAACATTATCACATGCAATTTGTGAGTGGTCATATGGTGCTGAGATACAACAATGTTTTCTTCCCAAATACCAGCTAGGAACCACTCCTTGTGCCTGTGTAATATAAAATATTGATAACAATACCTTATCTCTTCACTGGAGATTTAGAAATTAAAATCCTCTCATACTGAACTGACAAGTAAAATTCATCATTATTTCAACATTATTTAAATGATGCGTATTCCATTTACATTTAGAAGAAATAATTATCTTTAAAAATCAAATAGATAAAGTAGAATTTAAAGAATAAAGTCTATTTTTTGCTAGCTTTTTTCAAGAGCTGAACATAAATGTAAAGCATGCACTAATTTAATTTGGTAAACATCTCTCATAGTCCATTAAACCACTTTAGTATTAAGAGATGAGAATTTACTAATGATCTTCAGGTTCTGGTAATAAGAAAAGAGATAAGAAAAGATATCCTCTGAATATCACGTTGTAGTAATTTTTCAGTTTGCTCAATAAAAGCTAGAATCAAATTAGCAACTCAATCTCTAAAAATGCTCCCTTGGAGAARCAACTGTATATTCCAGTGGGAACTTCAGAGTACGAAAAATTCTCAAAAGGAACACAGAAAATGGGAATATTCTAATGGTTTCCTAGACCTCCTAAAATTCACACTAATTACTTTTGATCTTTTATATCAAAAAAGCAACAGGTGGTTGTTTTCTAAAATCAAAGGTTCCAGTGACTTTGAACAGTCACAGAAATTTTCAAGAAGGGGAAATTTATTAGCTAGTCAACATTTTCCTTGAGGTTTCACTTCAAACATTTCTTCATAGTATGGAAACCAGGAAACCAGACACTTCTAAGCATTTAAAGGCAGAGGTAATCTATTTAGTCTATCACTTAGGAGATGGTTTTACTTTGCTGTACAAAAATAAGAAGTGAAAACATGAGGTGATTTTAAATTTACAGACCAGTCATGGTTATGTGCCAAGGTAAAGGCCAGGCAGAATCTCTATAGGATAAATTTTTACACAATTAAATTAAAATTTGGATAAATTATCCAAAAGCGAGGCCTGATATTCCAAAAATTAATAACATTTAACCTGTATTTTTTTAATGTCTTTTTTTTTTTTTTAACTTTGTGGTGATGGTGGTGTCACATCAATTCATAATGCAGTATTAATAAAAAAAAAAAAAGGTTGTAGTTCAGGTGCTATTCTTCTCATTAGAGCATGAATATCCATGGAAATACCACATGTCATCAATTTTTTCTGTTCTTCTTCCTTCAGGCAAAACTTTGCATTATCATCCAGATGATTGTTTGGAAAGTTGTAATATGGATTTCATCTCAGTCTGATTGACTAAACCCCAGCTCATATGGCACTATTTCCTAGAGCCAGGATTTAATCAGAGTGACTTGATAAATGTCTACTTCAGAATTTTTTCCCATGAGAAATGTTTTGCACCGATAACTAGACCATTTCATATGTATTTGCACAACCAAATGAATTGTACTGATTAGCAACACTCAGTATCTATTCAAGCACCTATTTCAGTGGATGTTTAAATTCTCTAATTTTAAATCTTTTATATGTGAATACTCAAGTCAATATTCAAGCTTATTGGCAATGCATATCATTTTTGACTACAGCTTAGAATACTGAACTATTTAAAGAGATGCTACCTCTTGGGATTGAGATCAGTATAACCAACTTTCTAATAAATATTCAACCATGGAGAGACAGAGCATTTTCTCAAACCTGCTGGGCTCCTGTAGTGCTGAATGTTTCACATAAATATGGCTGAATGCACTAAAACTTTGTCATGCTGAATATTATCAAGAAATTCAATTTCTGAACTCTAACTTTTTCATTGTTCTTTTCTAGCTTCTTTGGTTCATTTATTCCATCAATTAGCAAAAATATTTGAATATGTCTGTTTCAGTAATTTCAATGCATAAGACAAACGTAAAATAAGTTAAATATGGCACAAAGGCTCTAAACCCAGGACTTCATCATCTGTGTCCCTTTGATTGGTGGCTCCAAAAGTAAGCCATGGATAGACAGGTTCAAAAACCAAAACCAAACTCGTATGAATCAAACGTAACACTCATTGYTGCTGACATGAAACAAAACACTTTTGGGGGCAATTTACAATGGCAACAAATGAAACAGAACTTACAAAGCTTCAAAAATTTGTGTTCATCTMCTAAATTGCTGATAATAAATCAAATTCTAAATTAAATAAAGCAAATTCTATGACTGCATGGAATCTGGTTAGAAAACTTTAATGTAACTGTACAAGCTTACATTAATTACATTGTTACTTACATTGCGTTTATTCATTCTCTACAAAACACCATGCATCAAAACTTCATTGAGTTCACATTTAGTAATAACTGAGTACTTTCATGTCATAGAATGAACGTCCATCCTTCCAAACAGATCCCGCCCTAGGTGCCTTTGACCTTTACATGTGTACAGAGAACAACAGTGAAAAAAGCATGCTGATCATGTAAAATCTGTGCCTGTAGTATGCAACTGATAGGTAACGATGAGAAAAAAATGAAGCCAGAGCTGTGTCTTAAATCCCTTCTCTCACCTACCTTACTGAAAACTCCATGGAAAGCAGATCCAATCCTTAAGCTAAAGCCTCTCTGAATGTGAGGCATCTTTGCTTTCATACACGGAGCAGAGTTCATTCTCTTCTTCCAAAATATAGCAGGTCATAGTGGCACCTTGTTACAAAGTGACTTTACCATTTTGGAAGAAGGCAAATCATACTCGCTTGCCTCGTTGGGCACATAGGACACAAACTTCAAACCTTTACCTCCCAGAGGACTATGATACAGAAGCTAATATGGGGTGTTCCGGAGGCAGAAATAAAAGATACGCACAAGCACTTTTGTAGATATTTTGTCACCATGAAGCAAAGAATTCTGACTTCATTGAAGATAAAAGAAGAAAGGGAAGAAATGCCACTTAGTGGTCAGGGCACTTGGATGGCGAAGAAGAGATTTAGCTTCTGAAATTACTTTTCTGTTTTTGCACGAAACCGTGACTGCACCACAAATGTCTAGTGGTGGCAGACACTTTTGAAAGGAGCCCAGCCTTTTCAGTGATCTTTGGTGCTGCTTATCAAGTATGAAACTGCTGTAACTCAGCTAGGGGCAGTTAAAGACGGGGACACATCACTCCCAACTCAGAGCAGTGTTGGTCTGAGCTAGCCCCTCAACCTTCTGTGCCTGTCAGAATAGATACAACTCTATTCTGCATAAGCATGAACAGAGGTCTGGGATGTCTCTCGGGTGGGAATAGTCCTGTTGTCTGTAAAGACATTTAAACTGTATTTTAATGTAGCAGGATAATGTACACCATATGGAGCTTTACAAGAGCTCCTTCACTGCTCATTCAATATATGTATGTTTTTACACATTAAAATATACTGAGGAGAAATATTCTACCTTCTTGTGTAATCCTGGGGTTAGGAGACACTAAATCATATTTTCTTTGTCTTGCAAGTATTTCCATCAATTTAAATATAAACGTGTAGCACCTAGCCTAGAATAGATTGTTTTACAAGAGATGAGACATATTTCAATCCTATGCTCTCTGCCGAAGAAGGTTTCCATTAAATTGTCAAAAAGCAAAGAGGAAATGAAAACAAGTGGATCTTGCCATGGCATAGAAAGTTATTACTTCCTGCTCTTGGGCTACAACCCCAAAGCAGCTGTTTAGTATCCTTGTTGCCTGATTCAGATGATTATGTCATCATTTTTAGAATTCATTATCATTTGGGTAATCTCTTCCATTTCTATCTTGTTTCCATTTCTTCCATCATAATAAATTATTAAAAATCCCCTCTGTGTCTTCATTAAATGGCTTCTATTCAAACTGGCCTCTGTAGGTTAATGAGGGCTCTAAATATGCTTCAAATGGACCTGGAGTTCATAGGTTGTTGATTTATTATTTTCTTGTGACAGAACACTGCACTAAAAGCTATTTCCCTTCATTTATGTGATGTACCATGTTCACGATCATTATGCAAAATACAGCAAGATGTGCTCTCTGAAATTACAGATATTTCTTCATTTCCGACTATGCATGAGTGTGCACATGTATTAAGAACACTATGGGATTCATTTGGAAGGTCTTAGAATCATGAGGTATAGTGGGAAACAGCTTGCAATCTCATAAGCTGTTATTTTCATTGGAGATAATAGCTTATGACCATGGAAACTCATGGGACAAAACTGACTATGGAAGTGAAATTTAAATTGTGCCAGGATGGCAAATGTTGTGCCTAGATGTCTGCACGTATTCAGTATAGTACACAAAAAGATTATTAAGTAATCCAACAGTGAATAAAGTAGAAGACTACCAAAGCTTCTATCTGTATCAATTATTAAGGCAGAATCAATCAATTACATATTCACCTATTCTAATATTTATATTGGACTCATTCTGAAAATAGGGTATGTGAACCATTTCCCTCCAAATGTATGACAAAATTCAGAAGCTGAGATTGAAAGAAATGTTTTCTGAAATCTTAAGTATTTTAACTTAAGATTTAATAGTTTAAATAGAACTTATCTACATTTATCAACTCCACTCTTTACATTTTAGAGGACATTTGGATTTCCAGTTATTAATCTTCCTTACCTTGAACAAAGCTTATATAACATGCAGCTATATAAGTATTGCTTCTAGGGCCACTCATCTTACTTCCTTTCTAAATTCCTCTGGAAACTGTCCTATGGAAAACAAATTGTATTTGTTTGCAGCAACTTCAAGATACTATGGACAGTTCTTGCTAAGGCTCTTCATGTCTTGTATGAATCAGATTTGGGTTTTGTTGAATGTCTAACATTTAGSTCTGGTTCTGCAGATGATCTATATCTGTTCATATCATCTTATACCTTTTCAGTAACCAAAGGGACTAGCATTCCGACAAAATAAATCAAAATTAGATCATTGAGAGGTCCTTGATGTAAAATGGAAATATTTTAAGTTAGTGATATATATATACGGGGGAATCAGTGTATTCTTGCATGCTTTAAATATAGCTAAAAGACTTTGATATCATAACTGCTGCTATGTGTTCACACAGTTGGCAATGGTTATTTTTTTTATTTGGGGGGAAGTGGTTAGTGTTTTAACAGCTACCAGTGTCCAGTCTTGTACTTAAAGCCACAGGATGAACTCCTTCATGCGTATAATGATTACCTCATATAAAATTTTTGCCAAAATCCATTCAAACAAATATATTGTGGTTTAGTGCTAAAACAGAGGGTATACACAGACACATTTATTTAATATGTTTATGTCTTAKGTTTAACACATAAGCACATAAAGGTTTAAATCGCTTAAGCACTTGGGATGAATGCAGTCTTAATGGCTGAATTTCAAATAAGCTTCTCTGAGTATGCTTTTTCTCCAATTCCTGGTGGAAAAAAAGCAGAATGTTAGCAGAACAGCATAATCCTGTACAGGATATATAGATGTCTTCCGATTAATTTTGGAGTAGAGGCCTGAGATTTGCAAAATGTGAGCTGCACTGGGGCAAAAGGATCTGTAAACAAGGAGTCTCCTTCTCTACTTCTTTTTTCCTCTTTTCTTCTGAATTAACCTCTGTACCTGGAACAGCCACCCGATCCTTCTGTACCACAGGACCATTTTTCATTCTGGATATCTCTTCTTTCCACTACATTTCTTTTCACTGATCCCCTTACCTCAGTTTAAGTGGCGTAGGCTTGAGTTTTCTGTATGTCTCAATAAGGGACATTTTCTTTGCCAGAACTCATTAGTGTTAACTGTAAATATTGTTCCAGAAAAGGAAAACAATGTTTTACTTGACAAATGAATAAATAAATAAATAAATAAATAAATAAATAATAGTGGAAATATATCAAGGAAAATAAGAAGTTGATGTGCAGCTTCTGTAAAATACCTCAGCATATTGATGCTATATAAATTAATATATAGATGGAAAAAAAATTAAAGTATTCTTTATATTTAGTTGTTACATATCATTTATATAATATGTGAATATGTAATATTCAGCATATAATAAAATTTTTGTATTTAATAAATTATGTGATATCTGGAATTGAAGCTAACTTAGAAGGAGATAATACACACAATTATTGCAATGTCATATACTTTTCCTTATTTAAGCTTACAAAAAGAAAACATATTTGCATATTCTCCATTACATTTTGACAGTTTGCAGAGCAAGATGTTGTTGCTTTCTCTTAAATGGTATTAGCTTGAAGTTTCTTGAAAAATAAATTTCAGGTGAAATGTATCAACCTTCTTAACCCCAATCTCATTAGTAGATGAAAATATAAAGACCGTGGGAAACAGTGTTATAATACAGAAGAAACTCACATTTTGGACTATAGCCAAAGGTATACAAAACAGAACTTGAATGAAAGAGTAATCTTCAAGCAGGTTAAAGATTTCTGTGGTTGGTGTAGTTTCTTTAGCCAGGACTCTTCATAACACAAAATTTGAAAATTTTTTAGATTCCAATAACTCGGTTTGGTCAGAAAGTCCATCATTTCAGTTATAATTTCTCTTCTTGGCTTAGGCAAAATTGTTTGGAAAATCCTAGAAAGACTCATTAGCTCCTGCATGTCAGATATAACTTCTTAACACTTTCTCCAATGTCAAAATGAGCTATCTGCAAACAGTCAGTGCCATGTTATTAGCCTCAAGCAGAATTTTATCCTATTGTAGCCAATCTCCTAATTTGTATTTTGCTGAGAAAGAGATGCTAAAGGTTTTGATTAGTTGGCTTCATGCTTAGATAGGACACTGTTTTCTGCTCTTAGCTGTTTACAGATAATGGTATAGCTCCTGTAACTACTGAATAATTGTAATCCACTGAAAAATTCCCCTTTCCCCTGCAGCTCAACTGCCTGGCTACGTCTCGGACAATACGTTCCTGGTAATTTTTTCCTGCATGTTGCCATTTTGGAGAAATATTCTTGTTACCTAAAGAACTGTGTGCTCGCCACGCATTTAACATTTCTGTATTTTTTCTTTATGTTGGAGTTCTCAGGTTCTCAGTTAAACTAAGAATATGTTTATGGGGAAAAGTAGTCCACTTTACATATAAAATAAAGCCAAGAATTTATTAGCATAATTAAAACCTTAAGAGTGTAGTTTAGGAATCATCACTAGTCTAGATCTAATTATTACGGTAAAACAAAGGATAATAATGCATTTACACTATTTGGGTACAGAAAAGGTTAAAATACTATCAATAATGCAATTAAAATTGTGACACATCTGCAATCCTTAGCCAGGAGAAATATGATGTTCTTGTTAATGATTTTTCTTCTCATTTTTTTCCCATTTCATCTTTGGTTCATTTATATAAGTTTGATAACATGCAAACTACCCTTTCTTCACCGGTCCACAGGTCCAGTCTACATTGAAATTTACTGTATATGGTACCCTTTCATATATGTTAGACATTATTTCTTTGTTCTGTTTCTCACTCCTAGAAGCAGTTATGTTCAGATCTGTTCTTCCCTTGTGTGCTTTTTTTTTCACTGACTGCTAGTGAGTTCAGAGGTCTCCAGTGTCAAGCCTATGTCCCATCTCCTATCACCTCATGCCTTTACTTGAACACAGCATACCCTCAGTCTTCTCAAGGCTCCCAGCATCTTATATCTCTACACTACATCACTCAGTGTGGTAAAGTTATCATTTTACCTATAACAACCTTTTGTTACTACTATCCATATAAAACTGGCTGTTACATACGCAATTAAACAAAAGTAAAAGAAATTAAAAATTGACACCTGGTCAATTGGAGAAATTGCTGTTGCAACGAAGCCACGTAAAATGACGTGGGCAGGGCAAAAGAAGCTCAGATAGTTCAAGCCTGATGAAAAAGAAAAGTCCTTTCCTTCTCAATATTTCCTTGTTCATTATCTTCCACCCTGGTTTTCTCTAAAAATAGATTAAAAGTAAGTTTGTAATGTCTGCAAAAGACCTTGATTCTGCACCTAGGGAAACCCCATAGGACATTTTTATTCATCCTTTCTCCTTCTTGTTGGAGAAATAAATAAAACAGCTCACAAAAAGATTATGAGAGTCAATGCTGCAGAGCTACTGTACCCTTCCATCCAAAAGACATATGTTAAGCATGCATGACAACCTGTATTTAATCTGGCAATAGTGTTCAGGTTCTGCTCAGACTAGCAATTAACACCGGTCTAAACCCTTAAAAAATTCTAAACACTCTTTAGTTTCCTTACCAGTTATCACAACATGTACCACAATATTAAATATTATAGGGTCAGCAGCAAAACAATTTCTAAAGCAAGTCTGGATTTTTTTACTTGTTTATGATACATCTTATCACAGCAACAGACCACACCAGACATTTTGAAATATTCAATTTCAAAATTTGTCTATGACTTTACCTTTTCATTTTCCAACCTTTGTTCATCTTTTGAAATGTAAATCAGCATCTGAACATCGATGTGACACTTTCATACCTCAGTACTTTTGTTCCCTAATATATATAATGACCAAAACAACATTAAAAGAATGTCTGAATTATAAGAATTATTTTATCAGTCTTTGGAGCAATGTAAAATTTGCCACCAAACCTAGCTAATAATAGTATCTCGAAAAAAAAMCAAACATAAAAAATAACATATTTGACAATGAACAGCATATTTATTTTATTGAACTTATAGCTGAAAATTAAAAGCATGAATCTTAATAAATTTCATGTATTAAAGCATGTAAAAAGTACTTTTGTGTAAATGCAACCTTTATGAATAGGGATACTTGAATTTTACTAGTCTCAGAATCATGTGATTTTAAACCAGAATTACTGGCATGAAGTTGTGTTTTGCAATACCTATTTTAAAACCAAAATTTGTAGCAAACTCTAGCCCAAAGAATTACGACTAATATCTATGAAAAACCTGACTGTATTTTATTGGCTCTGCCTTCTTGTTTACAGTAAAGATCAGGTAAACTGCACAAAGACATTTCCATATTTGCAGTTGATGAGATTTTTAATAGCTCTTCAGCATTTGAATGTGAAGGAATGTAATCCATGGGACTCTTTGCATTAGTATTTGAATTGTTATGAACAAGTTCAATTGCAGATTCAGATATGAGCAAAGCCATTTTATACATCAGGACAGCCACATTCTTCTGTTTAAGTTTCTCAGCTTGCACCATGACTTGATAATTTCTCAGCTTTTTCAATAATTGAGTGATCAGTCAAGAATTAAGGAAATTAAGGAGAAACATTTGACAAATTTTATACATATATTGTTAAAATTAATAATTGTAGGTAAGTTTAGTCCTGCAACACCTTTTTCAATCAAATAATTTGAAATATTTTGAGAGGCTTGCTACATTGTACTTGGACCTGTAAGAGAGGCTACTTTGACAGATACTTTATCACTAATCAAGAAGTGGTTTAGTCTTTTCCAACGAATTTACAGCACAAATTAGATCTTATCCTATAATGGTAGATATTTCTAGTCCAAATATATTTTGATTTTAAAGATATAGGATCGAAAATGAAAGAAGTTTTAGGAAAACTACTTTGAAGAAGGATTTATGCTGTTTTCTTGTGGTTCATGACTAAATCACTTGAAATGTTTTTAATGCTATTTTTCATTTCCCTTAAGGAAACAAGACCATAATATACCTCAGTGGTGCAAGGTGGAAATGAAATATTAGTGATAGGAAATTGAGCAGAGCATTACAAACTGCTCTTACAGATGATCAAAAAGCTTCTATTTTCTTGAATTATTACAGTGAAACAGAAGACACAGATTGGATTTTAGATGCACAGATTTTTCTTTCTAATTCATGTTCTGTAAAGAAAGGAAGGTAGTGATAATGCCTGATGTAATTGACAGATGTCTATAGAATATACTGGGGTTGGAACAAGCTGTTCAACTCTAACAGAATGTCTGTTTTTTTAAAACAGAGGAGACGCTAGTAAACCTCAAAGATTATTTAGCCTTTCACTTTCAGCCCTCATCCCTAGTTTGGTGAGAACCATGGAATACAGACATGGACAYTTTGTGAGCAGCAGCAAACAATGGTACAGGGTGAGTGGGATGAGATTGGGCAAAAGGAAGAGGCTGCAAGCTCATGGCCAATCACCTGCTAGACCCTTTCCTAGATCAACTCTGCAACCTGATAACTCTTCCTGAAAAATACACACTTAAAAGCTCTTCTCTTACTGGAGTGCATATTTAGTGCAGTTATGACACACATACCGTTATGCTTGAACTAAAATAAGCAAAAATCCTTCACAATTCAACATTTGCAATCTACTTTCAACTTTGGGAAGATTTAAAAGCACCATTTGAGAAGTGTTTAGTCTCTGATTGGGCCCTCCAACCTTTAATATGTATTTCTTCCCTGAATACTTTTTGTTTCATTAATAAGTATATTTTTCCTGTATACCTTTTATTCTGTTTACATTACTTTTCACTGCAGTTTAATATTGGAACCATCACATTTTATAGCCCCATAAAGTTATAAAGGCTATACCAATTTCTAGCGTAATATTTTTTATGGAAATTATGAAGATTTTCCATGAAGTAAGCCTTCCAAAAAGACCTTATAGTGCTGCTCTCCACAGAGAGTAATAATAGCAATGATATTTATTTAGTACCTTTCATCTAAGATTGGCAAATATTTTGCATGAAGTCCCAGATCTGTGTTTCCTTTAGAGTATGCCCCTGCATTTTTTCTCAGCAGGAAAAAAGGTAAATCAGAGAATTGCTTTTATAGATGCTCTACCGATCGTGAGAATGTAAATGATACCCCCTTTGCTGAAATTTGGTCATCAACAGTATCAGGCATCTTCCTTCTCTTATTATTTAAAAAAAAAATAATGTTGGCCATGGCACAAAATACTGACACATAGTGACACATCATCTTTACCTGCAGTTATTTTGGGACCCACATGCTTTTTTTTCCCAGTTATTTGAGTCTTCGTTGTGCTTCAAGGGAAATAGATATTTTTCTACTTTTCTGAGGGGAAAATTGAGTTGAAAGAATTAAGGTGATCRTGCAGCTATATATCAGCGAAGAGGGAGGGTTTAATGTAAAATACACTGTTCCAAACTAATAGTTTTTCATTTTCATTATTTGGTCAGTATTTTTAGAGTATAAATCGTATAATTTTGGTCCATGTTTGAAAGGCATATATCCACACAATTTGGTATCAATACATATGTTTTTTCTGCATACAGCAGGGAACTTGAAATAACTTGATTATGAGAAAAAAAAATTACAAACAAAAATAGTCTATCTCCTCTTAGAATGGCTTTCCAAATTTTCTTCACAGCCAGTTATTTTTTTTTCTCTTCCAATCAAATGAAAAATTATTTACTTGCCAGAGAAAACCCAATATGACCGTGTTTTTTCATGTTATGTTGGAATGGTTGGGTCAAAACAGGTTTTATTTTTGCCRTTTTAATCCAGTAAGCCTCAACGTTCAATTTTCTAAAGACATAGAATTGGAAAGAAACCTCATGCAGTATTTGCAATTTCACTTGAAAGCTCAAAGGAATTTGTAAATTTGCAAGATGGCTCAAGTTTGTCCTGCAAGCCAAAAGCTTTAGGTCTCCTAAACATACCAAGAATGTGGCTGCTGAATTTTAATTTCCTGCTGAAATTGCAGGAATTTATCCTTTTGAAGCGTGCAAATAGGAATGCAGTGCTAAATATCCAGAAGAAACACTTCAAGCTGTTGTATTAGTAACAATAACCATGAAAATGTCACTATTCTAGGATTTAACTTTGAAAATTAGAAATTATGGTCTGTTCTGTGGAAGAAAGAACTGTGTTATAAGATTGTTATTTTATATACTTAACATAGGTAAATGACAAATAAAATGAAACACTAATACTGATTGATTGATTGATGCTGTTCCAAGTATATATGAATTTTCCGCTCTCACCTAGTGTTTTACTACAGAATTGTACGGAAATTCTTTCAAAAGCATTTTTATTGCAGAGTTATTGTGTGAATATTCAGTTTATTCTACTTAATGTCAGGACAATTTTGGTTTTTTAACAAAAAAGGTAAAGATATGACATGGACTCTCGTCAGTCCTTACTCAATAATTAGTGTCATCTCTTCACCATAGCCGTCAAGATCATTTTCCTATTTACTTGATATATTACTGCCTCACATTTTAGTCTCTGGTTATTTGTCTGTTTTCCCACCACAGCCTCAGAGCCCAGTAAACATGGCAGTGCCATGATCTGTAATGGCTTGGTTCCAAGTTAGCACCACAAAATTCTGAACCTCCCTGGAGTCAGTTTTAGCTTGTAATACCAGTAATCCAATGACCTATTGTCTACTCTGATTTAGTTTTTTCTTTATTTGGTATAATATGCATCTATTGTTATATATACCATAGCCAATACAGTAATAAGAAGTTACTGGCTAGAATGAACTATCTATGGCCCTAATATAAAATGCATGTAGAGAAATGCATGCATGGCAAGGTAAAAGAAGCCTCTACTATCATGTGCAGTATGATAGTAGAGGTTACAGGTCTATAAACAACCCAGCTGTGGTGAGTTACTGTTCATAAAACTACCTCAGCCTTGAGAGCTTGGCAAAATCTGTGTTCGGGGTGATTAAGAGAACACAGAACAAGTATTCAACTCATGTAACATGCACCTTATATAGCAAATGGAGGCATAAAGTGGGTTTGCAGGAAAAGGAGGAAAAGAGCAAAGCATAATAGTACAAAGCATAATAGAAAAAAGTATCAAAATCATGTAAAAAATCCTAGGATTGGGGCAAAAATATGGCAAACATTAATGATATATTAGAAAACTCMCCAATCTCAGTGAAGGACTTGGGATGCTGAAGACTTGCTCTAAACCTCTCTCCTCATACTGAAGGTATTGAGTTTAGGACCCAGTAGGGCAGTGGAAGGTTGAATATATCACCAAGAAAGAGGTAAACTTCCATTAAACTGGTATGACTTTAATTGAAGTAACAGTAAACCATTGGCTTTGCATATAAGATGTGCTTCTCTTATCCGAAAAAAGGTTCTGATCTTAAGAAACAAATGAGAATCTCCAATTTATATGCAATTAATTGGTAATACAATTCACTGCTGTATTTTTACCCTTTGTTTTTCCCTACTGCTCTTTTTCCTGTTCTCCTGTGTTTTCTTTTGCCTTTGTCATTCTACCACCTTATCACATCCACCTACTTTTTAAATTTAAGCTTGGACCATGAAACTCCTAATGTCCTCAAGTGTTTATTACCAGCTCACTAACCTGTCTTCCACAAAATCCTTCCTTACAAGCCATAGAAGGTACAAAAGAATTGTGTGAGTCAGGAAGAAGTGGAATTCTCTGATCTTCTGATTTTATTTTTTAATTGAAAATAAATCAGATTTTAAAATGCTTTTTATGTCCTTCTGCCATCTCTATTTCCCACGAGTTGCATTAATCATAAGAGAGGATACTGCTTGTCGATGGTTCCTTCCAAAATCTGCCATGAATGTGCAATAAAGATGTGGCATTCTTCTACATGCCTTTGTGCGTACGGACTGAGTTCCCCAGGCCTTTCTTAGCTGCAATCTGTGTTCTCCATTACAATGACATGCAAACTACCACACTTTTGACATTTCTATAATTACAASAGTGTTTTTCAGGAAAAGCATTTCAAATACACATAGAAATAAAATGGGAAATCAATTTACCTTTGCAAATCTACCTATTACATTATAAGCTTTCCAATAAGGGAGTAAATCTGTGTTATTGTGCACCAGTATGAAGACATAATCCTGATAAAACCCTCTGTTCTCTGAGTCACAATAATTCAAGGTTATAAGAACTAAACAGTTTTTTCCTCTTTTATATGGACTTCTTTTTTTTTTAATAATATGAATAATTTTTAAAAAAATTAAAAGAACATGTTCCTTCCCTCCCCCCYGTCAAAAAAAAAGGATTAATGCCCCTCTTAGATCAAGGTACAGCAAGTGTATAAGAGCAAAGTTAAATTTATGGCATCATTATGCATTGGATTTTTGATGGCTAAATACTGGTTGATCTTCTTGTCCATTTTCAATATCTTTCCTCTCTATTATCTTTATTTGCTATTGTCTTATGAATAGCTGTCTATTGCTTACAAAAATTTAGATTTAACAAAGTTTAATGAACCTATAATTTAAACAGAGGTACATTTTTCTGTAAGGCTGCAGGCTACTGGCTAGACAAGCCTATAGACTAGCAGCCACATTTTTTGTGGAATGTCTACGCACTTCATTACGCAGGTATTACCTTTGATTTACGTTTGCTCAGGCATGAAGTAGTTCCCATTACATTTCCTTATATCTCTGCAAGGTATTAGATTTCTGAAAATACAGGCTCTATGTAGTAGTTGTATTGATTTAAGAAATGGCATGTGTTAAATCAAACCCAGAGGCTACAGTTAGTTGCTGTGTCTTCATAGAGAACTGGAGGAGAGTAGTAAGTAGTAAATACACTGAGTAGTTCATTGTCCATATGCTGGACCTCTCTAGGAGAATAGAGGAAAAGATGGACAGAGAGAGTGAGGATGTGTGGTTGAACAACTGCAGGCTACAGAGATTCTGTGTCCTCAAGTATGGGGGCTCCTGTGCAAACCCTGCTGGAGAGAAGAGGCAGAAAAAAACCATTGTTTTCCAGGGCAATCACAGACACAACTTCATGTCCGACCCTAGGCAGGCACGTGCCATCTGCAGCGCCCCGGCTGCCTTGTGTTGGTCTCGTCACCAATGGACAAAGTCAAACAAAACTTTCTTTTCCAACAGTCATGCTCAGCTGCAGAAGAGACAACTTTCAACTCCCGTTGCTTGTGGGCCTACAAGTACCAGAGTAGCTTTTGACATTGCTCCAAAAAACTCTATCTGTCACAACACATTTGGGCTTTAAACAATCCAAGACATTCTTCACAACATTTAGACCTGCCATACAGCCCTTACAATTAGCCCTTTCTTTTTGAATAAATGAGACTGTATCTTAACTAATCTGCTTCAGGTGAATGTGTTAGTCTCATGAGAAATAGAAGAGGAAGAGCTGAAAAGCATATTATAGAAAAAATAWATCATATCATGCCAGAGTGTCATTGTCCTGCTCCTCAGCCATTTTTCACTATCTTCTAGTGTCATTGTAACCTTCTGTGCAAGGTTAAATGTCACGGTGTGGTTTTATCAAAATAGCAACCTTTCCCACATGTGAAAATTACTATACCATGGACTATACCATATTTCCTGGAGAGATTTGTTACAAAGACGTGTTACCACACTAAAAAGAAAAGCTGAACTGATTTCTACATTTGAATTAAGATGTGTCAGTCACATGAAATTGCAAAAATATCACCATACACTCAGGCCAGAAATTATTTCTGTCAATATCCCAGGTTTCATTTGGTTTTAGGTATGATCCTTGTACACAAATGTGTTATGTTTTAAATGACATCAAATTTAGTTTAGCAAGCCAAAAATWATAAATTAGGTGATTTCACTTTGATTGACCCCAAAATAATACATATAAACAACAAAWTTCTTGCAGAGCTGATTTGTATGGAGAATAGAGAGGATGAGTATCTCCTCGAAATGAGAATTGAAAGAGRTATCCAAAACACACAAGCAGATCAAAATGTTCAAAAGACCTTATTATATTTCCTGGCAAACAAAATAATAACACCAGAAAGAGCCAGAGCAAGTCTCAGACACCTGTGAAAGGTGCTCCTAAGCAAAGCCTTGTAAGGGATGCCATACCAGAGAACAAAATGTAGGCAACAGCACCTTATTTGACATCAGTATGGTACATATTTGCCTCCACATACAATTTTACTTCATCCTCTCTCTCTTCCTGTCTTACAGGGAGCTGGGATTTTTTGGTAACCTTCATTTGACTGTTGTCTCCTCACAAAGTTCCGTAGCTCAGTATAGAACTACGAAGACCTACAAAAATCTTCATTTTTCAAATTTAATTTCCCTGGGTAAGGGCCTTAATCTATTTCCTTATATATTTTATTTTAATGTAATCCTTCCTCTTTTTAATGTTTTTTTTTTCAAATTTCCTTACGTTCTGGCAACATTTTGACCACCAGATTAGAATTTGATAGCAATGTATATTTCCGTTATAAAACTTCAAGGATAGTGTCAAACACAGTAAAAAGGAGCTCTTTTTTTACTAAATTTTGCATTCATAAGAAGCCTTTCTAGAAAGGAAGAAGTAAATGAAGTACATATTTCTCTATATCAAATGTTATAGGTCAGTATGGGGCGGAGCTGTTCTTCGAAAATTCCACATTCTCAGATGGGAAGAGAGTGTTTTGTGCTTCTTCTCCTATTCTCCCCACTGCAGTGAAAGAGTGAAYACAGTATTTCTCCTTTACTCCCCCTCTAGCCAGTGCAGCCTTTCTCTACCTATATTTCTCGCTATTGAGTGCTCTATTAATCCGTTCTGTTATTTTTGTCCTTCATATATCTGCCCAGCTATTGATTTTAGCTAATACTTGCATGGATTGTTAAAACACGGAGAGTTGATTTATTTAGCTCTTTATAAAATGTTCCAGACAATGCAATGTGTACCACTTTACCTCCCGATTATACTGGAATTCAGTTGTAGTCACTAACTGAGAGAATAATCAGAATGGATGTTTTACTAGGAAATTTCAAACAGCAAAATTAATACAATTTTAATGTATTTTTGTTTTCTGAATGTCCATTTTCATAGAATAATTCTTCTAAATAAAAGAAAGTAGGAACTCCACTAAATCCAGGAACTCTTTCCTGATGTCTATTTTYCTAGCTTTTTCTTTTATGATTTTACCAAATTAAATTTATTGCTACCATTTTGTTCCTTCCTAAATCCTCTTTTTACCTTTGGATTGAGCAACCTKTATACAGACACTGTTCTCACAGACCTTTCTGTTGTCATTTGGCCAAGGTATACAGAGTGAAGTTTGGCTTTTACACTTCCTCTTTCTAAAATAATCTCCCTCATCTTTTGTTCATTTTTGCTGTTCCACTTAGAAATTCATTTCATTTGTTCGTTTACTTTCCTAGTAAACCAATGCCCAGAACTGAATTCAATATTCCAGGCTTAGTTGCAGGAGTGTTATGCTGTGAATGATTATTATTTCCTCAGACTTTGACACCTCTTTGCATGAAGCCCACGAGCTCGTTGGCCTCCCTTAATGCCATATCACTGTATAAATTCATGCCTAATTTTCTGCCCATTACCACCTCCATGGTTCTTTAAGCATTGCTGTTTTCCAGGTTTCTCTCTCCTACTCCATAGCTATGTTYTGGCTTCTTTTTCTTCATATGTTATTAGATAGCCTTTTTCCAAATTGAATCTCATTTTGCTCATATGTCCTTGTTTCTAATATTGCTTGGTCCCTTCTCACTAATTTTGTGCCATCAGCAGTGTTTACAACATCTCACAATTTAGTATGATATGTGAATTTCATTAACTTGTGGTTTACTCCCACTTTCAAATCATTAATGAGGTTGTCAACAAAACCTCTGGAACTAAYGCTAGTCTCTTCAGGGCTACCAGACAGCTCCCCCACAACTTGATACACTGTTGTATATCATTACCCTTTGTTAATGTCCCTTCAGTCACTTTTCAGTCCATATGACAGTGTCCCTATGTAAACATCTTTTAATTAATTTTGAAGGAGAGATTTTGACAGATAATGTAAATCGATTTTTTTTAAGTGTCTCATACAGGATTCAAGCAAAAATAGTTTTTATCTATTTTGTCTATCTATTTCCTTCTTTTATTGTACTAAAATTTTATCATCAATGACAAACCTATTTCTTTTTTTTTTTTCTAAAAAAGTTATTCTGCTAATTCTTAATGATTCCATTATCTTCTAGCGGTTCAATGGCCATTTTGCTCCTGATATTTATTTCCTTGACTCATTCAAGTTGAARTTTAAACTTATGATCTGATAGGTTCAGGATTATTCACAATTCTGCTGCTTGCTTGCTTTTTTGCTAGTATTTCAGGAATTCTCTAGTTCTCTCTGAATTTGACAACAAAATAATTAAAAATCAGGCATTCTTTTCCTCTATTGCCATGCCTTAAAATGCATATCTGCTGCAATCAAATTGTCTGTTACGGTATTTTCAAGGCTTCTCTTACTGCCCCCTTTGTCAGTAACTTTGTGTATGAGTTGTTTTGAAATTGCCTAGCCTATTTTCTCTCTTTCTTAATTGGAAAAAAATCCATCTATAATTTGCGTCACAAAGTTCCCCCATCTATGTACTCTGCACCCTTATTAGGAGTGATGGTGGGGAATGCATTCTCCCAATCATTTTTGATTGCTTTCTCTGTAACCGGTGTTTTTAACCAGATTTCTTAGCACTTACGGTTCCCCAGGAGTATAGATTCATAGATTATAAASCTACAAGGGACCATTACGATCATCTACTCTGACCTTCTGCACAGTACATAACATCAGTGCTTAGGAGAACCTTCAAATCACCTACTGGGAAAGCAAAGAGACACATAAAATGTTTAGAGTTAAAATGTCCTCATTTGTCTCTATTCAGATTCTCCTGTTATACTATTCACAGTAATATCTCCTGCATGATTCAAGGGAATGTCTGCAGGAACACGTCTAATATGATATATGCCTCTTTGAGGACCATCTTGGTGGGGGACGTGGTTTATTAGAACACTGCACCTATGCCCTTACGTGTTAAAAAAAAAAGCTACACAAAAGCCTACAAAAGCTATGGACTTCACAGGAACATTTATAAAGATTAGGAAAACACTTCACCTTGGGGATCAAAAGGCTAAAGAGTTCTTTCTCTTCTCCTCGGCGTAGCAATCATGTGGTAGGTTGTGTTCTGTTTAAGTGCTGAGTACACATTGAGCTCCGTCACATATGTACAGAATTCCCTACTTCTTTTAGGATAAGAAATTATCAGGTAATGACAGTTACATATGGGAATGATGGAAGGTTCAATTAAATTACTGATGCACTGCAAGATCTCACATCAGATCCTAAATTATATTTCCATTGGCAGTTTGGGTACTGGCCGTGGTGGCRTGCCATAAACTCAGCACATTATGTCCTGATAACAGCACCATAAAAGAGATTCACTACTACTCTTACCCTCACTATTCACCAGAGTATGTTTGTGGCAACCTTCCAATAAGACTGCAAACTTTTCTGTTTCTTTCTCAGTTTATGATGTTCATTTAAAGATTCTGAAAAATMATTGTTTTATAAATACATAAAAATATATAGATATATGGTGTGTACAGCTAGCTTCTTCTGCACTTACATTTGTATGTGCAATCCACCAATTTACATTGAGTGTGTTTTATTCCTCCTGTCTGAGCATGTAAAGACCTAGGAGATAGCCAATTAAAAATAATACTTTTTTTTAGAAAATCTTGCTACATATATTGCACTGCATTCTCATACGCTACTTGGGAAAGCAAGGGAAAAATAGAGAATACCCACATTTTGGTATCTTTTTTCATGACTTCTCACTGTCTAAAGGAACTTCTAATGGAAGTTTCTGAATGACAGTCAGGGCTGGAGCACAGTTTGCTGTGAAGTGGCTTGTATTGCTGTTTCAGAAAAAAATTGATAACCTCACTATCCCCAAAGCATAGGCTTTTGAAGTTTTGAAGGAATATCTAGGGACCTAACTTCTTCCCAAAAGAGCTTGACTGCACTTCTCACTGCATTTTTTGATTCAGTTAGGAATTCATTACTTGTCTCAAAGCACCTTAAAATATGTCCTCCAACTAAAAAATTTTAAATACCCACATATGAAGAGAATTAGATAGACATCTATAGAACACTTATATAATAAAATAAAAGGGTGGTTTCTTAAGTATCTATACATAGTGTATTATGTGTTTATTGCCTTATTATGTGTTTGCAGAGAACATATATTCAATAGGACCACTATTCATCYAGCTGTCCATACATCATTTTATTGTATGCTAGAGGTGTATAGCATCTCTACAAGAGGACTAAATATTATTTTAAAATAAAATTCTCAAATAGTTGCAGATGAAAAAATTAGATTACTTGCATTAGTGTGATCTTTTTGCAACTTGAATAAAAAATATAAAAATATAAAAATATAAAAATGTTAGATGGTACACTTGTATTGCTCTTTTTGAATCTTCCCCACTTACTAAAAACATGAAACTGAAGGAATCACATATGTTTCAGCTTGAAGATTACCTGTTGTCTTTCATCTGGCATTAGAATAGTTTATATAGCCACAGAAAAAAACTTGAATAATACGTGGAAACCACTGAATATTTACTTGACACCAAGTAGTGTTTCTGACAAATCTATCTAGGAATGACTAAGCCATAGGTTGGAGTGTAGGTACYGGCAAACCAAAACCAATCACCAGAAAAACCCCAAATTTTTGAACCTGAAAAACAAAAACATCTGCATACCTTCATCATGACAAATGTAGTGATTAAACCAATTTGCATCTCCRTTCTCAGAGATGGGTCTCTGTCCTGATGAAAATGCAGAGTAATCCACAGTAAGAGGAAAATCTCACAGAATCTTTGAGTTGGAACAGCATCTAAGTAATTACAACAGCATTAAAATTTTCTTGGAACCACAAATATTCCAAGCCCTTAAAATAATCAATAAAAAATGGAGTAGGAACAGTTGGACATRGTAGGGAAAAAACAGAATTAAAAGAGGAATCGTGGGGTTTTTTTCATACTGGGGAACACAGTGAGCACCCAGTAGCCTGTCTGATTTTTATGTCAGTAATATTTTGGCAAATACAAGGTACTATCTCACCATATCCACATCTACATGTTAAAGAACAGGTAAATGTTTCAGATTAAATTCCAATGAATCTGAGCAGCTGTAAATACTGGTAGTCCTTCTCAACATAGCTTCATGTTTAGCCTGAAGATTTATATGTGTCTGGGCAGAGACTCCCGATCCTTACAGCAGTATCTGATCTTATCTTCTTGAACTGGATCTTACTCTGGACTTCWAAAGTTATAACAAAAGATGGAAGAGTATTCAAAATCCCCCTTAGAAACAGACTAGTTTTAAGCTGAATTCCTGTGAAAAGGAATCTTATTAAAATACCTTACCTGTATCAAGATGCTTATTAGATAAAAAAAGGSATTATAATGGGAATGAGCAAGCTAGTTGCAAGAACCAATTAATAAAACACAACATATATTACCRGTGGACTGAATTGAATCACACTAGTGATAAAAAAAGAATCAGTTAAAATCTTCCATGTTCACAGTATTAATGCTTCTTTCTCTGAACTGGAAAGGAAAAAAAAAAAAAAAGAAAAAAATATATAATTTTCTGGAAGAAATTGCAAGGAAATAAGAAAGAAGCAATTCTAGTCCCTTCAGCACAAACACTCACTGCCTAGCTTGCCATCCGTTTTCACGGAGTGAATGCTGACATAGCACTTGCTTTGTCCAGGACCTGGAAATGAAAAAGGAAATCAAAGCTGATCTATGTCTAGGGCAAATGGTTTAGCAACCTAGAGTTTAGGAAGCTATGGTGTGTAGGGTTGCAATACACTGTCTGGGGACTTGCAGAAAATACAGACATCAAGGTGTTTGAAACTATTTTAAGACTAAGGGCTTTTTAAGAAGAACTCATGCTGCTCTGATCTACTGTTGGTGATAGTCTTGAATTAAGTAGTAGACTGAACTTGATGATCTCTGGTGGTCCCTTCCTAGCAGCMGTTCTATGATTCTGTGTAAAATTGCACCATCTGATTTTATTTTAGTTTCTTAGGTAGTAAAAAAGTTCTATTTCTTCCTTTGTCTAAGTGGAGCAGGAGCCAGCACCATCTTCAAAAGACACTTTTCCGTGGGATTTTACTTATTACACTGAAGACTCTCAGCTGTAATAGAGCCCTAAGTAAGCAGTGCTTTCAATTTAGATATCCAGATTAATGTAAATTTCCTCTGATTTAGGGTCAGACTCCACCTATCCTATGCCTATGTTTTGGCATCCCCATCTCTAGACTGCAAGTCCTGCCTCTAACTACCAGTATCCCAAATATTTATCTCAAATGCAAGTGTTTTAAAAAAATGTGAAATTGAAAGGTGAGTTCTGACATATGCACGCATACTGAATGTATATTTGCTTATGYAGCATGGTACAGGCTTTGCAAAACAATTCCTAATGATCACTGCAGAATCATATTAGTGCCCCTGTTTTTGTCTCTGTGGTCATATATATTCCATGCCTAAATTCATGCTATGAATATTCAGTTTTCTGTCCCCATGTGTTGCCCATATTTTCCAGCCATAGTTTAGATACTGGTATTTTAAAAGTATGTCCTTTTGCTTTATTTCTCCCTGCTTCATCTCAATTGCATCTGGCTTCATCAACCCAGCATATAAAGGAAGGAAAATGTGCCAAATATTGCACATTTGATATCTGAAGTGTACCTATTGACCTTTGACTGGAATGGATATTTTAATCCCACACTCGAAAATTACCCTTCAAAAGACTTGAATTCAAATTGCCAACATTGATATGTCGTCTTCTAATCTGATGTGACTGGAATCATAACATTTACTTTGATGTGCAATGCAATCCACTTTGACTGATTAGATGCAACCTGCCATAACACTGCAAAGGGCAATGCATCATGCTCAGGAATTAAAACTATCCTATTTTCTGGAAACTTGAGTGAAAGGAATCTACCTGTAGTTTACAGATTTGGGGAGTTTTCAAGTACTTTCTAACCCATCAGTGACAACTGTTTTAGCTAAACTATTTGTTTTCATTGTCTCTTGTGTCTGACTCTAGCTTTTGCTATAGTATCTGCATTTTTCAGCCAAGAAATAGCCAGTTTTTAAACCACTGCAGAAATTCTAACGTTTGGATTTAAATTGTATTAGAACATTCTGCTTGGAAAGAATGCAGTTTGCAGCTTTTAAACTCCCTAGCAGCTTACAATAGTTGCTTCCATTACCAAGGCAGGAAGTACTTCTTTGTGGTCTGAGATGCAGCACCAGCCGCAGGAGAAAGCAGCACCCAGCAGCACAAGAAATCAGCAGCTGTTTATCTTTTCTCTCCTGTTATTTCAGATTAGAGCACTTTTGGGGAAGATTTTACAGAACCCTGTGTGACCTCATAAAATTACTCGCAATCTGCAAGGCAATTCTCACCCACACAGTCAGGGGCAAATCTTTCTAGTCCTCTGAAAATGACAGAAAACTTTAATTATAAAGCAATGGAGGGATAGGTAAAAGTATATGAGATGGTTACCTGGGTGAAGGAGAGGGACCAAACAAAAAGGGATCATCTTACCCTTTACCAAGACAGCAGTTACCAATGAGCCTGTGACACATGATTTGCTTAAGTATTTAAAATATTACAGTTTCCTGTATTAACAGATTTGCCGTAAGGTCTGATATACAGAGCAGCAATAGTCATTGTTGCTCAAGATGCATTCAGCAAGTCAGGACATTGAACAGAGGGAAGTAACGCTGCGTAAGAATGGGGTTAAAGATGGGATACACTGATGTGTCCGGCTGTCATATGTGTCCACAGAGATAAGAACCTCATACAATAAGAATATTTCCTTCTTTGATGTCTGGACGCTTCACATAAGCCCTGTTTTGTTTTTTTTTTTAGCTTTACCTAAGTCAAATAGACTATCAAACGTTTTTTTTTCTTTCTGAGTAGGAAGAAGTATAGACAATCTGAAATAGAAAATGGAAAGTTTTAAAAATAGATGGCAATTGGAGACTTCTATTTCCATTATAAACTCAAATATTTAAACTTAATTCTTTACTTTCTGGCCAAAGAGCCTTAGTGGAACTTGTCTGTAGTTTATCCAGGTCCACTTTGATTCTGCTCCACTGGGATTAGAAATTCAAGAAGGGGAGAGTAGGTGCTACTTGAAGACAATATTCCTGTTCTCGCAGAGACAAGAAGGTGTTTAAAAGTATTGAAGATGTTACTTAGACTTCTGATGCAATGAGGTTTGCAACAGTATTTTCTGTTGTGAGGGCACACAAAAAGTTAGTGATAGTTGCAGAGAAAATAGTTTTCTGGTTTAAACATTTTTCATTAAATCTCTGAATATATAAGCAATGTTACATTAAAAAAAAAATAAAATCAATCCTCATTTGATAAAGATAGTCCCCTGACAAGCAAGTAATTCTGCAGCTTTTTAGGGTTAAGGTTACTATCCTGATGTCAGACCACACCTAGACAAATTAGTTTGATTTGTCAGCTCACTTTCCAGAAATGTAATTACTAAAAATGGTTCTCCTTTTGATTCAAATTTCCAACATGATATGTCATTTTCTAATGTGAGGTGACTAGAATGATAACAAATGCTCCCTGATGGGAAGCACAGTCTGGTGTGATTGATCAGATTCAAAATGCCATACCACAGCATAGGGGCAATGCATTTCACCAGAAAATTTAACCTAATCTAGTTTTCTGGAAAGCTGCAGTGAAACAGAAAACCTGTGTCTCACCTTGCTGAATTGCTGAAGATTTTAGGGTTGTATTTTTGCTATCGTCCTCTTGGCAGAAGAAGTGGTAGACACTCATTTACCTGTACATCCAAGGAAGAATTGATGTTCCTTTTTCCTAACTTGTACTGAAAAGCAAATTGCAAATCCTTTTCCTCAGGTGCCCTTCCCACAAAGTCATCCTTACATGTGTATCCTTGCTGGATGACACCCAAGCTGTCTCCCCCCTACAACTCATTCTAATTCATCAATATTTATCCTGACCAGGTTGTGCTTGCAATTGCAAGTGCAGTTTTAATGCTGTGGCTGTCACTGGACCAAACAGTAAATAGACATTGCAGTTTAACACACACATATGGAATGAGCGTATTCTCACTTCTGTCTTGTACCCAGAATTTTGAACTGACACTTTTGTTACTCCTAATACTATTAGTGTTAATGGAAAAATGACAAAATGTCAAATCATTTTCTATAAACATGCACTAATACCAGATGTCTAGGAATGGGGATTAAGAAGTTTGCTCTGTATTTTTTATAGGATTTCTGACAACTTTACATTTCCATTCATACAGATCAGGAATAAATATATAAAAATCAAGCCACAAACTTTGAGCCATTTCCTAGGATCTGGTAAGACTTTGATAAGAGCAAGTCTTTTAATTCTCACAGATTTCTTCCCTCTTTTCCACAGAAAGGCCTATGCCTTTACATCTACTCTTTGGCATAGGGGAATAGAGAGAGCAACCAACATGCGTTTTTTATGAAATCTAAGTACTCACTCCATGCAGAATTTGCATGCTTTCCCCCCCAAAAATATGATCAGGACCTCTATCGAGGCCTATTAAAGGCCCTTAAAAGATTCTATTTTTAAAGACTGTACAGTGGAACTTATCTACGAAGTGATGTTATAAGAAGAACAAATATGGGAATTGACTGAAAAAAGAATTTCTGAAATAAAGAAATTAGATAAAAGAATAGAAAGGTAAAGAGTTTTGGAGTAGAAGAACCTGGAATAAAATTGAAAGAATATTTGAGTCAAAAAGAAGAAGGCTGGATTGAAGGAAAGGCAGGAGTGAAAGGATAATACTATACCACATTATTATTACACGTAGTCAAATGCAATGTTTAGAATAACTTCTCTTTTTTTTTAAACCTTGGATAATAAATACAAATTTATTGTTAGAGAAATGGTTCGGAGTTCCTGATGATTTGCTGGGCTATGAATTTAGAAAAGAAACCATTCTAAAGAAAAATATGTCTTAATTTAAAAGCAGCATTACGTTTAGAAATTTAGATAAACCAAAAAATATAGTTGTAAGTAGTTTTAATAGAAGAATAAAAATGTAAAAAAATTTCGGAACATTCTCTTCCATTTTTTTATTTGACCAACAGACAGAAGCGTCTTTTAGTTATACAACTTTATTCCTAAGTWCTGCCATGCAGAAAGATAAAGCAAGGGACAAAACCCAAATAATTGTGCACTTCTTCATGAAATTGCACACATTTCTATTTCAAAAGAATCACACAATTCAAAGCATTGTTATAACTTCCTGCTCTGTTACAAATTGCTTCCCCTTAATGGCAAGCCTCATTTATCAATTTTTTTTTTTTTTATAGCAGCAATACTACAGAATCTAAAAGAAGAAAGGCAAATAAAGACAGAAAGAAGGATAGACTGAGAGAGGATGAAAATCCTGAAAACTGTGTAGTGAAAAGGAACATAGCAGAAACAATCGTGCATTGTTGCACYGAGGTTGAATATTACTATTTTTCAAAAATGTCAAAAATATCAGGTAGCTTATTAAGCAATACAGTAAGATTTTTAAATTTTTGCCTGATTTGCACATTATTAATTACCTATTTTGTGAAGAAAGGTGATGGATTTTAAATGCTAATAAAATCTTAGCTGGACTAATGTAAACACAACAAAAGAGATTTGATATCAATACATGTAACTGGAAATATAAGACTCAGTAAAACTAAACTAAGGCACCATGGTGATAGGAGCATTATACGAGTCTGTACAGAATGAGGCTTTTCATCCCAGCAGTAAACTGTTGGCAGAGAAGACGGGAAGAATAGGACTTGTCCCTGTCTGAGCTTCTTTATAATCTTCCCACTTCTAAAGGAACAAATCTTTTCAAGAGGGGTTTAAAGGTGAAGCAATAGTAGATTGCTTTACAGTTTTGCCCGTCTTATTTTTCCCCAATCATGTTCCAAAACAGGAGTCCATGACTCACAGCAAATGTTTTCCATCCTGTTTTAACCCCATATGACAATACTTATGCACCCTATTCACTATCTTTTACACCATTGGGGTTTTTTCAGCAAAACATATTTCCTTACACTTTGGTTATGACACGAAATAATTTCAACCATTCCCAGTGGAGATGGAAGCAGGCAAAAAGACAAGAGGTACTCTTAGTATTACACAGCTGCAATAGCTGGCAGGTGGAAGTTTTGTCAGACATGTTTCTGCAAATATCAGTTTCACAACAAGAGAAAAAAAAAGAAAAATTTTTTTGTACAAATGATATATTTTTAAAGCCCATCATATTTTTATAATGCTGCTTATTTTAAACTCTTACCATATGCTCTGCAAGTGATGCAGGCATATGGTTCACATAACCATACCATATGTCTGATAATATTTTGCTGTATGTTACAGCAATAACAAACATTTATAATTTGTAGAGAGACTTAGCTTAAATTATGTTTTATCTTCATTTTTTATGTTTATAAATACTTCTGATGACATATCTGAAGAAGGCTATAAATGCCCCAAAGACTTTAATATTTCAAACTAAACATTCAGGGAGTATTTTATGGCTAAAACCATGCAATCATCACTGTGAAAAAAGACTACTGCCCTTTGGTGAAACATGGAGAAAAATAAAATAATAATTTAAAAAAAAAAAAAAAGCATGCATTCAAATCACAATGCACTTAAGCAACTCCTTCTTTTTAAAAACATATTTGCCACTGTCTCATCTGAAATTCAGTGTCCGAAGTGTTTGGGTTTTTCTTCCTTTCTTCTCTTTTATGATGTTTAGTTCTTTATTGAATCAACAAGGAAATGAGAGAAGAACCAAAAGCAAACATGTATGAGACTCATCTTTCTTAGGACAAGATTGCATGTGAAGAGATGAAAGGATAATAATTCTATAYCCTCTTTTTTCGCTTGTGCTATTGTTCAGGGATCCTGCTCAGAGTCAAGTACCACCATGTTAGGCATTCCCTCTTTTGGGATACTTAGCTGCACATATAGAAGTGAAACTGAGATGGATGATTTAGAGTAAGTCCCTCAACCCAAGCCCATGGAAGGAGAGAAAATGCAATGTTTGGGTTTTCTTTTTTATTTTGCGGTGACTTACTTGTTGGCTAAACACTATAGCAAAAATATGGATGAATCTGACTTCATTATTAGTACAGAGAAGTCAGTGACTTTGGATGATGGCATGTGACAGGATAAGAAATAAAGAAGACCGGCTATATCTGGAAGAGACTTTAACCACAGTAGGTACACTGAAGTTATGTTTTCCAAGCCAGAACAGATGAAGCCTTTGCCGAGAATGTTACTGGCTTGTGCACATCTAGAATGCGATGAAGTAAAAAGAATTAATAAATTGAGAGACAACTAGACTGTCTAATGTCTCCAACAGAGTCAGAAAATTGAAAATATCAGAAAACACAAAGACCTCAGTGACATGGACAGTCATGCAGCTGTCAGTAGTCACAGTGACCTGATATATATGAAGTGACTAAAAAGGGAGGATCAATAATTCCTTTTTTCAGTTAAAAGCACTTACAAAGTGCACAGAAGAAATTAGTAAATAAATGATGTTTAAAGAAACAATGAACTGAAGCTTCCAGGAATCTGAAGGCTCTATCTCTTTCTGCTATGGAAAATTTTACTCCCCTCTCTCTGGAGCTCAGATGTTTTAGTTACCTCCTACAAGACTTCTTGTAGTCTTCTAATGTGATGACGTGGCTCCTTGCCCCTACTTAGCATAATATTTACAAATGCCATGTACTTCCACCAAGTGAAAATTACAACTTAACCACGATCTAGAGTAAGACTACACTCACATGCAAAATCCCAAGCTTCTGAAACTCCAAGAGGGAAACTGCATATATGTATATTAAAAAAAAAATTAGCCATTTTGAACTTTTAGTTTACATGAACAAATCAAAAAAGGTACAGCTAGGTGGGTAGAGAAACTAAGTATTGCTCYTTTACAGCTGCTTAATTTCAGTCAAAGCAATTTTATTTCCCACCATCAAGAGAAAGAAAATTCCCTCTGTATAATATATACTGCTTATTCTATAGTTCTTGTTCTTTCAATATTTTGTTGAATAAAATCAAAGAAATGGAAAGCAAAATGGTTCTTTGATGCCTTGTTTGTTTACATTAGCTGATAATTACACTGGCCCATATACCATCCAGGTCTTCAGGCTGGTGCTTAAACTAGTAATTGCCCCTAAAAGCATCAGCATTAGTTTTAACRTACAGCTATGCCTGCAGTTTTGTAACTAGCCAGCTTGACGACTGAAGAGTGATGAACGTCTGCTTTTAGATCTCTTTGAGGCCACTCTCTTTTCAATGTATTTCATAACCAAGATACAAAGAAAGCAGAATTGAAATCTAGTGTCATACTCAAAATACCTCGTGAATTTGAGGGGGAATAGTCTCGAAAGCTGTGAATTTTGTGTGGCAAAGAGCCACATGTGTAACATGACTGCTGTGAAATTATGATGTCTCCTAAAGTGAAAATGTGGGACAACTGTCAGTTATACCCTTTCAGCCAAGTCTTTTAAAAGTATTTGTTTATTAAGGCCATTATTAAGACAGAAAAACATTTGCATTAAACGTGATGGTTAAGATTTTCTTTAATCTTAGTAAAGTAAGTAAGATGAGGATAAATATGGTTCCTGATCCAAATTACCTCCACTCTAAGCCAGTGGGTATCTATTGTCACTAATCTGCACAGAGTCCTTGATTTAAATGGATTTAAACTGCAGTGGAGCCTAGTACTTTATTTTCATAGCACTGACTAATACTATCTCTACATTTCTGTCCATAAATTTTTTATTTTCTAAATCTTTGCCAGTTTCAGTTGTGATTTTTTCCACTGCATCCTGAGATTGATGTAATAATGAAAAGAAAATTTTCTGGTTATAGAAAAGGCAAGGGTGCATTCTATGTCACAGACAATATAGCCAGGAAATCATCTAACAAATAACAAGCCAAGACAAAAGCCAGATTTCCCTTACAGATTTTTTATGTCCATAAGTAAATTAAAATACAGCTCAGAAGTTCACAAAAATATAATGATCAATGCACTGTTTCTGAAGGAAGAAGAATAACTCATTTTTCTGAAACTCATTTTAATTTCATATAGTTTGTATCACAAGTAAACTAATAACTTATGTGATAAACAAATACACTTTTTTCCCCCTTCATTTTCTTGAAACACAGCTTAGTTCATATTTTTCCCTTTTCTAGACAGTTTTTATTCTTAACCTGAAGCCAAAAGATCATATCTCTCTCTTAGAGTCATCTCAATATTGAGATAAGATGGGACAGCTGTTATCTTAGCATTTCTTAGCATGTTCTCTGACCAGGAATTTCTACACAGCTTGCTTATTAAGGGAAAACTTCAAATTTTCTTCTCTTCTTTAAAAGCTGTTCACTTTCAAAAACCAACAGGTTTTATGGTCTCTAAATAGGATTGGATTCACATTCTTTCCACACTGAGGCACAGCATTCATGTCAGAGTTTGAATCAGCACATATTATACCCCAAAGAATTGGGTTCAATTAGGTCACTGAAGTAACCTAAGAAGTATTGGAAACCCTTATGAGTTCCTTCTCAAAATCCTAAGCAATTTTTCAGGTTTAACTTATGTTTGATCCAAAGAATAGTTGAAGGTTTGTGGGTTTTGCTTGTCAGGACTGAATATGTCACGTATATATTCTAAAAAATAGTGCTGAAAAAAAGTTCCTGTGTCAATCAAATGGGAAGTTTTGTTTTAAACTTACCATAATGAGCAAGAAAAGTCAGAAATGTCCTTGGCTTTCTGAAACACTCATGGAAGTTATACAAAAGTAACCTAACTTAAAAACATATACCAAAAGTATTACTAATGCTGTAGTGGGCTTTTTATACTATATTGACAACTGTTGCATAAATCTACAAAACCTTTCTAGTGTTACATAACACAGTGGAATCAGTCCACTTAGAAAAAGGGTTCTGAAGCATAATGGAGTGGAATAAATTTATGTGAGAAAATCTATTTAGTTCTTAGTCATCACAATTATTTCTCTGCTGGGAAGAGATATGATACGATTTCTTTGACCTTTTTACTAATATTATATTTCTAAGCAACAACACAAAAATTACTGGTAGAATCCTTACCCAGATTATTTTTATTAAATTCATTTCTGGGGAGATCAAGGACTTTAGATTATGTTGTTGAAAGAAGGCTTTGATCTAGAGAGACAGATTAGCCATTGTCCAATTCATTAGCAGCAGTATTTTCATTCTAATACCCTGCTCCAGTGTAGTAGTAAATCTTGTGAGATTAACTTTTAAATGCTCAGCAATAGGAAATCATCAATTCTCAGTAACAATCTGAAGCTCACACATTTAGCAATGACTTTTGCCATTTTAGTATTAATTTTATGTACATTTTCACAGATAAAGAAAGTAACAGATTTAGCATAATTTTGCTGACTTTCAGTGATACAACCTGCTTGGTTTTACATGCGTTCATGTTGAAAACAGTGTGCAGTGGTAGGAGTTGACTAATCACTAACCTCAGGATTCAATGTAGCAATAGTATATGGAAGCTTTCTCTAAGAATGCAATTCTAAAAGCCAGAGAATCAATTCAAAGTCAAACACCATTCTGCTTGCTGTTCAGGTTCCTGCTGTCTTAATGTCTCCAACAGAGTTCTCAAGCAACTGTGTTCGTGTGAAATGATCCACATTGAAGCTGCTTGGCCTTGAATCAAACGTCCAGGAGAAGTGGAAAAGGTTTGCTACAAATATGGAGAGCTGGTGATATTATTCCAGGGATCCCTTATAGCAAGGCATGTGGTTAGATCACTTTGTCATTGATGTATTTTCTGTAGCTTCTGTAGAAGTTCCTGTCTTTTTGTTTGTCCTACCAAAAGTTGATGAGCTTTGTGCTAGAGAAGTTTGTGCGTAATCACACTTTTTTTTGCATCAAGTGATTTTTCTGTTGGTCATGAAATCTACAATCTCTGAGGTTGCTGACAGTCATTCCTAAGAAAAGTAATTAGACTTCATTCCAGCAAAGGATTTCCACAATTCTGCAGAGGAACCTGTAACTCATGCAGAAGACCAATCTCTTGTGTGTGATACAATACTGATGACACCAAGATCATGGACTCCAGATGCTGGCTACTGCCCTTTACATTGCTATTTCCCCCCAGAAGTAAATGCTGTAGTCACTTTTGAGAAAGATTTACACCCCCGTCTCCTTAACATTTCCTAAGTGCAAATGAGGGACAAAACTGGGGCATGGGAAAAAGCATATAGGTATGCCGAACTTACTTCTTAGCCGTATGGGAATATACCCTGTAAGATGTGTCAGCCTCACTGAAGTATCTTCTGATATCTGTACAATTACAGTGAAAGGAATTCTACATCTTTAAGAAGGCATAAGTGCTACAAATGTTCATGCACAGTCATCTTTCTTACAAAATGGACTTTTGTGTTGGTTGTTTTTTGTTGGCTGTTTTCTGCTTTTTGCTTTTTTTTTTTTAATAATTCAGTTGATGTTACTGTAAAATGTGACTTAAAGGAAGATTTATGGTTTTAAACTATTGTGGAGCATTGACCTTGGATGACTGCCAGATATCTATCCAGCTGCTCTCTTGTTACCCTCCAGCCCCTCCAGGACAGGTTGAAAAAGCTTGTGGGTTTACTTGACAGTTATTATCAGAGGCAAAACAGATTTGATTTGGGGAAAATTAATTTAATTTTTGCAAATTAAAAATAGAGTAGGATGATGAGAAACAAAGGCAAAACTGAAACATCTTCTTCCAACCTCTCTCTTCTTCCAAAGTTCAGCTTCATTCCTGATTCTTCCACCTTCTCCCTTCCAAGGCACCTCAGAGAGGGTGAGGAGCCATGGCTTGTGGTCAGTTCATAACACTCCCGCTCTACTGCTCTTTCTTCCTCATAATTTGCCCTTGATTGAGCACGCAGTCTCTCCCAGGGGATACAACCCTTCACAAACTGCTCTGTTGGGGGTCCTTTCCATGGGTTCTTCTTCAAGAACTGCTCCGGTGTGGGTCCTCTCCACATATTACAGTTCATCAGGAATAGACTTCTCCAGTGTAGGTCACCTGCAGGCCACAGGTCCTGCGAGGAGCCTGCTCCAGTGTAGGTTCTCCATGGGCTGCAGCTTCCTTCAGGATGCATCTGTCTATTTCATCRGGGGGTCCTCCACAGGCTGCAGAGCGGATATTTGTTCCACTGGTGTCATCCATGGGCTGCAGGAGAACAACCTGCTTTTCCAGAGTCTTCACAGGTTGCATGTGTCACTCTGACACATGGAGCACATCCTCTCCCTCCTTCTTAACTGACCTGGATGTCTTCACGGTCATTTCTCTATCATTTCTCTCTCTCTCACACACAACTTCTGCCTGATGTATTTTACTCTTTCTAAAATATGCTGCCAGAGAGGTGCTGCCAGCTGCTGAGAGCCTCAGCAGTGCCCTGCTGTGGGCTTGTTTTGGAGCTAGATGGAACAGGATCTGTCCAGCATGGGGTAGCCCTTGGTGTCTTCTCACAGAGGTCACCTCTGCAGCCCTCCCTCGGTACAAACTCTTGCCATGTAAAACGGGTATGAGTATTTTTGGTTTTCACAGAAACTTCAAAATAATATAACAAAGCAATAAACCTCAAAACCATCATTTCAATTACACAGGGAGCCAAAATATATTCAGATATATGGACAGTGTACTCACAGTCGGCCTTTTTTTCCTCTATTCTCTTAAACCTCTTTCTTTTCCACAGGTCACCTCTAAATAACCTTCATCAACACCTATATAATTTACTCCATTTCAACAGAAATTTCAAATATTCTTTGGTTTTCATAACAGTTCTGTTAAATGCAGATTTTTAGCTTGAAATCAGGCTTATCCTTTAGAAATATTGACATTCAAAGTATTTTAGCGCCAACTGAATCACCTTGTGTGATGATGGTTTAAAAGTGTATTGCTGCTTGTAAAATGGATTATTTTTACACTCTTAAAACTGATTATTTATATCGTCTTATCAATGGAATATTAAGAAATAAATAATTCCCTATACTATAACCAATTGATATCTACAAGAGTTTAGTGATAAATTAATTTTCAAAATTACGCTTTGATTCTTATCCACTATTACAAAAATGAAGCTCCATAACAATACTGGCAAAATATGGATTATTTGCTGAAATTTTGGACAGAATTTTATTGCTGTCTGAAATATAAACCAGCAAGAAAAGTATCATGCCGACACTCTTCAGCCAGTTAAAAAATATGCTTCCTAAGCCAAAAGGAAGTTTAAAGACAATACAACTGAAAAATCAAGAATCCAAAAAGCTATATTTTTCATACTTTAAGGTTTATATGTAAGTCCTTTTAAGGGGACTATTGTATCTACTGCAATCTGTAGAGTTTGGAGCTGCTCCTCGGTAAGTTCATAACAAATTTTGCATGTGAATCATCCTCTAAATTCCAAAAATAAATCTTCCTTTTTCCTGCAATTTTGCATAATTGGTCTCTCATAAGAGCAAAAGAATTACGCAACTATTTGATATGCATTAAGGCAGCTGTTTGAGACATATGTGATTTCAAAAAGTTACTCATATTTCACTTTTTGAAAGTAGCGCATCTTTCTCATGACATATTTTTAAAAGAAGGCTGAGCCTGGAAGCTCAGAACTTGCTGTATTTAAAAGAATTTATGTAAGACTGGGTACTGATACACTGTGTGTTGAAAAAGACAGAGATATTTTATTACATGAGTTTTGGATCTAACCATATCTAAATAAGGTTGTACTGAATTATGTCTGATATTCAGCTATAAAATGTGCTCCATCATAGGTAAAGTTATTGTAAAAATGTAACTGCTACAAGAAACACGGATTTCCATCAGGACAGAAACAGAGGCTTCCATCAAAACTCTAAAGGATTCCACAGCAAATAAATTCCAGTGCCAGACCAAAATAAAACCTATCCTTTCTTAAAGGGTTATAATATTACAGTGGGGGGAAACACTTCATTTTGAAACTGCATTTTACTTGTATAGCTTTTCCAATTTAAATTGTTAACAAAGAACAATACCATCAAATATTTTGTTTCCTTGGATCCATTACATGTATTTATTCACTGTTGGGTCATCAAACCAAAAAAATCAATCTTTTGCACAGCTCTAGTTAATATAATGTGCCTGCTCTGACCTTCCAAGGAAGCTGTGCATAAACAGGAAATACAAATTCAATTTATAACCACAGTAATGAGATGAAAGAAGGCAATTCTTTAAAATGAACCTAAATAATTTTCCCCTGACCTCTCCTCACACTTCATACAACAAAAACAGATAAAAAGTGACTTGTTTGATTGCTTCTTGCTGAACTGAATGTGGATACAAAAGCAATCACTAAAAAGCTGGTTCTCCATTTCAGCATTTATGTAGTATTTGAATGGAAATACATCTGACTTTTCAGCATTGTATATATTTGAAGAATTAAAGGGTTTATGTTATATAAGGCATGCTTTATTAAAGATTCCCAGAAACAACAAGATTTTTAAATTTTTTGCCTTTCCTGCATAGATCTTACGACTTAGACAGACTATACAATATATCAAATTAAACACATGAAGACAGAGAAACTGCACTGTAAGATTTTGGGGGTTCCAGGGATGTGTGTTCAGAAGTTAAAGAATGCCAGAGTTACATAAAACTTTACATGATCATATACATCTCATACTCATCACTTTAAACTCTTTAGCCTCCTGATAACATAATAGTGTTTTAAGATTCCTCTTTCTTTTCATGCACAGGATGAATAGCTCTCATTTAAGACAATTCAATGGTATCCTTTGTTTCTTTTAGCTTTTTGTACTCTCTATTTCTTATTTAATGGAGTCAATTGAAACTCAGAAGACAGGTTTATTAATTTCTACAGGAGCCTTTCTGTTCCAATCAGAAAAGTATTACTAGAACTCTTCACAAGGATTATTCAATTGAATTTATGCTCAGAGTGGTCTGCTGACATAAGTATTATTAYGTCCATTTTACAGAAGCAGCAATGAGTTGTAGGGACACTTCATAGCCAGAAAAACATATCTCAATGCCCAGCCATTAGAACCTAATTTTCCAGGACAAATTCGATGTTATGTTCAAATTGCAGCTGCTGCACCATGGAGGCTTCAATGTATATGTATATGTGGCTATAGAGTTCTCAGAAAATGGGAAAGACATGAAATGAAAAATCACTTCTTTGCATAATGTTGGCTTTCACTTTTATCACAACAGAATCTACCAGAAGTCAGTTACAATAACAAGCCCAGCTGCAATCTCTAGAGTAGGTTTTTCTTAACACATAGATTCCTAAAAAGTAAAAACTCATCCCATTTCTCTGCAATGGCATCTGAATCTTTGTAAGTTTTCATGTTTCTTAGACTCTTTCCAAGCTTCTACTGATTATGTTCAGAGACAAAACGTGGAATAGCTCATTTTAACCATTCTTGCCTCTCCTTTGACCAGATAGAAGAAACTGACTATCTTCCGTTATCTTCAGCAATGCCCTGTATATAAAGAAAGAGACTGTTTTGCCAGTGGTTTTCATAACAGTTCTGACTGACAAAGTTAGGATTCAGAAACAGTTTTCTTCTGCTCTTGTAAGGAAAGAGAGCTCTAATCTTCATAGAACCATAGAGTCATAAAACGGTTTGGGTTGGAAGGGACTTGAAAGATCATCTAAGATCATCTACTTCCAAGCCCCTGCCAAAACTCTGCCCCTGCTAAAGTGACAACTTTTCGCTCTATTCTTTCCAATAACAATGCCACTGTCTCTTTTATCCATCTTTGCTGACTTCTGCTTCTTTCTACGCTTTCTACTTATGCATTTCCAGCCCCCCAACCAAGATGCTCATCCCATGCCCAGCACCAGCTGGGCATCAACTCCTTTCTTCAGAACTACCTGTCCCTCTTTCAACATTTTCCCCAGTTTCCATGTTCACAGGTTCTCCCTTTCAGTTTCTATAGGCTCAGTACTTCTCTTCCCTTGTGCCTAATTGCTTTGTTTCTGCAGATTAATCTGTTACTCCAGTTGTTGCCCATTTCCAGTTACCCCAGTGTCTGTATCCCTTATGCTCCTGAGAGTTTCATTTTGCTATTTCTATGCAGGTTCAGGAAATAACCGGTCAGGAAATAACCAGTGCTGTCCAGCATTGAGCCTAGTCATTGAGCCTAGCACTAGTCTGAGGCAAGCTTAGCATAAAAAAAGAATTCCTCTGGAAACTGTTAGGATTCCTATATCAACTTTATGTGACCTATGCTTTTCTTTTTAATCATATAGCTCATAGACAACTGCCAAGTTGTCTGTGTTCACTGTGTTCTATGTTTCTGTCTGTTCACTGTGACAGAAAAAGCACATATTGTAATAGTTTGCTAATTTTCAAGTTCAAAGCATGAATTTACTCTTTTTTTTTTGGTGTTGGCCAGTCAACAGTTTTTTTATTGGTATCATTTTTGGAAAGAAATAAATCACCTTGGTTGGAAAAATCCAAACAATTTCACTTTGCAACAGACATTCAGAGTAAGAAATTTCAATCTGACTCCTTAGCTTGGCAAAGTCTTAAGTGCCTGAACACAAAATCTTGTAGTAGGTGGCACTGGATCCTTAACAACCTACAGTCTTACGGTGTGTGAGGGAAATAGTCTCTTCATCTGATTTAATTTGCTTCTCCTCTAACATTTCGGTTATTCTTAACTGCTTAGAGAAAATGCTGAAGATATACTGAAACAAGTGTTAAATTATGAAGGGGTTTTGTTTTCCACATTTTCAACCCAATTTTCTCATACAGACTAGTGGGTAGTCCATGTAAAGAAGCTTAGACTTCACCTACTGAAGCAGAATTTGACAAATGTTTCTAAATGCGGTAGGATTTTCCTTTTATTCATATTGAGACACCTAAATATGATTTCTCCCTTTCTTCCTTCTTTCCCCTTCTTGTTAAAAATCCTTGCTTCAACTGTTCAAATTGATAAATACATATAACAGTGGTAAGTAAAAATCTAATGCTCTCTACTTTTCTATAACATGGCCTGGGTGGTGAAACTAACCTAGATTTGTATCTCTAGTGTTAGAGATAAGTATCTCTTGTATATGAATACACAGTTCTTGAATGCTCAGATAATTCTTATTGTTTACACTCCTAAGCTTCTAAATCCATAGCTGTCATTCAGAGCACACTTTTTATGCATGGTGGAGTCACGTGTCATACCAAAAATATTCAGAAGACGAAAGATTGTGAGCATGGTTGGATATAGATAGTCCCTTACTCTCCTGTAGCTAAGGAATCTGAAGAGTGTCCTSTCTCTCTCTCTGCAGCTCAGACATCTTCACCTCCAAAACACTTTATACCTGTTGCTGTTCCAAAGCATATAGGTGGAAAATTTTATTTGATTGTAAAACTGAATGCAAAAAAGTCTAGAACAGTCTAATAAGAGGCCTGAATGCCTGGAATAACATCAATTTCAGAAAAGAAAATATAATTGCTTTTTGACAAAGTCCAAAATAGATGTTTCTTCTGTTCTGCTTACCTACTGTATAATGCACTGAAGAATGTATTTCTGTCATATTACTTCCTCATTACACACCTATTACAAAAAGCACAAGCTCCTCATGGCATCTTAGCACATGTCTTTTAGAAGATTCACCTTTTAAATATGTCATGGAAATAGAAACTAAAAGAATTTCTGCAAATTAATGAGAATCAAGAGATCTGCCCAGCAACGGTAGTAGCACACCCTTAACACTGTCCTTGGGAGCAAAAATATTGTCTTCACTTCAAGCTGAAGAGGTAATGGTCAGAGAAAGTATAGATCTCTTCTGACTATACTTGATTATGTTAAAACAAAGCAGTGACAGACTTGGCAAAAAGTTTGTTAAAACCGTAGAAAGGAAGAGGGCTTCTTTAATTCAAGTACTTGACGAAAAGGCAGAATAATAAAATTGTAAATTTTATGAGCTTCTGTTTAGAAAAACAGAAGTGTGGTCTGAGTTGAGAAAATATCAATTTACAAAAACAACAGTCTGTGTTTTAATATTAAAACACATGCAAATAAAATAGAAATAAGAATCATTATTACGTATAATATACAATAGTTTAAAAATAAACTGAAAGAAAGGTACTAATGGCAGAACTACTGCTGATTTTTTTTAATAGGAGTAACCTAATTAAGAAGTATTTGGATATGTCCATAGTATCCTTAGAATCAAAGGAACCCACAGGTGCTATTAAATCCTTTCAGAAACCCAAGATGCTTCAGTTTGATTAGCCTGGGGTGCCAGTTTTGATGAACACTCTATGGAAAGATACATTTTGGAAATATATGCCCTAAACCCAGTGATTGCATACAAATTCTGTGTACCAGAAAAGACTGCTGACAAACTAATTCCAGTTTTCTTACAAGATCTTCTGAAGCCTGACTTAAACAAATTATATCTTCAAACAGACCCTCTGCTACGCTGTGACAGTTGTACATGTGTTGCAGAATCTCAAGATAAGTGTTCTCACCACATGCATTATCATGTTTGTTTATCCATTGCAACCTTATCTCAAATTTACAACTATAAGAAGTAATTTCACTGAAAAAATAACTTCAATTATTTCTTCCTTATTCCCTTTCCCCCTCTCATTCCAATGTGTACTGTACTCTTAGCACAGTCTTTAAAGAGAGTTGTATATTACTAATTATTTAGAAGTGTCCATAAAGCAAAATCTGATTTAAGCACAGTTAGGTTGCTATAACTGTCAAAGCTATCAGAGAACTTAACTTTGAGTCAAGAAGATGAAATTTGGCAGTGTCAAAATAAGATGAATTTTGATGGGTCACTATGTAGTAAAGATAAATTCTGAAAATTTTTCTAGAAAAAAATAATAACACAATTGACTTAATTGGAATAAAAAATGATAATTAAGGTGATTGTACCGCTATAAATCAATATTATCAATGTGTTGATAACAGTGGTTATTTGCTGGAGTTATTTCAGACTTCTTGGTCACACATATGTTTACATCTGTAATGGAAGTGTGCAGTATTTATTACTGTATGGACCTAATTATCAAACTTAAATGGTATCCAGATGTCTTCCACTTTCCTGAATACTTTTAACTTGATTTTTTTAGATTACAAAAGAAACCATGTCTGAATTTTTGTCTAGCAGTCTTGTAAACAATTCAGTGATAAAAATTAGTTTAGTTTTACTGTTTTATAGAAAATAAACAGCCTGTTTCAAGAGTAGCAGTAAAAAACACAATAGAGAGAGAGGCAAATATAAGAATCTGCTGGGGTGATACAGACAACAAGTTCTCTGTAAGTCCTCGGCTAAGTTAGACAGAGATAGCAATGTGAAAGTGAAAACAATCTTGATCAGGTAGATAAAGAGAAGCAAGCATCTCTTTCAAATGAAAGGTTTTTCATCAGGCAGATGTCAGCTGGAACAGGAAGAGAATCCATCAGCTCTGAACCTGAAGATTGAGATTGAGAAAAGCACTTTCTGTTTGTTCAATTATACTCACCGCTGGATTTCTTCAGAATTTCTTTTGTACTGCAGAAAATATTGAAGGCTATATTAACCTTCATAGTATAAGGCTTTGTCTAAAAAGTAGGATGGTCAAAGGACCCACTTGATAATCTGTTGCTAGAAATAAAGATTGGGAGAAATCATTCAGGGAGACCTGTGGTCACATTTGATGGCTGACATAGCCTGAATAACAATTACTGCTTACAGAGAGAGGAAAAGTAAAATATTCTATTTTGATTCAGAATGAAGGTGTTCATTCAACATATATTACTAGTGCTAATATAGATACCAGAAGAAAAAATCTGAAATCCCACATCGGAAGCTCAGATCTTTTTCTTCAAAAATCTTCGTGTACATATTAAAGCAGTGTCATATGTGCATTGGGGTCTGCATTTCCTGGAAGTGATTATACGTTTTGTCAAATCTAGCATTTTGCTATTCAGAAGTCTCTTAGAATCAGGTTACCTTCTCAGGCACATAGATGAACTATTGAAGTTATAATATATCCTCTGTGGATATTTATCTAGCACAAAACTAGGCTGGGGAAAAACTTCGAACAACACAAAAATATATTACTAGTTTAAGTACAAGAAAGCAGATTCTTAATCTAACCAGTTGCCCTGCTCATCTTTCTGGACTCTGAAATTTCATTCTAGGCTGGAAACGGGTGCAAGTAATAGCTAGAGTCATTCAGTCGGTTAAGTATATATAAAGCTGAATTGTACACAGGATTGCTACAAATAAGAGGAAGGTAGAGAGGTAGAATGGGTGTGAAAAAAAGGTCTCATAAAATAACATTTTGCACTGAAAATTTTGTACATCATGCAATTTATCCTAATGAGTATATACTGTATTTTCTAGTATCTCAAGCAAAAATATTTCTAACATTTTTTAACGTGACTGAACTTTGTTTTTTCTATCATGGTACTAAACAAAAGSTTACAAAAAGGTTTTGAAGAAATGTAGACACCTTTCTCTTTATTTTAAAAAGGGTTAAGTTACCCATTATTGCGTAGCACAACTAGAAATGGATCCCAACTTAAAAATTCCTACAAAAATATGCTCTATATATTACCTTGAAGAGCAAACTRCTCTCTCAGAATCACAGAATTGTTAGGGTTGGAATGATCTCTGGAGATAATCTAGTTCAACCCCCCCTGCCCAGGCAGGTTCACCTAGAGTAGGTGATGCAGGAACGCATCCAGATTGGGTTTGAATGTCTCCAGAGAGGGGAAACTCCAAGACCTCCCTGGGCAGCCTGTTGCAGTGCTCTGCCATCCTCAACGTAAAGAAGTTCTTCCTCACGTTGAGGTGAAAATTCTTGTGTTTTTATTTACGGCCATTGCTCCTCGTCCTGCYGCTGGGCACCACTCAAAAGGGTCTGGCACAATCCTCATGGCACCACCCTTTGAGATATTTATATTCATTATTGGGATCCCCTTTCAGTATTCTCTTCTCTAGACTAAACAGGCTCAGCTCCCACCGGTCTCCTCATAACAGAGTGGCTCCAGACTCCTCATCCTCTTTGCTGCACCCTCAGCACTAGTTCCTTGTCTTTCTCGCACTGAGGAGCTCAGAACTGGATACAAAGTAAAGACACATTCAAGAACCAGCAAGAGCCAAAAAACAAGTGTGTTTACAAAATTAATTTATTTTTTTCTACTTTTCTTACTTCTAGTGGAAACAAAATAATAAATTCTTCATTTTTGCTACTCATACTATTTCCCTTATTACAAAATTCTGGCATATTGCTATTTAAAAATAGTTTTTTAAAAAAATCCTTTATTCGTTAAGTTTAACTTTTGAGATTTGTGAGCTCAAAGGAAGTGTCATGATTCTTCTTATATTTGGCAGAAAAAAATTGCTTAATGAGTTTTGCTTTATCTATATGTGAGAGAAAGTTGTCATCATGTTCTCATCAGGTACCTTTATACGTCTTARAGAAAATTCAGAGGACATAAAATTAGTGTAAATGTTTCTTTTCAGGGACAGCTTGCTTAGCAATGCCCATAAATAAAGAATCTAGAACTTAATCCTGGATAACAAGCATTTGTGGTTTATTTAGAACTGGTGGTCTCAAATATTGGTTGTGTAATATTGAAGGGAAAAACATCTTTTCTTGTTATTTCCTTTCTCCTTTTCTATATAACACCAGAGTTTTAACCATTTCGCATTTCAACAATACAATGCAAAATCTCCAGTTGCTTTGCAATATCAGATGCAAAGATATTGTCCACTATGTGTACATCATATATAGGAAAAATGCTGTGTGGGTATGCAGTGAGGGAACTGTACCAAGTTTTGAATAGGACCTGTACTGCAGAGTTTGATGGTACAAAGTCTGAGGTATGAGACTGAGATATGCTGAAGCAAGGGACTACCAGYAGGCAACTTTCTTTGTTGTCATGCAGTGGGGCAAAACAGATACTAGTTAGCCATAATGTATTCTGGACAAGAAATAGATTTATCAAAAAAATGAGTATGCCTTCCTCCTGTCAGATCTCGATATCAGAGCCCTACTGAGTGCACTCTCAAGCTGATATCAAGAAGTTATGCATTTCTGGCTGCCATGCAATGAGTGGCTCAGCTCATCCAGACTTGGAAACACATTGCAATGATGCAGAGTGTCAAAGAAAAAGGTATGTCCATTTATGCTCTTCCCTATTCCATCCCATGATGTGATGGCAACATCATATGACTGTAAGAGATGTGATCCAGTTTAGGGGGAAAAGGGCAAGTAAAATATCCCCGTGGGATAGGACAACCTTGGATGTATACACAGACTGGGGAATGAGAGACTGGAGAGCAAAGCTGTGGAAAGGGATCTATTGGTCCTGGTCAATGGCAAGCTGAATATGAGTCCATGGTGTGCCTTGGTAGCCAAAAGTGCCAACCATGTCCTGGATGCATCGACACGGCATCACCAGGTGGGCAAGGGATGGGATTGTCCCGCCCTGCTCTGCACTGCTGCAGTCTCATCTTGAAGATTTTGTGGAGTTTTGGGCACCAAAATATAAGAATGATCTAAGGTTCTTAGGGAGTGTCCAAAGGAGGGCTATAAATATGGTGAAGGGCCTTAAGGGGAAGCCATAGGAGGAGTGGCTGAGAGCACTTGGTCTGTTCAGCCTGGAGAAGAGGAGACTGAGGGGAGACCTCATCGCAGTTACAACTTCCTYGTGAGGGGAAGAGGAGGGGCAGGCACTGATCTCTGTGGTGACCAGTGACAGGACTCAAGGGAACGGCCTGAAGCTGTGTCAGGGGAGGTTTAGGTTGGATATTAGGAAAAGGTTCTTCACCCAGAGGGAGGTTGAATGCTGGAACAGGCTCCCCAGGGAAGTGGTCATGGCATCAACCCTGCAAGAGTCCAAGTGAGCTTTTGGACAATGTTCTCAGGCACATGGTGTGATTTTTGGGGCTGTCCTGTGCAGGGCCAGAAGTTGGACTCTGGTGATCCTTTTGACTCAGGATATTCTATGATTCTACTCTAAGTGACATTAGTACCAAGAAAGAATTGTACAGCTTTAGATTTTCGTAATATTAAATATCTGTAAATATATATATATATATATATATATATGTATTTGAAATCCTGTTCATGTCATCATGTATTTGATATGTATTATATTTGTATTTCATTCAGCATGGACAAGCAGGCTGACAGTATAGAACCCCTCTTGTTATTGTATGCATGAAACAATCCTGCAGCTGAATACGTAAATGAACCAATTCAAGAGTATAAATAAAAACTTTATTCTTCTGATTATACACTGTTTTCTTCCTCTTTGAATGCCCATTTCACTTGTTCTTTTATACTTTTCAATAGTATATTCAAATACTCGATTATCAACTTCATGTGGAAACATGATTATCAATCAACTCCCAGAGGTTCTTCTTGGTTATCAATTCAGTATTTAAACAGTCTTCGGTATGTCCTTAAAAAAATAAATAAAAAAAGCTTAAAATATCAGTATATAAATTTTCTTTGATCCTGAAAGGGGATAACCTTATTATCTTTTTAAGTTCAGCTTTTTGGGGGACTTTGTGATGTATATGGTTTTATCAGATATCAAGGAATATCCATGTCTCACAGAATTGCTGAAATGCTGCCTGTCATAGAGGCAGACACATGGAGAGAAGAAGAAAGTGAGGAAGTGCTGGAGACATCCCAATGATACCAATCTGCTATGTAAATGTAGATGTGTGTAAAGACACATATTTGTCTGCTTCTTGTAGACTTATCCCTGTTAYCTTGCCTGGATCCAGAGTCTTTGGTCCTCCTTTGCATACCGCCTTTGTCACATGAATCAATCATTGTTACACACACTTTCTCTGAAAGAAAATTTCACACATTAATCCAAGTATAAATGACATGACAAATATTTTTACAGAAAAATGTTGTTACAAGAAAATGTTTTCAAAGATTTAAAAAGAGTAGAAGTGCTGCAATGAACAATTAAGAAAAAAATAAATATAAACAAATAGGGAAAAGAAGAAGATGAACCTTTTTGCAAGAAAATAAAGCATTCATAATGGCTTTCACAAACATATTCCCTCTTACAAGGATCAAGTTATAACCTGAGGTGCATTTACACAGTCAGCAGAGATTTGGAAAGTTATGATCCATGCAATTGAAATGGCTTTTTTTTTTTTTCTTTCTTTTTTTCAAATGAGAGCTTTAAAAACAGTGGTATTTCTGAAAAAGGGGAACAGCTCAAAATAAGCATATTCATAAGGAAGGATGCAAGGATCTCATTAGTTATCTTCCTTAGTACTATTGTCACTTAATAGGAGAAGCAACACACAGGATATAGTCCTGCCTTTTTTATTACAGACAAATTCCCTGTTAAAAATAATCACAGTTTCATTAATTGATAGTTTCCATTTGGGGAGACAGAATCAGTATTTCTGTAAGAAAAAATAATTCAGCATGTATTTCAATCATGTAGACTATTTACTTACAACCATTTCTAGATAAAAAGGTATATTGGATAAGACAGTTTCACAGTAGTCATATCCTAGTTTCTTTGTCTTTTTCTTAGGCACTGAAATGTAAATAAAACCTTACCGTTTAAATTAGAACTGCTCCCTCCTCCTCCGCCTTATTTCTTCCTTTCAATTTTCAGTTTTGTCTAGAATGTTCTAAGAGCAGCACTTAAAATAATTGCAATTTTTGCTTTTGCTTCACCCACCCTTTTACATCACCACTTTGTACCTTCACATAAAGGAAAGGTGACCAACTTCCTCTGAAGGTGATACTAATGCAGTTCAATAAACAGCAGAGAGAACAGGGTGACCTGAAATGGTGCAAGCTGTGTCAGAAAGGCATTTCATTTTTTCTATTATGAAAATGAGATTCTCCTTTAAGTGTGGTTATTGAGGTGCAGAAACATAATGTAAAGTAACAGACTTAAGCAAGATGACCTCATTCATCATCCTGGGGTCAGCTAAAGATGTCGGAAGCATTCTGGGCACTGGTTAAAGAAAAAAAATCAGGGAAGAAATTTCTTATTCTCTTCGGGGTTGACCCTTTAAACTACAGCATACTGCTGAAGGAAGAGCAGAGCCTTTATACATTAGCTTTCAGCATTAAGCATTTGCACAGCACCTGTGCAGAGAGCCAGTTGTAGCTTGAAGAAATGTTTAACCAAGTTCAGCAATATGGAATTGCTCTACATATGCTCTGATCTCATAATCGGTAAAGAGGAGGAAAAGTGGGCATCACAGCAGGCAGAAAAGGTGTTTCACTGGGCTTAGGATAAGAATCATAAATTTTGACTGGAGCACAGCTGCTTTGCTGCAATGCACCTTATGCAAACAATTCAAATAGCCAGTATATTTAGGGTTTTAGGTACTCCTCCAGCTAGCCAAAATTATTCAAATGTGCTGAAGAACTGTGTTTACAAGGAATTGATGAGGGGGGCAGACAAGACAGCCAGCCGCTAACACGGAAATGTGCCTACGGGTTCAGAGCAAACAGTGCCTCTCACAACTGCTCCATGCCTCCGACCATATGGTGTTCATCTGTTCATCTCCCCAACCATTCATTTGGACTAGGATGTTGAACTGTGCCAATTAAGCTTCCCAGGGAGTTTTCTCACAAAGATACAGGGGAGGAGGGCTGTGTTATCTGAGCTGAGCCAATCCAACCTCTACCCTCCAGGCCTCAATGAATAAAAACAAGATGCAAAACTTGCAAACACCCTGCATCAGTCACCATCTCCACCGGCSCAATCCCTCACCCAGACAGTTGTCTTCTAAAGTCCCTATAATTTTCTTCTCAAGGCTATTGTTTAATTTCCCAGCCCCCTGAGTGCCCATTTCTGTCAAGAAATTTCAAATTATACAAGTTTCCCAGTCTCCTCTATTCCTGGAAAACCTGTTGATCTAGGGCACTCACTTCATGTCTACCCTCCTTTTTATCAAACTAGACAGAGTTCTGTAGTTTTGAGTTTGTACTCAGACAAAGATATCATTTCTAACAATAGTTCATTGTCAATTTTTTCTGGAAAGTTTCCAGGTGTTCCTTTAATCCATTTTGTGGAGTCTCCTGGCTCAGTTTTAAGTCTTGTTTTAATTCCTTTTGGTCCTATATCAATTCCTCTTGGCTATTTTTATATCTATGAGCATCTCCATTATTTATTGCATATTGATTCGACAGCCATATGAACACACAATATGCTTTGCTGCTAACACCAGTTTCAGTGCTTCCTGTCCCAAGAAACTAAGTATTTTTGATCTAATGGATTGTCTTTCTTAGCTAAGAAAATTGATTCTGTTAGTGAAATATGTATTTGATGAAGTTAATATCAAACTAAGAGTGAAAAGATTTTTGCAGCCTAAACAATAAAGGCAGAAAAACCAAGAAGTATTTCCTCAATCTAAAGATCAGCTTCTTTTTTCTCTTAGTCCAGTATCCAAAGGAAACTCCTTATTTTTGACTCTTTCCTTTCTCCTAAGGCCCAGATCTGTGCTGACAGGGACAGCTCAGGGAAAGAGGGATATTGGCTCCAGAGCAGCTTGCATGATTCCCCAACTGCTGGCTCTCCAGGGTCTTTCTTCAGGTGCTGACTGCTGGTCCAGAATCCAGAAAAATGGATTTTAAGTGTTCCCACCCATGTTGAGACAAAGACAGGTTCTTTGTTTCATGACTTGGACTCTTTAATTTTCAGCAGGACCCAGAGTAACATATCTGCTTTGTTTTGGGCCTTTGTACACCACTACCTTATGTTTTTTATATAATTTTATTGACTGAGGAGTAAAAATATGTGTGCAGAAGTAATCCATTGGTTTTTCCTCAMAGCTTGCCTTCATACATTTCTTACTCTGAAAAGTTTATTGCTATTATAGTTCTCAATATATTTATTATTTGAATGGAAATTTACTAGCAGCTAAGTACCACATCCTTGTTTGTCTTTTATCACATTCAGCTGAAGATCTTAGTGAAGAAAATTAATTCCTAATCATCTTGGAAATAAATGATATAGAAATTCTGATTTTCTTCTTACAGTATGTGCAACTTCAACACTCTTAACATTATACTGTCGGGAGAYAGTAATGAATATGACAGGCACATATATCCAAAAAAAAATTCTTCATAACAACAAAGTAAAGAAAAAAAGAAAAAAAAAGAAAACAGAAAAAAAATAAAAGGAAAAAAACCAAAAAACCGCACATTCCCCAACACACCCACYCCCCCCAAAATACCCCAAACTTGGCATAATAGTCATCACAAAATGTTCTGATTTTCACTCAGCTGCAGCTTTGCAAGGAATATTAAAGAATCAGCTTTAAAGCTCCCAGCTTCAAATGACRGGGGCGGTCTTTCTCTTTCAAGCATGAGTGGCACTTAAAACACCTGGAACAGTATAACCTTTGATTCTATTTACAAACTTCCTCCACCCTGACTTCATTGCCTTTCACTGACTTGCAGTGGATAGAAGAAACACATTAAAAATATGAGTAAGCTCATGATTATTTTCTATTACCTTACAYGATAGCAGCAGATGAACTCCCACAATCAAGGACAGAGTTCTCTAGGATAAGCACATTTAAGGTACATAAGAAAACCATCTCTTTTTGAAATTTTAAATAGAAGCATCTTACATAGCTTTTGTTGAACATTCTTTACAACAAAGAAAATAATGTTTGATCCAAGAAGTTCTGCAGTTAATCCCATGTCATTTGACTTTAGGGTCTTCTCAATAAAGAAAGTTTTTTTCTTCTTTTCAAGGGTATGACAAGGTTAAGAGAAGTACCTTCTCTCCAGACTCTCACTTCTGCACTCCTTTCAATAACAAAGCCTTCACATCTCTGCTTCTCTCCTTATTTCTACCATATACTTTAAATCTAGTACCGCACACCAGTAGGCAAACTTGATGAGGGAACACAAACATGAAAAACTGGGACTTTTAGATTTGCCCTGTGTCTTTTGTGCTTCCCTTTCTCCCACAGTGCCCCTGTGCAGTCCCATGTCTTGCCACTAACTGGCTTTACTGTCCACTGCCCTCGTGTGGTTCTCTTCTCAACACAGACTGCGCTACAGGAAATACATCTCCATGGGTTTTTTTGTCAAAACTATGTAAACTTTTTGCAATCAAATCCTTTTATTTCTTATATCTAAACATTGAAAGTCATCTCTTTTTCAGCCTATTCTAATTGCAATTGGTTTCACTTATGAGTTGTGAGATATATTCTGCTCCAGATCCAAATGCTGTCAACAGAAATTAATCTGAATTTAAATTATTTTACAGCACTGTAGCATTTCAAATTTCAGTAATTTAACATCTATCTTCTATTCCTAAAATTCACTGGTTGGATCACTTGTTGAACATACTTTTCACATCTTCACACTTGAATGGGAATTTATATCTATAATTCTATAATGCTTGTGCCACAGAGTGGAATATTAACAGCAATATTTGTTATTTGTATTATGGTAGCGTCTACAAGTAAAATTTGTCTGAAGGCCCCATTGCATTAGTCAATGTAAAGATAGTTACATCTTGAGCAGTACCTGAACATCGCTCCATAAAAACATTAATAGTAAGGCCAACTATCAAACTATTTTGATATCTTCCCCCTGTATCCATGTATTCCTCTATATAGACAGGAAAAATAGGGGAATAATAAGGAATTTTATTTCAGTTTTTTTCTTTTTAGAGTAGTAAGCCACTTTGCTAGTCAAGAAAACTTATCTTTTTCTGAATGTGTTTTTAATAGAGCCTCAACAGGAAGACTGGCACGATGGCCTTAACAAGACCAGAAAACACTGTAGCAGAAATAATCAAGGGACCACGGACATTGAGCATGCACAGTGCTATCCCAAAGTTGTCTTTTACTATCCCCTCACTTCACTGACCCACATCAACCTAAAAAGAGGTCAGGTACCTTGCAGACACTGTGAGAGATGAGCTCCCTAGCACATCCTGAAAAGCATCTCCGCAATTTTTCCCTGACAGGCATGTAGAAACACTCAAGTCTTCCCAGATAGACTCCAGCCCTGTTTCAGCTGTCACTGATCCAAAAGCATTTGGATCTCTCCTACTACCACCTCTTCTGTAAGGGGAGACCCTCCTTCACCAGAACATAAGGTTCAGAAAATACCCAAGATTTTCAGCTCACATTCAGATATTCAGTGTTTTCATTAACCTTAACATCCTAGCATCCAGAAAGCTCAGACTCTGTCCAGCAGCCCAAAGCTATTTACCTCCCCTGCAAAAAACCACTCACACAGGAAACTCATACGCAGATTTTAATATTCTTGGTGCTACTCTTGACTCTGCTTGAGGCAGACCATAAACAGAAGTTGTATAAAATGATTTGCAGATGTGCAAATTATTTCACTGCATAATTTTCATAAAGAATCATTCATGGCATTCACCGTATAGAACAGTAATAGCCATGTGAATGTGAACATCCATATGCTTGCAGAATCTAGGCCTTAAAACACRGGTCTTGGCAAGGTATGGGGTCTCCAGGGCACTTGCAACCTAATTAAGACTGAGAAAAGAATTCTGATCCTAAAAGAGCATTTTCATTTTTAGTAAGTTTTATCGAAAGACACACTTGAGAAGATGACATTTTCTTTTTTCGTTATTTTTGGGGTTTTTTTCATACTGCATGTATCTATTTGGATGTCATCTGAAAGARGCTAATTGTGAAATGACCATGGTTTTCTTTCTGGAAGATCTTACACGTCCTGTTTCTATACTCATCATGAAGACTTCATGCCATGTATATCAGAATATATCTGTGAAGCTGCCATAAGACAGCAAGAAACCTCCATTTCTGCTCTGTTTTCTTGAACATGTTTCCAGAAATTGCCCTTTTCCTGACCTATATATGCTTATCTCTTATCATTCTTTCTAAAATTTAAAGAGAGCATTTTTTTCTCTTTTTTTTCCCCATTCCTCAGAGTGATGTTGCATCACTAGTTGTGAAGTGATTTGGTGAGATGAAAAACAAAAARCAAGAGCCCAGTGCATAAAGTTAATAGTTATTTCTTAAATCTCTGGATTTGGCTTATCACATGAGAGGCATAAACAGAGCCTTCACTTTTTGTTTTTCTGTCTGAATAGATATGTTGAACATTAGCCATCTTTATAATATATTCTTATCTGCAGGTGATTCTAAATACCTCCATTTTAATCTATCTTGAATGATTCAGTTTCATAATTTTTGGAAAATAATACTTGTTTGATTCAAAAATACAGAGAGGAGACTGATGTCAGATACTCTTCAYGTAAAGAACTGAAAAAAAACCTCTTATCTGACAGCTCTTCATATGTAATGCATTCCCAATAAAATTATGTTTTTCCACCAGCTCCCATGTCCTTACAGTGCCAGCCTCCACGCTCAACCTTACAGAATTGTCATCCACCCTCTCTGGAATATGATGTACAGTGAGCAAAGGTTCAATAAACTTTCAGATATGAAAGGGAGTGTGAAGAAGTTGAGCAACAAATAGAAGTATCAGAAGGTAGAAAAAATACTGCTACATGCCAGCAGCCTAACAATTGAATGTAYAGCAAGAAATTTACGACAACAACTCTGGAAGAAAGAATTTGTTGCCCCAACTGGAAATAAATCATTCAACAATATGAAGAAATCAGAAAAATAAGAATCAAGAAGCTGGAGTCAGCAAAACCCAATTTATATCTAGCGGACATCCTGAAAAGCAGGGGTCCCAAAACCTACTGACAGCAAGAGACATTGACTACTATGGCTTTTACTAACAAGATCTTTACCACAACTGCTTGCCATGTATTTTTCCACACTAGCAAACGAAAAGTTAGTTTGAAAAGTCATGTGGTAATAGTGCACGTACAGCCATTAAAGTGGTGACAGCATCAATATTTTACATTTGTTCTTGCTTCAGGGGAATTGAGGGAGACACAAGAACAGAACCACATCACTCTGGGGCATGTTATCTCAAATCCATCCACTAAGTGGGCTGTGCTCAGTGGGTGATTGCAATTGCTGTTCTGCAGTTCCTAATCTGTGGCATTCAGACCAYAGTTCCTCAGGGAACAAGGTCCCTGCCACTCCACACCAGGTCACAGAGGGGACCCTTGCTCCAGCCAGTACCACTGCTCCAGATATCAGGTCTCATGGCTCCATTCTGGGCCCAACCTTTTGCATATTGTTGGAGACTCAATTATGTGTTCTCCACCWTTCGTGGTCTAATACAGGGTGATATTCACTCATTTATACTTTTGTTATAAAAAGCTGGACATTGCCAGCAGTAGTACAACAAAATCAATCTATGTTATGTTTGTTTTTAGGTCTTTATAAACCCACTTAGTTAAATGTGGGCAGATGTAGTCAATACCTCATATGTTCGGGTTGTGTTTTCAGGTAGGATTCAACCCATGGCAATCTTGTGTTATACAGGGAGCTTCATTCAGAGATTTCTAGGATATTTTACATTAAGGCCCATATAGCTTTGAAGAAAATAAGAGGATTATCCTGCAAAATTTTTATATGCAATTAATTTATTTTATTTGGATTTCGTGTGTTTTACTTGTCCCAGTTACCTGATACTAAGGCTTGCTCATGGGTTTCAATTCTWATGTAAAATTTTAGTAGTTGTTACTCTTTCATTTCTTCACTGTGCACTCCTTTATGTTAAAGTGGCTCTGTAATTCCTAGTAAGCRTAGGCAAGCTGTTTATAAGCTTTAGCAAAGTGGCATCTGCATGATTCTAAGTAATTCAACCAAACTGTACCAGGTAATTTGATGATACAAATACACAAAATGCATATATTTATATTTTACACAATAAATAAACCTCTTGTGTATCACAAATCTTCCTGTGTGTTCATGATAGAAGTAACAAATACATTTCCTYCTTCATGAGGCTATTAATTGTTTCAGTGGAACTGCTCTCATGAGAAAGGAGAGGTAGCTGAAGACTCCACAATGATAGGTATGTAACCATGTTACAACTCTAGGTCAGATCCCTCATATAATTTTAAGCTTCATGGAAATCATGGGCAGTATGTCAATTTATATTTGCTGTTGATTTTTTTCTCCTGCTCATATTGTGAGATTATCCTTAAGTAATTTGTATTTGACTTTTCATGCAAGCTTATATAAGGTCAAGTTCAGAATAAACTCTGAAATTCTCCCTGAAGGTGCAGAACTATTGTTGTTAGCAGTTGATAAACAGATATTTTTAAAAGACCCTTTTCTTCTTGGCTAGTAGTAAGTACAGGTATATAAATTAATCTGATTTGATTTCAAATCCATACAAGTTTCTTGGGTTCAAAAAGTTAACTGAAGCACAGAAGTCATCAGACTCATATTGGCTTAAGTGATCATGAGGAAAAGAACAAAAATATTAGAGCAAGGAAAAACAGGATATATAAAACATAATTAAATTGAAAAGGAAGTAGWAAGGAAGAGATCAAARCCAAAATTGTTTTCTGCATTTRAAATTTATTTTGATTTTTTAAAATTGGGTTCTTTTCAGAATCACATGAGAACAAAATTTTATCTATGTTAATACTTCTTTGTGCTGCTGTCCTGTTAAAGGCATTCTGAATAGACTTTTGAAGGTTTTATTGAGGTGAATGGTTTTCTGCAATACGGTGGTAGATGTTAGAGTGAYAGCAGCTTATTTCTTCTTGGACCAAAAGTACTGCGGGGGAGGAAGGGAAGCTGTCATTTACAATTCTGCTCATTCATATTCAATACTGTTGTTAAAACACTGTGTTRGGATCTAAAACTTCAAACTGATTTTGTAATATTGATGAATAATCACATATGATTTTTTCTAATTCCAGGGAAATGGGTGTTCACTTTCCTTGTACTAACAATTATGATTTAAAGGATTGAATAAAACATAAATGGTTTTTTATGTTATGACTAGTGTTGGCATTTTATTCAGCTCAGACAATTGCTTCAAACTGCATTCTCAGATGCTACTCAAATACTATTCCAATACTGCATTTTCAGCCTTGCATTTCTCTATTTGGATTTTCTCCCCTAAATTTCCCAGAATTTGTCTTTACTCTGGCTTCTGAAAGTCAAGCAGTTTACATTCCTGCACTTCTCAGGCCCCTCAGCACTAGCACCCTTGCAAACACAACACTCCCAACTCTTCTCCTTTTCCTTCTGGCTATGTGCCATAACCTGATGGCTTTGGCTGCTTCATGCTTTCCTTTCTATCACCTCAGATGTTTTGGATATTCTGCTATAAACTTTGAATTCCCCATATACTCTTGGTTTAAAGAGCCGGTTTAGCTTGCAAGATTGCATATTTTTTTCTCRGTTTGTGGTTAACATAACCATTGATCACAACAGTCTACTACCTTTTCTTAAATCAGCTATCCTCATTTTAGTCATAAAGCAAGGGTTCCTGGTAATTAACCAAGTAACAGTCTAATATTTTAACAMGCAATTCCGCCAGACTTTTCCTCAACCAGAGATGAAGCCTGCATCCAAAAGTGCACGGATTTGGAGGGAGGACAGAACTAAAGCATGTATCTGTTATATATTCCTTTAATGAAAGTATGAGACTTTACATTTCCTTCCAGGAAGAAAACAAGACAGGGTAAAAATCTGCCACATACACACTGCCRCTGTATAATTTGGCTTCTGAAGGACTTTTCACAGAACAATCCTTACAGTTTTAGAGACAGGATGATAAGCTGTATTCACTCAGTGTAGCTACTATATTCAGGATCAAACTGATTGCCATATCTGAAGTAAAGAAAGAATCCAACTCTTCCACCTTCATAATCACTGGGATAATAAATGCCATTTCATACCTTGACAGCTTGATGAGACTAGCCTTGAGGACTTTGTTTGTTGATTTCGTTGCCTTCACAGGTGAAACTATTCATTACTGTGTTTGGAAGATCAAAACTATATTTTTTAACAAATGCACCATTCATTTTAAAAAGAAAAGAATGTTCAAATCTGGCTTCAAGGTTTGCATTACATTTGGACTATCAGAATCCTTGAATTTAATCTCTCTTGATTACCCAAAATTTATTTTCTTTTTAAAAGTATATGAGACCTAGCAAAAGAAGGAATAAGTGACATGAGTTAAAAAAAAAAAAAAGGAAAAGAAAGGGAAAAACCTTACCAGATGAAAGCATTCAATCTGCCTCTGCTTTTTTTCCCAGTGTTTACTGATGTCTCCCACTATTTGTTCATATTGCAAAGTGTAAGCCAAAACACTGAATAAGAAAACACAGAATCAAAATTAAATACTCTATTATTATAACAAAAATTCAGGAACTTGAAAGAACAGCAAAGTGTTGATCTCTCAGAACAGCCATTTTAGCTTCAGCAATGTAAATGTCTCTCTACAGATAAAGTTAAATTTCTTTAGTAAAATAACATTTTGGATCATGCTGCAATGGGTAATTACAAGAACCCAGACATTTCCATGAGGCTGACAAGTTGTGACAAGGGAACTAAGATTTTTTTTAAAAACTTAGAGTTCAAATATTTTATTGACATRTATGATGTCCTTACAAAAGAAGAAGTTATTTGGAAATACATTTAAATATAGTAGGTAGTATTGGTAGGGGTGGATAAAATTAGATGAACATCAAATATATTTTTATATTAAATTTAGGAAAAAAGTTTCAGAAGAAGAGAGAGCATAATAAGACTACTTCCTTCAGCCATATACTTGCAAAATATCATTTAATTCTCAAAGACAGCCTTGTTGTTTTCAGTGACAAGGAATAGCACGGGCTTGCAGTAAATTATTTTCAAGCTGCTTCTAGTGCTAACTATCAAATTCTATAAAAAATCATGAACATTGTCTTGAAGGTTTTGAAAAGAAGCAAATGCAACATATGCAGGAAAAAAAGAGAAGGTTTTCCTTTTAGACTTAGTAAACATCATTGCTGCATGAGATTTTGCACTGAAACAGACRTATACTAGATTTCTCCAATTTACCATACATGTGTCAAGCTAAACAATCATAATGCTATGCTCTCTAAAATCCTTATTTTTGCTTTCCACATTAGGCCAGAATTTTCAAGAGAAATAATTATCATACACCTGGATCCTGCATTTATCTTTGATAATTCTGTTCTATAATTTGACAGTTATGAGATAAATATTGACGAGAGAATGTTATCACAATTAAAAATATGGACAAAATTACATCACTGCAACATTGTTTGGGAAATAAGAGTGTCACATACTGATTTTAAAAATGTTTATTGCTTAGTTTTCTCATAAGAGAAACCACTCATATTTCTACTGACATGACAGTAAATCTAGATGTTCAGGCAGCCACAGAAATCTGGGAAGGGGTAGAATTTAGTTCAGGGAGTGTTAATGTGCCAAGGTCTCAAAGAGAAAAATGTGGCAGCAATAGAGATGGGCTTTTCTTTTAGTCTTGAAGATGGATCAGGAAACTACTACAGCTCCTAAGAAACTAAAATAAATGCTAGCATTCCATTTGTAACAATTATCTTTGTATCAGAGAAAATCTTGGAAGCTGTCACTCACTCTTTGTTTTCCTACTACTCTTTCTGCTACTTTCTGATGGGCAAATGCTAGTGCATATATAGAAAATAACTATATTTTTATATTAATGATAATTAGTTGCACAGAAKATATTTGTTTTCAGTGGGTAGTTTTTTGCTTGTTTTTAATGTATGTTAATGAAATCACACAGCACAAGAACATTTTCTAAAGGTATTAATGAATTTTGAGTAACACTGAGAGTGAGAGTCAGTGGAAATATCACAGTGACAAGAAACAATAGAATCTCTCCAGAGATGTTAAGCCATGTGCAGAGTACATCTTAAATACCCATAAAAACCTGTACATATAACACAGTTCCATAAGAAAATAAGAATACTAGTCCTATTGTGTAGTTAGAGATCAGATTAAACCTTATTCTCTCTGTAAAACATAACCTCTCTGTCACAAAAAATAAATAAATCAATACACTGAATGAAAATGAAGCCTCTACCACAAAGCAGGCTCAGGGCTTTGGCTAAACAGTAGCAGGAAGGAATTTAACATGGAATCTGATCACAAAACCTTCCATTAATAGTCACTTCCTAGCTCTGTATATTTAACGGAGTCAGAGGGGGTAAAGAATGGGCTAACAAATAAAYCCATGGAAGAACCGGTAGTTTTGAACAAGTGATAACAATTCTTGCTCTATGTTAAAGGCAAATTTAACAAACCAAGACTCTTGAAAATTAAACTGTATAGAAGAAGCCCAGCAACAGCTGGCCCACAGCTAGTATTAGTTAATGTACCTATTCTAATTTACAGAAGCTGAAACTGGCTGACATTAAATTCACTTATGAGTTGGCTCTAAGTTTGGCCTAACCCCTTGGTTTCTGAATGCTCAAGCCAAGTGCCTGACTGATACTGTGAAACTACCTGTTCAGTCAGGAAAATTCCTATTCAGTTCCTGTACCTGGCACCTCAGAGGCTGTTTGGAAATACTCTCTCTATTCTGAAATGCAGAAATCTCAGAAGATTGATCTTTTTTTGGGCAAGGAGTATATGTATCTTTTATGGGTACCTTTTTAATATTTTCGTTTTATGCCCAATATATCAGAGGAATCTGCCACTAGTAAGTTTTCTGTAGTGTCTTGCAGATGCTGTCATTGTCTACCATTAAATATTTTTTAATCTAATCTTCAAAGTGTGTTGTTGTTGCAGAAGCCAGAAAACTGATTTTAAGCTTGTCCATCATTTAAAAAATCATTATTCTGATAGTCTTTATCACAAATTAGGAATCTCACTCTGAAGTCTACTAATACAATTTTTTAAAATTGTATATAGCAACAACTTTATTCATTAATTTTTTTCCCACTTCACTGGGGTTGTAGGTAGATTCATGAACTGATCTAGTCAAAATCAATTGCACGTCTGAAGCTTAAGACAATGTACAAAAAGAGTGAGAAGGCAGAGAAATATTGAAAAATGCATATATTTTACAAAAATAATATCTTTGTAGTAGATATAAACTATGATTTACCTGAATATTTTTAGTTATTTGGTTTATTATTTACAGGAGACACAAGCCAGATTAAGGGATGTATTTGCAGGATCTTATCAGTGAAAGTTTCAAGCTTGTGGATAAGAATGAAAAAAATTGTTATTGCCTGTAACTAATGAAACACAAGAGTTTTAGCACACAATAATGAGTGTCAGAATCAGAGGAGTCAGAGAAGCATATTTCTGAAGTATTAAAACTTTTTATTGTCTATGTATGAAGAAAGTGATTATTAAACAAGTTGCTGAACAACAAAAGGAAAAAAAAAAAWGCCCATTCTCTTGAAATGCATTTTCCCTAGCCTCCTTAAGAACATATTCATAAACCTGTACAATAAATAGAAAAGGTAAGCAAAGAATAACATTAGAATGTGCACTTACAAAAAAAGAAAAGAAGTGCAAAAAATCTGGCCAGCTGGTAAAAAAGTAGAATTAATGTGCCTTTGTGTATCAGATTTGCAAGAATGCAAATATTGCAGCTTTTGGTCAGCTGGTTTAAAGATTAATTTCAAACAAGTAATTATTTTCCTTAAGGAAATGGATTAATAAAAGACAGGTCATAAGCATGAAAACAGGGCTGACTCTGCCATAAAAGCAGAATAGGTTGCCAACTAGAGCAGCAAAATATTGAGGGCAGCAAAATTAATTGTGAACATAGTTTGTGGGTCTGCAGAACTTCTTCCTCATATTAAAATGCAAGTCTTTTGGACTTATGTGCAATTGTATGGCTAAATCAGTAGATCAAGTGAATTTTATTTAAATGATGTTTTAAAACTACAGTTATATCTGAAAAATCTTAGCATTATTATAAAATATAATACCAGCAATGTAAATTTGTTTTAAAATACATCCTTAATTATCATACTACAGAGTTTTCTTTCACAATCCCCTAAATKTTTGCCTAAAAGAGGAGTGTTGAATATAAGATTTTGCCCCCAAGAAACGCAGCAGACACAACAAAACCCCAGCAACAAAATAAATTATTTGATAACTTCATCTTTGATTGCCTGTCTTCAGACATCCAAAAGGCCTCAAGCTATCAAAGCTTTGACTGACAATATCTTGTTTTCATCCAARTTCATTTGTCTATATCTGCCATTTGCCACTCAGTATTATCCAATTTTAATTTTCATTATCCTGAATAATTTGGTATCGTCAATAAAACTTCTCGTCCCTGACTTGTCACCCCTTGTAGAACGTAGGTCTTGGACATTAACCTGATCTAATATGCACACTAATAACTCACTGTGGGTCTGAGTAGTGCAAACTCTACTTTATGATGCAGGATTTTGAGTAGTAACCTCAATGTAAGAAATACTGCATTGGTGTAGTTCAGAGCATCAGGAAGGAGCATAAAAAGAAAATTGATACAAAAAGGTACAATACTGTATGAGTTAAGGTATCCAGGACACTGGCATCCAGGTTTCTGTACTCTGMAGTGCGGATGGACTAGAACATAAATAGCACTGTGGCTTAGCCATAGAAACATCACCATTGCCTTGTAGCTGCAGTATTTCATTTACACTGCTGCCATGAGTTGTTGACAAAATGCCAGCAGTAATCTCRTGTTTCCAAGTTTTTTATTCTCTTCTAATTTGCTCTTTTTCTGTCTACTACCTTGAATTTTTCAACTTTTTTAATGGAAAGATKCCCTTTGATATATCAGCTGAGGTGCTAATGCCTAGTTTTCTCAGTGGACAATGTTGGAATTCTGTGTGGACTAAGCCCAGCAACAYAGCTGTTAGAAAAGAAAAAAAACAGTAACAAATTCAAATAAATTTACCAGACTTGAAATTACCACATTACAAATTGATTACACCACTAGCCTCTTCTGTTTCCTTTTTTTGTCTGACCTTCATAAGATGGCACATATTTGTACCTTTGCAAACTGTCTTGAAAATTGTAAGGTTTACATGATTTAAGGATGCACATTCTGCAAAACAATAGGAGTTGTCTTCTAAACTGCAATTGTAGAGCACTGCCACAGCACTGAAAATCTTTGATGAGGGCCCATAGGTGAAGGTGAACAGCTGTAAGGACACAGATTATTTGTTTCCATGTGAAAACTACAAGATGGATGAGAGGAGGGAGAGAACGGTAGGAGGGAGGGAGGGAGGGAGGGAGGAAGGAAGGAAGGAAGGAAGGAAGGAAGGAAGGAAGGAAGGAAGGAAGGAAGGAAGGAAGGAAGGAAGGAAGGAAGGAAGGAAGGAAGGAAGGNGGAAGGAAGGAAGGAAGGAAGGAAGGAAGGAAGGAAGGAAGGAAGGAAGGAAGGAAGGAAGGAAGGAAGGAAGGAAGGAAGGAAGGAAGGAAGGAGGGAAGGAATTAAATTTTGCAGAGAAGAGGTTAATTTCACACACGAGTTATGAAATAGAAAAAGACATCTGGGCTGAAAAAGAAACATCCCTGCCTCCCAGACAGAAATGATGAAGAGACTACAGAAGGAATGCAAAAGGAATTGCAGTATATGTTTTAAAACTTCTAGTGTTTCCAGTTGTTACTGTGAGGTTTAACTTGGCAGTGACATATTATTTTGGCACATTGTCATTTTTACTTTCATTATGGTTAAGACTCAGCAGAGATGTTATGTCAATGTTGTAAGGACTATGTTTAAAGGAGTTTCAAGAGCACATTCTAGTGCTGCTGTATAACATCGTTTATAAAGGTATTTACACCCATCAGTGTCATCTAGATTTGCTATAAAACACAAGTTCTGGGATTTGGATGGTTTGGAAATGTACAAACCTAATAAACCAGATATGACAATAGTAATTTACTAATTAATTGTGCTAAAAACTTTTTTACTAACTTAAATAGCAAATTTATCTAGTCTGGGGTGCAAACCTTTCCAGACCATCAAGACAGATGCACATTGCAGTCTCTATTTTATATTTAAGAACTTTTCCAAATATTTTCTAATGCAATTTCTTATATCCCACACTTGATTGATAAAGCACATGAATGATACCAGTAAATAAAAAACAATATAGTGGTCAGACTCTTCATGAATTGTTATTGACAAGCCAACATGAGTAAAACATGTATATTAAACCATCAGCTTATAAAACATATATTATAAAACTGTGATTCCTTTGGCATATTTCAATTTTTGACACTTTACCAGGTAAAGAAGTTGCAATCTATCAAGTTATTACTGATCATTGTTTCTCCATTTTCATGCCAACAACTTCATGCCTTGCCTATGAACAGGCTGTGCATCCACTTTCCTCCCTTCTGCAAAATTTGGATAAAAACTTTCATAGCTTGTTAACGGGCAGATCATTGTGTTTCTTGGGATTGTGCTGTTACTTCATGATCTCTGATGCTTATTTTAAATTTCTTTGTGTCATACAAAAACTTGTTTTCCAAATCAGGGAAGAAATTATTGCAAGTCTGTTGTTTTGTGGGACTGCTGGGAGCAGTACATTTGTTCAGTTTATAGCAATGGAAATTGGCCACACAAATGCCAAAGGAGTTCATCACAACAGTTATTCAAGTGTTACTGCAGTGGGACAGCTCTGAGAGCCCATGTGCGATTAAGAGACACCTAGAAGGTTAAAGAACAAAGTCCACTGCTCTGAAAGAAAAAAAAGAAGACAATAAGTGGAAGCAGACATAATTGATTTGGATGACATGATGCATGCTGCAATTTGTTGCCCTGTATTGAGGCAGAATGGCAGTAGAAGTTCTGTAATTGAAAACCAAGTGGTGAGAAAATTGAAGGGGTTTCTCTAGGGCAGAAGTGGTTGCTGTCACTTTGGGAACYGACTATCCTAGGCCTTTATAGTTTGATCTTCCAGATTACCTGTCAGAGACAACTGGTAATATTCTTGTGATGCTGTTTACCTCAATATCTCAAGTGCATCTGAACTTAGAGATGATTTTCATTGATTTGTGTTTCCAAATTGTGTTAAGAACACTGATGTCTATAAACTTACCTCCAGTCTTTGGTTTCTTGTTGAAAACCTGGCAGAAAAACAACACACAAAAAAAGGTAAGTGACATAACAGCTTTTTTTTTTCTACCAGTGCRTGAAATACCTCATGAAAAACTTTTCTTTCATATAAGGTTGCAAAGACAGTGGTGTGAATTGAATAGTGATGATGTACATGACAATGTATACAGATGCACACAAAGATGCAGTCATCAATCAAGTGCCAATTTAATTTTTATCCTCTCTACTAAACATTTAAGGATAAAATGGAGTAACCTTACAAGATCCCATGAGTTTTGCTCAAAATATTTTGCAGGACACATCATAATGCTGCTCATTTGATCATTTAGATCAGGCACAGGACTGGAACATATGTTTTCTCCTTTCCTTAAGGAACTCTTTTTCCTTAGTGAGAAAAGTGCATAAAGATGCAAGGCAGGAGGTGAGTCTAAGGTATACAAGGAAACAAGTTACAGACCCAGGACTAGAAAGCATGTTTGTATCTCACAGGTTAGATATAATGACAGAAATTTCATCATTTTTACCAAACAATCTTTCTGATTATGGTCCTCCTTTGCAGCTGCACAGACTTCAAAGTCACATTCAACCATTAGGGAATTTTATCAAATTTGCAAACATAAATGGTGATTACTGAGAATATGGTCAGATCAGGCTGTAAACAAGAAATCCATGAGTGTTTTTAAACAGCAGAACTATGTATGAGCCAAACCAAACCAATGTTCTTCATCAGAACATACTTTAAAAAAAAATCCAAAAATGTAAAGGTAGAACACAATTAAACCAGAGATAGCAAAAATCTAGTGAGTAGCTCAGTTKTCTTCTCTTTTCAATTCTATCATGCGTGGTGTTACAACAGTAAATTTGAGTGAGACACTTAGGTGGCACCCAACATTCACTAAATTACTCAACTGAAAGAGCAACTGTCATTTCTGCTCTCTTCTTCCTGCTTTGCAGCTCACTCCAGAGTTCAGGGGGGGCTAGTGGAGCTAAGTTCTGCTGCATTGCTAAAGATTCTCCCTTAGCAAAGGATTATTTACCTTTTCTGGACCTTCACAGGGCTTGCATAGGCATAAGAAGAATTTCTCTTACTCTGCCTAAGGGCATGCCTCTACCTTGTCCTTTCTACAAACACTTGTCTTTGCATCACTGACTGCATGAGTATTCTCTGATCTTGATCCTACCAGGTACATGCTCTATGCAACAAGAACTGATTGCATTATATATAGGTGCTATAAATATTATTTTTGTGCCTTTCCACTACTTTGGGGTGCATATGGAAAGCTGAAGAGGAATTCAGTCTGTGATGGTGTTCTTCTTTGTATCCTATAAAAAGACTCCCCTGGTTATACACTGTAATCTTCTTCAGCTGTAAGAAAAAGGCATTGTGTCTGGTCTTGTAACTGACCTCGTGGCAATATGTAAGCACAGACCTGTACATTGTGCATGTATGAAAAACTTAAATGATGGGAAGATGTGCCTGGAAAGCTCTTAATGGACATACTGATTAATCTGTTCACAAACTGGTACTGGTCACTGGGATTTGTTTCAGGTGTTTTCACAGGAATTCATAAGTACAGATAATTTAGGCTTTCAGTAACTTCACATATTAGCAGATATCAGAGAGCAGAACAGCCCATATTATTTGTAGCCTAATTAATAATCACATTTTATTGAAATACTTTATTTACTTTTCTAATTCACAGCAACTTCATAGATTATAAAATCATGTAAGGAAAAAATATTTCAGTTGAGGGTAATTGAGAGAGTGGTATGATTATCTGATGACAATCAGGATTGTAAAGACAATATTGCACAGTGATGCACTTGGGATTAATGCACTTGGGATGTAAAAAATATATTTAAAATGCCTTTTAATTCGTGACTATCAGTCAAGGATATGTCATAACTAAAGAAGTAAGGAAGGGGAACAAGGAAGATGTTGGTGAGAAAATCTTAACCTGAAATAACAATGAGAGAGGCAAAAACCTAGTATCATTCTCCACATCTGTCCCAAAGAACCAAGTCTGAGCTGCCCTCTCTTTAAGTCACTTCACACCTAACAATAACTTTAAATGTCCCCTCTCTGAACTCTGTCCTTGTGTTCCTACACCTCTCTAAATGTCACATAGTGGCACCAATGCTCACGTCAGTAAAGCCGTTTAAATTCCCCCACTGAAAATTCACATGCATCACTAATGTCTGTGCTGGAATCCATCTGTGTGCCATGTAATGCTCCCTCTGTCTGTTCTTACCAATACAGTGGAAAGATAAGGAGAGAAAACCATGTGCAATTTCTTATTAATCGTATCATCCAATGTAATGTGTTACATTTGTTTTGAATTTTACTATTATGTTACATAATTTTTTCAAACTTTATATTCTTCTTTTTCCTCTTCGCCTTTCCTTTTTACCCTTGTCTACAGCATCTCAAGAATAAAACTTTCACAGAGAATTCAGAAGTGACATCTACAAAAGAGAGTGGTTCAAGTACAGCAGAAATTTGCACATTAACTTTCTTATTTTACATCTCAGTGAAAGGAAAAAAAAAGGAACCAATTGGAAATTCACACCASGTTTGCTACTTCCAAAATGTCTCCCTCTCATTTAACAATCCATATAAACAATACTGTCCCTCTAGGAAGACAAGACAGGTTTTAAACTTTCTTTCAAATCTTCTTGCCATAGAAAAAAATTATGAGCTTACGAAAGAAATTCCACACAGGAGAGCTTTGGTACTGCCACTGTTCCAGTAATGCCAGAACAGATTCATCTCTGGAATTGCTCTAATCTGTCCTTTTTTTATAGATATGATATAAAAAATATGTTGCTCTTTAAAAAAGATTTTTCTTTTTTTTTTTTACTTTTTCTCATTATCGTATCATCCATTCATTCACAATAGGTCGTCTTATTCATGGTTGTTTTATTCATGTAGTGGATTAAAGTGTGTGGTGGGATCAATCTTACATCGAGATAATACACCATTTTTACTACAATTCAGAGCTTTCAGCCAGAATGAGTGCCCCACTGACCAAATTAAATCATTCAGGATAAATGCAACTTACCACAGTTTTCCCCTTTTCTTCTTTGATAACTCTAAATAAATACATCTATGTACATAAAAAAAGAGACGCCACCATAACGTATAGTATGATCTATGTGCAAAATATGAAGGGTACACAAGTAGCTTTTCTTCCTTTACTTCCTTCACAAAATTAATTAGTATGTAAAAAAAAAAAAAAAAAAGAGATTTTTCAATGAATAACCTCACTCTTATGTTTGAGTAGGAAAATTGAGGAAACAAAACTTGTTTAGTAAAGAACCTTAGAAGTTCTTTGTTAAGTATAATCTCTTTGCAAGCTTTTAAGGTCTCCACTTTAACAGCGTGGAACACAAACAATCCAATTGTATTTGTCTATGTAGACRGGCATGATAAGGTTTGACTTTTCTCCAGGTTACTCATGTAGAAAATTGTATGCCTCACATTCTGACCTGAAGTGGGATAGGTTCACATGCCTGTAGTCTTGAGTGGTATAAACTGAAACTGTGTTTAATCAGAATTATGTTTTTATTCCTGACTGTGGAAAAGGAGAGAAGTTTTCACATTGAAAAGCTAGGGAGAAATCAATCATGAATGTTCAAAGAGTTTGATGGGACCATTTTGGGGAGTAGTGCTGATGCACACAGATGTGCCTGATTATATACCTGCAGGAACCTAAAATATCACTGTCTGAATGAAGCACAGCAGTCCRTTGTCTGTCTTTCTGGGCCACACTTAGACATTTGGATCAATTCAAAGACCAAATGGAAAGTAGTTTGGGGACAGGAAATTTTTTGTTAAGGTTTATTGAGGGCTTAGGTTTTGAGGGTTTGTTTTATTTTGTTTGGTTTTCTGAAGTTATAAGCTACTTAGTGATAATGATAACTGAAAATGTCATTTAGTATATTAGATGCCAGTGTTCCATGCTTCAAAAATTAAATGAGAGATTTAGTTACTCTTATGTACATGTTACACGTAAAAGTTACTCTTATCTACATGTTACTTTTGTTGAGTATGTTGAGGGAAAACCGCTTAAAACTCCACACATGAAGAAGTCAAGACAAAAACTAAAGAAAACATATTTACATGAACTAAATAAATCTCAAACGAGCCAGGGAGAGCAGAAACATCTTCTTTCTTTCCCTCATGATCAAGGTGTCCAAGAAGCATGTGGTAAATGAGGCCATACAACAATTACTCTTGTTATCAAAGTAAAATTTTAAGCAATATTTTCACATATGATACTGTAAAATAAACAATCTTTCAGATTCCATTGCTCTAGTAAGAACATTGTTAGTGTGCATTTTTTAAGAAGCATATCACAAAATTACCAGTTTGTTCTATATCGTGAGGAGTGGTGGTACAACTGAGAAACCTACAATGAACTGAATGTATGTGCTGCACTTAGTCATATTTTTGGACTGGTTAAGAAGTTGTTGTGGTTTGAAGACAAACACAGTGAGTAGAAATTTGAGGAAGACACTGAAGTAGCTATAAGATGAAATAGTGAGAGCAAAGATCATTGCAAATAGCTGAGGTCTGTTATCTGCTTCTGTTTCACTCCACACTCTCCTTTCTTCAATTTTGCATACCTGTTTTGTCAATACTTGAAAGAGTTATCTTTAAGCAGAAACATTTTAAACATTTAAAGCATAAAAAAAAGACAAAATAATTTTTTATATTAAAACCTGTCACAACCCTTCAAAATGTTAACATTTATCTCTATTTTGCATAGATATACTTCAGACAAATCTATGAAGCTTTATGTATGTTGACATTTTTCTCTGCCAAACAGCTATATCTTAACTGATGTATCAGAAACATCATTTGCTTTTGGTAAGAAAGAAACATATTTCTGGTAATGCACTGTAGCACCAGGACTCCTGGTGCTTTTGAGAACTCTTCTTTCAGTTCACGTCTTCCTTTCTCTGACCTTCCTGAAGTCCTTAGATACCTTAAATCTCTACATCCCTAACTCATGACCTTGAATATAACAATTTATTGACTTCACCTTCAGCCCTCCCCATCCCAAAAGAGAGAGAAGGAACCCCCAYACACTCATACAGACACAAAACTCTATTCAATTAAATCCTTTCCCAGATCCTTGGGGAATCCAGCCACACACACCCACCAACCCTCTGAACTCTGGATTTCAGCAAGGACTCCTTCCCTGTCCGTGCTCATTCTCTGTTTTGGCAGGGCTGGCTCAGAGGAGTCCCCATTCCCCCCGATCACTCCCATCTGCCTGTTCATCTGCCCTACCCTAGCCTGAGTTCTTCACAGCGTCACAAAGACAAGGCATAGACAGCTGTGCCGGAGTGCTCAGTCTTCTGAATCTCAGATTATGATTTCTCAGAGCAGAGCTCCAGCAACACACAGGAACCAGAAACAACCACCTCTTCCCTTGGCCCCTCCCAGGATCTGATTTATAGGGCTTGTGCCCACCCTGCAGCCACAGCTGTTTGTCAGACRCACTCCAGGTGGAGGTGGTTCAAGCCAATCGGATCCACGTGGATCCTGGTCTTGAATGAGTGCTTGGCTAGTGCATGCCATTRGGGCTCAACAGACAGCCACCCTGATGTGCCATCCTCACACACCCTGGCTTGCTTTGCAGGGGAAAGGGAAGGTGTGAGAAGGTGGTAGACTACTTACCAACCTTTTGTGTGCACACAGCCCTCAACAGGCTGTGCCTTTGGTCCCCTTGCCTTCGTACCTTGCAGACTTTGAAGAAATGTCTTCTGGACTGCCAAAGACACTAAAACTTTCAGAGACATTGGAAAAGGAGAAAACAGAGAGGAAAAGGGGGAAAGGAAGAAGTATGCGGCTTTGAACGAATTTCTTTATTTTTTTTATGATTTATTCTTCATTTCTCAGAGGGCTCAAATTTGCTCTGGAAACTGGGGTATAATAGTATGTCTTCTGCATTCTACAGGTCAGTGACACAATACCAGCACTCAGATAAAAAAAAAACATTCCAAAGTAAACACTGTTTCAAATGAATTGCAAATAAGAATTGTAGGGCACTAATGAGGCCTGGTAGATTTCTTATGTTAAAACAAAAGGGGTTTTAAGTGAAACAGGAGACTGTAAACATACTATAACAGCAAAGTAACATCTGCTTTGTCAGTATTTATATTTTATACTCTTTTCAAAGTTTCTGTTAAAAGAGCTATTTTGACAAAATTGCCACAGAATGAACATACAGTATTGTTCTATTTTGTGAAGAAAATTATCAGTCAAAATTTGTGGCCATGTAGAATAAAACATTCAATGAATGGCAGTTTCTTCTAAGGAAGAATATTTTTTTTTTTCCTGCTCACAGATCCATTTCCTCTTAGAACAAACTCAATTTCCATCTGGCCTTAAATCTCTTCTTTGCCTTTTTCTATTCTCAGTGGTGGCTCATATTATACCTGGTGCCCTCTTTTCACCTCACTTTTAGTCTACTTCACAATTTGCAGTTCCACAGGATTTCCCCAAAATAACTGGTCATATAATTTTCCCCACATGTGCCTTGCCTGTACTTCAGATATGGGGCTCTTTTTCAAAGCACAGCCTTTAGTGCTTTCACCTACTTAACAACTGAAGGAGATTAAAAGTTTGTTAAGTCTGAAAACAGATTTAGCACTACAGGCAGTATTTCACTTAAAAACACCTCTTCATTGAGCCCCAGATTTCTCATTTTTGACAGCCTTTCCTTGAGCTGGACAGAAAGTTAATGTGGTAGCTAGGTTTCCATTTCTATAGCTTGGGAATGGGCTTTTGAGATGTCACAGCTCCAAAGAAAGCTACATAGTCCACTAGAGTTTCTTCCATTTCCAGAACCYCAACAAAATTGATGGCTCATCTGATACAGACCCCTGACACTGCACGTTTAACAAAGCTGCTCAAGAACTGTAAGCCCCGGAGGTGCCACTACTGCTTCACAGAACTAGTTTACAGAATTTCATCAGCACTGCCCCCTTCTATTTCCCTATTTGTTTCTCAGTGACTATCAGAAAAATTTCATCTAGTCTAACAGCACATTCTTCAAATAAAAGCAGGTTGGCCCAAATATTGCCCCTGCAGATGCTGGTGTAAATCCAAATTTGATTATGTCAGTAGATATCTTTTATGTGCACTCCTGTGCTAGTGAAGATTAGATTTGAATTCTTTCTAACAAAGACAATTCATTTGTGCCTTTGAACATTTCCATTTCTAGATCCTTGCCATACTGCCTAATTCTAATTCTTTTGTGGAAATGCATGTTGCACTTCTGCCACTCAGCTATGATTGCAATTTTTCTTATCATTTGCCAAGTACAGCTCTGATTTCTGCACACAACCTTGCTTGGTCAGTACATTCAAGCCTGTTAATATTTCCATTTCAAAGCACCTTCAGCAAAGTAGCAGCAGCAGCAGCAATTCATCTCTTCACAGGATGCCATCTCTGTCTGTAATGACTGTTTCATCAATGTCCAGGACAGAACATCTATAACCCTGATCCGTGTTTTTCTTTCCTTCTTCATTCACTTTCCCCTGATCTTGAATTTTCGCTTCCCACCTGAATTCATATTAAAGATAAGGTTTTATTCTAAATACTTTTGGAAAGCTACAGAAACTTACTTGTTTTAATTTCAATCATATAAGGATGTTAGCTACTATAAAATTTGGATTATTTCTTTTAATCTGCTAAATAACTAAACAGATTTTATGGGGCTTAGAATAATTTTCTCCTACAAAGGGTATGAACATTGACATCTTGAGTTGATAACACAACTAACCAGGTTCAAGCAAAAATTTCAAGTTCACTAAATTTAACTCTTTTTTTTGTTCTTTAGATAGCTTGATTGCTTTCCTTGTAACACACTTTATTAAAATATTATCACATTTTGTTGATTTTGTGATGTGTTGATATTATGTTGTGATTGCACACTAATCATTAGAGTTTTTATTTACGTATATATTTGCACAAAACATATCAATGTAATCAATAGAGCTTTTGCATAATATACACATAGACTAGAATATTATGCTAAATGCTATTMTATCACCACCATTTATTTGGATTTATTTGGTGGGAAAAAAGTGTATTCACTAGTTCTGTCTTTGCAAATCTGATAAAATAGTTGAGATTTTTTAAATCCCTGCATGAAATCTTATGATATAGTGAACATAGTAACAGGGGTTGGGTCAACAAGGTGCTTTTTACATTGTAAATCCCTAATACTGGAAGATTATTTATCAGTTTTGGGTTTTTTTAATGGTGTAAGCACATAATTGACAGTGCAGTAACCATGTCAAAGGTTACCTGTATGCTTGTTCTCTTTCCTGAAACAGAAATGTTAGCTACTTCTTTGTTGTGGGATCAGGGTCTCTGGTGTGGTAGGAGGAACAGATATTGCATTTCCTAAGTTTGGAAGGATTTACAAGGTGCTTCACTGAAAAGAATGAGAAAATAAAACTTAAGAAGATTAAATGAAAGGGTCTCAGTCTTGTGAGGATACAGAAAACCCAAAACGTGTTCACACAGATTTGTTCAGGGCAACTATTTGATGCTACAGGTTCCATTTACAAGCCATTTTCCTTATCAAATTGTCAGGCTTGCATTTGCAGATGTCACCTTGTGAGAATACTACAGTGTAGAATTCTTACGGGATAATTAATCAACACTTTTCAATGTAATTAGTCATTCCAATATGACATATTAATGTATATTTATAATTGAAGTACTTAGACTACTGTCAGGTCAATGCATGTCATCTACTATTTTTCAAACCATTCATAAGTCTTTCAAAAATGACCACAGAAAAAATGGTCCTGTGTAGCAGAAAAAAATTATGATAATCTAGGAAAAATGTTAAAATTAAAAAGTATATTATAATTGGATTTTTCAGGCATTAAAAATATTCAGCATTTATTATAAGTATCCATTGTCACAAATGTAATTTAAATGCCAAAGAAAAACACAACCAAAACTTTGTTCCAGTCATTGCTGAGAAGGATAAAACATTAAAGAATCAATGTGTGTAGTATTTTAACATGATCAATGAAGGAGTCACTAATAAAATGTCACCATTTGGCAACAATTTTCACAGTTACCAAAGCTTCTTCAGTTATTTGTCATTATAAATAAATAAATAAATAAGCTGTCTTATAACTGTTAGTAAATACTGGCATCTTTATTGATGGCTATGGACAAAATCTTGCCACTGTGAAGGCCAACAGAAATTACTTCTGTTAAGTTCAGTGAAGCCAGATTTTCAGTCCATGTATGTGACATTTCACATAACAGACAAAATAAATTACTTCAGACTCTCAGTTCCAAAACCTGCATAATACTTTTTTTAATGTGTTGAATGAAACATATAACAGATGAAGTAGAAAAATGTTTTCATGTATTACAACTGCACGGAAATATTAAAAACCTGGGTAGTGAGAATTCACCATTGAACAACCTCCTGGCAAATAGGAACACAGAACCTCATTCAGTGATTCTGTAAACCAAGGAAATCTTACTAGTATCATATCCTTCAGGATAATTAAAGGAAAGGTAGAGGCAGCATTTTCTGGAATTGTATCTAATGATCAAAATATTTACATGTCTTTTCCTGTTCTGTACAGAATATAAGATTTTATTCCATGTTTTAACAGCATTAGCATAAATTATACAGTCTGAATGAAGTTAAATCATGCAACTGGTCATAAAAAAACCCTTTTTGTTAGAATGCTTGCCTTTTGTTTTACTATTTTCTATTTTCTCTCTTGATTCTTTTGTTCTATTCAGAATTGTATAGCTGGGACCTACTTCCACTCAATTTTTTATGAAAAGAAATATTGCTACTGTAATCTGTCCCTCAGAAAGAAGAAATACCATCAACATTATTTCTGTACAACTCCCACTTGAACTTGGGGACTTGTATTACACATTTGGCAGCAGAGTTGAAACAGATGCCATCTCTGAGGTCCTGAACCTCAAATTTTGGAATTTATGTCTTTCCAAAACAATAAAACATTTGATTTGTCAGTGCAGTTTCATGCAGAGATTCTTTCTTAGTCATTTTTTCAAGCAATAAACTAGATATACTTTTTTTATTCTGACATCCATCATCTTCACGTAAATCCTTTGCAGTCTGTTCCTAAATAGTTCTGTGGTATGAACATGAATGAACTTCAAGTTCTTATTAATCTTTTTACACTTTTATTCCCAGGAACAATATCGAAACTTATGCTGGAACTTTATGTAACAGCACATAATAAAGACTTGAAAGACCTCAGGTCTCCCGTGAGTTCCTTGGTTTTGAATGTATATTTCACTAACCTGCATTCTAATGCGTTTTCTACTTTATGTAAACTTTGGAGAAAGGCCACAGCATTAACTGAAACTGTAGTTTTACCATCTGGGCCTGGTTTGTTCAGAAGTACAGGCAAAATTAAACTGTTCAGTGTATGAGAGACAAGCTCAAAGGTTAATCTGTGCCAAGCAGTCGAGGTGGGAAAAAGAGTTCACTAGTTGSAGCTGTCACTTCCCTATGTATTTCATCCTTCTGTACCTTCAAGACCTAACCTCAAAATTGTTCAGAGTCACTGGAATTTACACAAGGCTAAAATGTTCTTTTCATGACTCTTTAGTTGTATTCGAAATGTATCAAGTGTGTGGCCAGCTATTATTCTGAAGCCCCCTAGTCTTACTAAATTACTTTTATAGGAGCTCAACCTGCTTATTACCCAAATCTTAATGTACCTATGTACATCTCAGGTTATGGTTCCATAACTCAACAGGAACCCCATCAGGAATTTGCAAACCTGGCATTCAGTTTTTATCCCCTAAAGGCTGTAGTTCAGAGCATAAAGTAATCCGTCATGAGTCCCAAGTAATGGTAAGATTCCTCTAACTGTGTTTCACTGGAACAGCTTAGCAAACAGATGGTGGATCCTTACTGAGTCAGTAATGAAACACTCATTGACCTCAGTGGTGCAAGTAATGCACTAAATTAACTTTTAAAATCTATACATCCTTTGTAAGATTCTGCACCTTATGCAAAAAAAAATGTTTTCAGTTTTGTTAAGTATCTTAGAACCTACACATGTTCAATACTGACTGTGGAACTGAAGTGAATTCTGGTAGCCAAAATGTTATCACACATTGTGTTTAGAAATACTACACAACTCGTGAAACTTGTTTATGTCTGAAGTTTTCAGAAGTGACAAATGTTTTCTACGCAGAAGACTACTTATGTAATGTTTATCACTGCGTACTAGGCCATTCTTAAACACTTCTAAGTTTGCATCGAAGTGAAGTACACAYACATTTTTCTAAACAGACAAGCAACATGCTTTCTCTCATGGTTTTTGGAGATATTGTGCTTCCACAGTGATTTTATTTTCACTAAAAAAAAATTCCTTTATATGCAAAGTGTCTTCCTGATATCTGTCAGGACAACTTTAATATCAGAATTCATTCTCAAGAGAATAGCTCCATCAGAGAGATCAAAAATAGCCAAAGTCTTGGTAGATAGCATAGCTTCTTGAGCAGTACTAAGAAAACCACTACTACTCATAGTCTATTTGATCTTGATCTCTTATTCATCATGAGTTTCTGCTGTTTCAGCGTCTGGTCTCAAACATACTAAGCAGAGTTTGAATGAATTGGATATATTTGCTTRAAGAGAAGTTTTGCCAGCTCTCTTTCATAGTGCAGCTGGGTCAAAGTATTTTGGCTTTCAAAGAAGAGCTGAAGTATCTGCAAATTCTCCAAACCACGTCCAACACAAAACAACAGCTGCTGAGTTTATCTACTAAACCATGGAGCAACTGGCAATTAAACCACCAAGTTCCAGCCATTCAGCTGGAAAGTTAATGCACCAAATCTATGTTAGTATCTAAGCAAAATAGAATTATACTGGAAAGGATATTGATAACTTTGGCATGTTGATTTTTTTTGAAAGTAAGAAAAATCATAAGAGGTTTCCTGTTTCAACAAGGGTGGTTTTACAAGTAGGAAACACCGGTTGTTCATGGCTCTGCATATTTTCAGCTACATTAACCCTTGTATTATTCTAAATCTCTAGTTTTTTAAAAAGAACTCAGCATTAACATTCTCAGCCAGAATTTCCCTGGAATTCATCTCCCATTTTCAGTATCAGAATAAGCAGTTTGTTTTCAGGAGACTTCAGCAGATTGGATATCTAGCCATTTTGAAAAATCAGACCATAAAAATCTAGTCTATAATAGTATTGAATCATTTTAAAATATTTCACCAGAGGATGACTCCCAGCAATTTGAAATATGTCCCAACCATTTGAAAAGCCACTTATAAATACCTGGTGCTGACTTACAGCACTGCATTTCTATAATTCGGGTAATAGTACAGAAGAGGCTGACAGTGAAAAGCCCCGGCAAGCAACATACTCAGYTATTTTCCTTAGCAGCTGGAGAAAAAAAAAATGGAAATAAAGATCTAAAAGTCTGCCATTTAGTTACTGAAGATTCATATCACTCAACTTTTTCACCTTAAAGATGCCTATAGCTTCAGCTAGAGATGTTGAAGGAAGACCTGCCAGAGAATAACTACCTAATAGATAGATGGCATAACCCACTGCTGAAAATATTTCTTTCCATGTCTTGATCATAGAAGAATCCTAGGCTTAGAGCTTATTATAGATATTTAATTTTTGGATGGACTAAGTCAGAGAAAATAAATTGCATACTTTGGTGGGCAGGTTGCCACTTTCTGTGCTTTGTTTTCTTTTCTGTTTACAAAAATGTCACAGACTTAATGTTTTAAAATTACCTAAGATTCTTACATGGAACATGTTATTTAAATACAGAGTATTATTATTATTATTATTATTATTACTACGCAACACACAGTATTAGTTTCATTGCACTAAATTTCCATTAGTGTCTTGCTTTGTATCTCAGGTTACACAAAAACAAACAGGTCTGAGTTGCCTAGAGAGAAACATTGGACTGGGGATACTGTAATGTGTGATAATGGACAAAGCTAAAAGGCAAGTACCTGACAGCCTTCTGCAGACATTTGTCCTCTGTAGAATGAGATGGCTACTGACCTTTCTATACCACTGTTTTTCTCCTACTATGCTCTTTCAAAGTAACTAGTTGCACATATATGACTGCTAATGAAAAATGGTGACATTTCTGCTATTCTCTTTACCTAATCTTCATTTGACAAATCCAGAGTCCTCTCATTAATTATTTTCCCAAAGTTCATACAGAATGAGAAAATTATGGAGATTGGGGTATTTGAGTGGAATATGTTTTAGTGTTGGTTAACACTGAGTAATGTGGAAATATAAGGGAAACTCTCTTCTTTCATATTCAGTCTCTGACTTTTTGTACTGACCGAAAATATCCTTTGTATCTGCTTGTCCTTAAGATTCTCTGTGTTTTGAAAATGGCATTGCTCACATCATTCTGACACCTTCACAGTCATCCCTTAAAACATTAAAAATTAAACGGAAGAGAGAAACTGGAAGAAAATGAGAGGAATGCATTGTATACATTCCCATTTCTTAGGGAAAATCTTCAGTAAGAATTTCCAAAACATCACATCCTTTTCTTAAAATGGAGAACTTTTCTATGCAAAGGAGTCCTTCTGCCAGAGGGAGATGTGCAATATTATACAACCTTTAGCTTCACTTGCTATGGTCAGCTGAAACTAAAAATTGCAAAAAGATAAAGTGCTCCATTAAATCCCTGTTTTATTGTATAAGTGCCCTTATGAAATTGTATAACTACACAATAGCATTATATCAGGCTAGAATTAAGGCTTACAACAGACGCTAAACTACAGCATTACCGTGACCAGATGTAAGGCTTATTTAAGCCGGATTTTAGAGTGAAATATTTATGAACTGATTTAAATACTAATGAACAGACAGTCCTACAGCTGTCATAGTCACAGAATGATAAATGAATAAAGGAATCTCTATGCCATATAGCTGGCCATTTTTCAATAGTCATGGACACATGTTCCTTAATAGTACAGGCAGAAGATGGGCAATGAAGTAGGCAAGAAGAAAGACAATTACACAATTAGAACAGCTACCTTCCCTTTTCCTCAGTGCCCTTATTGGCTCCCCAAGTATTTTTTTACTACTTCTTGATTCCTCTCTCCTTTTTTTTACCACTTTCAGAAATTCACAGTTCCATCTATGGAGGTATCAATACTGTCAATAGGACTTGTTTCTAGTTTTGGTCAAGGCTGCAGTTTCCTTATGCACACTGCATGAATATTAGTTCACTCACAATCTCCACTGGGATTCCTTCCCTCCAAGAGGAAACTGGCACAGGGGACAGGAGAGCCATCTACTGATTGGTAGCATCAATTTTTGCTGTTTACAAAAGGGAAAATCCCAGTACTCCCAATGCTCCAAAATCCCAGAAAATTCTGCATCTCTCCAGCACCTTCATAACCCTTCATAGTGTGCCCCACACTTCCCTGTACATCTCTGGGATGTCACCCTAAAAGCATTTCTGTGGCATACGTCATGATGTCTTACTGTTACTGCTGGCATTTAATTCTAAGAAACTTCAAGACAGAGTAATTATGCCAGAGGGACAAAAGCAAGTCACCTGGGACACAGAAAAGTCTCAATGTACTTTTTATAAAGTTTTCAAGCAGCCAGTTCACACTAGGGAGAATTAGCAAATAAGGCAGCCTGCCCTAGGTTTTTCCCAGACGCAGTGCACAATGGCAATATTGACAGAGCAGTAGACCACCAAGAACAACAGAAACTCCAGTGCAGATTATCCAGTGATTCCACCGTAGACCTCATCACTGATTATATTCCACTGTGGTAGGAGTAGGACAATGAGGCCAAATCTCCTCTTTGTCCTTTACTGGTTTTACTCTTTATCTTACTACTCTAAATAAATAGAAAAGTGGTGTTTTTTCAGTTGCAAAATTAAGTAGACGGATAAAGTGTAACATAAAGGATAATCTCTAACATAAAGGATAACCTCTACATGCAAAATGATTTAGGGAAAAATTTCAATTAGCTTCTTAGGTTTTTTTCTTCTGCCCCCTTTTGAACATTTCTTAACTTCTAATTTGAGTTCTTGATTCTTGAATTATAAAATTTATGTTTTCTTCTTTCAAAACATTGGAATGTAGTTAAGGAATCAGCTAAATATTATAGTTGCTATTAAATGTTTCTTCAATTCTACAAGGCATCCTAGTAACAGAAACTAATGAATTGGTAAAAATAGTAAAGTAAGCATAAAGTTTACAGAACATATGCATGATCTGTCAAAAGTGCTAGCAGACTAATTTAAAAATTTTAACTCACACCTGGTGCCAATGACAATATCCTTATAATGCTGAATAATTTATTTGTCATGTCCAGATCATTTCCATCATAAAAATAGCTACTTTATTAAATAATGAATATATGCAGTTAAGAACATCATCATGAGGATAATTCTTAGTGATAGATATACTGGCTAAAGACTCTTAAGGAACCCAAGCACCTCCCTAGGTGGAAGGTAATATCCCTGCTTAAAGAATGGTATAAAAATGTTTAAATTAGTAGATTTGAAATATTGAGTAAGGTATTTTTATATTGGTTGACACGGAGATTTTGAAATAGATTTTCATAACACAACACTTCACAGAGACAGTGTGCAGGTTAAGGGCAGCGTGACCTTTGGGCAGATGTGGTAATAAAGCCAAAATCTCCAACAGGATGGTTTGTCTTCAGCACTCTCCCACCTACTAATAGCATTCAATTTAAATTATTTTATTGTTTAATAGAAGAAAGTGGTCTATGATCAATAAAGTGCTGGTTTCATCTTAATTATTGATCCTTACTCATTAATAAAGTTCCTATTAATTCTGCTAACAATCTTGCAATATGTTTCAAATGCCTTAATATTCTGCTGATCTCATAGGTGGCATCAGTACCCTGGGAATATCCTCTGTTTAGACATTATGGAAATGCCACATTCTGTTGTTTTTCCAGTATATGGTATGAAAGCACTTTCTTTATGCTAATGTTTTGCTTTTAGCAGTTTTTTATCACTTGGTAAGCAAATACATCTTTATGCAGTATGCAAATATTCACATGCAAACATTTTAATGTCACTATGTATCCATCCACATGGTTTCAAAATGGATGTGAAATAAGGTTTAATACTATTTTGGCTACTCCATTTACAGGCATGAATGAATATGCAGGCGACTACGCAGAGGAAATACAGCATCTGGATTAGGAAGTCACAGACATAGAAGTAGATACTTTTATAAATTTTGATTTTACAATCCAGTTTTTTCAGTCTTTCTGATACCTGCATATTCAGAGAATTCTTATTAATTTCAGATTTAATTCTTATTAATTTCAGATTAAATTTTAACTAACTGCTGGAACAAAAAAAAATAGTTCAGGGAAAGACACTTTTCTGTTGTTTATTTAGGAAGAATGATGATGATTTCTTAATCACTGTTGTAGACAAAAATGTATAAAGTCTACATTCGTGAAATGTATCTAGCTGAACAACAGAGCTGAAAGGATACATCTGGAAGCTGAATGTCTGTTTAAAGGAATAGRGGAAGAAGGAACCATATGGGAAGAAGGAACCAGACTTTAGGAATAGAAGAGTTTGAAGGACCTTGAAGAAGGGCTGAAGGCAGGAAGATAYGAGGAAAAATAGAGGTAACTACTGAAGAGCTAATTATTGAAGAAGCACAGGAAAAAAAGAAAGAGACATCCAGCTCCTGAAAGATCAAGGGATGCTTCAGTGGAAGGCACTCAGGCTAAAGTGCTCCATTGTATTTATACTGCTTTATCTGCAGAGCATCGCAAAGCTGTTCGTAGTGCATGCTGAACAGTTTGTGTTTTGGCACTAACCCCCATCACAACTGCCCCTTTATCACTCTCAAGGAAAACATCTCATCTTTTATGCAGGACATTCACATGCCTGTTTCTTTTCCAGTCTTTCAGAACAGCTGTCCTTCATCACCTACTTTGTCCCAAAATGGATGTCAATCTCATGTATGTGGTTGTGGTATAGCAAGAGAGCCTTCAAGGAGCTTTCAAAAGAGGAGCAGGAGAACTTGTCACCACTGAAGCAACGTCTTGATGCTCATGGCAGGACTATCAAACTGCCTTACGTTTTTTGCTGTACTTAGCCTCAAGGCAACCGGTCAACAGCAGGCTGAGGGCAAAGCCGAATTGCAGGTACAATCCTTTCTAAGATCAGGCACACCGTGTCACAGCAGATTCATATCACCATCCAGTGGTGGAATTGTATTGTCAATGCTGTAGAATGGTCAGCAGTTGTCCTGTTCATTTCATGGCAGAAATGATTATTTTTAGTTATGAGACCTATGTGGAAGTTAAACACAAAGGGCTACAGATTAATTGGCTCACTTCCATTTGGTTGTCACCTAACACATTAAAATAACTTTCATTGCTTTCCACAGAAATACTGTGCCAAGCTGTGTTGTAATCATCAAAGGACACACACAGCGTCCACTAGAGAGGTTCGTAATTGTTACAGGTTTAAGGGGAGTGCAAGTTATCAGCAGCTATGAGTGACCAATTTATATAGAGCAGCATCAACCCTGTGGTTTTTTGAAAGAATGAGATTTGTTCTGAAAATCTATTCAATTCCTGTCACCTAAGTCTGATTCAGTGATAGATGGCTGTCAGGCAATTCAGTGAAAATGGATCTTGTAAAGGAGCTGTCATATGTAAGGCCATCTGCAGCTACCTTGTTAGTAGCACCTCCCTTTTAGAACTGAAACAATTTTCACTTATTTTTGCTTATTAATGTGAATCTCAAAATCCTCGTTACCATCTTTTTAAAAATCTGTTTCTCTCCTGTTTAAAATATATGACTCTGTTGCTCTGTCTTCCTTTTCTTTCTGAATTTACTCTGTTTCTGTAACTATATGTCACAGCTTGGCCATCACAGCTTGTTTTGGCTGTCTTGAAGGTCTAATATACACTCCATTTCTTAAGTGTCTGCATGGCCTATAATCTTATTGTGCCATTTCTCTTCCACAAGCACTCCCCTCTCCCAGATTTTTGATAGATGCTTAATTGTTATTTTCTATTCTGTAGGGACTCTGGGCAAATTTCACATTTAAGACGTGCTTCTTATCCAGGGAAAAAGACCTAGGGAGATAAAAACTCACATTCCAAATCCAAAGATATTGCTCTGCAGCAAGTTCTGTTGGTTGGGTCTTCATATTCGGTCATTTAACTGTTAACATATAACTATTTATATCTTAAATATATTAAAGTGTCATAAACATGTACAAGACTTTCTCCGGGACAATGTGGGATAAATCTTCACCTTTCTAGTTACTAGCAACAGTGAGGATGTAATAGCACATATGACATACTGAAGTAATGGAAACAAGCAAGAAGTAAAAACATGCTGCCATCTTATTCTTTGCTATATTTCAATTTATTTCAATCCAGTATAATTAAAATAAGTTAAACTTCCATGTAAAAATTAAGGGAGGATTAGATTCTTATTTGTGAATATTTCCAGACGTGAATTAATTGATTAATTTCCTTTATTAAAAAAAACCCAAAAAAACTGCAAAAAATCATCAGTTTTTCCATAAATATACCTAGAACTTAGAAAAGAAACTGCAAAAGTACTGTGTTATAATAAAATGAAAACATTGTAATTTCCACAAAAATGTTCTGTTATAGTTGAAATTAAACACTATTTTTCTCACTTTTTTGGTATTTTTGCATGATGAATGCATGGAAGTAAATCTGTGTTGAATATAAATGAAACTCTTTTCATAATTTGATATATTAATAGGCTTAAGGTAATACATATTTTCTCTTCCTTTTCAATTCCTAAATGCTATTTCTTAAGGATTAGAAACGTAAATTGACTCCTTTAATTATTTTGTTGTTTCACTATCAGCTAATCCTCAATTCTAACACAAATTTAGCCCAGTGCACAAGCTGATCTCACACTATGTATCTCATCACAGTTGAATTCAGCTCCACTTTTCTGCTGTACTTCAGAAGAGGTAGAATTACAGCTACTGCAGCCTCTTTAGCATTTAACATTTGTGTGAGTTAACATAATCCTGACTGCAGAATAAGATGAATCAAGAAAAAACACATTGAGTAATTCATAGTTTCGTGGCTGCTTGGTGAGATCCCATACCCACAAATGCAAAAGGCAGTCTACAAGACAGAAGACGCATACTTTATGAAACAGATATTATTAGGAATATCTAGTGAAAGGGAGCAGTTGGATATCCAGATTAAGATTTAAAAGATTATTGAAATGCTGAGATGTATGTCAACCACTTGTTTTGTTTTGGTTTTCATTTTAAAATTATTCTTTGTTCACTGAATCAATATATCTCAAGTAAATGAATATATATGGCCTAAGGAAATTTATGTTAAACCATTCAATTTTTTTTCCCCACTTTACCCAGACACTGCTCTGCAATGTCATTGGAAATCTCATGATCACCAAAAATTACAGGTAATAATCTTTCAGCGTGGTTGAATTACATTCAGCAAAGGACCAGAAGGTTGAAAGGGGCAAACGTAGTTCAGCACAAATAACACAACTTTCTAGAGGACCCAAGCTACCAAGGGGTCTGTGACTCCTGCAAAAAGCAGGAGAACCTCTGAAGCTGCTCTAGTTTTAGAAATCTCTAATCATTGGTTCTTGAGAATCCACTGAGAATCTGGTATTTCAGACACACACATCACACATGTGGGTAGTACGCAGCCCACTGAAAATGCCGCCAGAGACTGTTCCAGCAGACATTGCTTTTCTGGTCCTTTTGGATTGAACTTTGATCCTTTTACAGCAGTGCAAAAGAATCATATCAGGATTAAAGACCTGCCTCATTCACTTTAGTGTGTCTTTATAGTTTATCACATTTCATCCTGCCAAAGCTAGTGGAGGTGCCTATGGCAGAGACCACATCTTCTGCTCTGTTATGCCATTTTCCTGGGCATATATCTTCTCTGTTGTGTTGATGTCGATTGCTCCCCCTGCCTGCTAAGACTCTTCTAGGTCTCTTAAAATGCATTCGTAGTTTTCCTAAATGGCTTTTCTGGTGTACTAGCTGGTTTCCATTAAAGGCTTCACTGAGAATGGACATCTTATTTACAAGTCCCAAAAGTTTCCATTTTATTGTAGACATGGTCATGACCTTTAAAAACTCTTCATCAGAACTCGTATTTTCTACATGTTCTCAAAATATTTTATTGATGCTTCTACCTGCAGCTGTCTTCTTTTCTCCTGAAACAGGAAACTTGCCTGCACTGCAGGCACATCTTATACACTAGCACTGATAAAACATTTAAGGCATGTAATTAAATTTTGTTCATATTAAAGCTGGCTATCTTTTATTCTTACAGATCACTTTCCTAACACTAACATCACTTCATTCTGAACAACTGAACGACATTCTGAACCAATCCAAACATCTCCTGTTTTGCATACTGCAAGACAGGTGGGTGAGCTTCTGTTTTCTCCATCTATTTTCCTCCATGTGGGATATTGGTGCTTAATCTGTGAGTTTTAGGAAAAATTGTTTCAAATTAATTGATTTAGAGCTTTCTTGGTCTGCTACTCTTGTCTGATTGTATAAAACTTTTCAGGGATGTAACTTAATGGCATAATATCTTCTAGACACTTGCCTCTGGCTCTGCCTGTCCTAGTTTCCTTTTTTAATTTATAAGGCCTATGCACATCTTTATTAGTCTCGCTGACAGTTAAGGGTGACTTAGTCTTACTGAAACTTTCTTTGAAACAATCTTACCAATTTTTTTGGTGCTGTTGTTGTTATGTCTAATTCAATTCTAAGCGTTTGTTTTCAGTTTTGCAGTTCTAGTCATGTGATCCATGATTTCCAGTACTGACAATACATTGTTTTAATCGATAAGGTCACAATTTTGTTTTTCTCATTGCACAGTTTTGTTTTCTTACTCCCCATATGCTTTTTTCAGTATTCACTCAGTGGTTTTAACCTTCGAGCATCTTCCTTTTAAAGTAGAAGCTATCGTCTCCTATTTTGCACTTTCACAGTTTAGCTTATTCTAACTCATGTTTTCTGTCCTGCAGCCTGACTCGCATTGGGGAACGTGTATAGAGGTGCATGCATAGTGACAAGATAATTGGCTTTTCTTTAGTACCTCCTCCACTCCAGAAAACACTTGGCCATCTAATCAAGAAGTCAACTAGAGCACCAAACAGTGTTTTCTGACCAGAGATGGTATATGTTACTGTACTTCTGATTACGGAGGGAGGTAGCTGCCACCCCACATATCATGGGTTGAGACTCTGAGGAGTGCTCCAGCTGGAGGATCTGGTTTCAAACCAAGTCTCACCTTCCCTACTAAATAAAACCAGAAAAAACCACTTGAATTCCTACCATATMTATTTCAAGAAAAACATTGCAGTAAGTTGTTTAATATGTTATGAAAATATAATAATATTACTGTGACTGCAGGATTTTAAAAGAGCAGTAGAGAATGAAAAAAATCCTGCAAAATTTGTTTTGGATCTTCACTTCCTCAAATGAACTGAGCAAAATTATGGTGACCTATCAGGAAAATACAGAACATTATTGTAAAAAAGACTAAAAAGATGAGTTCCGAATAAATTAGATACTCTCTTCTAAATTAAATTCTGCAATTTCTCTGTATTAGAGCTGGAGTTTTCAGATTTCTTACTTCCATTTGAAAACTAATAATTCTGATTTTATTATTATGTACATAGCAGTTACAGAATACAATTTACGGAATTATTCCATAAATTAGAAAGTAAAAACTGAAAATCAAAACCAAACAAACTATAAAACTTTAATCAAAGAATTCAGCAGGTTAGGTTTATTTCATGTACAAGCAATAATATGAAGCAGCTTCTATTTTTTTCTTGTTTTTTCTTTTTCTTTTTTTTTTAATTGAAACTCTAAATGAGTAAATGCTTGTCCTAGTAGAATAAATTTTATTAGGGACTGGTTAAAAAAACCTTTTTCTCATAAGGAGCTAGTGACAAATAGAAGCTTCTTATTTGCTTTTGTCTTTCTGATTACTTTGCAAAATGAAACTGATTAATTTGAATTTACAGGCAGTTAAAAACAAGAAATGAAATAAAATTTGCTGCAAAGCAGTAATCTATTCATAATACAAAATTTCATTTAAAGAGCTTACAATGAGAATACATTGACTTATTCATTGAAAACAATGTATCCTTCGAATGGCCTCTGAGTGTGGTTGCAAATTGTCAATGAGCACTCATGAATTTTATTAATGCATTTTGTTATTTAAAATCTTTGATGGATTACACATGTGAAGGTACCTATGCATATAGATTATATGTGAGCTCTCTGCTGTATTAATTTACTCAAATGTTCATGAAGCAGAATTTTTTTTTTTGCTTTGGTCATTTGCAAACACTCTATGTAGTTATCTTTTGCTATTGTTAAACATCATAATTTGATCTGCATTTTGGAAGATTCAGAGTCAAATTTAATCAATTCATAAACTTTTTGTCTTAACTTCAAGGAAATTACCTTCTCTGATTTTTTGGTTTACTTATTTGTTTTAAAAATAAAGATAATATAGCTACTTTACTACATAAGGCTTACTTATGACAGTGACAGAATATTGCCATAAGTATCAAAATAACATAACTATAGTTGGCGTCAAGATGCCAAAGAAATATACTGCAGTCTTTACTCTTTCATGGGAAAATGGTGAGTAATATAAAGAGATAACTTTAATATGGAAAAAAAATACATACACAAAAATAACTTAAAAATCTCCCAAAACCACAGGTGATGGGATTTCCTTTTATGCTCACCATTAACATTTAGCTTTTGTTTGGAAACTAAAGTCTGGAAGAAAAAAAATTGTATATACAAGTCTTGTGTATTTTTTTCCCACGAAACTTTAAATTCTTTCTGCAGGAGTCATACAGATTTGCACTACTTATGTTGCAACCATCAATTTTTGTCTCAATTTTTCCAGTAATGTGAATACATAGCTTTCATGTATGACGAGATGATAATGGAGCTGCTAGAATCCAACAGCCTTTGTTAAAGATTATTTTTTCCTGCAAACTTCATGAATTAAATTAATTGGATTTTCTTTTTTCCTGCTCAGTTTTTTGTGCCATCACAAACATTTTTCCACAGTTTCTCGTCACATACAGTTAAACCATTGCTGTCTGCACAGGCTATGCTTTCCCAGCATTCTCAATTGATTGTCATACCACCAACAAACAGGGAACTGGGAGCTTGCTATATCATGTTAAGCATGGACCAAATAACATGATTTCAGGCACCAAACATTCTTACCGAACCTATAAAAGTTTTACTTCCTGTCGTTATTCTCCATGTTTTCTGTCAGTTAGAAATTTTAGGTTCACTATTGCTCCTAGTTGAAGAGCAAAGTAATTTTTTTGTTAAAATCTGTAATCAAAGATCATGAATTAATTATTTATTTATTTGCTGACATGTTATTGTCAGGATATTGTTTGTCTCATTAAGTGCTTTTGTTTCTATGTTGATAAGAAACTTGTCATGTGTGACATGAATCAAGTATCTACAAAGAGCATTTCTTTAACCACTTAGACTCTACATTTGTGTACTGGTTTGGGCGAGGGTAGAGTTGATTTTCTTCATAGTAGTTAGTATGAGGCATTATTTTGTATTTGTTCTGGAAATAGTGTCGGCAGCTCAGGGATGTTTTCATTATTACTGATCAGTGTTTATACAGTCAAGGACTTTTCTACTCCTCACCCTACCCCACCAGCGATGAGGCTGGGGCTACAGAGGAATTGGGAAGGGGCACAGCCAGGCCAGCTGATCCCACTGACCAAAGTGGTGTCCCATACCATACAGCACCATGCTCAGCATGCAAAACGGAGAGAAAGAAGATGGAAGGGGGAATGTCTGCAGCAATGGTGTTTGCCTTCCCTAATAACTGTTACTTGTGATGGAGCCTGGCTTACCTGGGAATGGCTAAATACCTTCCTGCTGATGAGAAGGGCTCAATGAATTCTGTTTTGCTCTGCCTCTATGTGTGACTTTTGCTTTATCTCTATCTCATCCCACAAGTTTTCTCACATTTCCGATTCTCTCCCCCATTGCACCAGAGGGGAGCAAGTGGCTGCCCAGTGCTCAGACACTGGCTGGGGTTAAAATAGCAATTTGTCAGCATTGGTCAGCATTATGTCAACTTATTGACACTATAGCTTTGTTGTTTAGTCCTTTTGTTTTGTAGGAGTATTGCATTTATCATACAATTAGCCTTTCTCTTTGGATTCTGCCCAAGTTTTCACAGTCATGATTAATGCAGATGTGMACTTGCTGTTTGATCATATATATTATTCTTCTGATACTTGCGTGCCATCAAAAAAAAGATAACGGTAAAAAAAGCCGTATTCATTTATGCCGTCAATAGACACAGCCAGGTGTCTGTGCTGCTTTGTCAGTACTATATCTATTAATGTTTATATTTTTTATATAATACTGCAGCCAACTAAATAATATTTTAAGAACTCAGACCATCGTTATTAGTGAAAAACTGAGTGCATTTTGAATCCCAGTGAAAAACACTACCTATTTAGTCTACACAATTGCTCTAGTTATTGTAAGGCAATAGGTCTCTCCAGAGATTGAAATAAAATGCCTATATAGACATCTCTGATATGTGGATTGAATGAGCACTCTCTCCCTTCCCCATCGTAAGTATCTGGCTGAATTTAGGTGAGATATATACCACGCACATAGGATTTTGTGTGAGCTTTCATTATATCATACTGCTGCTATTGCAATTTACTTCTGCCTGGCCTCTGTAACAAATCTGTGGTCTCCTCACATTCTGTTCAGTGTGCTGCTTCTGCAATGGGTAAAGAAAGTTCTCTACCCTCCTTGGTCAAAATTGCTGAACTCCAAAGAAATGAGTGAATATAATTTCCCAGCCATTGATTTATGACGAGCTTTAAATTTTTGCTGGTGCTGGGATGTTATCATGGCTTGACGCTGGCCGAACGCCAGGCACCCACAAGAGCCACTCACTCACTCTCCCCTGCCACAGCTGGACAGAGGAGGGAAAAGGAAAAAAATTAACAAACGTTTCATGAGTGAGATAAGGACTGGGAGAAAACACTTCAAGAGTGAAACAGGCTCAATTTAAGTTGCAAAGTGAATTTATTACCAACAGAATCAGAGAGGAGGATAATGAGAAGGAAAATAAGCCCTTAGAAAACCTTCCCCCCCCCACCCCCTCCCTCCTTCCCACTGACAGCACAGGGAGACAGGGCATGGGGGTTTGGTCAGTTCATCACCAAGATTTCCTTCTGCTGCTCCAGTAGAGGAGTCTTCCCCTGTAAAGCCATGGGGTCCCTCCCACAGGAGACAGTTCTTGTGAACCTCTCCGACGTGGATCCACCCTCACAAGCAGCAGCCACACCGCACCTGCTGCAGCGTGAGTCCCTCCCATGGGCACACAGCCCTCCCAAAACTGCTGCGCAGTGGGTCTCTCTTTACATGGGGTGCAGTCCTCCAAGGACAGGCTGCTCCAGCCTGGAAGCAGGGCCCTCTCTCTCCACTGGGTCTTCCACTGGATCACAGCCTCCTTCAGGCACCCACCCGCTCCGGCACAGGCACCTTCCCCACAGGCTGCAGGTGGATCTCTGCATCTCCCGTGGACCCATGGCCTGCAGAGGAATCTTGGCTCTGGCGTCTGGAGCATGTCCTGTCCCTCCTTCTCCACTGACCTTGGTGTCTCCATGTTGTTTCCCTTCACATGTTCTCACCTCCTCCTCTTATCTGACTGGAAGCCAAAATCCTGTGACCTTGTTTTCATTTTCTTCTTAAATATGTCATCACAGAGGCGTTACCAACCTCTCTCATTGGCCCAGTTTTGGCCAGCAGCAYGTCCATCTCCAGAGCCATCAGCCATTGGCTCTGCCGGACATGGTGGGAAGCTTCCAGCAACTTCCTCAGAGGAGCCATCTTTGTTAAAACCAGGCCGTGCCAAACCAATACAGATGTTTACTAGATTTTTTTGTTTCTTGGCTCTGGTTGGTTGGTTGGTTGGTTGGTTGGTTGATTGGTTTTCATGTCAGATTTTCAGGATATTTGAAAAGTACTGTGTTCTTCTCAGATGATCTTGTGTCAGCTTAGAATTACCTACATTACACTGATTTTAACAACTGAGTCAGGAATAATGATTGCTACATTCCTCCTTTATATACACTTCCATTTATCTGATTTTGCTTGATCTTCCTTACCACCATTCTTCTACTTATCCACAATGATGTGGTGCCACAGTTTACAGTTTAAGTATTTAAATTTCTCTGTATTTTCAAGCCACAGAACTGTATTCCTTACTGGTGTACTTTACCAGGCATAAAATAAAATTTATAAAGTGCTTGCAGAAAATATGTTAGGATCTTCTTTTTTGGTGGAAATAGCAGTTCAAATCTCTTTCTATCTAGCAGTCTTTACTTAAAAGCAGAAAATAAAATTAAGAAATTAGCCTACGCCTATGCTTCACATAAGACTGCAATTTTATGGCCATTTAGCATTTTTTAACCTTTTTGTTTGTTTGTTTGTTTGTTTTTCTTGCCAAGTCTTTCCCTGAGCCACAGATGCCATTTCCTATTCAGCTGTTGCTCTGTTTCTCACAGACACCCTGCAGATCGTATGGGTAACATTCCAACGCAAATTGAGTCATTTGAGTACGAAATAGCTTCTCAAAATCTGTTTACTGTTTCCTTTTCATTCTTTACTTTATTCACTTTGTTGGCTCTTTTGTTGATTGGATTGGGTTTGTTTTTTTCCTTTTTAACCTATAGTTGAGATCCTTAATACAGAATAATAAATATGTTTGATTTTAAAACTGTAGCCTTAAAAATGTTGTTACATCTAAAATGATAACCAACGTTCAGTCCAGCTGAGCAATTTCTAATTTTTATTGTTTCATGTATGATACCATTGCAGTTGTTCACTGCTTTTGGTTTTGTTGCTTTAGTTAATTGCAAAAAAGAAAAATTGCCGCTGAAGTAATATATCTTCCTACATTACTTCAGTGGCAATTTTTCCTTTTAAACAAACTGAATATTTCCACTTTAATTTCCATTGTAAAGGAAAATCTTTGAATTTCTCCTTTTCACAGTATTTAGAATTTAGAATCAATAGTGCCTTTCCATATGGCCTGAAGACAATTTATAGGAACCTTTTAGAACTCTCAATGCTTTTCTCAATCCAAATAAATAATTCAGTGTGATAGAAAGAAAATGATTGATATAATGCTGGCCAAAGGCTTCCAATTATCTTTGGGCAGGCTTGAAAATTCGACTTGCAAATGCTACTTTATCAATGAGCCTTTAAACCCAGAGATGATTAACATAAATAGAACCACCTTAGCTCTTCATGATTTTGTTTGTTTTACAGTGGTAGACAAATGAAGAAAGCAATCTCCAGCAGTACAAAATGAGGCCAAATATGGTGGTTTTGTCATAGTGATTCACAAAAGCCTACACCATCCCCATCACACGCATGCTTTTTCACACACCATTGTTAGAAGTATTCCCACTGCTAAGTCATAAACTAATACTTTAAACAAACATAAACATATTTCTTATTTTATCAAAAAGATGATTTTTCTAGCCTTCCCTTTGATGATTGTGAGCCTGTCCGCTTTTGTTGTCTGCTGGAAACCCTAGAGGGTCTCTGAAAAAGAACATGACAGAACTTCGGGAACCTGAGCAATTTGAAGATCTGTTTTCCTTTATTTTTCTTGACTTTCCATGAGCTTCTAAACTAGTGAAGTTGTTCAAAGGCCTTACAGAAAATGTTGTGTCTCAGAAGACTCCTGCTGTGCTTTAAGGCTTTAAATTTATCACCATGGTGTCTGCAATTAGTGAACACAATCTAAAACTACCTAATTCTTAAAAACTGTCTGATAGATATTTTATATTTTTAGCAAAATTACCTCTGATCTGTCAAAATCATATGACACACTGGTATGACACATAATAGATGTTATTTATATTCTTCATTAGACTTTTGAGTAGAGTGTTTGAACACAGGCACATTACACTTGTATGGACATGCACCTCAAAAAGCTGAATAAATCCTTGTGGTTCATTTCAGCTTTCTGGACACTGCTCTATCGTGTAATATCCCTGGGTTTCCAGGGTATCCTATTTTCTCTTTCTGGCAAGATTTTGTAAATTGGAGAATCTTTACTCTCATCTGCTCATTTATTTACTGTCATAACAATCCCATTTTATATTGAAAATTAGTCTACTCTGAAGCTTAAATATTGTTTTATAATTTTTATGGTTTCTATATTCCAAGCAAAAACTAAGATTTATGATGCCCTGGAGATACCACTTGGTTTCAGTCCTTCAAAGAGAAATGTTACATTAAAGACGGTGTTGGTAACCCTGCAGCGTATCAGGAATTTATTATTAAATATAAACTGCACAAGAAACAAGAGATAACAGTGAACATAGGCAAAGAACTGACATTGTGTATTTATTTTTTGGTTTAATGTGGAGTTATGAATATTTATTGAATTTGTGGAAATTGCAGTTTTTGAGCATAAAACAATTTTTAATAGTTGAGCTGCTTTTACTAAAATGTAACTCTCCAACTCATGTCAAGTTCTCAAAGCATTCTGTGTATATCACCATTCAGGAAGTTACTAAACACCTCCAGGGTGTCCATCAGCCGTCTTGCAACAGAAAGATTTATCTTTTCTTTTTTTATATATAATGCTTTTATAAATTCCATTTAATAAATGAAGCACATTTTTTCATATCACTTTAAGCAAATGCAGCAAAGCTTTTCCATCAGTTGTTGCTGTGTACTTGGTATTTCTCCAGCAAAGACAGCTGCTGAGAATTCTTTGATTAATATGAGAAATCCCTGATTGGAAGTTTTCATCTCTGGTATCCATCTCTGGTATCCATTACAGGGTCATGTAGATGGGCTTGCGTCTTATCATCTGAGGCTCAAATCTGGACTTTCAGCACTCCCGATGCAATGCAACAGGTGAACAAATGGAAAATACCAAGGCAAATAAAAAAAAAATGTCCAGGCTAGATCAAACAGGAAAGTGCATCTGAAAAACAGCAGGTTAAAGTTTAGAAAAGAAGACTACTAGGTATCTGCAGGACAGCCACAGAGAGAACAACTGGACACATCTTTGTAGCATTTTGGAAAGTGTTGGCATGGCACATTTAGAGCAGGAATGACCAGTTCAGAAGTGTTGGCAGAGACAGTAAAACTGGATGACTGACAAGAATAGGCCAAACCATATCTCCTAAAATTATGTGAAATAGTGCATATATGTAGAAATATAACTGTCAATGAGTTAAGAACGTGAGTAACCTTTCAAAAAACAACAAAAAACCCTATCACAACAATAAACAGTATTAATAATAAAAAAAATCCTCAAGTGACGAGTGTTGAAAGCCAGCATCACAAGGATTAAAAGACTTTGCTTTCAATAGAGTGTGAAAGAAAAAGAGGGAACCGTTATATGTTATGGTGTTTAAAAGCCTTGTTACGCTACTGCACCTGATTATACTAAACTGCTGTAATCAACATAACCCATATCTGCACTGAAATACCAAAAACTTCCTGGAATCTTGTTATTGCAACTTAGATCTATAAACTTTTGGTCCTTGAGGCAGAGTTGCACAACAATTAGGGTGTGGGGGCTGTTAATCACCATTAGGAAAAGGTTAATTCACATATTTGACAAAAATTTCTAGCATTTCAGGGGTATAACAAAACGTGAATAATGCACCCTAGCACAATGTGTCCTAATAGTACCAATCTATCAGAATTTTTTAACTGTTCTCTTGCTATAAAGCTGTAGAAGGTATGTTAGTGCAACATTCTCTTTTACTAATGAATTGTTCTCCTAGTGTCATTAGTTTATTTCCTAATTTTAAGATGAGAACTACACTTCTTTCAGGTTTAATCGTAGTGGTGTGAAGATGCTCTAAGAACAGAGAGTTAATTGCCATGGCACAAAGAGATCCTTTGGTTGAGAGGAGTCCTCTAAAATTCACAGTGATCTTTTCCAGCTTATCACAGACTAAAGTATTTATAAAAATGCAGTTACTCTCAGTGAGTCAAAGATCAATTTCATAAATGATCTTAAAATAGAAGACAAAAGATTACTTATGTTACAGAGAGAATCTAAAGCGTGCCTTTGGGGTTTTTTGGGGTTATTGGTTTTTGGGGTTTTTATACCTAGTCTGGTATCTTACAAAGATATCTTTTTAACTTTGAAAAAACAGTGAGATGTTAAAGAATTTTAGCTGTTTCAAAATACCTCTAATTAGCAGCCTTGCAAATCCCTCATACAATGATAAACTGTATGAAATAACAAAATACCCTTACGGAGTCTGGTCAACCAGCTTTTACTCCCAATAAAAATCCATTCAGATTTACAGAGGCACTGTGAAAGTCTTAGACACTCCACTCAAATGCAATTCTGAACAATTATTTCTATTGTTTCAGAAGGAATTCTGCATGCAGAGTGCCTGTAGAGTCAGACTAATACTAGTATTTGTAGCAAGTAATTCACTGCAATATTGAATTTCTCAAAATAAAATGTTATTTAGCCTCATCATCAAAAATACAAAAGGCAGAAGTGAAACGACATGTCAAGATGTCACAGTTTCCCCACACAGTACTGTATGACTTTAGCACAAAAGTATTTTCCCACAAGAAAGAACCAGGACAGAACCTGGGTCATGGTAATTCCACATTTTCAAATGCTGGAAGGCATCCTCTGAAAAACTTATGTGGCCCTAGGATTTTCCTATTTGTGTCTCTTCTGAGAGGCTGCCAGTACCTGAAGGGCACAACAAAATCTCCAGAACTGTTCGAAACAAAGATGCAGACTAGCAGTGGAAAACTTGAATGGTTTTGCCACCAGCTGTCAATAGAGCAAGCACTAATGTTTTCCTGTTTGAAAACTTACAGGGCTGAGAATTTCATCTTAAACTCTCCTGCTGCTTTTTCCAACATGCACTTTGTTTCAGAGTATTTTAAATAGCTAACATATTTTTTGTTGCGTATTTGCCGATTTGCTATAATTTCACATCATGCTTAAATTCAGACCCTAGAGCTAGCACAGACATTTTTTTGGTTTATAGTATTCGTGTATCCGTTCAGCTGTTTGGGATGATGCTATCTTGCATGACCTTGATGCATCGCATGACTCACTACTGTCCTAAGAGCAGTTACAGGAATTTTCATTTAGTGAAGAAGTGCAGACTGTATTTCTTTTATTTGACTAAGCTGTTTCCTATTACTTAATGTATTCTCTTGACAGTAATAAATTTCATAATGGTTGGTAGATTTCAAATCAACAATTACACTATCTAGATGGAACAGTAAATCAATAATTGATGATATACAAATCATATCTAATAGCTGGAATGCAAGGGTTTTTTGCCTTAAGGTGTCACACTCAGAAATCACTGTAATATTTATTGAAAAAATAACATAATTCTATTAAATCAATAATAGATTGACATGCATATATTAAGACATTTTCACAAGCAAAGAGGACAGAGCTGAAAGGAGAAAATGCACTTTATCATGCACACACTTAATGATCCTTATTTTTGAAAATCTGATTAATTACATTGCTTTGTCACATACCTTGTTTTCTACCTTTCTTTTGATGCTCCCACTTTCAAAACCAGATAAAACTGGATTAAGGCTTGGTGAAATACTCTTACAATAGGGGTTATCACTCATGTTTCAATAGCCCTTGGTGTATCATAGTTTTGCTTAGGAGTAGTTTCTAGCGAGATAATTTCTTAGATATTCCTTTTATGTTGTACTCAGAGAGAAGCATAAGTGCCCAGTAAACCTTGACATATGGTCAATATAACTAGAAAATTAAATATTGTATAGAGTATAGTATATTTTATATTGTATAGAGTATAAAGACAATAAAAATTAAACCTCAGTTCTGATTCTGTGCTTCACTCTGCTTCTAGTCTCATCGGGTAAATCAGAGATTGGAATTCACAACTATTGCATAATCAAGCCCTAGATTGCTTATTAAAAGATGGTGCCCAAGTACAACCCAATTCTCATAAATTCGTATGATCAAGGAATATACTGTCAGGTTCTGTAGTACATTGAAGTTTTAGTAGTCAAATGGGTATCTTTTATTTTCTTTTTTTTCCCCCTTTCCTTTTCCTTTACTTTTGAAAAAGGAATAATAGACAGAGCTATAATTCTTACTGCTGATTTTTCTTCAAATTTTGATAAAATAGATTTGGTAGCAAAAAAGATCAAATCAACTAATTAGAAGTCAGCTCATATATTCATGAGGTAACCAGGGAAAAAACAGTCATATTTTCATGTCCTTGAAGTATTTTCAAGGTTCTTCAGGCCTCTTAGATTAGTTAGCTGGGGAAAAAAATGAAATGAGCATGGATATAAAGCCTCAAAACCTTTCTTATGTCGTCCAAATCCCTGTTTCACTGCAGATAGAGAAGGAAAAAGTGTGATGCTTATGGTTTGTTTCTGTGGTATGTCAGAAATGCCACAGAAGTCATGAAAACATTTTGTTTGAAAAATTTAGAAGCTTGTTTTCTAAGACACAGAAAAAACAAGCATTGTAATTTTTGCAAGAAAATTCATCAGTTTAGTATTTTTTGTTGATACGTCTCTTGGAAAGGTATTAAATGATCTGTCCTGATATGCTTCAAGGATAAATATTTTGGTTCTTCCCACATTGTTTTACTGACAATAACTGTTATCATGTACAGGAGATGGAAATTAAAACAGGAAAAAGCCCATGACATTAAGCAAAGAACAGAGAAAGGTCCCATTTTGCATTAAATTTATTAAAATATATCTAATTTCCTCAAATATAAAATATATGCAGAATATAGAAGTTCAACGATGAGTAATGATTTTTTGGGGTCTTTTTCCTTCATGGGGACTAATATAAGTATCTGGTAAACTGATTTTTAAAATAATATACAGAATACATGTTGCACAAGATAAAGAAATAGATACCATTTCAGAGACTTCTTATTTGATTATTACCTTGTTAATTCTATCAAAATATTAAGTAGTGAAAAAAACATTTAAAATTCTGTGCATCATAATATATTAGATAAAGTCTCAGAAGTCTCTTCTTTAAATAATCTCTCGATTTTACAGATGAAAGCTGAGTCTCACCTGGCAAAGGAAGCTTGAAATGCTTAAACATGCATTTCTGTCCTACAAGCATCATGAAAAGAATCTGCTTTTGCAAGTTGTTTGCTTCATGACATAATGTACCAAATGGCTTGCTGAAAAATTGGACAAATTCCAGTCGAACAGCTACTATTCAAATTGATAGTGACAGCTCATCCTGAAAAAAAATGTTATTTTCAAATGATTGATATGAACTCAAAGGGGTGTGAAGAACTGTAGTGTTCATACTGCTCATGAGTTGTTGACAGTTTGGCACATCTCTAATGCTGATTAGAAACAAGACAGGACGCTGCAGTTTGCATTCACATTAAGCTTACAGACCACATTAATTATTTGATTCATAGGAACACTCAGTATACTAAAATATGCCAGAATTTCAAAATCAAATGACCTTTCTATCAAGTGGCTCAATATCTATGATAGCAGTATTGAGTGATAAAAGGATAATAGGGGAATATTAACAAATATTAATTGAACTGAGCAAGTGACCTTGGTGATACTCAGTGAACTGCTGATGTCTTTAGAGATACAATACAATAAAAAAAAAACCTTGAAAATGGAATTCTGAAAAACTTGTGTACATTCTTTGCATCTGACCTGTAAATAGAGGAGCTGGTACTTGAGAGTGCTTTTTTAGTGTTTGTTTTTACATTTCATATTTCACCTGTGCAAATGTTAATGCTACTAGCATTATTTTTTAAGAGCCCTTTGCCTGACAGCCTTTCTCTATGGCAGTGCTGATGCAGGCAACTAAAAGCAAGTGTTAATGTAACTTTTCCAGCAGGCCATTATTTCTCAATTGGTTCTGCAAAATGTCAGCATCAGCAAAGACAGCTCCCACATCCACCCAAAAAATTGCTGGGATATCTGTGTCTGAAGGCCACTCTGATGTTTTTCTGTAAGATACCTCCTATTTATTAGCAGATCACTATTATTATTTCACACTGACCATACACACACCCCAAAACGTGACAATCACTTTGAATTTGCAGCTGCTTTCCAAGATATTTCACTTGTAACTGCATACCAGAGAGACTGCAGATTCTGAGATGTCAATTTTTTCTACTTCTCAGTCATATAGGAAAGAAAAAAGGGAGAAAATGAGATGTTTTCCCTAGGCTGAAGAAGTCTCTCTTCCCTTTCTAAGCAACTGGCAGATAGAAACCATCGCCCAGAAGTCAGATGAAAGCACAAGACCCTGCCACCAAATATTGATAGAGTTCAGGAAGAGAATCACTATCTTGTTTTCTTAGATGCCAAGTGCTGAAGGCAGCCATTTTTTTCATTTGTCAAACCTTCAAAAAAAAAATCCCAAGCATACTTCTGTATCCAGAGAAACAATGAATAGATGCTAGGCTACAGACCAGTAAAATTGCACACCCTCTGTAGGTAAAACATAGGTCTGGTATAAGAAAATGAAAGAGATGGTGATCTTCTCCCCAGCTTGATCAGAAGAAGCCAGAATCATAAATGTGTTCTGAATGACCACAGTACAAAATATGCACTGTATTTTCATTATCAACTTCACATTCATCAGTACAGCAAGGTTTGGGGTTTTCTTGGTTTTGCTCTATTACGGAGGAAGAAATGTGAACCGATCTCCATGCTGTGAGACAAGGTACAAGCTGAAGCTGACCCACAGATTCAGCAGAAGGGGAAAGCACTGCACAGTAGGAATGCTCATTCACAGATCAAATTCAAGAAGTAGCATGAGAATGGTAGTATTTGACCCAGGAGAAAGTTTAACTTGCATTTCCAGTATTTATGCAGCACATAGCTCAAGCTCTCACTGACCTTGGCAGAATTATATGGGTAATATGGTCACCAGAGTGAACTGCCACAGAGTATTATTCACTGTACAGCATTGTGTTTTCCTTTTCAACATTAGCTGTTTTATTGCTTCTCTCAATATTGTATATTTGAATGAATTTATAATTTTTGCCACAGCATACACAATGCATGCACACAAAATCTTATCTTGGCTGAATTCCTTGACATAATGTCCCTTAGGTAGAATATAAGAGCAGTAGTGAGACACAGCAATCCCAGTTCTTATTAGTACTCCTCCATATTCAGCTACCAAAGAGGAACTTCGTGTGTACAGTGACCTTCTACACCACTACTTATGTCTTGAAATAATAGAACTGAGTTTATTAACTTTATTACATTAAGATTCAAAGTACATAGCACTCTCTGTCACTTCAGTCTGAACAGCAGATCTAGCTTTAAAGGATATGTGAGTAGCAGTACAGATTTTGTGAATTTTGTAGTGCAATATCTTGAAAAGCAACAGGAACAAATTATTGGGACAAGAGCAAAGAAACGGTAAGGCCAGACTGCTCCTATTTGATTCAGTGCCAACAGCAATAAAGTCTGCCAGAGGGATATTATAATAAGTATTACAAAAATCATAGATTTTTTCATGAAATGCTATCACTTCTTTGCAAGATGAGATCTTAAACCCAAAGAAAGAGCAAAAGCCATTCTAACAATTCTCCCTTTTCCTTCATTTAATAATTGCCATCATCCCTTTACAACAACGGGAGATAAGTAGTGATAGCGGGCAGCTTACTTCTCTGTGACTGCCTTCACTTTAAATCTAGATGTCTAAATAAATGTTTGGATCTCTGATATCCCCTTGAACCTGGGGTTTAATAGCCAATGTACACATGATAACTCTGTGCACCCATTGTCCACCTAGGGTTAGACAGTCGCATTTATCACTACACAATATGGATAGTGGTCCTAAGTCATGTGAACAAACTGAGTCTAATATTGACGATAGTTGCCACTTACAGCTCAAAAAAGCTAAAAAATTAATTTACATATGGTTTCTTTTGTTTGTATACAGAGACTAAATGTACATGAAGGGAACATTTTAATTTCAGCCTAATGCAACTTTTAAAAATGATTTTTTTCCTAATAAGGTGTGCTTATTTCAAAAAAGGCCAGTTAACATACACTTTSCAGGTAATAGGGAATTTTTGCCTATTGCATAAAGAACTAAATACCATAGGCATAGAAACTACTTTTTATTGGTGGTTACAACCAAAAGAAATAGAAATAATAGGACTTACCTAAACATTTGTGGTAATAAAGCGCTGCAATTACATCAGTTTCAGAATTTTCCCCTTTCATTTATTTATGTCTGGGATAATAATATGCATAGGACCTATCTTTCTTTATCATGGAGAAAGAAATAATTTTTCTAATTCGATGCAGCATGAAAAACTTTCTGCTTTTCAGATTTTTCTTTCCCCTAGCTCTTTGTTTTCCAAACCAAATGAAATTAGATCATCAAGCAAGAAATTTTTGTCTCATAAATATTGTGTCTAAGTGACAGCTTGTCAAATTTTCTGAGAAGGGTCAGACCATAGAGTTGATGATAAGGTTTATGAAAATGTATCAAAATTGGTTCAGTAGAAGCTTTTTGTAGATAATGGTATCTAAGGTTACTTTACTGCTTTTGGAGAGCATCTTTAGCCCGTCCTGAACTCTGTGTTAATGCATTTAGGACTTTGCTTGTTCACTTCATCTATTGTCCTGCAGGTAGCTTGGAAGGAAGCCATTGCATTCTGTAGATGTGAGATGTGTGCAGCTAATCTCTTCATTGAAGAGAACAAGAATTCTTTAACTATGCCTAATTGCAGTCATATTACTTATTTAGATATAAATAACAAAATCGCTCGTAAAGAAATCTCAGCATAACACTGATATTAAGGAGCTACACTGTCATCATCGTATTACAAGAAACATGTGTGTGATTTTGGCAAATTCTTGCTCTTTTAAGAGCCCTTGAATATTGCTGAAGTAAAATGGAATTAGGTATGTAGCCCAAGAGTAGCAGAAAGAAGTTAAGTATGTCAAGAGTACTTAAATAGAAAAATTTTATGGCCTAAAAGTCCACAAGTTCTGTAGTTTCAGGCTTTATCCATTAGCACTTTCTCAAGAACAGCATAAAATGATTCCTTCCCTGTCTGAATAGTACAATTTTTGGAAAACTGTGATTTTCAAAGTAGGCAGTCTTCTTTCTTTCCCTCTGAAAGACTGAGTACTTAACCTGGTCTGAGAACAGCTACATCTTAAATTCACTGAGCTCTGGATAAAATATGCAGCTAAAGATATTTGTATGTGGTGGGCTGATGCTGGCTGACCCACCGAAGCCTCTCTATCACTCCCCTCCACAATTGGATGAGGGAGAGAAAATACAATAAAGGGTTTATATGTTAAGATAAGGACTGGGAGAGATCACTCCCCAAATGCCATCACAGACAAAACAGACTTGAATTAGAAGTATTGACTGAATTTACTACTAACAAAATCAGAGCAGGATAATGTGAAGTAAAATAAGACCTTAGAAATGCTTTCACCCTACTGCTCCCTCCTTCTTAGCTCTACCTCCTGCACAGCAGCAATGCAGGGATACAGGGAATGTGGGGTACAGTCAGTTCATCACCCATGGCTTCTCCTGCTGCTCAGAGAGAGGAGTCTGTGCCCCGCTCCTTCCATGTGAGACAGTTCTTCATGAACTTCTCCAACCTGAGTCTACCCCACTAGCAACGGTTCTCTACAAACAGAGTCCTCCAAAGACAGGCTTCTATAGTGTCAGTCCCCTGCTGGGTCACAAGTCCTACCAGGACACCTGCTCCAGCCTGATGTCTTCCCTCCACGGGCCTCCCATAGGGTCAGAGTCTCCTATCAGGCATCCACCTGCTCTGGCTGCAGGCTGCGGTGGATGTCTGCGTCCACATGGATCTCCATGGCCTGCAGGACCACAGCTGTTTCACCACTGTCTGCACCACGGGCTGCAGGGGAATATCAGTTCCGGCACCCAAAGCACCTCCTGCCCCTCCTTCCTTACTTACCTTGGTGTCTGCAGAGTTGTTCCTCCCACATGTTCTCACCCCCCCTTCTCTGGCTGCAATTACACCTGCACATAACTTTTTCTTAATCTTCCTCTTAAATATGTTATCCCAGAGGTGTTACCACCATTTCTGATGGGCCCAGCCTTGGCCAGTGGTGCATCAATTTGGAGCCAGCTGGCATCGCATCTGCTGGACATGGAGGAAGCTTCCATCAGCTTCTCACAGAAGCCACACCTGTAGCCCTCCTGCTACCAAAACCTGGCCATGCAAACCCAATACACTATATTAAAAAAACCAAACTAGGAGGAACTATAAGGGTGCCTTGTTCTTTATTTGAAAAGATAAATTCTAGCCGGAGAATTTGACCTGGTAGAAGAAAATTAAGATCCATGCTTTTCTTCAACTTTAGATGGTACAGACCAACAGCTGCCATCTCCCCAGCTGGAATGCCTTCAGCTGCTTATCAACATGGACCCCAGGTAACCTGCTTTAGCCTGTCAGGGGGGCTCTTGGCCTCATTGTAAGAGTCTTAGTTTTTCATCCTTTGAACAAATGCATTTCAGTCTTTTATTGCATGTTTGTTTGATGAAAAACTGCACAACTAGCTTGGGGGAGAAATTCAAATCCGAGTCTATCCTTCCCTCAGGTAAGTGCTCTACTCACTGAGCTTGAAAGTTATGGTCTGATGAGCCTTAAATTATTTCTGCACAGTGGCAGAGCTTTGAGAGGAAAATTACCTGAAGTCTAATCGTTAGGTGTTCTAGGAAATGACAGACTTTTTTTAACATCCTAACACAAAGAAGAGTGCTGAAGTGCATGTGAGAATGGCCTAGCACCAGCTCATTCTGCAAATCTGTAAATTACACTGCCGTCCCTCAAAATTTTTAAAAGAAAAAAGAAACTTTCTGCTTTCCTGTGGAAGGAATAGTTATGCATCAAACCCCATGAAGCAGTGTGAATGCTGAACTAATCTAACAACTCCTTCAAGGTCTTGAAAGGCAATAAAGTCAGCCTCAGGCAAGTGAAACTGAAAGTCTTCTCTACCTAACACCTGTTCATGTGTCCACATAAGATGGTTTAGACATTTAATCCAATGGCTCTGAATGTGAATTGCATTGTGAGGACTCACAGCTCTCTGCAGGAATGGTCCAGTATATTTTGAAAACTAACCTGGGTGTAGAAATTCCTTTTTGGAAAATGGATAACTGAGAATCAGCTGATGCAGTGCTGAACTTCAAAGAATCAAGTATTATAATTTAAAATTCTCGCTGGATGCTAATATTAGACTATTCCTTTCTTTGCAAAATCTGGTTCTTCATTTCCTTGGAAGTATTTCCATTTGTTTTCTTCTTCTTTTCTTCTGGAGACACTGTATTTAGACTAAAAACATTTTAAAGTTAACTCTATTACATGATATTTTAGTAGACACCTCATCTATTTTTTATAGGTAAATGAATTTATCAGTAGAGTTTCACTTTCCTCTGACTATCAGGATGACATTAGAGGCAGGAGGAGATCAAATCTTTGATTTAATAATGATTTAAATGCTGTAATTTCAAAACACAAGGTGGTTTTGCAACTTTTTTCTAAAGGTTACTGAGTGTTTTATGTTTTCTTAAGGTAGTTGAGTATTCCAAAAGCGCCACAATGTAAGTTAAAAATGTGCTTTTGGGAGAAGAAAATAAACATAATGAACTACTGTATTGTTTTTCCTATCATGTTTCCAGAATTTATTGCAACTAGGGAATTAATTTCTAGGAGGAGAAAATCCTGCAAGAGTGTTTCCATACTACTATGGACTTGGGGAACATACATTTTGCATTTTAGTAGAAAAAAAACATACATTAATATTGCTGAATATGTGCATATACATACAAGGACACAGAGATACATAAAAAGACATTTATTGAATACAGGTTAAAAGAGGGAAAAAGAAATCATAAAATGCATTAGAAATAAACCGATGCTGCCTAATTTACCTCTTATAATTACAGAAGCTAGATTATTTTTAAAAGCCTAAAGTGTACCAACAACTTCTTTTTGTAGATTCCTTTAGTAGTCAAGCTCTTTACATTTCTCACATACCTTATATTAGCGGTATGGGCTCACATTTACCCACGCCTCTAAGGTGAGAGTTATCATGTCGCCTTCTACACCCCTCCAGGGTGATATACAATAATAGTGTGTGGAAAACGTTCCGACATTTAACTTTAAGAATGCCACACCAAAGCAATGACATTCTCTCTTAATTACTTATCCTGAAAACTATCTGCATACAATTGCCAGTAAGGAAAAAGCAGTAAAAAATTAGTTAGCCTGACCAAAGCCACCGAAAAAAAAAAAGGAAAAGAAAGAGAGAAAAAAACAACAAACAAACAAAAAAACCCTACCCTTAAGTATCCTTGATCTGCTTACATTTAAAGGCTTACATTTAAAAATCTTAAAGATAATTTTAGGCTGAAAACCGTAGCAGGGAAGTCATCATCAGTTTCGTTATTTTCTTATTATATAAGTTGTTTTCATATATATACATATATATCTATACGTATATATTTGTGTAATGGTTTCTAGTCATTTACTCAAATGTAAACACCTCCCTCCAGGATCCTTAGTCCTAACTTACCCAAGCAGCAGTTTTGATCTTTTTCTCTTGGTCAAGATATTATTGCACTTACTATAGTGTCTTTCCAGGTATGCAAAGATATTTCTTGGGACTTACTCAAACATTAAGTTTTTAATCTACCCAGACTTCATAACTATTAAGGCAACAGTCAGAAAACTTTCCTTATAGTAAGTTTTAATTTTAGATACACATAAATGGCAGCCACACTTCAAGCAAACACAGGAAATGTACCTGCTGCTCAGTACTAATTTGAAAATAAAACAAGACACATGATAAACTTTGACACAGATACCAGACTTTGTGGTAAAGAAAGGAGTCAAAGCTGTAACAACTTTTGTCTGCACTGAACATTTTAAAGAAAGCCTGAAAGGATTTTACACCTGAAGAAATCAGCTGATACATAAATATAAACTAGAATATTCCATGTATTTCAAAAGTTAATTTGAAAATAATTTGCAAGACAAAACAGGAAAAAGCATTTAAACTTGTGTCATTCCAGAGAGATCTTTTTTGTTCAAGGTCTGGATTTGGTTAATGTTTTTACTTTCTGAATTTCAGAAAACTCCCCAGAATTCTCTCTTTCTTCGGCACTTTTCTTTCCACCATAACTGAGGCCCATATCTCTGCTGCATTCTTGTCTCAGCAAAGATGCTGCATAAACATTGAGATTCCAGGTCTGTACTGTGCCATACTCATACCTATCCATATTTTGAACCTTTTCTTTCCAAGTACATATAACTGCACACATATGCAATTTCTCGCTTTCCACTTGACCCAACAACTCTTCTTACTTATTATTCTCTCATAAGAAAAAAAATCTAACTGGTAGTGAAATTCACAACATGGATGTACATGAAATTGCTGTATCCCACTGCTAATCTATATTAAGACCTATGTATTCTGTGAATAAAGAGAATACTGTATTGCAGAAATGGAAGGTAAAAAAATATATTTTTTCTACACTGAAACAATATGTCACCCCCCTTTGTGGCTCAGCATATGAAATTGTACATTGTTTAAAAGATATATATTGGGGAGTTTAATATTTTAAGAGATTTTGCCTTAACACGATTCAAAGAATGTTTAAGCATCACATGTAGAGAAAAAAAAAAGGGAATGCTATGGCACAGAGGAGGTGATTCAAAAAGCTTTTGGAACCAGGTGGTCTTTGCATTGCCAAAATAATGAGTGTTGGTTGCAAGAATCCCTATGAAAATATCTGTTTCACAAGAAATATAGCTCTATAACCATTCTGCATTACACAAGAAGGAGACAGTGTGTATTGTTTTTAGAAATGCCTATTCATCCTTGCGTTTCCTTCTTACAGAAGTCTTGGCTACATTTTCTATACTCAAAATGGAAACAAAAAAAGTATTTTTCTATTCTGTGGTAAATGTTCAATCTGTATTGTCACCTACTGTGTACAATCTCTGGCAATTTGATGCATTGTTATTATTTGTAACAGTGTGGTAGCATAGAACTACCCAAAGTTTTTCAGCCAGTGAAACATACTTAGCACAAAATACAAAACTTACTGTGAAGAATTCATCTGTGTGTTTAGAATTCCATACTTTGGACTCTACAGCTTCCTAATGCCCTAATACTTATTTTTAGAGTTACTTCTCCTGCGAACTTGCCACTGAGGAAAGTTACTACTTCTTGTCCGGTTCCTGGCAGGCTTTTTTGAGTGGGCATAAACCCAGAGGAGTTTGGTAGTTCTAGGCAATATAAAACTACGTTTTGAAGATACCCTGTGCATGTATAGCTGCACTGTCATGGCAGCTATCACTCAGCTCACATACAGAGGGGAAATGTCATTCCTAACCTCTTCCAGTGACATCTGTTCCTGAGTAATCTTTAACAGGATATCCCAAACAGTGCTAGTATTCAAATGTAAAGATGATGCAGGAACCTCCTGCTGAGATAACTATTTTAATGATTACCTCAACATAATTTCATAGCATTTTTAGTTATAATTGCATTTGGGAAGTCAGGAAGCACAAGGATGTGTACTCATATGGGTGAATTCTGAAATATATCAACAGACTGTCTTCTGCTGCTCTGGGAGATGTCATGTAAGCTAAGAAAGAAGCTGTTTTGTAATATCTCACCAATAGCCCATTTAAAGTGTATGGCATAGCCAAGGTGTTGTATTCATTAATGCATACTAATCTAGTGAAAATCCAAGCCTTAGGCAGTTCTGTCATGTTACATCCAATGTGTCTTGCCTCCTCATGACTTTTAAAATTTTAGTTAGATTGTTTCCTCTTTTAGATTTACATCTCTGGATCTTCAAAGCAACCAAAGCACCAACACATGTGTGTGTCTCAAGTTTAGAAGCTTCTACTCAAAGTCCATGCTTGGAGTCATAGTTTAGAAGAAACAAATTCTCCTTGTCTTCTTCTTGCTTAATCTTGGATGATCTTCTGATGTGAAATAATTTTTCTTTTCAAACAGCTGCAGAATTATCAGATTAGGTTTTTGTGAAACGCGTGAAGGTATGTAAATTTTGTAGTTATGCAGTAGAGGTTTTCAATACCAGCGGTTGTATATTGTTACACAGATAATTAGAAAAATGCAGACTTATTACCTTCTAAGAAGAACAAAAAAACCAAAACACGTAAAGGGATATGCTGACAAAATTAGGTAGTGCTGAAATATTTAAAAAACAAATATAAGTTTGCACAAAATAGTGTCCTCATGGTTGTTATCTACTCTTCATGCATCACAGTGCATAGGATTTTAAGGCCACACTGACTGATCTCATGGATCAGTCATGTTCTGTGGTGGCTGTCCATGAAATTGTACATCTACATCAAAAATTCTTTAAAGGAGAATAAATACATTTTATTCCCTAATGCCCTGTCCTTTACTTAAAAATTTCACTCTATAGGAGCATTTACAAAGACGTGTTCAAAAGATATAAAAATCAAAATTATTTGGTCTAGGAACAGTAATCAACATAAAAAAAAGTGAAAAGAATAAGTATATAATACCTAGGAACTCAAGATGCAATGAACTCAGCTATGATGGATAGACTTTTTTGAAAGGCTTTTCCATCTGAAAAAAAAAACGAGCTCCTTTTTAATAGAAGCATGCCAGATGCTTCAGCAGAACCTCCATTTGTCAATCTGATAGAAGACTGTGTAATTTACTGCCTGTGATGCTAATGATAGTGCCTAGATCTATGAAAAAGGTCTGAATCATTTTTTTACAGAAGCTTGGTGGGCACAGAATTACAACAGAAAGAGGAGACGAAGTCTTGAGATTGATGGTGTGTATCATTCTGTTCTTTCAAGAAATATATGACCACTGTGGTTCCATTCTACTAGACTCAACGAACCAATTTATGAATTAACAAGTGGCAGTGTGAAGTAGCAGTTGCTAAAAACAGCATGTGTTAATCAATGATTTAAGAAAACATTTGTGCATGTGTAGAATTCCATTCATAAAGAGCAAATACTTGAGGCTGAGTTTTTTGAAAGAAGAAACCAGTATCTGTATTTAGATCTGTATGTTCTTTTTCTCCAAGATCCAGCAACAAAAAGCAAAATGAATATAGGTACAATCTTCCAATCAAATTATATTGAAATGCCAAATTAAGTACAGTCTTGTCCTAGTAACCTCACAATGTGACATGATAAAGCTACCTACATATTAGAGTTATTAAAGCTACAACCCCCATTCTCCTTACTTTCATCGTTCTAACCTCGGGGCTAAGCAGAAACAGAAGAGAGAAAAGATACAGACAGATTCCATCCCCATTTGCAAAAGCTCCTGACCACTGTCGCTCGGGATTTGGTTAGTGCCATGCCTGTTCTACAGCTGTACAATAGTAGCTGTAAGAGTATCTGGGGGGTAAGAGTAATAATGGATTATTCTATTGAGTAATTCTGGGACCACTAGACTTACACATATGAACATGTACCTTGTGCTGCTCTCTGAAAAACAAGGAATCTGTCCTGCCTTAAATATTACAAATATTGAAATAGAACCATATTTAAACAGTGCTTTAAAATATTTTACTTCTTTTCAAAGTTGGCAGGTCATTGGAAAAACAACCCAAATATTTTCTCCTACATATCAGTATTAAGTCAAAGCTACTTCTTTCACAAAAGCTTAGTTCAACATTTAAGATAGCCATACAATGAAAAATGAAAATTAAAACCCCATGTCATCTGTCTATTTCTACATATATGACTTCTGCTGAAGTGAATAAGCAGTGTATTATATAACTGATGAGGTAATTAAGATCCTGTTTTTTTTTTTCCTATGCCTGCTGGTTAATTCTAAGATTAGTGTTCAGTTTAATGTTGAGCTTCACACAATGTTTCAGTATCATGCTGTAGATAAATTGTTGGAGTCCTGAGCATTAAATCAATAGGTCTTCTGTCTTGTTCAAATAACCAAGTTTCCCTTAGGCAAACCTCATGCTGACACCCTAGTGTGAAACTCATTAAGTTTCTCGTGGACTAAAATATGACATAATATCTAATGAATCTATGACATGATATCTAATAAATAATTAATACCACATGTTATAAATGCAAAGAAGTTTACTTAGTGAAGGAAGAGTTTGATTTTTCACTGTCTTAGAATTTAGTTTAGGGTAAATACTAACTTGAGACAATTTAAGCAATTTATATTAAAAATAAAATAAAAATAAATTTAGAAAGGTCAGGTTGGATAATGGAAAACTGCTCCCAAGTATATTTATATGCAAAAAGTTGGATGTCAAGATAGCTGCACATGCAGATTAAAATATTTCTGTAAGAAAGGCAGGAAGGGGAGAGAGAGAGAGAAAGAGAAATGGAAGGAATTATATAGCTAGATGCACGCTCTCACGCTAAACACCAAATCTGGCAGAGACTGTCATAAAGAAGGGCTTACTGCAAAGAACAACTTCTGAAGAAGCAGGCCTTAACAGAGTAAATGACAGCCCAAATTTCAACAGTACTGTTTGCTCTGAACTCTACTAAAACTGCACTATCACCCCGCAAATTTGGTCTTAAATACATTTATTTCTTAAAAGTCTGAAGTTAATAAGATGAAGTATGATGGAGACAAGTGGGTACAAAAGAGAAACTACCCATGAAGAAATAGGAAAACGCTTTGAGAGAAGTGCTGCAGAAAGGTCAGTGTCAATCAGAAAAAAATACTGAAAAGTAAAGATTTTTCACCTTGGAGAAATACATAAAAGCTGATTTGGTGTGGAAATGATCTTCTTCAAAAGACCTAGAGATTGGTCATAATCAAAATCTGTTATATCTTTTCTGCTTTTTTTTTTGTGATCCATTTAAGAAGTAAATTTCAGAACAGAGAATATTATCTATAAGGAATTATTGCTTCCCACAGGAAAGGGTACACATTCTTAGCAGAAACAGGTATAAGGGTAAAAGGAATGAGGCATAGAAGAAGTTCTATCAATAAGAGACAATGTCATATCATTTTACCATTTAAAATCACTCAAATTTCTCATGCACCTTACAAAAAGATTTTCTGCCAGTGCTCAATTCTTAACGTGTTTTATTCAAACAAAATGCTGTGTTCAAAATGCCAGAGGAACTTGAGGAATATCTGTTATTTCATCAAATCAAAGGATATGAAAGGAAAACAAAATACTGTGTTAGTTAAAACCAAAACTCTCAAGAGGCTGGTTACTCTCAAGAGAAAATGGCCTTTAATGCCACACACATGAACACTGATTCTTTCAGTGCTTTTTCATATGTGTCCACCTACTAATCAAGTGTAAACCCTGTGTTAGAACTGGCTCAACAGCTATGACCTTCACAGTCTCTGAAATCCTTTCAAAATTGGTGATAACCTGTTTTCATACGAGGAGACATAGAGAATGGATTTAAACTGCAATGTACGATTTTTAGTAGAAACAAGTCTCACAAGCTCTTTGCTTCCATGCTCCTCTCCTGTTAAGTTAAAGACAACAGTATTCAAAGTTGTGACTGATTTTCCAATTAAATGGAGTTATTTTATATGAGCTTTAAAAAGGATGTAAGCTGATACCACAGTCAGTGTGATACACGGTCCATGTTTCTTTTCAAACTTTTTTTCTCCTTTTTGCATTTCAAACAAAAGTGAATGCAGTATACAGAGTTTTGCTATCAGAGGGATGACTATAACCTTCTGCACATTATTTAACACCTAATACCATGAATCTTTGGCTACATTATAGATTTAATAATAAAACTCAGTTCTGGCAATTGTATGCATGAACAACCCCACTAAAGTCAATGTTATTATTTAGATTGAATTATACATAAATATTTGAAGAATGACTACAAGTCTTATTGAACAGAAATCTGACAAAGGTTTGCTTTTGTGCTGTCTTAATTTAGCAATATCAGCTTAAAAGTCAAGTTGGTAACACATACTACCATATTTCAAATCAGAACCAAAATAATTTCTTAAGTCTCCAGCATTTTTATCTCTCCTCCAAGAACAAAACTCTAAAAAACCATGGGGTTCTACCATACGATTTCCACTTTTTACTTAAAATGAAACATAAAATGTTTGAGCTCACTATGAAGGTCACTTTTGCAAACTGATGCAGATCTTTAAAGTCTGAACAGTATGCRGAGCTGAAATGCTGCCTTCCGCTCCTGGTGATTGAATGTTTTTTCCTTCTGCACTGCTGATGTGTGACTTCGAATTGTTTTCTGTCCATTCTGTGAAATACCAAACCATTACACGGAGATGCTGGTGATCATAATCAGGCGTCAGCACCCTGAAGGCAGATACTTGGTTAAGGAGCTGCTTTTTGCCCACACTGTTAACAGCAAAGGCAGTACTACCCCAATAAAATCTCGTGTGCGCTCTCATAGCCTGTTGCCATCAGGGCTTTGATGGAGCAGCAAAGATATTTGATAGTAAAAAAATGAATACAAAATAAAAGCTGCAGTCACAGAGTCCCATTAGAGTGAGTAGCAAGCAAAATCAAGAGGATAATTTATGGCCAGAACACACGCAAAAATTTTCCTTTATATTTAAAACTTTGTTTTATTGAAAAAAATTAGATTCTTTTTCCATATAATGAAATTTTCCTTTATCTAAAAATGGCAATATTTCTTCACACYTTGATGTCACCTTACAGCTTTTGCTCTGACTTAACAGAGAATTTGGATACATAGCAACTACATTCTGATCAGGATTATACAGGATCAATGGTAACATGTTGAAAAATAAAAAAATATTTCATAATTTTACTCCATAACCTTATGAAATACTTCAWAAAAATCTACCTGTTCACTTTGCTCTTTGTTTTTTATTGTTTACATTAATTCAATTTCTTCACAAAAGCCATTTTTTAATATGAAAGTATCTTTAATTGGCTTTAAAAGTGTATTCTAATGGAATTTTCTCAGATAACCTTTAACAGTTTAAACAGGTTAAATTTTAATGTCATTTATGTTGGAAAGGTGTTCAAAATATTATACTATTAAATATTTAATGACATCATTATGGAAGATTTAGCTATTTTCAAACTAGACTCAGGAGGCCAGAGGTATCATTCCACACTACTTCTTGAATCGTTAAAGAGGTCTACTGAGATTTGTAATCTTTTTCAAAATTTAATAATATGGTTTAGGTTGCTGCTAGCTTTGCAAAATATAGTATTCTTACACAGATGTGACTGCTAATTAAAAAGTCTCCTGTGACTGTGAATGCGTTTCAGGGTGCTGCTTTTATTCKTGTTTGTATCATTTAGGAAAATTTGGAGCATTCAAGTATTTGTGTATTCATAATTATAATGTACATAAAAGACTACACTCAGTCCTAACTACTGCCTAGAAAATCACATTTACGTGCAAGTGCTTTCAGTTTCATATATATACAATATTGTTGCCACTAAAAGAATTAATCTTTGATTCTTGATAATCAAACAGCTCAGTAATCACACTTGAACTATATCTCTTCTGAAGCAGTCATTTGTTGAAATATCTGCCGATCATGTGTACCAGGTATCCCAAGGGAGGGAAAAAAGTTTATTTTGTGAATGATTGAGAGTGCTTTAAACAAACTTCCCATTTTCAATGGGGGGTGGAAATTGATAGGCAGTTAACAGGAATCAAAACAAGAATGTCATAAGCTAACCTTCATACCTTTTGAAATGAAGAAATTGCAAAACATTTAAAATCATAATAATAGGAATGTGAGTGAAAAATACATTGTCACCTGACTAGTAGTAATTATAATAGAATACAGAAACAGAAGGTATTATAGGGATTTTTAGAGACATAGATACTCCAAAAGAACAATTCATTCTCTCTTATTATGCAGTTCCCACATAACTGTGTTAAAGCATAACTCAAATGTAATATTTGTAAGGCATGTTAAAATTAACTTCTTTCTTGCTTCCTTCAAAATTTACAGAGAAAAGCACCATGATAATAATACACTGTGTAAATTTATCTAGGTAAGTTCTATTTATTGATTTTTTAAGATTAATCCCCTGCTAAAAAGTGTGGGTTTTATTGCACTACTATAAAAAAAAATCCAAACACTATTTTAGTACTATTTGGGGAATTATTAAAGTAGAATTATAAAAAAAAAGACAGAAGAAAATATTGAAGTCATGGTAGTAGGGAACTTTTACTTTTTGACAAACATTTTCCTCATTTTTTATTTCTTTCTTCAGAATGAACTTTGGATTTTAGAACACTTATATGTAAGCAAAGTTCACAGACTTAAAGAAATAATTAATTAAATCAATAAAATAGCTGTTCTTAATATGCTGCCAAGTAATATATACTAAAAAATAACACATTTTCAACTACAAGTGCAAATAGAAGCCTAAATAGTCTAAAAAAGTCAATTTCTATCTAAKAAAATCAACAATAAGGAAAATAAAAAAAAAATCTGTAAGTTCTGCACTAGCCACCAGAGTGATATTCCTATTTCTTGTACTTCAGCATAGCTCAAATTACTACTTTAAAAATAATTTTATTCATTTCCCCATATAACCTTTGTGAGCACAGAAAGTAAACAACTCAATCTCTTCAGGAGAAAATGGAATTGAGGATGTGTTGCTAATATTCATTTTACTTTGCTAACTGCCAATGTGTCTGTAGATGTGGAAGTATGTGTAATTCAGAAATTTATGGCATGGGCAAAAAATGCATACACCTGTATATACATATTTAGTGCACCATTTTCGGTGCTTGAGATCTCATAACCCCATACAAATGGCCAAGATCATAGAAAGGATATGTGGCATATAAAAGGAAGAAATGTATGGTCAAAACCCACAGCTTTATCAGATGTATATCTCAGCTAAAGCTGCAGTCCTGTGTTACAGAACAGATAAGCTGATGACAATCTGCAGAATTTTTCCATCATTTTAGACTACCTTGCAAGAATTCCACCTGCAACACAGCTTTCTCTTCCTTGCTTTATGACAATGCTGTGCAGATGAGAATTTTTGCCTGAAAGGTTCAGTAATAAGACAAAAAAGATGAAAACATTAGATTGCTGACTACAGTAGTTGGATCTGAAATTTTGCTTCTCTTGGACTGTATTACCAGTGGCAGAAATATTTTTTCTTGCAAGTGGATTATATGCTTGATAAATTATTAGAAAGCTCTAAAACAGAGAAATCGTCAGGTAAAATATGTAATCATTCCTTATTCAAGGGCAAAGATTTAACAAAGACAATAATGCTGTGGGTTTTCAAATAATTAGGTGTATTTTGAGGTGGGTTTTTTCTTTTTTCTTTCTATATGTAGTCAACACAAATGTCCATATTACTTAATGTATTTTCTATATGTAGTCAACACAAATGTCCATATTACTTAATGTATTTTATATCAAAATTATCAGATAAAAATTAGAAATATGGGGATTAATACAGAAAGAACATTCAGCTTAGAAACTTCAATGTCATTTCATATATCAGGTTTCAGATGTGCAACTGCACTAAGCATTCCATAAAATTCGTTTAAAAACCCACCATAAACAAGATGCTGGCAAAAGATAAATATTAGACACAATAATTCATTATTCTTAGAGTCATTAAACACTTTTGGAGTATAGTAAAATACAGAAGACCAAAAATATTCTTTTCTCTGATGTATTTTCATATTATATTCTTTTTTTATTTTATTTTTAATCTATTGACTCAGGATCAAACTCTGATTTCAGGGGGAAAATGCTGATTTTTACGTCTCCCAAAATGTCAAATCTAAGGTTGTGATATGCGTTTTTTGATGAGAGTTCAAGACTTGACTATTCCTTTTTCTCTAATACAGTTGATTGGAAAAAGACTTGAATTACGAAGGTAAAGAATGAACATAGCAATTGATCAGTAACATGCAAAAAGTGTGTAATAATTTTGAAGCCTGGTGATAGAAAATAAGAATGCAGAATTGAAAGTGGGGAGAATGAATAAGTAAATAAAGCAGGCCACGCTACTTCGGACAACCAAAATTTGCCAATCCAGACAGCTACAAACACCCATGAGAACAAAAAGATGGCACTGCTGATACATAAAGCAGAAATACAGCTTTTGATTTGTAGAGCCTACTTTTACTACAATTAAATTAAATTAAATGCTAAGTGAATGATCAAACTTATATTTCTGGAAATATGAGGACAGATAATAAACTGTAAATTTGAACATGCAGCAAACACAGAAGTAAGTAGGATTCYAGTCCATGTAGCGTACTGAAAGTTAGGGAGGAAAACAAAGCCATAGAGTCTCCTGACAATGAACATAAACGTATAAGTGAACTGGGGAAAACCTGGGAAGAAGTTTAAGACTGGGCAGTAGACCAGCTTCTGAAGAAACTCTCTCTTTGTCTTGTTTGCCCTACTGCCCAAGAAGTAACACAGTAAGATAAAAATTTCTGCAGAACGGTGTAAACAGAGTATGTTAGACTGAGCTCACTGTACGATGACATTAAAGTTTCAGTACTCTGCTACAGTTTTTGTTTTATTTATAAAAAATATTTCTGAGATTTAAATTATTAAAAGCAATAGAAACAAATTCAAAGATACTTCCTTTTGACATTTTGGATAGATAGAAAAATTCTGCAGCTGTAAAGAAAGGTAATATAGTTTTTTAGGTAGTGATTCTCAATTTTTTATCAAGTCCACAGGGAAAACTGCAATTGCTCCCAGACCATTCTTCAGATGTTGATATACTATAATTACTGCACAACTCTAAGCTAAAAAATAGGAAGTGTAGCAAAAGACTATCTCATCAGAACCCTTAAGCAAACATTTTCACCAGGCTTTTACAATAATACAACACAGTCCTAGGAAATTACTGAATAAATTTATGTATTTATTTAGACATGTTTTTAGTTTAGTGAACTAGAAAATTCCATTTTCTATAAGTAATAGTAGAATAAAACAGTGCAAATTCTGCCATTTTCCAAATGTGCAAGACTGTTTTAGCAATGGTGTTCTTAGTTAGGGAGCATGAATGACAGGACTGAGTCCTAATTCAGTTCTTTTGTGTAAAAGAATCAAATGCTCTATCACGACATAAAAGGCCAGTGTTAATACATGTGACTCAACACATAGGGCAGTACTGTACTAGGAGGAATATCTCTAATGAGTTGACCAAAACCAGGGCAACAAAAACGTGCCATTTGTTCATTGGATAGTCTGTGCTGATGGTATTTCCCCTCAACACACATGCTACATTTCAGGGAGCAGCTTACACTTCACCATGTGTCTGCACAGCACCTACGGTGGTGGTGGGGGTTTTCCTGCTTCTGTTTCATCAGCTTAAGAGACATTTTTTCTTCAAGCATTAATAATCTCATCTCAAAAGGTCTAAAAGTGACTTCCCCCAACATAGCTCACCAAGAAGTCTATCTTCCTGACCCCAATTCTTTTGATTTAACACTCATCATTAACAGTATCATAATTAAAGCCTAGCTGAATTTCTTTGGTAAACCTTATTGCAAGAATTTTATAGAAATGTCAATTTGCCATAATTATTTCTCTACAGTTATATAATTGTCATTTCCTGTACCATAAAACTTGATATTCAAACTTTCTTAGATATTTCAGATAAAGTTCCAGCATCATATGGTAGAACAGAGTATGTCATTCTGTGCCGCATTTAGTGAACTGTACTTCAAAATCAAACATTTTATTCCCTCATAACACAAATTATTAGTGTATATTAGAAAATAAAATTGCAGACCAAGCTAAGATGCCTTCCCACATATAAAGAGGCAGATGTTCCTAAAATGCTCTCAAATGTGGGCATACATTTCCCCAATAACTGYTAGGGAGGGAAAAAAAGCATTTCTATGTGTATGTGGAGACTGCTACATACACAGTGTTGCTTTGTCTCCACCTTGGTATTCAGCCAGATGTAGAGATTTGCCTGAAAAAATATTTCTCACACATTTTTAGCATTTTACAGACAATACAATTTGAAATCAGTTGATTCAAAGAAAATAGGGAAACTCTTCTCCCACAAACCCAAGTGATAATTTCAGCTACACTGCTTTTGTGGAATTCATCTGCTATCAGTCACCAGTGTTTAATTATTCCTGCTTTTAGGTCATCGTCTTTCACCCAGCTCTCTATAGCTCAGTAATATATTACAGTCTTTTCTTCCAGTATTGATCTTTCTGTTGCCATTCTTGCATCAAGGTTATAAGACTGCACTCCATATCCACACAGAGTCTAAAATTAGAGGTAAATAGATCTAGCATGTTAAACAGCTTTGTACTACATCACACTCATTTCTGAAATTACTACTGAGTTTTTTGTCTACTGTGTATTCAGTGTAGATTTAGGATACTTTTGAAGCTACACAAATGTATATGGCTTGAGAGTTGTCTCTCTGACTAGTGTCTTTCCCAGCATGATGCTGCTAGAGCTAACATAAGCAGAGTTGTCTGAAATACTTTCATAAGAAAAGAAAGATTTGAGTCATTCTCTAGTAAAATTATTTTCCGTAATATCATATTACTAAATAAATTACGAATTCAGTTTTGGTGACTACATGTTACAAATTTCAAGTACCAACCTCACTGGATAGAATATTTTACAAYGATAGTTTCTGCTGCTCTGTTCTCACACATGTCTGGGATGGCTGGATAAACTCCAGCATGCGAGCTTCGAATTTCATCATGTTGTGTTACCTTGGCCCTGCCAAGAATTGACAAAATAACATAAATACCACAAAACAAGCCCACTTTCCAGAATGCAGCAGTGTCTCCCAGCCAAGCAGAACTGATAGAATATAATGCTTTGGAATTCTGCTTTGCCTCATGCAAACCTTAAACAAAATTAATGAGCTGTTCTTTGTGCTTTCCAAACAGGGTATTAGAACATTCCCGCAATTTTTCTTTCCTTTGTTTTCCACTATAATCACTGTCTTGCTGTGGTAGTGCTTCAGTCTGCCATTCTTCATCAAGAACAGCCTCTCAAGCACTTTTAACCATTCTTGTGGTAGTGGCAGTCTTACATGAGATGAAGARGAAGCAGAGCTATATGTTATCATTATAATGTGGGCACTTGCCTGTATGTCACTGGAACAGTTCTAATACTGCCTGCATGCAGCCTTTCAATACGGCAGCCTCAAATCATGGATCTCACTTCAGAGTCCTACACAAGAGTCTAGTGGTAGATATGCAATTTCTCATACTTGCACTGTCCTCCTCTAGGGAAGCAAGGCTCACACTGCTCTATAATGTTTTCCTTTCAGACATGTCAGAAGTACAATTTGAACAAAATTTTGAAGTATAGATCATCTGTGATAACCTAAAATTGTGACATTATACCATATTGTATGCTCTTACAGAAGTGTACTCTTACAAAAATTTTTAAATTGATATCTTGTGGAAAACTAACCAAAAGTAAATAGCACATCTTCAATGTGTATATTAGTTTGTGCTGAAGAAAGAAAAATGAAAAACACCACCCTTTTGGGTTAAAAGAACAACTTTTTGAATGGGGAATGAAGCCAGTCTATTTGATTGCTAGTTTAGGGAACTGAAATAACCATTTGATGAACCTTACCAGATTGTTCAGTGAAGTAGAAAGATTGGCACCAAAGATTCAGTTGCCACCAAAAACTGACGGAAGAATTTAACTCTATAGTGCACTGGCCTGTTTACAGAATGCTGAGGGAAATACTTCTAAGGCCTTAAAAAAAGTCATAGCCAAGGAATGTGGATGAATTCTTTGTGTTTCCCTAGTTCTGCATCAACCTTCTTTTTCTATCAGCTCAAATCCAAATATTACTCTTCTTTGTTCTAGAAGCCATAGACAGCTGGGTTCTTGCATTTAAAACCCAAATGATTGATAATTACATAAAAATATTTTTTTAATTTGCAGGGTCACCTTTCTGGAACCGCTCATAGTTATACATAATACAGTTCTTTCCTCACCGTATATTTTGGAATAGAAATCTGTTCCTCCTACAGTAAGCAGAGGATCATTTGTTGCTAGGGGTTTTTTGGTCTGATTTGGTTTATAATTTTCTTTGTAAAATCAGGAACAAGAAGGACTAATTTTAAATCCTCTCAAAATCAACAGGAATTGTCTATTAGTAGTTTCAGCTAGTCTATATTAGATACCTGMAACAATATAAAAAGTGGATGAAAAACTAAGTCTGAGCAACAACATCTAAAATATTAGAAGATATGAACTGCATATGTTATGCAAGATAGAAAATAATACCAGTATATGGTTCTGCAGTATTTTGAATCTCTATTTGCATTTAAATTCTTTAATTTTTTACTGGAAACATCTATATTCGCAAATTATACCCCCAAATATACTAARCCTGGTTAACACACATCATACAGAACACTTGTCAGTTTAAGATTTGAAGCCAATTTGAAGCATGTAATGAATTTATATCCGGGGTACAAAAGAGATACTGAAGTGACATCCTGAGGCACAGTTAATGAGATTGTCTTATGTAAGTCTATCTGGTAATACGATCATCTCTAATGAGATTATTCTGAAGTAATCCCTTTACAAATTAAGTTAATGAATTATATACATTCACAATGCAAGAATACAGAACTGAAATGTTTTTAAGGTATTTTAAGGTTAATATCAAAGCATTTCTCTATCACTCTTAGGACCAAGTCATTATGAATATAATGAAGTATTGCATTAAATCAGAGGAGGCAAAGAACAAGGAGACACACAGGAAATAAAATGTTGCCAAGTATGGTGTATTGTCTTTGTATCACATGTCTTTTGAAAATAATAATCAGGTAATTAAAGAGAAAACAGCTCCTTGCTGGAGCCCAGTACCAGATACTACAGGTACAAGACTCAAAGAGAATACTTAAATTCAGTATTGGATCTGCTGGGTTAGAGAGGAAGGGCAAGGGAAAATGATTTCTCATCCTGAAAGAAAGACACATAAGGAGAAGAGAAAGTATTAAAAAAGGACATTGCAATGAGAGGTTGCATTCAGCTCTGTCATTCAGAAATTGAGGTAGTTGGGAGCTTTAAAATGGAAGGGTAAATTGGAGGTAAGGGGGAACAGATATAAGTCAGTACTGGTTTAAACCTTTTATCTATGCCCTGTTTCCTGTTAGGAAAAATGAACCTGGCTATAAGAACCTTCTTTTAGCCACTTGATTGTTGTACTATTAGAGGCTATCAGGCACACTGTGGTAGGGATATTGTGAAGATCTTTTATTTATCTCATTGATAAGCCCAAATAATCATTAGGAGACACAGCACAAGGCATATCTCTTGCAAATTTTCTGTAACAGAATTCAATGATGCATTTAATTGCCATAAAGGCAGGAGCCAGCATACTGTGAATATCTTGACTCACCTCCAGTTTTGCCTTACTGAGAAATGTTTGATAGCACTGTTAGTTTTCATGAAAAAACTACGCAAGAGCATTTTTTCCTTGTTGGTTAAAGCTTATTCTCTGTGTATTCTATTTCTGTCAGAGTGATCTAAAAGTGTTTGGTACTGGCAATCTTTTTTCTACTGGTAATAGAGACATTTACCCAGAGGTAAAGTGGGAGAATTTCTCCTCCATTTGAAGGATTTGAAATATCATTTAATCTGGTTTTGAAGAAATTAAACCTATGCATTGAAGTGATGTGTATCATATATATGACCTGTATCATGTAGCCAAAGTCCAATATCTAACAAAATATTTTGATTTCTAGGATGCAGAATCCCATTTCTTGTTCTTTTCTTCCTCCCAGTTACCACAGAAGCTGTGCTCTTTCCTACACAGGCAGAAGCAGCACTGGCAAGCAGGACCCCTGATATTTGACATCCCATTCAAGAGTCTCTCTGTTAAGGTGTTGTCACCCTGCCCTTGCAATAATCTTATCTTAGGTCCTCTGGTGCCTACTTGATCAGAGAATGTTTTTAGTACTGTATAAAAATGGAAGGTTTTAAAAATCCCCAAATGAAAGAAAAAGTAGTTAATAAAAGCAACCCAGGGTGGCAATAGAAAAGAATATAGAGGAGACACTACCTTTTTTATATGCCAAATGCCATAGAATTTAATGTGTTCAGTCACTCTAAAGGGCAGACAAAAAAGCCTGCAATTTAGGGAGCTGAGGATATTGTTCACAYGAAGTGAAAGATTATGTGGAAATTGTGACATTTGATGGTGACTCTGAGATTTAACTTGTCCAATTGGGCAAGGGATTTAAGTTTTGCCATCTTGGCATACCGTTTGAAAAAAGGCAATAGGGAAAGCACAATGCTTTCACACATTGGAATTTCATAAAGGTATGCCAAAAAGTTACTAAAGCAACCTAAATACTAAATACTAAAGATTTTACCATGTGACTATGATACCAGAGAGGAGAAATTTAAGTCAATAAAGCCATTATAATGAAAATGGAATCAAATCAATCACTTCAGGCCAATGCCAGCCTGGTCCTGTGTACAGACTGTCTGYCAAAAGCATTAGGCATGTTCCTGGAACATGTATTCCAGTTTAGTTTCTTCCCAGAAGGATTCTGTGCATGTGCTCTGCAGCTGCAACATAATGTGAGACCAAGTACAGTAAGTGGGATGGTGGGGACAGTTGCTTCATAACTGCATTACTGATCTCAGCTAAAGCACTAGCGTAGATACACCCCCAGGACTGCTGAAGCACTACCAGTTACGTTAGCTCCTTTCCTGATTTTAATACATCCGTAGAAAAGGGAAAAAAAAAACAAAAAAGAAGACCATTCCTTCTAGTACAGGRAACTGATGGACTCTATCCTCCCCTGCAATTACAGGACTATTCCAAAGACAGTTGTGCCTAAATGCTACATGAAGCAATTTTCACATCTTTAAAGCTGACTTGTAAGCATAATTTTGCATAGGATTCTTAAAGAGAATCAGTCAACAGTATTAATTTAAATTAAAGCAGAAAGATTATGAGAACCAAGGCAGAATTTTTCATGCCTATAAAAGGATATTTAACATGACTCAGTGGAATTTTCTCCCTGAATAGCAAAGGAAGGAACTAGGCACACACTCTGTTTCTAGAGCTTTATGGCATTAACAGTACTCGTCACTAATGACTCTGCAGGTGGTACTTGTATCAAGTAAACTCAACAGTCTGTAGATGACGTTATTCAGTCATAGGCAAGAGGCTACTGAAGTAGTGGATTCTTTAGGATGTGGCAGAAAATGATAAGACTTCTCTCCTTGTCTTCCTTATTTACTGCCCATTCTATAATAGTGAAATCATAGAAGACATCACAAGTAACAAGCCTTCTTCAGTGAGAGATTTCTCTAGCCTGACTAATTCAGCTTGCCACAAAGCAAAGTAGCTACTTAAAAAATTACATTTTGGCTTAATTTCTGTCCCCTTGCCACTACTCAAAAAATTTAGTAAAAAGTGACTGTAAAACAGGAACTCTATCTGTGAATGGCAAAACCATAAATGGCTTTTCTACTCGTCCAAGAAAATCCATGTCCAACTGGTATTATAGGGAATCCCCCAAAATCTGGTCCATCGTGGTATTATACTGGGTTAAATAATTACAGATACCTTTGGTCATGTTAGTGGCTAGCAATCGTTGCCTTAGAAGTTCTGCAGTTACAGGGTGCTCAGAAACAAGACTGTGTCTCAGTTCTCATGGACTCCTACAATTAAGCAGGCATTGTTATAGAGCAAATGCCTGTCCTGGAGCAACTGGGTAGCCATTCTAACAAGCTGGATCTCTTTTGAACAAACAGAAAGGAACTGACATACTTACAGAATTTTAGAATGCATTCATGCTGACATTATAAGTGGCATCAACACTTGCAGATATTTCTTCTTGGTGGAATCAGAAAAGAGGGGTTCTCTTACAGTGTGCTACTTGACAACTAGTGTCCCCAATTTTTTTAAAATATTAGAATGACAGAAGTCTTCTAAATARGCAGGCCACTAGCCCTCGACCTGCTAGGTTTTTACATATAGGATAAATTTTTCCACTGTTGTGCACAAAATAATATTTACATCCACAGTTCCAACCAAAATATTAGTTACCAATAGTTTGGAAATTGTGTATGCTGAGTGTGACAAAAAATGACACTCTAAATCCAAAATGAAATAATAATATTTTCCACTATAGTCAGAGGTAGCATTCATGCCGCCAATGCATGTTTAGCTAAATATTCGCCATTGCAGCATGACACTTACCTCATTCTTGTRCCCAAGTCTTAGGACAGAACCTTCCTAGCTGGTTTTGAATTGCTGTGCCCAAATAGTGTCTGGGGATGCCACAAGACAGAACTAAACTAGAAAGGCCAACTGCACAGTCATCAGAGTGGAGAGTGCCAAGCCTTTCTCTAGGAAGTTGGTCATGCATTGTGTTACCTAAAGAGGTCACTCCACTACAATCTTACTTGTTCTCTGAATTGCAAAATCACTTCCACACTGAATTATTCTCCTGATCTCTCCTGGGGCAGACTCTGCCTCCTGCTGTAACAAGATTAAGCTCATTCCATAACTGTCTGGACACTACCTTGGGATCTTGGCAGGCTTCCTGCCTTGCTGAAACCAAGATGAAGCATCTGCTGTGCCACTATACAGTCTTGGCATATGCATCCCTTAAGAAAGGATATTGTGACATAACCAGTGGAGCACAAAAGCCCTTACTGACTTAAAGACCCACAGGGTTATTGCCATCTGTTTATTAATTAGGTGCACTAGGTCCTGATTGTTACATATGGAATTAACCAGGCTGCTGGTGGCTCAGTCTACTGGAATGCTCTGGTTATAAGGAAAGGATTTTTAAGAAATAGGAAATAAGTGTCCTTGTTTGTAACGCCCAGCACAATGTCTCCCAGTGTTATAAATCCAAGTATTAGATCCACTCCTCTACTAAATGCTTTGGATGAGCCTTCTGTTCCTGTCTTGTTATGAAATCTATATCACATTAGGGCACACCATTATAGAGCAGAATGATAGTTTCAACTTTCTTCCTCATATCTTAATGCCTTTTTCACCATGATGCGTCAGTGGGTTTTTCTGTTTTAATCAGTCAAGACCATTGTTACCCTRTGTGTAAAATCTCCTACTGAAAGCATTCATTCAGCAAGCAAAAAGTAAAAACTCCTTAAGAGCATCTTTGGATTCTTTAACATAGACAGTTTTATATTCTATGTTTGTTTGAAAGACATTACCAGCAAAGCTGCAAACAATCTGCGTGTCTCTTCCGGAGCACTGTAAAACTGGCAGTATGTTCTTAGTTAGACTGATTATTATTATTAAATTTCAATTCCTTATATTAGCATCTAATTCCCAGAATTCATGATATATCCACTTTGCAACTTACACCTTCTATCTCTTGGAAGAGATCTTCTAATCATGATTCTTGAGTCATTTTAAGACCATCCTTTAGTGGAACAAGAAGACAGTAGGAACTTCAAGTTGGCCCTTCCTCTCTGTGTCCTCCCAAGTCAGACAAAACTTCTGTGTGGCCAGAAGGCAGATCGGTGGCCAGAATCATGGAATGGTCTGGGTTGAAAGGGACTTTGAAAGGTAGTCTGTCCCACCTGCCATAGGCAGAGTCATCTTTCACTTGTTATTGARTATACACCTATTGCACAGTAAGAGCCTATAAATTGTCACCTTTTTTTCTAATACTTGAAATAGTAGAATACTTCCTTACAGCACCTCACATGATAAATAGATATGATTTTGCACGAGAGTTGAATAATTCCCAAGTATAAGCCCTGCCAGTAAAAATATTTCTACGTCTGACAAAATATCAGTAATATGGCAAATATTGCGGAAAATATGTATGTTACTGCAGAAAACCCTAGAAAACTCCTTCAGAATTAAAGAAATACTATTTCAATGTAACTGCGTCCTGACCTCTAAAAATGGGGTTGTTTCAGATTATTAAASGTGTTTCTTAATGGCCACATTATGCAGTTTCAGATAGGACAGATTATTGAATAAACTGATCCATACTGCTACCTACAGAGTATTTTTATTTTCAAGATCTAAAACAGTTTCATGGAGCCTGGAGCAAAACAGAAGGAATTTTGCAATGCAGCAAGCTTGAACTTTAAACCTCTGTGGAAATGAATTATGCATATGGATTGTATGTACAATTTTAAGCTTTAGAAATTATTTTGTATACTGCTATTGATGATATAGACATAGCTCCAGAGCATTAATGTGAGTTAACACAAGTCTGTGGGAGCTAACATTGCTAAGAAAAGGAATGAGGCAAAGGAAGTAAACCTGTTAATTGGCAGGCAAAGCGGATTTTTCCATGTGATTGAAATAGGTGAAAAATTGGGAACTTTAAACAAGAAAAAAGGTATCCTGCTAATTCATCAGCTGTCCAACATGAGCATGAAAAACTGAACTATCCAATCAAAACAAATAGTCAGCACGCACTCTAATTTTAAAGAAGTAAATAACTTATAAAGAACCCAAATATAGGATTTTGGTGTTTTCCTGGAGATTTTTGCAGTGGAGGAGATAATAGTAATGTTCACAGACCACAGAATATTCTGAGTTGGAAGGGACCCACAAGGATCACCAAATCCAACTTTTAAGTGAATGGCCCACATGTGGGTATAACACATAATTTGGTGTTACTAGCACCATGGTCTAACCAACTGAGCTAATGAAATACTTAATTTCTGTTCAAATATGAAAGCTTGCATACTGTTGTCAATACATTTCTTAATATAAACATAATTTGAATAATAAATCCTCTCAGGATTAATCCTCAGCTTTTCATTGCTCTATTTAGCAGGTGAAAAAGATTCTCTTGCAGAGAAACRGTGCTGTACAAGCTGCTTGTTCAATAGCTTCTTTGTTCTAGTATACATTTGGTTAAAAATATTAATTCTTTTGATGTGAATCAATGCCTCTTTTAATCAATGGGAAACTTTTTATTTTCTAAAATATCTTTTGTTTAGGCACCATGATTGTGTGCGTGGAATAAGGGATCAGTGCCCTTAGTGTACAGAAGCGGTGGTTTTGTACACTACAAAAATTACAGGATTTCAGTAAGAACATGGCACAGATTTATTTCTTTGTGATGGAGTTATCAACCTGTAGGTGATGTTTTCACTTGTCATATTTGATCATGCACTTCTCATCTGTAAACTAACTACAAAAATCCATTAGTGCTCAAGACTTRTCCACTGCCTTAGACCTTTCCACAGACAACTGAAGGCTGTTCTCTGTCAAAAGTCAAAATTTCCAGTCTTTAAAATGCTGGAAAGAGATGACCTTAACATCCAGCAATGATTGCAAGTTAAACAGAGTAGCTTTATATGGCCATATCATGATATGTCTGAGAATAATGTTGTAAATGTAAAGCCATATTCTACATTACAGCTTGCTTTAGGCAAGCTTAAATTATTCATTTTACTTGTAACTATTTATGTATTTATACATATGTATATATATATATAACCCCTTATAGTCTTAAAATAGATTATGTATAAAACATCATCACCCTATAGCAAACGAATGAGTCCAGAAAGGTACATGTATAAATCTTTTGAATAAGGAAAGCAATTTTTAAAACTGTATTGATTTGTCTAAAKTGTTAAATTACATAATAGCCATATACTAAAGCATTGAATAATTTAAGTAAATCAATATTTTCTGAATTTCATACAAGTACAAACTGTCTTAGGCAATAAAATAAATCAATATAATAAAAAAAAATGAGTAGTATGTAATGATGAATGTATGAGCTGTTAATAACCAGAGGTAAAAACTCTATCATTGTAAAAAACAACTTTCAGTCATCTTTTCTCTGTTATTCCCATCAGAAAACATGGTACTCTGTAGCCAATTGATTTTAGCCTTTAAATAAATTTTCATTTGAAAGGCACCTCACAGAAGTAAAAGTATAACCTTTTTCAAATTAACATCCTGGATATGGAATAGTACTGCAAATTAAATTCTATTAAACCTATTTCRTGCAGTTTACAGTTCCTAAACAATGACATATTCTGTAGACCTAAAGGAAGCATCACTTCCATTTTTGAAWGGCTGCCACAATGTTTTCTTTAATCAATGTCTCCTGGGCAGAAGGCCCAGGTTTCAGAAGTTAAAACTTTTAAAACATTATACCTTTATTTTGTTTGTTAACAATACTTCTGGCTACCTTCCAGAAAGTTAAGAGTTAAAAAACAAAGCAGTAATGCATACATTTTAAASCTGTTCATAGCATTTACCATAAAAAATACGCATCAATTAATTTTTAAAGTGAACAAAAATAGTTTATCTACAGGAGACAATTGACAATGTTTTTTGTAGTGATATTTATGAAACCCATTAAAGTCTAGCTCGGTGGTAAAAATATTTAATGKAAACTTCTCCATATAAATTGCACAATACTGTATTCATTCAGAGATTGTAGATTCAAAAATTTTCTAGAAACACTACGAGGAACTTACATACCTCTAAATATAAGTGGTTATACTACCACATTAACCAGTATCTTGCCTTCAAAACTCACATCTGAAACTATGAGAAAAATAGAATAATTTATTCTGCAAAGCCATATGAAGACGAATGATTGTTTGGTTGTTGTTTTTTTTAAAAATAGACTAAAGGAAGTAGTCTTCAATATTAATACTAGACATAAACATAATATCTACATGAGCCATATTTTATATATTTTTATCCCACATCATATAGAAGATGTAAGAGGCTTTCAAAACAAGGTGTTGGGTTTTTTCTCAGAAAATTTTGTTTCACAAAAGCTAAGTCAGTCATAATAATTGGCAGGTACTTTGAAATAAAAATCATACTTTCTGCATCTCTCTCTGCTGATCTTACAGGATTCAGAAGTAGCTAGTCACATCAGTTTGAGGAAAGAGAGCTCTATTTTGGCTTTGTCCAAAAGGAGGAAAAAGAAGTGCTATAGAAACATGAACTCTCTCTGCTTTTTAGTCTAATTCAGTGTTTCTTTATACAGGCAAATTTACATCATTAAAGATGTTATGTAAGAGGTGAGACTGACTCAGGGATTTGACATCCATTTATATGAAATGCACAGTTTATAAAAACTCAATATATGTACCTATTGTTAAACTTTTAAAGAAAATATGAACAAAAATTATGCTAACCCTGTAKGACAAAATGCTCTACTCTGTAATAAACAAAGAAAATATGAACAAAAATTATGCTAACTCTTTATGACAAAATGCTCTACTCTGTAATAATCTTCAAAACTTTCACTAGCTTCTAAATAAGAAATTAACTCTACTTTTAAAGTTATTGATAGTCAAAATACCATGTAACAATCTTTTGACTGAGAAATATGAACAAAATAATATCAGCTACTTCTTAGATTAAAATCTTCCTTTAACTAAGTACATTACACTGTCTATGATTTTGAAAGGTAGATGTAGTCTTTTTCTACAGATATGTAAWTACAAACCTATTGCAGAAATAACTCATTATCTATTTTCCCTGAATATCATTATATTTACTTGCTTTTCTATATGTTCAGTTCTGAAAAGCACTTCTTGTTGGTTTTGGATTATTGCCAGCAAATTGCCATTTTTTTCCATTGTCTTAGCGACTCCTGTACCAAGAGTTCCTGTAATTATATGGTGAATTTCATGCAGTTATCTCCCAATGATTTAATATATATATATGCTAATATGAAACTCCATATAAGAAAAGGTGGAAAGCCTGTTTATTGGCCCCAGTTGGCAACAGGAACAATTTTACACTTTTCAAAAATATTATGCAGTTTTTCTAAAAAGGCAGCAGAATATTAAGATGTTTTGGAAGTGAGAGCTTATAGACCCTACTTCTTTACACAGCACACAATCCTTCATAACCCACTGTTTCACAATCAGTTTTTAACATAGATCCAACTGAACTGTTTCAAATGAAATTTTTTAAAGCTGTAAAAAGAAAAACATCAGTATTTCCAAATTAGTGCAGACAAATGGCTTCCTTGGATATCCACTACTGTAGTCTTCAAAATATGTTTTTCCTCAACAATAGTCTGGCCAAAAATTAAGATTTGTGGCAGGATAGACAACTGTGAATCATAGAATGGTTTGAGTTGGAAGGGACCTTAACAACCATCTTGTTCCAAGCCCTCCACCATGGGCAGGGACACCTTTCACTTGATCCGGTTGCTCAGAGATCCCATGCAACCTGGCTTTGCACACCTCCAAGGATGGGGAACCCACAACTTCTCTGGGCAACGTGTTGCAGTGTCTCACTACCCTCACAGTAAAGAATATCTTACTAACACCTATTCTTCATCTCCTTTTAGTTTAAAACCACTCCCCCTCATCCTATCACTCTCTGCTTGTGTAAAAAGTCACTTTCCTTTTTGTAAGCCCCCTTTAAAGCCTCAATGAGCTCTCTGCACAGACTTTTCTTCAGACAGAACAACCCCAGTTCTCTCAGCCTRTCTTCACTGCAAAGGTCCTCAAGCCCTCTGAGCCTCTTCATGGCCCTCCTCTGAAACCAGTCTAATAGATCTGCGTCTGTCTTGTGCTGAGGATCCCAGAGCTGGGCAAAGTACTCCAGGCGGAATCACACAAGAGCAGAGTAGAGAGAAAGAATCACCTTCCTCGACCTGCAAGCCACTCCTCTTTTGATACAGCCCAGTATGTGGCTGGCCCTCTAGGCTGTGAGCACACGGTGTCAACTCATGTCGAGCTTTTCACCCATGAGAATCCCCACGCCCTTCTCGGCACAGCTGTTCTCAATGAGTCCTTCTCCCAGTCTGTATTCATGTCTGAGATTGCCATTATCCAGGTGCAGCACCTGGACTTGTTGAACTTCATGAGGTTCTCATGGACCCTCTTCTCATGTTTGTCCACATGCCCCTGGATGGCATCCTGTCCTTCAGGCCTCTCAGCTGCACCACCCACTTTCATGTCATCYGCACTCAATCTCACTATGTCACTGATAAAGGTATTAAAGACTACCAGTCCTAACACAGAAACCTGAGGGGCACCACTTGTCATTGGCCTCCACCTGAATGCAGAGCCATTGGCTGCAAGCCTCTGGATGAGTCCATCCAGCCAGAAGTTTCTCCACTGAAAAGTCCACCCTTCAAATCCATGTCTCTCCAATTTGGAGACAAGGATGTCATACGGCACTGTTTTGCAGAAGACTAGGTAAATGACATCAGTTGGTTTTCCCTTGTTGMCTGTTGAGTTATCACAGACAGCCACCAGATTGGCCAGACATGATTTTCCTTAGTGAAGTTGTGCTGGTTGTCACAGATCACTGCCTTCACTTGCATATGCTTTAACATTGCTTCCATGAGGATCTGCTCTGTGATCTTCTGAGGTGCAGGAAGTGAGTGAATGAGCATGGTGAAGAGGGTCTTGAAGGAAAAATGGACTGTATTCCTTAGTTATCAGTTTCCATACATTGTAATGTATATGGATTTTTGCTTTTACTTTGTGTGTATATGAATTACAGCTTTAAAATGGGATTTGAATTTAGTTTTTTGGAGAGATATCTGGATTAATCAGCCACGAATGGTGAGAAATGTCATCAAAAACATCYGTTTGGAACAGTCAAGAAATCCATACAGTGACAGAAATTTACTCATGATATTTTTTGGGAAATTTTCTATTTGAGTATAAGTACTCAGTAGTAGCAGTAAAAGACTTGACATGGAAATTCATTGTTAATAAGAGAATATATAGTACCATTGTATCTATTTTTATATGCCCTACTTCTATTTTTATATGCCCAATCACACAGACAAGAGTCAACTCAGCAAATAATTTTAATGAATACAACACAATTGTGGCTACAAAATTTGACATTTATGGTGTATGGGTAAGTAACAGAATAAGAATCTTTTTATTCTAAATGAAAGTTATTACACAGGTTCTCTTGTCTTTATAGTCCAGCTTGTATTGTAGCTACTGGTGAAAACCATATACCTTGCACAAAACAAGAAAAGCACATTCTGGCAAATATTTGGAATATCCTGGCTTCCTTCTTTATTTAAAATTATTTCTTTGGGTTGGTTGGCTAGTTTGGTTTGGTGATTTTTGTCACCAGTTTTGGTGTCGGTTTGGTTCTGTTGGTGCTTTCTTGGTCCTTGATGTACCTATTATTTTTCTAAGACTACTGTATAAGATCTTCATACTGAACAAAAGACATTCCAACAGGAGATATCCMAATGGTGTTGATTGCAGAAAATCCTCTGGACATTTAAGACAAAGTTTTCAATGTACTGTACGAAGGGAAATGTGTTCAAACAGGAATGAACCTTTCTTGCTCACTTCCACTTAACAAAGTATTTTAGTGCACAGAATAACAGCCCTAATTTGTTACTTTAATGCAATTGCTTGATTTCATGAATATGCGTTAGAACTTTTTGCTCTAAGAGTAAATCTGTAGCGGGTAGTTAGTATTTCCTATAATTAACTTTCTGTGTTGAGGCTGAAAATGGAGCACACCATGYACATAATCCTGCTCTAGGGTAAATTGCCCCTTTGAACTTTCCTTCCATGTTCTAGCCCAAATGCATTTCCCCCATATTTCTCTTTGGTTTCAACAACATTCCCTGGCCCCCTGCTTTTCTATCCTGAACAGATCAATGTAGAAACAGTTAATTTAGTAAGGGGATACTGCTTTAATTCTGTCTCATTTCAGTCTCTTTCCTTAATTCATGTTGGTACCTACTGGAACACAGTCTGGGTAAAGTACAGTCAAAAACTGTCCGGAGCAAATGGAACAAGCAGTACATGGCTAACATACAGATACTTTCAAATTATGAGCTTAACTACAAAATGTGAGTAAAACTCCCAGTTCATATCAAGTTGTCTGGGTGCAGAACCTTCCCCCTGGGAATACAGGTTCTGAGAGGACATTTTGAAAAATTACATGTCAGCATGTTTTAAAATGTAACCCTTAATAAATATTCACTGACTTAGACTTCAGTGAAAATAGTGACATATCTAAACATCTACAACTGCCAAATTTTCACTAGTTTGTCATTTAGTTAAAATACCACTGGATTTTAACAATTTCATCTGATTGATATGCAGACTTCCACTAGGAACATCCAAGTTGCATTGGTGTCTTCTCAAATTTGACCCCAAATCTTCCTATATACTGATGCTAGAATACTGTAYGATAATAGTCCTTCAGTCTTCAGCTGCAGGTCATTTATTTACAGATGTTAGAGTTATTTTTGAAGCAGGTAATTTGTATCCTTTAGGTGGGAGAATCATGAGCCTCCACTGCTCCAGGAAAATCAGAATGTGTTGGATTTCTCAGCTTACCAAGTCATCATAAAAACATGCACTAATTCATTATTAGACCCTAAATTATTCATGGTGCTAAAACACAAAAAAAAAATACTTGAAAATAATTTTGTTCTCTCTTTTATTTTCCACTAAGGTTAACACAGTTTTCAGATCCTGGATTTGGATCTCATAATAGAATATGATTTACAGTCATGAATTTTCTTATGGAAGAAATCTGTTTGTTATATTCATTCATTGCATGTTCAGGTGTATCTAACAGAGGTGGTCTGTGACCATGTGTTTGCATGCTTGGGAATCGATCTAGGGAGAAATTAGTTCAACTTCTCAGAGTCACTGCAGCATTGGGGACAGGCAGTAAAATTAGTGTTAAGTAGAAGTTTTGAATCTTTTAACAGTTATGAAAGAGACAAGCTATCAGAAGTTGCATTAATAGAGAAAACATTCTAAGCCAACTAAAACTACAATTGAGAACACTTTGAACAAAAACCAAACATACAGGTCCATGAATGAAAGAGGAACTTGTGGACAGCAAAATATAGATTTGCATTTTTTTTAGCCTCTTCCTGGTTCCCAGTTGTCAGTGTAAGTCATGTATATAGCATATTAAAACTATTGTAAGTTAAGAAGAGTGGGAATTATTAAAAAGGAGTTTTAAACTAAACTTCACTTTGGTAAGTAAAGCCAAACTACAAGCAGATGACAAAGACAATGGGAGGAATAGATGTTAGTGGTAAATGTTCAAGATGAAATATGAAGGAAATTTATATTCAAATATATACTYAATAAATCACAGACATGAAATAGCATTTGCCCATTACAAATGTCTTTTTTTAACACTGACTGCAATTAACCATAACATTACAATAAGTTTCTATTCTCAGGAATGTTGATGGCATTAAATGTTATCACACATAGAATTTCTAAAATCCTGAACTAAAACTTGGTGTATGAAAATAATAGAAAAGTAAAAGGAAGAGGAAAAGCTCTACAGAAAGTATAGCTAGTTGCATAYGATTGCCAGTAATATGCCAATTAATTTGCTCATATTATTCTGGCATTTTGATTAGGTTTAATGAAAGACTATAAAAATAGATTAATATTAAATTGATGCCTACAGACTTTTAGCTTTTTATACATTCTTTATACATTTGTAGGTTTTTTAATATATAGCTGTATAGTTTTGAACACTTTCTCACACTTTAGAATAGTGGATTACCCTTTCTCACACATTACGCCATCTTCTTAAAATTCTGTTTAGTCTTATTTTCAAAAAAAAGAATGTCTAACAAGGACACCCTGTTTTGCACTTGCAGTTGGGATGCATAAAAAAATTTAGGGCTGAGAGCCCGTGCAGAGACTCAAAGGGGCAGGCCCAAGCCTGGGTTACCAGGGCAACCAGTTTCCTATTAAATGTACTTGCTAGATAGGCTAATTAATTAAATTTATAAAAATTGTGATAATCCAATGCCACATGTACACATACCTGTATTTTGCACACCTGAAAGCTTTTATTAAAGAACTACTCTTTATGTTACCAACTTTAATATTGTTTGTGAACTTTGTCTTTTGATTCTAGGACACAAAATCATCAAAGCACTTTCATATCATGGAATTAAGGGAGACTTATATCAGTTCCTAAGCAAATGACAAATAAAATAACTATTTTTATGATTATTTTTGAATTAACAAAAAAAAAAGGACCAATTTAGGACAGGATCCTTTGACCCTGAAAGAAATTTTACAAACTATCCTTTGAATTTACAGCATAGAAAAAAAGCATATGAGAACACATTTAGTCTATGAAATGACTTGTCTGAACATATATAGATGTTAAACTAGTTTTTCTCAGAGTAATCAATGATATTATTATAATCTTCAAGAAAGGGATTCTGATTTTTTTTTAGTGCCAAATAGTGTCACCAGAAAAAAAAAATATATACTATATGCAATTCATAGTTCTTTTACAACCAAATCTATCAGTATAATTTTTAGAAAGTTAAATATTGACTGTATTGCGTTACAGGAAAACAATATATGCAGCATTTTYCTGCCACAAACCCCCACAGTGTTTAAAATATATATTGTTTAAAATATAATTACCAAGTTGTGCAAAAGATGCCATAACAAATTGAAACCTAGGTGTCTGTCCCAAACTTTGCTGAAAAAGAGAAGCCAAATTCTGCTCAACTTCTGCTTTAGAAATATTGAGGATATGCCAAGTCATATTTAATTTTCCCACCTTTTGATTCTTAAAAACATTTATTATTCGCCAACGATTCTTCAATGACTAAGATATGAAAATCTTAGCAGCCCATTTAGTGTATGAAATATTGTAAAATTAAGAATATTAATGGTATATTAAAATTATATTGAATCCTTTCTCAGTTTTCCTTTTTTATCATGTGGCACATTCATTTTGTATTTCTAAAGAATTCTGTAGGTATCACTGACTTTGGTATATGAGCTCTACAGCTACTTTATTTTTCAGATATCAAGTTCCAATGTTCCTTTTTTATAGTATATAAACTTGATAGCAATTCTGGCAGGAAATACCTGTTTTCAAATGCAAACACATGTTCTTATAGCTAGTAATTTATGTAACTTTGAAACTTTGGTTTAGGCAGTACTCACAGGTCTTGATCTGGTCACTCTGAAAGGTAGCACATGATCATTTTATAGTAATTAAAGCCAATCAAAAAAATGATCACTGAGCAATGTGTACAACAATGTAACATTTCATATACAAGTAAGAGAATATATTTATGAACCAYTGTGCACCTATGATGAACCCAGTACCTATTGCCTTTTAGAGATTTTGAGATTTATTTTTCAAAATCCCTTTGCTTTTATTTTTCAATACAGAATCATCCTTCCGTGTTATTTTCTTGGCCTTACCAYTCAGTATCCCATCCAAATATATTGGCATAGTTTATTTTTTAAACAGCCATTGTAACACAAATACTACCAAAAGCTTTTGGCTTCGTTTTCCAAATAAAATCCCTTTAAATGCTTATCATGTCTTTTAGTGCATGTCTAGGCTTTTTCTGCAGGTGATCACAAAAAAGGCACCATTTTACCAGCATAAAAGCCTTCTGCCTTGCTTTTTGTTTGGCTCTTACACCTTCACTACTTATTTCTTGACTCTTTATTGAAGTATTTTATGACTTACTGTAATGAATATTTATTATGAGTTGGAAAATGAATTGCAAATTATGTTCATTTACTTAATATATTTTCACTTCTCAGTATTTTTATATAAAAAGTTGAATGTGTCCTTTACAGCCTTCTTTTCAAAGATATTATTATCAAGAGTATAAATATGCAAGAGCATACCTGGGTGCTTTTTAGTTGCCTTTATGTTTATAGATTCTTATCTGTTGGTAGTCAAACGATAAAGACAAGCTAGGTGATTAATTTTTCCACTGTGGTAATCACATTGATTTAGTTCATATTCATGACATTTCATATTGTTAACAGTCAATGACCCCAAATTAATATAGGAACAGTTTTGGCAAACCAAAGCACAATCTGACAATGCATTTACAACTATGATTGTGTTCTTACTGTGCTGAGACTGAAATGTCAATTATATTGGGAACAAGGGAATAGTGCATGTATAGAAGAAAAAAATTAACATATATGATTATACTTGAAAGTTAAACTACTGCTACTGAAAATCAGCACTCTAAACATAGTGCATACAACCACTGAGAACAAATAAAAACTAAACACATGTATTTAAGAAATATGAGAGAATAGTACAAGTACAGAACACCTACTGAAAACCATAAAATGAAACTTAAAGAACTAATGAAGCAGAATGCTATCACTTATCTGATGATTTGAAATCATAAATCCCACTAATGTTGGTGATATTTCTATTGCTCCGAAATAAACTTTCTAYTTGAGCTTTTGGAAGATTAAAACTGAAATACTAATCTAGAAATTTTGTTTTAAGGCAGAGGGYCAATTCCTTTGCAGCCAACAACTGTAGAGTAGCTACACCTGATTTTTGTACATTTCACTGTGGCTGCTGGTTGAGATCTGAGATCATGTACTTAGGTTTTGTGTGCATTACACATCCATCTGTTCCTCCGTCTGGCAAAGAAAAAAAAAAGGAAAATTAAGGAAAAGAAGCATAGGAATGCTTTATAAACTCTTTTCACCAGTACACCAGTTGTTAGCTTCCTGCTGGCAGCCCTGGTATAAGCTTCATTGGGTAATTATTTCAAGCAGGAAACAACCAACCCACATATTCAAAAGTAATTACTGGTTCAATTAACCATCCAGAAGCAGGTAATTTTTTCTTAAGGTGCAGAAACAGAAGAATTATAATATTTGTGTGTCTTTAATATAAGCATTTAGATAGCATCTGTGCAATTTTATACCTGCACATATTTTTGTAACAGAAACAAAAAATTTCATACTAATAGAAATGGCCTATATAGATAGTARATCACGAATGGTCACATGAAATTTCCTAGGTATTTTTTGTGTTAGGTGTAATATTATGTCTGTTGTTATTTTCACTAATGATTTGAAGATAAGCAGAACTGAATTCACACATAGTATTAAATTGGGAAGTGCTRTACACTCAGCTGAGGACAACAGCAGAGACATGAGAAGTCAGAGAAACACAAGCAGGAAATAACAAAATAGACAAAGAAAAGAACAGGCTAATGCATCTGGGGAAAAATAAACCAGAACCGGGACAGTACAACTGGGAGGAACTATGAAAGCTGGCACACTGAAAGAGGTTTAGAGGTAGTAGTGAACAACAAACATGAAAACAAATCTGAGTCAGAGACAAAAATARCAAAGATGTACCTTACCAAGAGCTTCAGAAATCTACTTTCCTTCTTTKAACAGTTAATCCCCAGCAGATACCATGTTTTTCTCCATCTACTTATTTCTGCTTTTTTGCACATTACTCTGAAAAATAAAGTGGCAGCATTATCAGAATATATGTCCCCATAAGGCCTAGTCTTGACTGATTCACAAAGTTTTCAATGGTTTAAGCTTCATTTTCTGTTGTCTGCCCCAAATATCAGCAAAATGAGCTACCTAATTCATTTTAAGGAACRATGTGGTATAAATAGAGAGATGGTCTTATTAGCCTATCTCTGAAATCAACATTTCTTATTTCAGCATTTTCTTATTTCAGAAACTTGAAACTACTCTTAAGCTGCAATTATTTTGCTCACCTTTAAAAATGTGTTCAGATTCTTAATCTCAAAAAACTTTTTTACTTTCTAATATTTTATTTTGGTTGCATAAACATAGAAAGACATTGATGTGATGTGATATATGGCACAAAGTGAAAGAAGTTTTGAGAGAATTTCCCATTTCAAGCCATTTCATTATAATTACTACAAAATTACTTAAGGCTGCCTATTTTCCACTTTACTCATCAAGCAGTCAGCATTTCATAATACATTTCCACACCTTGATATTTTTTAAGTATTTAACTTCTATATGTTTATATGTAAATATATTAATTGGTCTTGTCTTCCTTTACTGCATATGGTAAAAAACAGTTGCTCCAATTACCTAATGCTTTTATGATCCATCAATATTTAATTTAATCTCTTCTATATGCTCTATCAGRTATAACATTTGATGCTCATAAAACCAAACACTGTCCCCTGAACAATTTTTTTTTAACATGACAAAAAATATAGTTCCAGGACATAAGTTCAATGAGATTTGTTCTATGACATTAGAAGGTAATTTCTTCATAGACCTGCCAGTAAGAGAGAAAACTAGGAATTATCTGAATAATGGATCTAGTGCAAGCTGCCAGTCATCCTATATATTCTAAACCCTTCAAATGCAAGTAACCTCTCATCCAGAAGTTGACTGGATTTATAAGCATGTAACAGTGCCCAAAATGGTAAATCACATCTCTCTATAAATGAAGAGAGATAGCTTACAACAAACTGAAGTTAACTTCYGAGACATTTATAAGACTTAATTCACACCTCTGTATTGAGAACAAAGAATTTTATAGATAATTGTACTAATGCTTCCCTGAGCTGAATGAGTATCTGAAATCTCAGCGCAGACATGCCTGTATATTTGGCTGCAGTGTAGTGTAAGAAAGTCCAAGCAGTTTCTAACATTGCAACTAAACTTATTTAGCTACTAGATGAAATTTAGCTATAGGACTGCACAGATTCATGTCAGACAGTCCTGTGAGAAAGAATGGAATTTCATCTCTAATGTCAAAAAACTTGAACCAGAAGAGAAGAAGTGAAGGTGAAAATTTCTTCTCAATTTATAATAAATTCCATGGTGGAATGAGGTTGTCATTATTATTTAATTGGGATTTTTAACTCAGCTTTAAAATTGACTCCAGAGTAACATGCATCCTGAACCAAAAAGAAATCCAGTAGTTCATTGGTACACCTTTCTTGCATTCTAAACCTTTCTAAAACGTGTATGCATGTGTTTATAAAAGACATGGTCTTCCTTATATCATATATTCATTTCACTATTTTCCACRTATTTCTTTTTCTGAAAAAAAACCAGGGGTGTAAAGAAGGCATCAAATAAAAAAAAAATTCAAAGCATAAGTACTGAAATATATTTCATTGGCTTTTTACAAGAAAATTTATCAACGCTTGTTACTATACAAGCTTTGTTGTGATGCCTGAAGTGTTAATATTATAGCTGGCAATACAAGAATATTTAAGAAGGTATGAGAGAAGACTAACTGCATCTAAAATACCATTTTTCCTTGTCACTGCTAGCAAGACATCTTGACTGAGATTATAATTTTTTTCTCCACTTTACAAATCATTTATTAATTCTTTTTAGTTGTACTTCTTTGTGCCTACCTTATMGAGAAAAATGATGTTCTTTCTCACAGGCTTACAGTTATTAGCAATATGTGAGTGAATTGCCAACCTTCTGCACATTGTAATGGACACAGTTTCTGTTCTAAAGGACAAAAAGCCTCAACAACGTACTGTGGCTTTTCAATAATCTCTCCAGGAAAAATTGCCTGACTGCCCGTAGAAGTGAAGCAATCTAGCAATGAGATGACTATGAGGCTCTGTAGAAGCAGCTCAGCTGGACCAGGGTCCATTGGTTGGAAAAATCGTGCTTCAGATTTCTTCAGATCATGTGGAATGCTTCAAATTAACAACTGGGGAGAGTACTGCAGGCAGTTGTTCTTCCACTGTTGAGTCTAATTTAAAGTTTCCATAGGACTGGACACCTAAAACAAGACATGTTGGTGCCTGCAGTTTAGGGGTCAGTCCTACTGTTGTCTTGGTCTTTGCTCACCATTAGGAATGTACTTTTCACTTCAAGGGTACTGCAGAATGGCCAGGCTTCCCAGACAATCTGTGAAACCTCCACCCTTGGAGTTTTTCAGCAGTCATATACATGAAGCTCCAGCTGACCTGCCACTGCCCCCACTTTAGGATGTAGTCTGAAATAGGAGACCCTCTAGATGTTCCTTCCAAACATTTATGGGATTCCATAACTCTTAATTATCTGCTTTCAGGGAGTCACCAATGTAGGTGTGCTGTTCTAGAAAGACTGAAGTATATGAACCATGCTTTTTTCTTTTTCTTTTAAATTGAAAAGAAAGAGGAAAAAAAGTAGAACTGTGTTTTTCAAAAAATAATAGATAAGTACATATTGCTTTTACTAAAGTGGCTTTATGAAAGTCCAAAACAGTACACAAGGCAGAATTCTGACAAAAAAAGCCCCATTGAATCAGCACAATATTTATTTTGTAAACGCAGCACAGATAGCACTTTCATTAGTAACAGCACTGTTTTATGGTTTATTACAGTGAAAGAGATGCATATTTTAACAGTATTTTCTCTTTTTCACAACAGTACTATAGGATTTAGATAGAATCGTACTCCTTCTGCCTACAAAGATGTTTTTCTAAACACAGATAAATGCAGTATCTCCCAGGCTGGACAGATGAACATATTGAAGCTATAGTTCAAAAAACTCTTCAAGCTCTCTGAAAGGATTATTGACTTTACTACTCTAAACTCTTGGACATAGTCCTCTTGAACTCACATTGGCTGAAGCACACTCAGTTGTGGAGGAAACAGATGCAGATTCCATGCCTGCCACAGTTCTAGCTATGTGATCCATCCACTCTTTACTTTACGAAAAGGAAAAATATCCTTTGACAACAAAGATTATAGCTACAACTCTAATTTTATTCTAGATCAAAAGAATAGCCTTAAGGGCAGCTAATTCCTCCCACTCTCATACTCAAAATAAATAAATGTATACCCAATTTTATGAAGAATTATCTGCATCTAGATGACACTCTTAACATCATTATGYCAATGAAGGCCTTAAGCGACTTTTTGAAAAGCAGCTGTCACATATATGATTAAAAAAAACCACTAAAAAAAGTATTTTTTCTTGATTTTCTGCTCTTGTAAATTGATGGATYCATCTGGACATTTCACTGGACATTTAAATGAAACTGCTCTAGATGAACCTGAAAGTTTTGCATCAYGTTATGAATTTCATTGATAATGTGAAAGTTAAGGAAATAATCAACTTTACCTCTAGCCTAATCTGTCATATAAGAATTTTATTTTTTACAGTGTATTAATTTAATTTTATCTAATTAACTAGGTTTAACATGAAATTTAAACTAGGATARTAGCATTCACGCATGTGATCTACTGAATCTATTAACTATTTCTAATTAAAAATGCTGTCAAAATTATACTAGCAATATCTCTTTGCTTTTAATTATTCTACAATAATAAAGTGAAGAAACACCTTTTCATTTATAATTCTGATGGGGCAGTATATCTTGGGTTTGCATGGCAGGTTTGTGGCAACAGGGGGGCTACAGGAGCAGATTTGGTGAGAAGTTGCCAGAAGCTTTCCCTGTGTCTGATGGAGACAATGCCAGATGTGTCAAAGACAGACTAACCACTGGCCAAGGCTGAGCCCATCAGAGATGGTGATAATGCTTCTGGCATAACAGAGTTAAAGAAGGGGGAAAATTTACTGTGCTAGAGCAAATTGTAGCTGGAGAGAGGAGAGAGAATGTGGAGAGCAACAGCTCATGGTCTGTGAAGCAGGAGGAGGAGGAGGAGGAGGTGCTCCAAGTGCTGAAGYAGAGATTCCCCTACAATCCATGGTGAAGAGATCCCTGCAGCACATGGAGGTCCACTATGGAGCAGATATCCACCTGCAGGCCACGGAGGACCTAATGCTGGAGCAGATGGATGCCAAAAGGAGGCTATGACTCCATGGGAAGCCCATGCTGTAGCAGGCTCCTGGCAATGGCCTTGCGGAGAGAGGACCCTACGCTGGAGCAGGTTTGCTGCCGGGACTTGTGACCCTGCAAGGCACCTGCGCTGGAGCAGCCTGCTTCTGAAGAACTGCAACCTCCAGAAGGGACCCACACTGGACCAGGGGAAGAGTGTGAGGATTCCCCCCCTGAGGAGGAAGGAGCAGCAGAAATGATGTGTGATGAACTGACCATAGCCCCCATTTCCCATTTCCCTGCATTGATGATGGGGAGAAGGCAAAGAATTTGTGAGTAAAGTTAAGCCCAGGAAGTAGGGAGGCATGGGGGAAAGGTATTTTTAAGATTTGGTTTTATTTCTCATTACCTTTCTGTGATTTCATTAGTACTAAATTAAAATAATTTTCACAAGTCTGTTTTGGTTGGTGGTGACTGCTGAGTGATCTCTCCTTGCTCTTTCATCCTGTTTTCTCTCCCCTGTCCAACTGAGGAGGGGAGTGATAAAGCAGCTTTGGTGGGCACCTGGTGTTCAGCCAGCATCAACCCACCACAGGCAGTATATAAAATTATTATATTATTTAAAGTGTAAAATACAATTGACAACATCTGGTAAATTAATGCAGGTTGATAGGACACTGGTAATAAGGTTATAGATTTTTACATGAGGGCTTTACAGAGAATAAAAATAATATTGTTAATCTTTGGCTAAAATTTACTCTTAGTACCTTTTGAACTTTGCAAGACTAGTACCATGGCACAGCAGTGATTTTGAAAATAATTTTGTCCAAAGTTGTCATGACATTGCAGACTTAACGTTATCACATACTATCGTAATTTGTCTTTACATGTAGGCACATCCCTTTCTTGAGAAAAAAAAATATTAATCATCTACACTTTTATCCAGAATAATTAAAATTCATAAAGTGACTAGCTAGTAAATTGAATGTATTATGATCTAATTATATTAACATTTGGCATACACTAGTAAGCTTTATAAATAATACTTGGTGAATTAGCAGGAAGAGATGGTAATTAATTCACAGACATCAATATATTTTTTTATGATAAACAAGAGTTTGTGTTTGATTGATTGTGAGGTTCAAACCCAGAGTTTTGTGACAGCACAACTGACCATTTTATGATCATGCTTCACTGGTGAAATTTTAGCATCAAAATAGAGGGAGAAAAAACCAAACACCTAATTTCCATCCTGCTAGGATTAATTCTTACCTAACAAGAGACAACCACAGCTAAAAATAAAATTCTTCTACCTTTTCAAAGCTATGTTATTTTAAAAGGTTAATTTTCAAGAAAAAATATTCAACAAGTAGAAATACATGCAGCTGTGCTTGTTAGGTTTATACTGTCACTTTTTGACCAAACTTCTCAATAGGAAGTCCCTTCTCCCAGAGATCATTATCAGCATGTACTACACATTGTTAGTGCTTTTAGTGTAAGGCTAAAATAATCCTTAACCTTAAAAAAATAAATTAATGAACATACTTGTACCAAAACCTAAAAGTGTGCTATTATTTTATGTTTCTATCCATCTGTTTACAAGATACCTAGGGGTTTCAATATTTTCACTGTAGTCTTATGAGTAATGGTAGAGCATATGACTTTTAAATGATTTATTAGGAATCCATAGAGATGGGAAAAACAAAGGATGCAATTAGAGATGGCAACTATCGATTAAAAATTCTGRTATAGTTCACTTAAAGAAAGGAAAATGATAAATGACATGATTTTATCATTGGACAGAATGTCAAAGAAAACATTGTTGTTTCTCATATATCTCTTGTGTGAACTTCTCTGGAGAAGCTCAGTAGGCTTTTTGGTGTTTTAAAACCAGGAAAAATAATGTTATTAGTGTTTCATAACAGAGATGTGGGATGGTTACATCAGGTGGGAAAAGAAAGGAAACTAAAGGCACAGGTAAAAAATCCAGCTGATTCTAYGACCTTCCCTGTAATAGCCCCTTAAATAGTCGTTTAAAGAAACTATAGTGCTGAAAGGATCTATTTTGCAAAGTTATTACTAAATATTCATTTTTTCCCTATTTCACCAAGAAGCAGTTCCAAGAATACAGATCTTAATAATTTATTTTCATTGCCAAAAAGAAAGGAGAACTCAGGAGGCTAAATTAATTTCTGGCATAGCACTAATGAATGCAGCAAAATCACACAAGGGGTGCTTTTAAATCATAATGTTTGATGGACTTCAAATTCCACCAAATGTTTCTCCCAAATCTCATTATATAAAATGCATAGTGGAAAAAATCACAACAAAACAAACTAAAAAACCCAAAACCAAATCAACAACTCAAAAAAACAACAACAAAAAAAAAAAAACCAAAAAAACCAAAACCATGCAAAACAAGGAAGTAATAAGGAAATTAACCAACGTTGGGGAGTTTGGACTATATTAAAGAAAAACAAACAGAACAAAATATGAAGTATGCAAACTACCCAATCCCGTTTTCTAAATAACAATAGAAAAATGGCAAATGAAAAGGAAACCATGAATCCCAGGTAACTTAAATAGAAAGCTGGATATAGTGATCCTTTTCTCTAGAACACTTTTCTAGACTGCAACAGCCTGGCAGCCAAGCAACAAAAACATTAGAGTGGGCCAAAAATCCACAAAACATGTGAACCATAAACTGTTTGCACATAAGTGAACCATCTCCAGATAAAATGACTGTCAAAATATTTCTCCACGTCTTGCTTATTAACACGAAACTTTCTTCTGATTTTATTTTTTTACATGATAGAATAACCTTTTCTGCATGACAAGAAGCAACACYAGAGCTTAGCAAAATCTGTTTCTAGTGCCACAAACCAAGCAGTCCCTGGAAAGTACCAGGACAGTCCATTCTTCCTTGATACTGCACAGTTTGAAAACCCCACAAAACAATACAGAAATATCTTAGTCAACACTTACATGGAATTAAATGGTTTGTTGACCGGATCAGCAGTGCGTTGTTAACTTTGGATTTGTATTTGCAGCTCAGCAGAGGAAACAGTTCTTCCACACTCTGCACGAAGTTTGTCATTCTTTACAGAGCTTATAACTACTTTTTCTTTTTTTGGCTCCTGATTTTGATTCTGGCGACAATGTAATCTGACACCAAAATCAATGCAACTCAGCATACTGATTTGAAAAAGAGTTCCTAGTGGCACTACAGGAGCTAAAGGAAGATGCAAAAGACTTAATTTTTGGTTTATGTTCTGTCAGGGTTTTATTAATAATTTTAGTAAAATGTCAGTTTTTCTGTTGCACAGTTATAAAATGGAGACAATAATACTTCTCTGTATCGTTAGAGAAATATGTGCTACCACAATAAGGAAAAATACCTTAAATAGATTTGGATTCTTGGTTTGTTTTTTTTTACAGGCACTGCTTTTAAGCAAATACTATGGGAATCTGGGTATTACCCATCTGGGATAAGCTTTCATCCTCCTTCCATCAGCATTCAGAAAAAGGTAGAAACTTTAGGTGTCACCTGCTTAATTATGGCCCTTAGGAAATGCACCAATTTTTTATTCCCAAATCTGTTAAAACAATCTCCTGGCATTTCGGTCTGTCTAAATTCGAGGCTTCAAGTGGCCATAAAGTACAATGACCACCAGAGCACATAAGAGAAATTTTCAAATTATTTCAAGTGTACCATGTTCAAATGCATTATTTTCTTTTTAACTCCTTCMTAAACTACCTCTTTCCCTACTGAYAGGGAGCAGAAAATCGTCATAGTCTTTTTACTCAGAGAGACACTTGTATGGCACTCCAGCAGGCCCTAGAAAGAGAGCACGTCCGAARGTAGTGTTCATTGTGTTTCCCAGAAAAAAAATTTAACATGATCTAGTCAGTGGTTTTAAGTGCATGTGAGTGGTTTTCAGTGCATAGATGGGAAATGCTTATGGTACAGTGAAAGTTACTGTTTTGATCTTGCATTTACCAAATTTAAACTTTTCATWGTGCTTTTCAGGGGAAGTCTCCAGCAACAGAGGAAAGAAATGCAAATATTTCAAAAAGGAACAAGTTGCTATATGGAAACCTTGAAAAATATTTCCTCCTTGTTGTTACTTCAGTACTTAACTAGGATGAGGAAGAGTTTTCAATGACTTAAGAGAGACTAAAACTAAACTCTTTTCATTATGGTCAGAAAAAATATTGAAACCCAATGCTTTTTACCTCTAAAAATTATTTTTTTAAAGTAACAGGCTATATCTTAAAATAATTTATAAAAATATACTATGTGTGACATAGTCATATAGTTATTGCATCAGTTACACTGCTCAGTGTGATTTAYAAGATCAGATCTTAGAACAATTGTTAAGCTAAAAAAGGCAAAGCAGCAGCACACCCTATAAGTCAAAATGTTATTGTCAGAATAACTTGAAACCTAAAGAGTCTAATCATCATTAGTCCACATATAATTGTGACAGAAAAAGAAAGAATAGTAATGCAGTTAAAATTGATATACACACTTTTTCTGAGTTTCTACTCTTTCTTCTGCTGTTATGTCCCTGGTGCCTGTACTTTTCTATGCCAAACCCTGGGTCTCCTCAATACCCCTGATTTAATATTAGCTCGTATGTCTCTGCACCCCATCACGGTATTCGAGCGGTAAATACCTTATTCTTCCCACAGCAACCACTCATTATTGCTACCTGCATAAAACTAAGTGTATGCACTGCTAGCTCAATAAAACTCTGTATGGCTGTAACATAAACAGCTAAAAAGTAAAAGAAGTTAGCCTTAGGCATCTGGTCAATTAAAGAAATCGCTGTCACAGCTAAAGCAAGGAAAACAAAGCTGCAGGCAGGTCAAAAAAAGTTCACAATGAGCAAGAATGACAAACGCAGTCCTGAAGCCTTACAAACTTCTGTGCAAGCCTCGTGACCCGTACCAAGCCATGGCAGCACTGTGTTACAGAGTTACATGGGTATACATTTGTAAGGCCCCAAACAGCTGGTGGAAAGGGATTTACAGTGTTCCTGTGCTCTGGGTTAGACGCACGGGAGAAATACCAACCGTATTTTCTCAAGGGGTCAAAATAACACAAAAGTTTACTGGCAAACTTTAGAAAATCAAAGAACTTTGGCAAAATATTTAGGACAGCATCCAATCAATGTAAACCACAGCATTTACCCAGCCCATTCAACTTAACAAACTCTAAATCCATCAGATGTTAAGTTAGCAAACTCCAACCTGTTTGATGTTGTTACTCAAAATGTTCCAAGAAGAGGGAACTAGAAGAAAAAGAAAGGGAGAAAGACAGAAAAAATATAGAAAAACACACATATAGCTACCAACTCTTGGGCTCCCGTGGTGTTCAGATACAAACTTCAAGAGGAAAGTAGGGTCAAGACCTGTGCTTATCTCATGTTCAGCCTTAAATACCACTGGCCCACCCTCCAGGTGGCACTTCCAGTCATTTGGCTACTCAGGAGCTGGGCAAGGCAGAGTATAGCACTGCCCACAGTGTGCCAAAGACTGCTAGCTCTGCCAGGCTGGCATTCTGGCTCTGGGCTTGGGGGTGTGGGGCAGTTCACTGTTTCGCCAGGGCAAGGCCTGACCTGGCCCCTCCCACACACACAGGCATCCCAAAATGTCTTGAGATATCAATCTTTCCAGGCTCTGACAACATTGCACATTTTTTCCGGGGCTGTGACCCTCTCTGCCCTTCATACTGGCTATAGGGACTCTGCATCTAAAATGGTAAATTCCTTTTTGTGTGTGTCCCCAAATTTTGTGAGATTGTTTTTTGTTGTTTTGTTTAAACCACAAACTTGCAAATATAAAATTGTCTGTACACTTGTCTTTCAAGTCTATAAAGGAAAGCTTTATCCTCAGTCTGTTCTGATTTTAAGGACCAGGCAAATAAATTTAAAATCATCATAAGAGTACCATCTTTGCTGAATCTAAAAAATAGTGCGACCATCACTGGAACATAAGTCCTACTTAATGAAATTTGAAAGAAAATGTTGCTGCCAGCAAGATTAACCTTATTTCTTATTAAATTAATAAGAAATATAACAGAATCATAGAACCACACAATGGCTTGAATTGGAAGGGACCTTAAAGACTGTACAGATTCAACTTCCTCTGCTGTGGACAGGGACACCTTCCACTAGACCAGGATGCTCAGAACTCCACCCAACCTGTCCTTGGACACTTCCAGGAATGGGCCATCTACAACTTCTCTGGGCAAYCTGTTCCAGTGCCTCACTACCCTCACAGTAAAGAATTCCTTCTTCTCTGTAAGACTGAAAGTGTGCTCCAGTGTGGCTAGCACAGTTTAGAGTCTCTGGCAGAGGACTCTGACTAGCGCCCTGCCCTCTAATCTCTAGATTCTATCTCCTAGCTTACTAGGGACAAGATATTTCCCTCTCTCTCATCTCATCTCTCTCTCATGTCATCACATCTAGTTTAAAACTCTGCCAATGAGCTCCAACGAGCTCTGTTAGTTCCCGAGCAAAGACTCTACTCCCTCACTGAGGAAGGTGAGGTGAGTCCCATCTGATGACAGCATGCCTGTTGCTGCATAGGCTATTCCATTGTCAAAAAAACCCCAAATTTGGCAGTGACACCAGCCACAGAGCCATGATTCAGCTTGGCTCTTTCTTCCACTGTTGCTGCCTTCAACTGAAACTATAGAGGAGCATATAACTTGTGCCCCAGGTTTCCTTACCAAGTGTCCCAAGGCCCTGAAGTCCTTTGTGCCGGTTTGGCCAAAATCTAGCAATATATCCTCTGAGAGAAAACCAGGATTCAACCACCCTTCCCCCCACAGGGTTCGGGGAAAAAGAAAATATTTTCCTCGAAGGAAAGTGAATGAGATAAGAACTATTTATTTAACTAACACACAGGGAAAGGATAATAATGCTAAATAATGAAAT